>CM028347.1:67903354-68576053 GCA_016618105.1 Dendrobium huoshanense | reverse complement strand
CGATGGGTCCAAGATAGAGCTCCGAAGGACCAAACCAAGTCTCCCGCTTGAAGGTCCTAGGTCGTCACTAACTTATCATGGGCTTGAACCATACGGGATTTATACAACTCTAAACTTTGTTGAGCTTGGAGACTCGCTCTTCAAGGCCTTCGAGTTCTTCCAATCGTAGTCTTGCATTTTGTTCATTGGTAATTTGATTCTGAACTGCAATCTAAGCGAAGGGATTTGTATTTCCAAGGGTAGAACAGCCTCAGATCCATACACTAGTGCAAACGGGGTGGATTGGGTCGGGGTTCTATAAGTGGTACGATAAGCCCACAGAGCTTCCACCAACCGCTCATCCCACTGCCGTTTGTTATCATCAGGGTCTTTTTACACTTTGCCCCCAAGGTTGTGTTGAAGGCCTCGGCAATCCATTCGCCCAATGTTGAAAAAAAAACGAGGGTAATAGATCGTCGAATATCTCCAATCAATATTATGGCGCCTTACAAAACTATTGATTTTTGTAGACTTGAATGCGGACCCATTATCGGATATGATTCTGCGGGGTACGCCGAATCGATATACAATATGGTCACGAAAGAATTTAAAGACAATGGTGTGTTTACGTTTCGTAGGGGAATTGCTTCCGCCCATTTTGAAAAGTAATCAGTTGCAGCTAATATGAAACGATGACCTCTCGCGGAGGGAGGGTCAATCGGCCCAATGATATCCTTCCCCAACTTTCAAAGGGCCACGAGGCTATCGTAGGGTGTAACACATTAGGCGGCTGATGTAAAACCACACCATGGACCTGACATTGATGACAGAGCTTTGCAGTATTCATGCAATCGTCAATCATTGTAGGCCAGTAGTACCCAAGTCTTTTAATCTTTAATTTCATTTTGGACCCGATTGATGAGCACCGCACAGTCCTGAATGAACTTCATTAACAATTTCTGGCTTCTCGCTGTTCAAACAGCGAGCCACATGTGATCAAGGACCGACGGTACAACAGATCGTTAACTAGTGCATATGAGAGGGCACGTTTCTTAATCTGGTTGGAGAGTGATTTATCCTGGGGAAGCTTCCCTTCTTTAAGGTAATCGACTAAGGGTCGTCTCCATCGCCTTCTTCGTCATTCGTCGAAGAGGCAGAAAGGATCTGAAGGGGAGTCTTACTATATGTTCCAAGTCTATAAGAGAAAGGGTATTACGACCCTGTATCTCTATAGGGATGGAATCCTCCTCAGGACATGCAAATTCCTTTGCAAGTTTTGCTAAGGCATCCGCCGCAGAATTGCTTCCACGGGGAACCCTATACAAAGTAGCAATGGGAATTTGTTCCAACAAGTGGAGCGTGTACTGGTGGTATTTTTAGGAGATTCGGATTCAAGACTTTATAAGTTCCGGCGACTTGGTTTAAACTAGTTGGGAATCTCCAAAGATCTTAATCTCTTTAATCTCCATTAGAATTGCAAGTTCCAACCAGTTATCAGAGCTTCGTATTCAGCTTCGTTGTTTGTGCAAGGCTCCGATAAGTGGTAGGAAAAATGCATCATTCCTTTTTCTGGTGTAATAAAAATTAACCGACTCCATCCAGCCTTTCCAGGAATTACAGATTGTTGGGTCGCAATCCTACGAGAGGATGCTGCCCCATCAAAATATAATTCCCAGATGGCCTCGCTAGATTCCCCCAAACTCATGATTTGTTCGTCGGGTAATCATCGTTCAGAGGAGAATCTGCTGGCAGCGGTGTGCTGCCAGAAAGTCGGCAACAGCCTGTCCTTCACACAGCACGAAGAGGAGTGAAGTAATCTCAAATTGCAACAATATCATAGACCAACAGCTAGACGTCCTGACAAAGTAGGTCGGTCATAAGATATTGCAAAGATTAACTTTTGAAATCAAACTAATTGAGTGAGAAAGCATGTAATGCCTTAGTTTCTGAGCTGCAAAAACCAGAGCAAGACAATGCTTCTCAATGACGGGTATCGAATTTCAGTAGGAAGGAGTCTTCGACTAAGGTAGTAGAGAGCATTCTCTTTTCCCTCGTCGTTAACTTGAGCCAACAGAGCACCTAAAGACTCATCTAGAGCTGCGGTGTAGAGGATTAATGGCTTTCCGGGAATCGGAGCTGCCAAGACTGGCGGGTTAGACAGGTATTGTTTGATATCATCAAAAGCATTTTGACACTTCTCGCCCCATACGAATTTAGTATCCTTTTTCGCAAGGACAGAAAAGGGTTGACATCTCCCGGAAAGATTAGAAATAAACCTCCTTATATATGCCAATCTACCTTGTAGAGACCTCAACTGAGTAAGGCTCTTAGGGGATGGCATGTCTAAGATGGCTTCAATTTTAGCAGGATCTATCTCGATTCCACGGTGCCTCACTACGAATCCTAAGAATTTTCCTGAAGCGACGCCGAAGGCGCACTTCAAGGGGTTCATTTTCAAGTCGTAGCGGCGCAACCGTTCGAAAACAACTCTTAAGTCATGCAGGTGAGCCTCTTTAACCTTGCTCTTGACAACTAAATCATCAATATAACACTCAACTTGGTTATGAATTAAGTCATCAAAGATACGGGTCATGGCCCGTTGGTAGGTTGCTCCGGCATTCTTTAGGCCGAATGGCATTACCTTATAACAAAAGATTCCAATAGGGGTTCTGAACGCCGTATTTCTCTCATCTTCAGGGGCCATCTTGATTTGGTTATAACCCGACGAGCCATCCATGAAGGAGAAAATAGCATGTGAGGAGGCAATGTCCACCATGAGTTCTGGTATCGGTAAAGGGAACTCATCCTTAGGGCATGCCTTATTCAGATCCCTATAGTCGACACAAATCCGAATCTGACCATTTTTCTTCCGAACTGGCACGACGCTGGCCACCCAAGAGGGGTATTGTTCCTCTCGAATGAATCCGGCCTCCGCCAATTTCTTAACTTCAGAAACGACTTGTTGCTCAATCTCTAAGCGCATGCGTCGAGGAGCTTGTTTAACAGGGATGGCATCATGCCGAACCCCAAGTTTGTGGACTGCTATCTCAGCAGGCAAACCTGGCATTTCGTCATATGTCCAGGCAAAGCAGTCCCTAAACTCGAATAACAACTGGATTAAGTCTTGAGTTTCACCCTCGCTTAACAGAGTACTTATAAAAATCGGACGGGGATCATCATCGTTTCCCAAGTTAATTTCTCTTAACTCATCGACTGTCGACTTAATTTCCTCTTCAAATTCAGGGGGTGCATCCCGAACTTGAAGATCATCGGGATCGTCTAAAGTCTCCAAACAGAGTCCATCCAGAGGACAAGGAGGATCTGTAGGGACATTTGGAGAATCAAGATGGTAAGTTATCATTAGGCAATACTCATCATCATCAAATGAACTAACGGTCCCAAAGCCAATACCACTTGTTGGATTTTTATTTACTTTTGTTCGCCAAATATTCTCGTGGTATCTAGCTTGACCCTTAGTCCATCGGTATGGTACAGAACCTTTAGAAAAAGTATTTTTTACACAAACAGGGAAGTAGCCGAAAGGTAATTCCATTAATTCATTAAAATCTGCCTCCTCAAGGGTTACATCACCTTCGTCCCTTGTGGAGGAGGAGCCAGGAAAGAATTTCTGGACTTTCTTAACTTCACCATCCAAGTTGGGGGCCACTTTGACTTCTAACCCTACAACCCTGCCTGCCGACAGTGGGGTCAGAGAAAGGGCCTCAATCCTTCTAGTGAGCTTTTCATACATTGTTAATTCAGGCTCGTCACTTTTAACTTTTGAAATATCTACCTCAGGGTCACTGTCCTGGTCTAAGGTGAGATCAAATTTTGGAAAGTATTTATGCTTTGATAATCGAGAGAGAGGGCAGCACCTTGACTTTCTAGCTCACTATCGGAATCTGATTCCAAATCAATGTATACGGGTGCTGCTCTCCTGTCTAATGAAGCACGACCTCGACCTCGTGCCCTTAAAGCCATCCTCCCACCTCTTTGAGGTAATGTGCTTGGAGGTCTAAGGACAACAATATCAGAGTCGTCTTCACTACTCGATTGAATCATTTCTTGATTGATATTCTTATCTTTTTCTTTCTTTTGGTTGAATTTTTGTTCAACCATTTTCTCCTCAAATTTGATCTCTAATTTAGAACGGGACGAGGACCCTTTTGGTACAAAATATGCAGCATCTTCGTAGATCCCAATTTCTTGAATTGAAAATGGTTGCAAATCACCCTTAATCACATGTTCAATGCCATCTCGTTGATACTTAATGCATTGGTGTAGGGTAGATGGAACCATTCTATATTCGTGAATCCAAGGTCTACCTAAAAGTGCGTTAAAGGACGTAGTCGAATCAATTATATGAAATTTAGCTTCAGTTTTTAAACCTCCTATTTCTAGGAGTAGAGTGATCGAACCTAAAGCTCTCTCGCCCTTCTCGTTGAACCCACGAAGCACCAACCTGTCGGTTGAAAGCTTGCTAGTATCAACTCTGAGATAAGCAAGGGTCTTTATGTTCATCACGTTGACCGATGCACCCGGATCAACAAGGACTCTTGATAACTTGAAATTTCCCACATCTACAGTAATGTAGAGGGGACGATTGTGGTCAGCAGTTCTCAAGAGTAAATCTTCGTCTGAAAAGGTCACCCCAGGGACCTCTTTGAAGTAGAGAGCCTCACCTTCTGAAGTTGCAGCCAACTGTGTTAAGCAAATCTCGGGATCGAGAAGTGCTTTAATTAAAGACTCCCTCATTTCTTTGGAAAGAAGGAGGGCGTCATAAATACTTAATTTTGCTGGCAACTTCCTAAGGTGGGCTAGAACATTATAATCAACCTTAGGAACGACAGACTCGAAACCCGGAGGAATTAAAGGAGATTCTGGTTGTTGAGGGGAGTCCGGACTTAAAATTTCGAATGAAGGTTGCTTGCCTTTATCCTGAGGGGGCATCCTAGGGGGTAAGACTTTACCGCCACGGAGTTGCACCTGCTCGATGTCTTCGGGCGGGCAAACTAGAGCAGTGTCTACACACACCATAGGTGTCGGATCATCATTTTCTGAAAGCGAGTCAGAATCTGAAAGTTCTATCAAGATAGGATTTCCTTGGAAATTAATTTGAGGGAAATCACTTTCTGATAAAGCTTCAAATTCGACCTCTTCTTGAATAGTCGATTCAGTGAGGTTGGTTTGATTAGCCTCAATATTTGGTTCATTAGGAGTTTGATTCAAAGCAGGAGAGTCATCAATTTGCATTTGAGATTCATGGTTAATCATCAAGACAGAAGTAGAAGGATGTTTTTTATTCATCTTTTGACCCTTCGCCTTTGATGGGGCAAAGTAAAAGTCAGATAACAAAAGAGGGGAAAGGGTTTTAACACCGCCATCCGCCATTCTAATACATCTCTCATCTACACACTTCCTCTCTACAAAATCAGATTTCTCTTTTTTCACATTTTTCTCAGTAGTTCCTAAGACTACTGGAGAGGGAAGTGGCTCAACATCCTTCTGCGAAGCGTCCAGGTCAACCTTCCACACCGGGGCCTGGGCTATCGTAGTCAGCTATTGAGAAAGATGAAAAGACTTGTTAATCGACTTTTTAAGTGCCCGGGACAAAGCAATGTCCCAACCATCTTCAACAAAACAAGAAGAGTTAAGAGGATTACCTGAAATGGTCTTAATTGAAGCCTTTTCTGGATCGACCAAGTATTCCTTAGGTATTATGATGTTACCTTGGGTGTAGTTCCTCTCAAGCCAATCTTTGAACACAACGCAGTCCTCAAGAGGGTGACTAAGCATCCTGTGGTAGGGGCAGTACTTGGGATCATCTTTCTTGCTCTCATCCTCAGGCCTTCTAGCCTCTGGCAACTGGAAATCCGGTTTCTTTAACAGACTCCTAAAGATCTTCTTAACTGACTCCCTTTTAAATGGATAAGGTTTTGCCAATCTCTCTCTAAAAGGGATGAAAGAAGGATCTCTAGTATGTTGAGGAACTATCTGAAAGGGCTGCTTCTGAGGCGGCGGTGGTGGAAGTGGAGTGCTAGGCTGACTAACCATTGGCCTCTTTCCTTTATCTACTGCTGAGACCACAGCTTTCTTTTCAAATGTCTTCACCAGTTTTGGACCCTTCCTTTCTTCAGACTGCTCTCGTAAGAATGGCATCCTAGGAGCCTCTTCCTGCAAATTGCTAGCCTTATTAAGAAGTTTCTCAAAAGTTTTAATAGTGAAACCCTTCAGGAGAAAAGCAACAGGACCGTGGATATTCTTCAACAGAATCTCCACAGCATGTTGTTCTTGCAACTGGGGTTCACACTTCATCGAGAGGTTTCGCCACCTCAAGATGTACTCAACTAGAGACTCTCCCGGCTTTTGCTTTTCAACCACGAGATCGCCCACAGTAGTGCGTTGTTGCGCTCCAGAAAATCTCTTAAGAAAGAGATTTTCTAGGTCGCTAAAGGTTCTTACTGAACCGTTGGGCAGATCGGCGTACCATTCAAAAGCAATGCCGGATAGACTACTTACAAATTGGCGAAATAGTAGAGCATCCGACCCTCCTGCATTGCAACAGCTTGCTCGGAAGTGGGCCAGATGCTGTCTCGGATTTTCAATTCCGGTGAAAACTTTAAAAGTTGGTGGCACAAAGCCCTTTGGATAAGGAACTAGGTCATATTCCTCGGGGTAGGGTCTACCCTTTGCAATAGACACAGTTCCTTGAGCATGGGCCAAGGCCTCCCTTACCTGGTCCTCAATTAACTGCTTGATATCCTTCTGGGGTGGGATCGGAGGAATGGTGGAAACTGTAGGGTGAACTGGAGGTGTCTCTACTGGACAAGGGAGAGTCGCAGGTGGTGACTCGAGAGGTCTGGATTTAAGCTCTGCCCTTTTGGCCTTTTCTGTGAGCTCTCGAGCTGACTGGTGGATCGCAAAAGACTCTTGCTGTGATTTGTCCAACTTCTCTTGCATTTCTCTAACTTGTGACATCATGGTAGCAAGCTGAGTCTCCAAACTCTTTATATGTTCTTCATCTTTATCTTTCACAGACTCATCTGATTCTGACTCAACAGCATGCGGATCATCATCTTTAACAAATCGGCGTTTGCTGGGCTCAGCTTCTTTATTAGATCCTCTAGTCTCAACCACATGAATGCCTCCAACATAATCATCTTCATTTCCAAGGAGATCATCCATATCAGGGTCAAAAGAAGCCATTCCTTCTTTGTTCAACAGGATGTTTCTTATTTCCTGAACTACCTCCTCGACCGGTCTATCCCCAATTGATTTAGGGTCGAGGGGTAAGTATCCTTTATACTCAGCCATATCAAACAACTCTTCAGAATCCATAAGAGCAATGATTTCTGTAAGTTTTGGATTAGGATCTGGTTGAGACTTTGTATCTGGCTCATCTTCCATTTCTAAATCCTGGTCAACTCTCTCCTCTTCGACTATCCCAAAGCTAGTAGTCAGAAGAGTGGCATCCTCTACAGGGAGAGGGACATATTCCTCAGGGGAAGTAGGAGCTTGTAAAGTGATAGTTCCCACATCCGGTAAGGTAAGGTCCTCAGACACCTGACTAAGGGGCCTAGGAATGACACTCAGACTTTGGGGATCATCAACTGGGGTAGCAGGAACGGTAACTATTGGATCCGGAGTCAAACTGACCACGGCAGGACTATCAACTGTAACAACTGGGGTACTAGCCTGAACGTCCATCAACTCAACTGAACTTGGAGCGGGGTTGGCTGAAACTCGTTGGAGCTGCAGAATGAACTTAGAAGTTCTAGGAGGTGGTGGCAGACTCTCCAACTTGGTCCTCTTTGGCACATATCTCCTTTCAGGAGATTTAGGTCTTTTTCCTTTAAGGTCCACAGGCTTTTGAACTTCAACCCCCTTTGGTTTGACAATCACTGAGGCCAATCTCACAGGTTTATGTGGGGGTACCGGGGGTCTACCAGTAGAATGGTGGCCTCTCTCGGACCCAGTCAACACAATACCCTCTGTTTGAGAGGACAGAGGGCGTGGCGCCCAGTGATATCCATCAACCAGCACCGAAGTAGCAGGCTGTCTAGCATACTTCTTATTCTTTCTAACGAATTGAGGGGTCAAATTCTTTGCCTCAGATACTTCTTCCTTCAACACTTCTTTTTGGAAGCGATGTGAGATCACTCCCTTTAACTGTTTCACATACTCCTCTTTAGTCTGCCCAGTCTGTGCAGCACAGGTATGAATTATATTTCTCAAAGTTCTTGCCTTTTGAAGGTGTTTTTCTTTCTGAGTCTTCTTGGTCGAGTAGTCGACCGGGCATGGTGGAGAACGGGCTATCCTAGCTATCCTCTCCTCCCCTTGAGCTGAAGCCAGGGGGTAAAAGCGACTTCCCTTTAGGAGGGGAGAGGAAGCAGGAATAGGTAGTTCCTCAACAGCCTCAGGTTCTACTTGGGCCAAGGTCTTAAAAGGTAGGACTCTCTTAGCCTTAGAGATTTTCTTCCTAAGTCTCCTCAAATAATTCTTCTTCTGATTCTTAGTGGTGAATCTAAGTCCAGAACTAGACCCTTCTTCAAAGACAGATTTAATTTCAGTGGAAGGCTCAACAACTGGTTCAGGCTGTTCCTGATCGTCACTGACTACTGGTAAGGTGGGTGCAGATCCCACAATTAACTCAACTACTGGGGGAGTTTCCTTACTGGCATCCAGGCTCACAATTTGGTGTCCATCCATAGAGAGCTCTAGAGTACTGAATCCCATTCCAAAAATAACAGTGCTCCCTTGGTCATTAACAGTTGAGGACAACTCTCGGTCGAAAGAGAAAATCAGTTGGCCAGCCATTAGAAATTTTCTGAAAGTTAAAGAAAATGATTGAAATTAGATTTTTTTTTGAAAAGAGTAGTAGAAAGTATTTTATTATTATTTTTTTGAAAGTATGACATATATTAGCCCACAAGGAAATCGTATGGGGTAACATATGTCAACTTGGAGTTTAAGAAAATCTTTGAAAAAATTTTGAGAATTTGAGATGGGTTCTCTTACGAATTCCAAAACACAACGGACAGAGTTTCCCCTTGCCCGAAGGCTTATGGAATTGTGAGAAAGCCCAAGTAAAAGGATAGTTTAACCCTCCCCACCCTTAGAAATCAAAGGGGGAAATGAGGGGGTTAAAACTAACAAGTTTGGAATGGAAATCAAAAAATTTCGAATGCTTTTCGATTTTAAGGATTTATATATTGAACGAAAAATTTATCGACCATAAATCCATAAAATTAAAAAGGATATCCAGAGATCTGATTTGACACTGTCGCCTCACAGGCTGTGCTGGGGCAGAAGGTCAAAATCAGAACAAAAAGTCAAATTTAGAGGTGAAACCTCTCTTTTAATATTCTGTTATTTATTTTAGATGTTGGCCACACTAACCCAAGGAAGAAATGAGCAAGGGACCAACGGAAGAAAGGTAGTTAAGACTACCGATGAAACAAAATTTTGCCATTATTAAAGATGGAGAGAGAGATTTGTCCCACCGGGCGTGCCATTTTTTGTTGGTGGAATTTTGAAAACATGTTTTGAAAAATATTAGTTTTCATTGGGGATTTTAAGATTAAGATTAAGTTCCAATTCTAAAGTCGAATCAACTCGTTAGAAAGAGTATATCACCCCGAAGGACGAAAATAAACTTTCATAACGGTGTTCAGACTTAGAATTATGTAAACTCATCTTGAATACTATGATCGGGTTCTAAGAAGAACTTTATATGGCCCCGAGGGGACAAAATATAGATCAACTAAGTACCCAATTACAATATTCAAGAGACATGATCACCGCATTCGCATCCAAAGCCTTATCGAAGAAGGATGTATCTCCCCAAAGGGAAATGACACCATTCTGCGATAATTCTTCTAATGCGAGCACGATGATCATTATTTAACTTTTCCCAAAGAAATCTAATGAAGTTTTAGAAATTGAGTTTTCTTTAAAATCAGGTGTGTGTGGGGTTCTAAATCTCCTACGAGCGCAAGCCCTCGTAGTTAATTACATCGTAGGGAGATAAAATCTCCTACGAAAACTCTCGATTAAAATAATGGCAGAATTTTGTTTAGAGTTTCTGGGAGTGATATCAAAGTATGAATAGAATTATTAGAAAATCAAAAGGGAATGGATCAAAATTGAGCAGTTATTAACGGAGTTAAAGGATGAAAGGTAGGGGACACTTTGAGATTCCAGAACCATCCGGAAGTATCCCAACTTAATCTAAATGTTGGGCTTTATGTTTTGGACTTGAAATGATATTTAATTAGAGTTGAGCATTTTATTAGAAATTTGGGACTATATTCCCGAAATTTGGGGTCTTATAATCAAAGATCTGCCCCGGATCCTAAATCTATTTTGGACGCTGGACCACAGTCGTCCGATCCTAACTAATGCAGTGCAAGGTCTGGACTTACCCCGGCCTGGATTGGGGAGCCAGCTAACCACCTAATCAATTTAAAATACATGAATCCGGTCTTTTATGAAAGAGTGGTAGGGACGTTATAATTAAAGTTTTGGGGAGGCGGGGCCGACATCTAGAGATTTTCCTAATTGGCCCCTTTGACTTATGTTGGGTGCTAAAATGCTAAGGACTATGAAATTAAAATTTTGACTCTTTAATTTGTATCTAATGCAATGCGTGCTGGTTAACAACCTCAAATCAAATATGCTTGAAATTTTTAAAAACAGGCTTATAAAATAATTTTTTAGAAGACTGGACTTCCCCAGGTCCGGCACCTCGTCCTCATAGGTCAGACTATCCGGACTCTACCCGCAGGCGGGGAAGGGTCTAAAACAAGGAAAGAGGAATGCAAAAATATGCATGCGACCCCGGGGGCGATCCCCGGCTAATTCCCTAGATTCGTTATCTTTCTATGTTATTTAGACTCACTAAAATTTTAGACTTTTAGAATTATGAGTAGAAAACTTTCACACCCTCACGAGCCTCGGGTATCCAGGCGAAAACAAAAAGCGGCATGCAATCGCCAAAAAACTAGTAAAAGCAAGTAATCCTAAAGGCAATCATTTCAACACATCAAATATAAATGAATTAATTGATAAATGTCCATAGGCAAAGTTGCCTTGTTTATTACAAACCAGAATATTACAGAAAGTAAAGTGGCCGGGCACCACTGACAACAACCCGGATTCTAAGCCTAGTAATGACGCAAGTTATTTTGAGTGGGATACTCTCAATCTTTAAATCTTCAAGTCTTCAATCTCATTCTTCTTAGGACTCCTTTTCTTCAATCTTCTTGGAATCTTCGTAGCAGATTACCCAAATGGATAAGAGGGCGCTTCCCTCAAAGGGGAAGGCCACTCTTTCCTCTTTGGGTAAGGAAGAGGTATGATCCAAATTTGGATTTCCAAATGGAAAAGGAGTGTTCCCCAAAAGGGTATCTTTTCCTCTTTGGAATCCAAGCTTTGGATCTATGTATCCCAAACTCAAACTTAACTTTCACAACACTTAACAATTATACAAATTACATTTATGTCAAAATAAAAATCTAGACTCACCTGCAGGGTTATCCTAAGCAATTAATATATAAAAAGCAGTTATTTCCAAGCAGTTGTATATGAGCAGAAAAGAAAGTAAACACACTGGCCACGCTCTTTTTATGATTTGGGGGCTTTAGCAGCTGAAGCACCTGTGCAAAGAATTTATAATATTTATGCATTTTTTTTATTTGCCCCCTTTTTATATTGCCCTGCATGAGCGTGGCCACCTGCAGAAAACTATGTCAACATCCAGATCGTACCTAACCTAAGGGTAATCTAGTCGCCAAACACATCAATCCATCCACAGAGTACAGAAAAAGTAAGCAAACACAGCGAAGCAATTTCATCCACAACATGCAGTGAAAACTACGAAAAATCCGGCACACAGCAGTAAAGTAAACACCGGCCTATCCTAGATCTAGAGTTGGTTGTCCTAGCACATCATCTAAAGTGTGTGAGAAAGGTCGTGTGGCTGGGATAGATCCTAAAGTAGGTGATTAGTTAAAGTTGTCTAAAAGTTTGGATTTGTTAAGGCTTAGAAGGGAATTTAGATTAAAATTCAAGTATTAATAAATTAGGAATTTTAATTAAATATATTTTAAAAGTTAATTGATTACTACCTTTGTTTCACACCGAGGCCGTGAAGTTTATTTCACCTTCCTTGGGGCTAAGCTAATAGCCTCGTAGGCCTGGGTTACCCAGTAGCAATCGGGGTTGATTAAGTTATTTAAATTGGTTGGAATTAAAGGAGTGGATTAATATAAAGAAATGAGTTCATTACTGATTTTAAAAGCTTGATTAATTTAAGTTTGCCATTAATTGATTCGTGGCGTTGTGCCACCAGGCTCGAGGAACCAGCCTCCTTAGGACACTTAGCCCCGCAGCCCGGAGTAGTCCAGCCGATAAACCAAATTAATGTAATTGAATTAGAGATTTTTAGAAAATGTTAAATAATTAAAGATTAATCTATTTTAAGATTTAACACCCCTTAGAATCCATTCATGGCATTGTGCCACCAGGCTCGAGGAACCAGCCTCCTTAGGACACTTAGCCCCGCAGCCCGGAGTAGTCCAGCCAATAAACTTCAACTTCAGGGTGGTTGTTGTGTTTTGAAGGGTTTGTTAAGTGTTTTAAGAATTAAACCAACATTTTCTGAGTTTTAGAATAATTATGAGTTTTATGAATTTTTAGGATATTTCAATGATTTAATTAAGGGGTTGAAAATCGACTTTTTGATTAAGTTCAAATTCTGGAATGTTTGTATTTTATTAAAATACTAGACCTTACTACGATCAGTTAGAAGGTAAGTACATTGAAATCGGATTTTTCTACATTTTATTACAAAGGTTTGAAGTTTTGAACTAGTTTTAACTACGGTTTGACCAATTTGTTGACTTTTTTAAAATATTGCAAATTTCTGGAATTTAATATTTTTAATAAATACTAGACATCACTATGAGTTGAATGCAAGTGAGTTTGGGTGATTTGGATTTTTCTAGAATTAGTTATGGATTATCGAAGTTTGGACATTTTAATGAATTTTAGGAATTTCTAAATTAGAGGGCCTCTTTTGTGATTTTGCTTCAAACAAACTCCCAATCTCTTGAAAACACCTCCAAAGGTCAGGAACAACCTAAGGAGGGATCCCCAAGTGTTTGGGAGATTTTTGGATTTAAATATTATTATTAATCAATTATCTTAATTAAATATTGGTTTTCACTTAAAATTAAATTAAGGTTTAAGTTGCTGTCAAATCAAAGGGATTTTAATTATCACAGATTAAGGACTGAATTCTGGTCAGTTTGAGGGTTTATATATAATTTTTGGATTTAAATTGGATTTATTGCAATTTTTAGAAGTTTTAAAGGCTTAATTAAGGGTTTAAGACTTAAAAAATTAATTAGGGGACCTAATGACCTCAAAAATTAATGAAAATTTCTCTAGGGGCTGAGGATGTCACTAAGTTCAAATGTTCAAAGTTTCAACTCAAGGGGAGGTGAATCCTAATTATTGAAATTTTTCTAAGTTTTCTATACATGGGTCCTTAATTATTGTCCTTAATCATGTCACTAGTTTTGAATAGGTTCAAATCAAAGTTCCTCTAACCCTTTGAATAAGCATGTCATACATACACAATAGCAAACAAGCAAGTCCCTAGATCTAGGAGAACCTAGACTAGGTGGTGTGTGCACCTTAAGCATGCAATTAACTAATTAACATAATTAAGACAAAATTAGTGAATAATCAAGAAATGATTATTCACTAATCATCCCCTTCATTTCTATTCAAACATGCTCAATCAATATTTAAGATCTCAAGTGACTCTTGAACACTTAAGAATTTACATATATATATATAGAATTTCAAAACATACATTTAAAATACATAAATATAAATGAATTATATATATATATATAAATAGAAATATATATTATAAAATAATTAAATATATTATCAAAATACATGTTAATGGGTTGGAGGATCCACTGATCTTCATAGAAGTTTGGAAATAATAAAATATATTTGTTATATTTTTTTAATATTTAATATTTAATTAAATATAAAAAGGATGAAAATACTCCAATAATTCAAAATACTTTTAAAAACTATTCAAATAATACTGAAAAATTTTCTGGAGATCAGCCATGCACTCAACAACATGCATGCCAAATTTCAAATAAAAATAATTTTTATATAATTAATTAAAAATGAAATATATATTTCTGTATTTCTTAAATTACCAATAAAATAATAGTCAAAATAAGCTGATTTTATTTTTAAAATAAACTAGATGAAATTCTGAAAATTTTGATATATTATACTTAATTTTTGGTTATATATTTGATTTACTATGATTTATTTAAGTTTCAGCAATTAAAACTAATTAAAATCCATTATTTTTAATTAAATGGCGGCGGTCAGACACGCGGCGCGATCGGATTCGCGGGCTCGAAACCGCGTGACGGCGGGGACACGCGTCGGCCGCTGGCCGCTTCACGCGGTTTTCACTTAACCACGTCAGCGGCGCGTAACAGCCGTTGGATTAACCGCGGGTTCGATCCAACGGCTGAGATCAGATCCCGCGGTCTGATCTCACCAGGAGAAGATCAGACGGCGGAGATTCGATCCCGCCGTTCCGAATGGACGGCCCTGATCCCGCCAGTCGATCGCTCGAACGCTAAACCGAATACACGGTCGAACCAAAGCGCGGAACGACAAGATCTAGACCGTTGATCGCGTGATCAACGGTCTAGAAAACGTACATCTGCAGCGAACTGCGAATGTCGCCCTAGGATCCATTTTTTGGTTCGTTCTCCCGATCGGGTGGACCAAATCGCTTGAAATTTTAAACACAGAGAGCAGGCATGAACAGAAATAGTGGGGAAGGATTCGTTTTAGCTAAAACCCTAAAGACATAAAACTATTTAAATCTAACTAATGTGACCTAGATCTAGGGTTTTAGGGAGTTATACCGTTAGATCTTCGAAATTTCTGGATGGTTGAGCTTGTAGATTGTCCAAGTGAAGATTCCCAGCAAAAATCCAAGCTCGAACGCGTCTGGATCGGCTGCTACGGGCTTGAGACGGTCTAGGTGGTGGGTTCGCCGGAGAACTCGCCGCCGGTGACGTGCAACCACTTGGGTTTTGTAGTGGGGAGGTAGAGGAAGCTCTGGAGGTTCGAAACGAACTGAGAGCTCGGTCTGGGAGGCTAGGGTTGGTGAGAGAAGCTGCCTTGATCAATTAACCTCAAAAGGTGCCTTTCTCCCTATTCAAGCGGCCTGGGAGAGTTTGGACGGCTGGGATTGACTCCTGGGCTCTCCAGATGATGCCACCTGTCCCTGGGAAGGCTGGAAGGCTGCCCCAAAGGCTGGACATGCCTCATTCCCATTGGGTGGACTTGGGATGAGTGGAGGAGAGGGATTGCCATTTATGGCTAAACCAGGGGCAGAGCTCGGTTAAGGGGCCTATTAGAGAGCTTTAGGGCACTAATAGGCCGGCCTTGGGTAGCTTAAATCAAGGGAAAGGAGCTTAGCATGTGATAAAGCCTTCTAGAAGGGGTTTAGGCTTGAGTTTGACCAGGTTGACCAGTCAATAGGTCAAGGCTGGTGATGTGGCATGAGGGGAAGTAGGAGCAGCCAATGGGAGAGCTTCCAAGCCCAATCTCACACTCCTTGAAGTTAAATAGAAGGTTTGACCAATTCAAGGAGGGATTTAGGGCTTTGTTGACTTGGTTTGACCAGTCAACCAAGTCAAAATTGGTGATGTGGCACTTGAGGAGGTGGAGGAATACTTGGAATGGTTTAATCAAGGGTCAAGAGTTCAAAGTCAAAGTTAGAAGGGATGGGAGCAAATGCCACTAAGGATTGAGGGTTGACTTGGTCAACTCAAGTTGGGTTGAGCTCAAAATGGGTTTAGAAATGTTCAAGGCTTTGAATAGAATGATTTTGAGGGTTTGAAGATATTGATGTGGTTAAATAGGTTGAAATGGTTCATTTGAAACCTTAAGGATCCATTGGGTCAAACCATGTTGACTGAGTCAACTAGGTTGACCCAGTGGGTAAGTCTGGGCTGGACAGGTTTGAAAAGATATTTTAAGACCATTGAGGGTGATTCCTGGGTCTGGGGAGGTCAAATTGATCAAAATCCCTATTTGAGTCCCTAAGGGCCTGTTTGGTCAACCTGGGTTGACTTGGTCAACCAGGTTGACCCAGGGTCTGGGTTTGGGCTCAACAGGTTTGAAATGATATTTTGAGGTCAATGGAAGTGGTTGGGTGACTTAAAGAGGTCATTTGGGTCAAAACACATGTTTGGACCCTTAAAGGGCCCCTTGGGTCAAACCAGTTGACTTGGTCAACCAGGTTGACTCAAGGGTTGGAAATAGGTTCAAAAGTTTTGAAATGGCATTTGAAATTTGTTAAAGGTGGTTGCATCCCATTTGGAGCTCATTTGGTTTGAAATCCCTATTTGAGCCCCATAGGGGTGTTTTGGTCAATTTTGACCTATGGGTCAATTAAGGTCAAAAAGGGTTTGAAGAATGCAGTTTACTGCTCAATGGGTTAGAATCAAGGGTCTGGAAGTGATTGGAGGCTTGGATAGGGGTTCCAAGGTCAAGATCTCAAAGGGATTAGGCTCAGTGGCATAAGCTGTAAATATTTGAAGGTTTTACAGCCTTTGAATTTTAATTCAGATTCTGGGGTTAGAGACCTCAGAATGAACTCAAACTTGGAGGGTAGCCTTTAGAGACATGTCTTATCACTTTGCAAGTGATAGACCCTGAATCAGAGGCCATTTAACTGGGTTTTGAAATGTTTGAAAAATCTCTGAAAAGGGTGTTTAGGACAGGGCCTTAAAGGTTTGAATTTGAGTTTAAACTTTGGATTTGGATTTGATTTGAAGTTTGAATTAATTTGGATTTGAATTGGATGGAGTTTGAGATTCAAATTGGTCATAGGTAGGAATCAAATTGAAATTGGAGTAGATTAAATATAGGAATTGATTTAAAATTGAGATTGATCAAGGGTGGAGATTGATTTGAAATTGAAGTGGTTTTGAGATCTAGGAGAGTTCTAAGAACTAGGATTTAAAGGGATCCTGGGCTCTAGAATAGGCTCTAAGGTCTAGTTCTAGGAAAGATCCTAAGGTCTAGAGTGGATCCTAGGGTCTAGGATTAAATTTAGAATCTGGAAGGGTCTTAGTGACCTCATACAAAAATGAGGTCAACAAACACCTGACCCCAAATTTAAATTCTTTGCATATACATAAACTAGACTAAACATAAAGGAACCTAAGACATCCTTTGAAGTTCCTTACTTCTCGTAATTACTTCACTTTCCTATGATGTGGAAATGTGGGATGAGTTTCTACATCATATAGCTCTGGCCAAAGA
Source organism: Dendrobium huoshanense (assembly GCA_016618105.1). Classification (NCBI taxonomy): domain Eukaryota; kingdom Viridiplantae; phylum Streptophyta; class Magnoliopsida; order Asparagales; family Orchidaceae; genus Dendrobium; species Dendrobium huoshanense. Next base: position 68,558,680 of record CM028347.1, on the reverse strand, counting down.
TCAAGGAAAGTTAAGGAGTTGTTAGGCCACTAGACTAAAAGATCTTACTACTTCACCAGAAGAGAAGAGACTAGTCATCCCCTTTCCTCTATAAAAACTTAGCTAAAAGCTATGCAGGAGGGCAACAAGGGATATTTATTTTCAATTTTTCTTGAAGTTTGATTCTTCATCCCTGTTGCTTGACTGACAAAGCAAAGATCATTTCCAAAGACTCAATTTTTTGTCTACAGGTTTTCATAAACCTTCTAGTCTCTAATCAGATTCAATTAAATCAAAATCGATAGGCTTGGCATTACTGTTGTAGAAAGTTTAAAGTCCACTAACTCCATACCAAAATTGCTCTATGAAGCGAACATGAAAGTTATTTTCCATTAGATTGTTGTTCACAAAACTCCACTCTCGCTCACTAATTCTAAATTAGTGAAATAAAAGAGTCCCAATTTGGCCCCATTCCTTAGCAGTAAAGATATGTACCCAGAAAAAGAGGATTAAGTGGAATAGAATTGGTTGGATGGTAGATTCATCAAAACACTTGGGGAAATTTTAAAGAATTTCAAGCGATTAGAGAATTCAAGGTAGTTATTCATGAAAAGATCACTCTTGGGGCATGCCTATAACCCTTTACGAATATAACACCCGAGTCACACCTTATTCATATCCTGAGTGAAGGGTGGATGTAGGGGAAAGCCTAAAACCTTTCCTTCAGTGATCCCACAAACAGGAGTTTTACCATTGTTAATGAATATGGAGCTATCAACAAATTTGGCAAAATAGAAAATCTATCTAACAAAATTTTCCTACTATTTTTAGCTAAATTTTGGCCTTCTTTCTTGATAAGGAGCTTTCCTAATGGCACTATAAATTTCATTGTATATGTGCTAAGATGCAGCGAGTATCCAATGGAAGGTGCTCCATCTTCTCTTCAAAAAATTATTAGAGTAGGTTCAATAGACTAACTTAGGTAAATCTACTTTTCATCACAACTAATGTGGCTTATGAATGATCCCACAATCCAACTTCTCCTCCTAGGCTTGTTGTATTTGGTAAGGTAGGGTTGAAATGGATTGAAATAAAATTCTATATGTAGTTGGTGAAAATTGATTGAAGACCTGATGAAATCATGAATTTTTGAGAACCAGCCCTTTTGGATATAAAATCCAAGCCAAGAGTGGAGTTACGTGAATAGCTATCTAATGGAAAATAACTTTAACATTTAAGTAAGGAGGAAGAATATATGATTTTTTTCTCTAGGCCAAACCTTTAGTGGTTAACTTACCTTACCCACTTTATGAAAACTTTATACCTTTATTGGGTTGATGGATGGATTCTGTTGGTCTCACTCTAAGGGTCAAAGGTTTTTTCATACAAGCTTTTGCTTTTTCTCCCAACACTCAACAAGTTTCACTGATGCTTTCAATAGTTACCCACCAGTTTAGGTAAATATCTAATGCATTCTCTAACTAAAATGGTTCTTAAGCAAATCCATATTCTATTCCACTTTTTTTGCCTCCAGGCTTCTACAAAAGAGAAGGATTGAAGATCAAACTTACCCTAGTGCTTCCTCTAGTGAGTAAAATGGTGACTCCCCACCCTCTTCACCTCGATGATCCATACTTAATCAGGATCTATTTTTCCTATACCTAATTATTTGGTCATATATGTATTATTATGAATTCACAACATTCTATAGTCTAGCAACTAAAAGGAGAGGAGTTATATCTAATTGAATGGTTCATGTAATTTAAGAGAATAGTAAAGATTCAAGCCCTAGAATTTCTCAATTCTGACGTAAGATGGTTATTAGATTGAATAGAATGATTTTACTATATCCAGAACAAAACCAATCCAATTTTTTTGAAGTTATAGAAGGAGGGAAGGTGCACTAATGCACTACAACTAGTGCATGCTAAAAAATGCATTATTAGCTCAAAGTAGAAACCCTTGTTTAAGTATTAGCATCTCGCCCAAACTCTGTCACCACTTTTTAAAAATTAATGTTACTCCATTCTAGTAGAACTAGGAGTCATTTCTTTAAGTAAAGATGAGACATGTCCTTTATTTTCTTTAATTATAAGGTTTTGAGGAGATCTAGTGTTGGGTGGAATTTCAATTTTAATCTGATTTTATAAGCATATTCTAGTGCTAAATGCTTACTTTTGTTCTGAGTATTAAATATATGATAAGCATTAGGAGACATAAAGGCCTATTTTCTATATGCTAAAATGAGATTCATAAGGGCTTGAATTCTGATATCTATTTCTAATGGGAGGTATAAGGGTCTAAAAAATTTTCAATACTTTCTTCTTATATATATGGAGTACTTGTTAATTTACTTTCAGTGCATAATTTTCTTTACTTTAGTTATTCGTAATTCATATTATACTCAGCACACTAAATTTTGATGAAGTACTTTTAAATTAAGTTAATTATGTAATAAATTAATGTTTTAGAAATTTAGATTAGTGATTTGACCTAATGAGTTGTGCTGGCTCAAGCAAATTCTACTTTTTTTTTCAAGATAGGGAAAGTGAAAGAGCTCATTATGTAGTTGTTTTTTCAAGATTGGATTTGTTGAGTCTATATAGATATTTCATTGATTTTGTATACTCATGACTAGTTATTTATTTTTCTATTTTGTTCAGTATTTATATATTATGATTAGATAATTTTGTATATATTTTGATGATAAATGAAATGAAAAGAAATTTTATGGATGAGTTATTTTATTTTACATATTGGAGTTATTTAGAATCTTTATGGTTTGTGTAAATTTTAAATAAAGAAATCTAAAACGTCCACCAAAACATAGATCTTATGTTGGCCTCTCATAAGTTAACAAGGTAAGAATTATTAGTATATGTGTCATATCAGTTTGGGTAGTAACATCTATAATCTATGCATATCCTACAACCTATAACTATCCTAATGGGTATCAACACATTTCTCTCATTGGCTGTAATAGAAAGGCATCATTTCTTTGGGACATAATAAATTGAACTCACCCACACATTGTCTGAAATGGGGTAAATGATATTGGCATCTAAACATTTGGAATCTTCTTCTTCACAACTTCCTTCTTTATAGAGTTTATCTTGTTTGGGAGCCATCTTTAAAAAGGAATTTTCTTCCATCAAAATCTTCTTCAAACATAAGGATGTACTAATTCACTTAATATCTATAATGGTTCAACCAAAAGCTTTATTATATGTACTAAGAACACTAATTAACTTACCTTATTGATCTTCTCCTAAGTAGAAATAATAATAGGTAAGATTGACTTCTCTCCTGAGAAGGAATACTTTAAATAGGCAGGCAAGGCTTTTAAGTCAATTATAGGTTCCTCAATAATAGATAGTTTTTGGGGCTTCATTATAGATACTGTATCTAACACTTCATACCTCTCCTTAAACACTATGTGGATTTCACTAACCACATTAAAAGAATCTCCATCTTACTCTGCTATGCCATCTTCACATAATAATCATTATAAAGAACTATCAATCGATAATTCTTTCAAAGAATCCTCCATGTAATCATTAACTAAATAAAATATATTATAATACTCACTATGATCCTCAAGAAACTCTTTAGCCTTGAACCCTCATGGTCAACTCTCCCTTCTACACATCACTCATAGCCCTCCTTGTAGTAAAGAAAGATTACCCAAGATAATAGGTATCTTCCTATCTTTCTCCATATCTAAGATAATAAAGTTAATAAGGAAGATAAACTTATCAACCTTGAATAACATATACTCTATCACCCCTTGGATAAGTGAATTAACAGACAACTAATTGATGGTAATAAAGGGGGGTTAGACTTCTCCAAGGTTAAGTCTCTTGAATAAGGATAAGGGCATGGGATTTATACTACCTCATAAGTTGTATAATTCCCTCCCAAAAAAATTAGCCCCTATAGCCTTAAGATTGATAAAATTACTTGGGTCCTTAAGTTTTTATAGGAGTATATTTAATAGGATTGAACTACATTCATTAGTTAGGGGAATAATTTCAAAGCATCCTAGTTTTTTTATTCTTGCTCAAAATGTATTTAATGAGTATAGGGTAAGTAGGCATCTTCTCAAGGGCTTTAGCAAATGAAATATTAATAGATAACGTTTTATTTACTTTTAGAAATCTTTAGAACTATTTATAAATTCTGCTTCAGTAACCTTAGGAGAAATATTGGTGGTAGACTCTTTTATGTCCTTATTAGGTTGAGGTTATTCTTCTAGCTTGGTGGGTTCTACAAGCTCTTATACAAGTGTCTCATCTTCAAGTTAACCCTTATTCCAAATCACTTCTTTTTGTTGCCATCCAGGATCCTTTTCTATGATTTTAGTGATGAAAAATATTATTGATTAAATTGATACTTTCTTATTGAATATTTTAGATATTTTTTCTATCTGTGAGTACTAACATTACAACTAAGACATACATTGCTCAAGGCTACTAAAAGCTTAGAAATAAGTAGAATAGGAATGCCAAGTAAACAAACTCTATAATTTTCTTTTTCTTTACTTTCTATTTATTGAGTCTGGCAATATAAGAGTGTATGTAATTGTGTGACCATGTACACACACAGGGAGAGTGAGATAAACTTTAAAAGTTAGCATTTGTGTACTAATCATATAATATAACTTTTAAATCGTATTATACAATCAATATAGAAAGAATGGGCTTAACAATTAATTAAAAAATTAGCTCATGTGAACTAATTGTAATATACGATCTAGATTATACTATATAATTTGTTATGATTTAAAAAAACCTAATCACTGAATAAATTAAGTAAGATATTCAAAATATAATTTTTGAACTAATCGTACTGCATGATATGATTCATATTATATGAATATTTGAAATCATACTTATATTAACCCCCATAATTAGTCAATCAAATCATGGTTTAATTAATGATAGCTTATTATAATGTAGGATCTTGATCATACCAAATAATTTATATAGGCAAATTTTGGTCGTACCAAAGATTGTACTAAATAAAACCATGATTTTTAAACTAATCATATCGTATGATATTTATATCATACTGGATGACCTACTTGAAGTCAATGATCGTACTATATGATAAGAGCAGTATGGGATGACTAACAAAGATGATTTCTAATCATCTTTTATGAATAAGAGAGAAAAGCTAACAGATTGTATTGGACAATCTTTAGATCGTACGATAGTATGTGTTTAAAAAGTTGAATAGTTCATCTGAATAATTATTTACATCTTACTGGAGGGGTCTAGTTTTTGAACTAATTATACTATATGAACTCAAATCATCCGGTATGAACAATTATGGCTAACTTAAATTTTTAGGATTTCTTGAAGCCCAATACTTAAGCAAAGCTTTGATATTCTCTTTAAAATAGAGAGGATTGTGTGACTGCTAAAGGGACTCTGAGATAAGAGATTTAGAGAAATATAGGATTTGAGACGAAGGAGAAGGTGAGGTTGAGCATGAGGGAGAATGAGTGTGAGGGGATCACATGGTTGCTCAAGGCATGCCACAACCTTTCTTCTCAAGTGGCCATGGTGATTCTTTGAGAGCTCTCTTAGGAAAGAGGTTTCAATTCAAGTCCTCAAGGTGCTCTGCCTTTTCTAGGAGGGAGAAAAAGGAGCAGAGGCATTCTACCATTTCTAGCAGGGAGAAAAATGAGTTGAGGTTCTCTGCCTTCTCCAAGAGGGGGAAATGAGTCAAATTCTACTACCATAATCGAGAGGGTGACATAACATCCAGCACTCCACCGCATCAGGTTTTGTGAAAATGAGTTTATATGGGATTCTTTGCCTTAATGTGGAAGTAAAAAGAGAGTAACTTTCTATTAGTGCAACACTCACAGTGGAGGAATCCGGGGAGTGAACATAGGTCAAGGTTGATCGAACCACTATAAAAAACTAGTGTTTTTTTTTCTTTTTTTGCTTTTATCTTTCTTGCATCTTTTTCTATTATAACTTCTTTGGAAAATTAGTTATTATTGCTTCATTTCATAAATCAAAATATCATCATAGTTAAATCAATATTTTTGATAAAATCAATTTATTTCATAATCAATTGAAATTTGGTATTTTCAAGTGTTGAAAACTTTTTAAAAAAAATATTTTCATCATTATTTTAAAGTTAGAAAATTCTTAAAATCATTTATTCACCCCCTTCTTAGTAAGCCTCACGTAAGTTTCTTAAGGTTTAACAACCTTCACGAACTTTCAAGTAGTATCAGATTGTGTTTCAAAAATAAGGTTTTAGAAAACATTTGAAAATTAATTAATGGCTCATTTTTGTAATCATAACATTGTAGAGGGTTATTCAATAACTCATCCACCACTATTTTAAAATATTCCTTTTGATTAATAGAAAATATGCATGTGTACTTTTTTATAACCATTGACTATAGAATTTAGCATATGATTCAAACTAGCTATTCACTTCCAATCCATGTCGTTAATGGTGTCAAAACTTATATTTCTTTTACTGAATGGAGTTATGAGGATAGGGAACTCGCATAATAAAATTCTAAATGTTTGAATTGTTTCTTTTGTGCTTTAAAATCCAAAGATTATATGTGAGTTTCTAAATGCAATACTGGGAAGGAGATATTGGATAGTTTATGTATCACTTATGAGGGAACTAGTGAAGTTGAACAGTCTAAGCTAACTATTATATTGCATGACTATGAACTCTTTTACATGAAACCTAGAGATACTATATCTGAAATGTATACTAGGTTCACCCAGATAGTGACATCCTTACATGCACTAGATAGAGAACTATCAAACTCTAAAAACGTTAATAAGATTTTATGCAACTTGTCTAGTTCTTATAATGCTAATATAACCACAATTATTCAATCTAAAGATTTGAATATTTATTCCATTAATAATTTAATTGAGTCACTCATTACCTACGAGAAAGGAGTGAGTCAAAGGCAAAGTTATATAGGAGAGAAGAAAAAGGAGAAAATTATAACACTAAAAGAAAATAATTTGGACAGTGATAGTTCTGCAGTGGAAGAGGATGATGACATCACCTCGATGACATGACTGTTAAGAGTTTTCTAAAGCTAAAATGGAAATGTCATTAACACAATTGGAGCAAAGGTAAAAGTAACAAAAATATTAAAGCTTCTTCTGACATAGCTTTCTTCGAGTACAGGAAACTAAGTCACCTCTAAGTTGAATGCCCAACCTGAAGACTCACCTAATCAAGAGAATGGTGAATGGAAGCCAAAGTTCAAGAGGGGCAAGCTAAAGATCTATAAAGATTTTTGGGCCAACTCCGCTTTAGAATCATCACAAGTAGAAGTAGAAGAGGAGTATTATAGCTAACAATAATCATGATCAATCAGATTAAGATGAGGTATGTCAACTTTCTTATGATTAATTACTAATTATTTCTAAAAGTATTCATGATTTGTATGGGAAGTTGAAAAAGATGCATGCTAGTCTCAATTCTGAATTCTTTAATTTACAAAAGGAGCATACTAGTTTTAACTATTGAGCACTCTACTTTAGATAGCAATCAAATGACTTTATTAGATGAATTTTATGCATTAAATAAGAAGTATATCGACTTAACCAATGTATATAAATCCTTGAAAACATTGCATCTTGAGCTAGAGAAGGCATACAAAGTATTAGAAGCATCTGAATTAGAAATAGATGGTAGGGAGCATGTATTAAAAATTGAAATATCCATTCTTGAATGTGCAAATAAATTTTTGGAAGCAAAATAATTGCACTTAAGAATAACAAACCACCACCTACCTTAGAATAATTTCATAATCCCTCAACACATCATGTATTGCATAAACCTAGAAGAAGTAACCATGACCCACGTAGGTTAGCTAATCCATTTTCGAATGTTAAGTGTTATTCTTGCGGGATGTTTGGTCACACAGCCCACACTTGCATAATTCACCATAGGACACATCTAGTATGGAGACCTAAAATGCATTCATCATAGCATAGTATGCATTCATCTCATTCAATCAAGCATAAGGTGGAACCCAAACTCACTTGGGTTCCCAAATCTAATCTTTTAATAAATATGTAGGGATTCTCTAATAAAAACTTAGTGAGAGCATGTGGTATATGGACAGTGGATGCTCGAGGCAAATGATAAGTGATATAAAGCAGTTCATTACACTGGAGGCCACGCCAAGATACAAGATGATATTAGGAGACAACACTGTTGATTCTTGTTAAATCTATAATAGGTTTTTAAACCTAAATTAATGACCCAAGGCTAACCAAGAGAGGGGGTAAATTGGTAATTTAAAAATTACTTCTTGAATTTTAAAATTTGAAACTGATTAATATACGAAGCAAGTTAATTAAAGTTTTCAAAATAAATTTTCAACTATGGAATTAATAACTTGCAGTAAGTAAGCAGTAAAAAATAAAAGATAGATTTATAGTTATTCAGTCAAACATGACCTACATCCACTCCCTGAAGCCTCCCACTTCAGGTATTGCACTATTACCAAAGTGGCTCTCATTTTGTGCCCACAATAAGGCGGAGAAGCCTTTATAAAACTCTCTTCCACCAATCCCCAGTACGGTAAAGAACCATCATCCTTTCATACCCTCAAAGTGTAGGCAGGGTACCTTCATCCTTTCAACTTCTCTAAGTATAGGCAGAGTACCTTCGGCTGCTCACACCCTCCAAGTGTAGGCAGAGAACCTTCATTCTTTCACACCCTCTAAGTGTAGACAGAGTACCTTCATCCTTTTACACCCTCCAAGTGTAGGCAGAGTACCTTCATCTGTTCACACTCTCCAAGTGTCAGCAGAGAACCAGATCTTCTTCAAAGATCTTTTCACGAGCAATCTAGAAAGACTAGAGGAAGAGTGAAAAATACAAATCACACACAGAGATCATTACCTTTGAGTAATCTTGTGAACCCTTCAAACTCAACTAGCAAGAAATCTCTCCCAAACACTCTCTCACACTCTCTTTCAATTGCCTTGAAAATTCACGTAGACAGAATTAGAAGAAGTATTCATGTCAATTTTAGATGGACCTTTTATACAAAAGACATGAAAAACTATCTAGAAAATTGATGTTTTCAATTTTGAGAGTGTACGGTCGTACTGTATGATCATATGTTCGTACATATGAATAGTTCAAATATTGTTGCGTACAAACCTATTATTAATTAGTATGAAATTATTTCGTACGCAATCATCATCTGGTACGAACTAGGTTCGTCCGGGACGAACAGTTAATAAATTTAATTTTTGTCTCTACGAAATGATGGGACGAAATGTGAGAGAACATAATAGAGTCGTTCGTCCCTGTATGAAATTTAATATCATCCCATATGATCTTCATTCAAGGCCAAAATACAGGTGTTTGTTTCTGTACAAAATTTAATATCGTCCCATACGATCTTCTTTCAAGGTGAAAATAGAGACGTTCATCCTTGTTTGAACATTAATATTATCTTGTACGATCTTCATATGAGAACAAAATAGAGATGTTCATCCTGTTATGAATTTTAATATCATCCCGCATGATCCATTCCTAGAAAAATATTTTTATTTTGGTTCATTCAAGTGCTAGGTGGGGAAAATAACTGACCAGATCATCCCATATGAATTAATATAATATTGTACTATAACTTTAAAAAATATGAATTTTAAACTCTCCCACGGTAAGTGTGTATGTTCAGCTACTCAATTACAACCACACTCTCTCAGACTCAATAAACTAGAAAATACAAACTTCAATTACAATAAACTCAAAACTGATCTTGATTTAAAGTCTTCAATAATCCGGAGTATGATTTCCCTGAAATGTTAGTACACACAAGAGAAAATAAATTCTTATAAAATATGTTAGGATAAATAATAATCAACTCAATAATATTTGGAATCATCAAAAACATACAAGTTGCAAAAATATCAAACATGTAAAACTAAGTAGCAACTATCTTAACAATCTCCCACTTTTTTATGATTGCAAAACAATTATTGTTTGTATAAAATTGAAAATCCTAAAGTTCTCCTTAACTCATTTTAAATGAATAAGCATATGAATATAAGAGAATTTTTATTAAGTACAAATCATTTATAAATTTTTTTGAAAAAAAAAATTCATAAACTCACAAAATACTTCACACAAAAAAATAAAACAACACTAGCAAACCAAAAAAAATCAAATGTAAAAATTAAACGTAAAATATCAAAAGCAAAAGAAAATCAAATAAAAAAAATTCCCCCTTTTTACATAATCAAATAAAATTAAATAATATTTCTCCCCCTTTTTTGACAATAACAAAAAGGAGAAAGAAGGGAAAATTGAAATGAAAGAATTCATATGACAAACCTTAAATAATTGATCTTAAAAGAGACTGAATTATAATTGCAATAATAAGATTAATATTAATTAGAGAAAAATAAAGATTCATACTATTTAAATTAAAATATAACATAAACAAGATAAATATACCAAGGTCATGAAATAATCTAGATAATTAGATAAGAAAAATTATTGAAAATGTGATGAAATAAAGATTAATTAAAATCAAATTTTAATACAAAATATAATTGAATATTATACTGATTTGAGATTGAAGATCAAAAGATAGAGGAAAGAATATTTTCAATACACGTATTTGATGACATTGCACATCTTTTCAAATATTTGTGGCACACTTTGTGCATCTTTCTGTATTTGGGCTAATTTTGTGCCTCTTTTCAATTTGCGAACCATTGTGCATTCTTTTGATTTTTGTACACTTGTATATTTCTCAATTATTTAATTGATCTTTCCAAAATCAATAATCTAAAAACTCAAACTTCTCTAAGTACAAAGATAATTATATTGAAAAAGTGAATTTTAAAAAAATAAGGCATCAAAATTGCAATAATAATATTAAAATTTTGTATATCCAAAAAGAATATGAGATTGATAGCCTTAACTTGATCGAGTTATAAATTAACTTATTTTTTTGAAAAATTAGATTTCCTAATGAAATTAATTTTTGTATTGTTGTTCATGTTATAACACCTTTTATATCAATTAAGTCAGGATTATAATATTGGCAAACAAAGCAAGACATATTTTATTAAAATCAAATTAATGTAGAGATACATTGATGCTTAGATTATATCAATACAACCACAACATAACATCAAAAATAAAAACAAAAATAATAGACAATCACATAAAAACTATAGAAGTCATTACAACTCATCACTATGAACTGGCAAAGATAACAGATAAGAAGTATATATATATATATATATCAGGGGCTCTAGTCTGGAGGAGGTGGCTGGTTGAAATTAGAAAAAATAACTATTCATCATAGCCACATTGGTGTTCTCCGAGTTAAACTGACCTCGAATCCAACCCATGTTCTGCTGGAATTATGTATCCTACTGCTGCAGGTGAGTCTGAATTTGATCAACGAGCTGATCAAAATGACTCTCAAGTCAGTCAAAGTGCTGTACCATCTCCTGAAAGTCAGGCCCATGAGCAGGCGTAGTTGCAGGTGAAGGTGCTCCTTCTCCCTCAGAATCCTCACTTATATCATCTCTCCCAAAAAGTGCTCGAAATGAAGCATTAGTGAAGTAGATACGTATTTCAAGTTGAGGATCAGGATGAACAAGATTGAATCTTCTCAGGGATATATGTCACTAGGTATCCTAAGGTAATGTTTTTCTTCCTCTTATGTGAGACATGTCCAATTTCAGAAAGCTCATGAATATAATTAATAATAAGTTGTGCTTCATCAATTAGTTGTCCAGTCATGATAAGATAACTGACAGTGGATAGAAGAGGAGTAATATTGATAAGGTCACCAGCTTAAGAATTGTGGAGGTTCTAAGAACATACTGGATGATCCTTGCATTTTAGTTCAAAATAGAGACCCTAGGAAAATGACATACTTGTTTAATTCCTCTAATAACTTTATTTATTTCATTCTAATCAAAATCAGAAGTAGAAGTCAAAGTGTGGGCTCTAACTCCTTGTGTCCTTAAATGCAAAATGGTTCCCAAATCTTCCTTAGTTATTTCTACACTCTTCTTAAAAACAAAAGATTTGATCCTACTCGCATCCTCACTAAATGACATGTTTGCCAGAAAGTAGTGAAATGTTTCTTTGTTACAAGAATGAATCAGGGTAAGGATAAAAGCAAATTGAGTGGCAGCGAAAAGAGGCATCACTTGAAAGTGAATATCCTCTTGAAGTAGGATTCTAGAGGGTGTAATTTTTGCAGAACCAAACCTAAGAAAGGATTCCTCACCAGACCTACATAGAAAGTTGCATCTCCACCCCAGGAAGACAACCCTTAATGAGTCTACCCCTCTTGCTAGAACTGACCATTGCTAAGATTTGAAGGATTGGAAAAGGTTATTGAAGTGAATGAAAATGAATTCCAAAGCCCTCCTATTTAAATGAAAATGGTCTTTCATACATATGAAAAGAGGTTCATACATGAAATAATAAATTTCATATATACGAATGAGTACGTTAAAAATGAAATAACTTTTTGTAATCAAATAATTTATGAGGCATTCTTTCGTACAGGCTTTTTAACCATACGAGCTTACAGACGAACAGGTGTTCGTCCGGGATGATCGGTTATTTAAGATCATTTTAATGACGATTAGATTCATCCCCCATATTGAATAACCCGTAGTTCGTACATACAAACTATTGGTTCGTACGTATGATCAGTTATAATAACTGATTCTTCCCGGATAACTATCTAGGTGCGTACATACGAAGTAATACAAATCATCCGGGATGATACAAAGATTGTATAGTATGATATGTATTAGAAAATGAAAATATTACACAATCAGTTCAAAGCAATAATCGACATGCTATAGAATTCATACGGGACAAAAATAATTTCGTGTAGTACGAATATAACACTTTGAAAAATTTGCATGCTAGATTAAAAATAGGAAATCAAATGTGAAAACATTTCAAAATCACACAAAACCCAAAAACACAAAACAAACACAAATAAGCACATAAAATATAAAAATAGAAAAACACACAAATAACACATATCAACTTTGTAGAAGATTTTTAATTATGTATTCAAATCAATCATACCAAGCCTTGTTCTTAATATATTAAAAGTATCAAAGGCTAGGGGTTTTATAAAAATTTCTGCAAGTAAATTTTTAGTTGAAACATGGTTAAGTTAAATTTCTCATTTGGATACATTTTCCCTTATGAAATGATGTCTTATTTCTATATGTTTGGTTCTAGAATATTTAATAGGATTATTTGAAATGCAAATAGCACTAGTGTTATCATAATAAATTGGAACTGTGCCTATTCTAAATTCTAAATTCTAAATCAATCAACTATTATTTTAACCAAAGAATTTGTGTCACATAACTTCCTAAGGTAATCTATTTAGCTTCAGCAGTAGATAGGACAACGGAATTTTATTTTCTAGTGGACCAAGAAACTAGAAAATTTCTTATGAATTGACAAGTTTCATAAGTACTCTTTCTATCAACCTTACAACCTGTAAAGTCCGAATTTAAATATCTAATTATAAATGAAGAGCTAAACTTAGGATACAAAATTGATAAGTTCTGAGTTCCCAAGAGATATCTCAAAATCCTTTTTACTATTGTCAAATATGATTCTTTTAGATCTGATTAAAATCTAGCACACAAATAAATACTGAATATAATATAGGGTCTGCTAGCAGTCAAGTAAAGCAAAGATTTATTTATTCCCCTAAATTTTTTTTAATCAACAGATTTTTCCTTTAGGTCCTTATCCAACTAAATTGACGAACTCATAGGTTTACTAACAGGTTTAGCATTATCCATTTCATACTTTTTGAGGATGTCTTTAACATACTTCGACTAGCTAAGAAATATTTCATTGTCAATTTGCTTGATGCTAAGGCCTAGAAAGTAACTCAAATCTCCCATTAGACTCATCTAAAACTTACTACTCATCGTTTTAGAAAAATCATCTCAAAGATTTTTATTTGTAGATCTAAAAATGATATCATCAATATAAATTTATACAATGAGTATATCCTCTTCCACTTTCTTCAAAAAGAGAGCTATGTCCACACTTCCTTTTTCAAAAGATCTCTCAAGTAGGAAGGTACTCAACCTCTCATACCAAGCTCTAGGTGCATGTTTCAATTCATACAATGCCATTTTTAATTTAAAAATAAGATTTGGGTATTTTTAATTTTCAAAACTTGGAGGTTGTTCAACATAAACATCCTCTTAAATTACTCTATTTAAAAAGGCACTTTTTACATCCATTTGAAATAATTTGAATCCTCTAAAAAGGTAAAGGCTAACAAAACCCTAATTACTTCAAGTCTCACTATAAGGGCAAAAGTCTCCTCAAAATCAATTCCTTCAATCTGATTATACCCCTATGCCACCAGTCTAGCCTTATTCCTAACAATAACTCCTGAGTCATTCATTTTGTTCTTGAATACCCATTTAGTTCCAACTATACTTTGATCCTTTGGCCTTACAATTAATTGTCAAATATCATTTCTCTTAAATTGATTTAACTTTTCTTGCATTGCCAAAATCCAAAATTCATCTGAAAGTGTTTGATTTACATTTGTGGGTTCTATTATTGAAATAAAGGTAGAATGATTAACTTCTTTACTTATTCCACACCTAGTCCTAACACCCTCACTAGCTTCACCTAAAATAAATTCCTTAGGGTGATTTTTAGAAAATATTAAATCACTAGTCAATGAGTTTTCTAACTCCAAATTTTCTTCCAAATTAACTATCTCAATTCTTTGAGAGTTATTTTTTATTTCTTCCTCTTCCAAAATTGGCTCTTCCAAAATTTTAGATTCATCAAACGCAACATGTGTGATCTCCTTAATTACCAAAGTTATTTTGTTAAACACTCTATAAGATTTTTCAATACTAGAGTATCCAAGAAAAATTCTTTCATCTGATTTAGGATCAAATTTTCCTAAGGCAAATTTTTCGTTATTATGTATGAACACCTTACATCCAAAAATATGCAAAAGTGATAAATTAGGTGTTCTCCCTTTAAGAAGACCATAGGGTATTTTATTTTATTTCGATCTGATATTCACCCTATTCAGAACATAACATGCAGTACTAACCGCTTCAGCCCAAAAATATTTAGAAAGTGAATATTCTACCAACATGGCTCGAGCAGCTTCTATTAATGTTCTATTCTTTCTTTCGACTACCCCATTCTGCTGAGGGATTCTAGGTGTAGAAAAATTGTAATCTATTCCTTTCTCTTTACAAAAATCCTCAAATCTCTCATTTTTAAATTCACCATCGTTACCACTTTGAATTGTTAAAATCTTACATCCTAGTTTCCTCTAAATCCAAGTAAAAAAATCTCTAAACTCCTCAAATGATTCACTCTTATGATATAAGAATTTAACCCAAGTGAATCAAGAAAAATCAACAACAATTACAAATCCGTATACCTTCCTTCCTAGACTTACAGTTCCAACTGATCTAAAAAGATTCATATATAAAATCTCCAAAGGTTTGCTAGCTCTAAGATCTTTATTGGACTGAAAAGAGGACTTCACATATTTTCCTAAATGACATGCATCGTAAAGGTTATCCTTAGTAAAGTCTAGTTTTGGTATTCTTCTAACCAAATCCTTTTGGGTAATTTTCCTAAGATTTTTTATGCTAGAGCAACAAAGTCTCCTATGCTATAGCCATGACTCATCAGAAATAGTTTTCAAATAAAAAGCATTATGAGCTTTTATACAAATTAAATCTAGCATATAAATATTATTTACCCTTAAACCATGTAAAATACCATTACAATTTAAGCTTAATATGCAGCTAGTAAGAAAAAATTTAACACTACATCATTTATCATATAGCTGGCCAATACTCAATAGATTATGCTTTAAGCCTTCTATAAGCAGTACATTTTCTATGAAAAAGTTTTGCAAGTTTCTAATCATACCTGATCCAACCACCTTCCTAGTGGTGTTATCTCCCAGTGTATCCACTTCTGGCTTCCAGCGATATAAATTTCTTAGTGTCTCCAGTCATATGCTTTGAAAAATTGCTATACAGGTACCAAATGCTCTCACGAGTCTTTGTATGAGAGTGCCTATAAAAATATCAAATGTTAGACCTAAGAACTAAACCAACCTTTTGGTAAATTAAAAATAATGCATGTATGATATGTCTAGGTTTATGCATCTTAGGTTTCCACACTAAAAGAGTTTTCCTATCCAATGTACAGGTGTGTGCTATATGTCCAATCATCACCCTGTCTCCACTGTTCGCGTCTCCTCTACTACTTTTTAAGAAAGCTCCTGAATTGTCTAGTCATTAAAGCTATGTCATCCTCATCCTCAGGTTGCAATATATCACTCTCTGACTCCTCCACTTATAGTGCAATATTCTTCTCCTTTTGTTGTTCTCTTACATCAATCTATCTTTGACTCACTCCTTGCTCGTAAACAATTAGTGAACAAAGAAGATTATCAATAGAGTAAATATTCAAATCTTTAGATTCTATAATTATAGTTATTTTAGCATTATATGCATTAGGCAAACAATGAAGAATCTTATTAACCATTTTAGCATTTGTTAGTTTTCTACCTAATGCATGTAAAGAAGTTATTATCTGAGTGAATCTTATATACATGAAAAAAATAGATTCATTCAGTTTCATGCAAAATAATTCATAATTATGTAACAAGATGTTTAGTTTAGATTGATTTACTTCATTAGTCCCTTCATAAATGATAAAAAGTCTATCATATATGTCCTTTCCACTTTTTCAAGTGCAAACCCTCAAGTAGTCTTCTGACTTAAGAGCACAAAACAAATTGTTTAAACATTTTGCATTTAACCGTGATAATTCATGTTATTCTACAATCCATTTAGCAAAGGGTGTTTCAACTCTAATATCATCAACTAATATAGTTGGTTTTTAATGCCCTTATTGTACTAAGATCCACATATGATAATCTAATGACTATAAAAATGTAGACATGTGTGTTTTCAAAAATTGAAAGAGATGTTTTCAAATAAAGGAGGTCTAGTGATCGAATAACCTTCAGGTGTGCTCCGATTTCCAAAAGTATCCATGCTCGTTTATCAAAAAGTAGTATAATTATAGTTTTGAAACAATGCTCTAATACCACTTGTTGATTATTGTTGAATCTAGAATAGGTTGTTAAACTTAAACTAATATCCCAAGGATAACTAAGAGGGGGGTAAATTAGTAATTTAAAAATTTCTTCTTGGATTTTAAAATTTGAAACTGATTAATATACAAAGCAAGTTAATTAAAGTATTCAAAATAACTTTTCAACCATTGAATTACTAACTTGCAGTAAGTAAGCAGCAAAAAAATAAAAGACACAAAGGTTTATAGTGATTTGGTCAAACACGACCTACACCCACTCCCTGAAGCCTTCCACTTCAGGCATTGCACTATTACAAGAGTGACTCTCCTTTTGCCCCCATAGCAAGGCGGAGAAACCTTTACAAAACTCTTTTCCACCAATCCCTGATGCGGTAGAGAACCAACATCCTTTCATACCCTCTAAGTGTAGGCAGAGTACCTTCATCTTTTCACATCATCCAAGTATAGGTAGAGTACCTTCGACTGTTCACACCCTCTAAGTGCAGGTAGAGAACCTTCATCCTTTCACACCCTCCAAGTGTAGGTAGGGTACCTTCATTCTTTCATACCCTCTAAGCGTAGGTAGAGTACCTTCATCTATTTATACTCTCCATGTGTCTGTAGAGAACCAGATCTTCTTCAAAGATCTTCTCACAAGCAATCTAGAAAGACAAGAGGAAGAGTGAAAAATACTAATCACACACAGAGATCATTACCATTGAGTAACCCTGTGAACCCTTCACACTCCACTAGCAAGAAATCTCTCTCAAACACTCTCTCGCACTCTCTCTTTCAATTGCCCTTGAAAATTCACCTAAAAAGAATTAGAAGAAGTATTCACGTCAGTTTTAAATTGACATTTTAAACAGAAGACATGAAAAACCATCTAGAAAATTGAAGTTTTTAATTTTGAGCATATACGATCGTATTGTACGATAATATGTTCATACATATGAACATTTCAAATACTATTGCATACGAACCTATTGTGAATTGGTACAAAATCATATCATACGCAATCATCATCCGATATGAACTAGGTTTGTCCGAGACGAATAGTTAGAAAATTTAATTTTCATCTATAAGAAACATTGGGACGAAATATGAGAGAACAAAACAAAGCCATTTGTCCCTGTATGAAATTTAATATCATCCTGTCTAATCTTAGTTCAAGGTCAAAATAGAGGTGTTCGTTGCTGTACAAAATTTAATATCCTCTTGTACCATCTTCATTCAAGGTCAAAATATAGACGTATGTCCTAGTACAAATAATAATATCATCCCATACGATCTTCGTGCGAGAATAAACCAGAGACGTTCATCTTACTATGAATTTTTATATCATCTCGTACGATCTATACTTAGAAAAATATTTTTATTTTTATTTGTTCAACTGCTCGTTAGAGAAAATAACTGACCAGATCATCCCATACGAATTTATATCATACTATATATTCAGTTTAAAACATATGAATTTTAAACTCTCCCTTGATGTGTGTGTGCTCAGTTACTCAATTACAATCACACTCTATTAGACTCAATAAACTGGAAAATATAGACTTCAATTATAATAAACTCTAAACTGATCTTGATTTGATGTCTTCAATAATTTGGAGTGTGATTTTCCTCAAATGTTAGTACACATAAGATCAAAATAATTCTTTTAAAATATGTTAGGAGAAATAATAATCAAATCAATAATATTTGGAATTATAAAAAACATACAAGTTATAAAAATATCAAACATACAAAACTAAGTAGCAACAATCTCAACAAACACCACTAGGAAAATGGTGGGTTCATGTATAATTGGTAACTCTAAAAACTTCAAGATTGAAAATATTTAGTAGTTAATGGTTTAAAGTATAATTTATTAAGTATTAGTCAACTGTAGTATGGAGGTTTTTATATCAAATTTCTTTCTGACAAATGCATGATAAGTTTAAATGGAAAACTTGTGTTAGAAGGAAAATGAATGAACAATGTTTACATGTTAGACTTTAATTGTATTAAATATTCAAATTCCTTGTACTTAAAAACTATAATTAATGAGTCTTTTTTATTTCATAGGAGACTATGTCAAGCAAGCATGAAGACTCTTAGGAATATCACTTAGAAAAACCTAGTTTGAGGCATACCTAAGTTAGACTTCACTACGGACTACCTATGTGACGTCTGCCAACTAGGAAAATAAGTTAAGTCTTCATTTAATTCAATCATAGACATTAACACCTCTAGGCCACTAAAAGCCTTTCATATGGACCTATTTGGACCAGTTAGCATAGCTAGCCTAGAAGGAAAGACATTTGGAGCTGTTATAGTATATGGCTACTCAAAATTTTCTTGGGCTAGATTATTAGCACATAAGAGTGAGTCATTTGAGAAATTTAGACTTTTCTCTACTTAGATTCAAAGGATGTTAAATATCAATAATTCATAGTTATCATGATGGAGAGTTTGAAAATTAGAAGTTTGAATCCTTCCATCAAGATATAGGAATAGAACATAACTTCTCTGCCCCTATAACCCCTCAGCATAATGGAATAGTTGAAAGAAAAATAGAACTTAAGTGGAAGCTGAAAGGGAAATGCTAGCTGAGTATTCACTCCCTATGTATTTTTAGGGAAAAATTAATGAATACTGCTTGTTATATTTTAAGTAGAATGAATGTTAGATCCAAACTTAATAAGGCATCCTATGAACTCTTTTAAAGTTAGGACTTTAAAGGCTTATCACTTGCATGTCTTTGGTTATAATTGCATCATCTTAATTAATGAGAAATCACCCTTAGGAAGATTTGATCCCAAGTCTGATGAAGGTGTCTTCTTTGGTTACTCATTTATAGGTAAGGCTTATGGAATCTTCAATAAGAAGACCCTGGTAGTAGAAGAGTCTACCCATGTGGTATTTGATGAATCATATAGGACCTGTAAATCTAAACCTGAAGAAGAAGAACTGGAGGTTATTTAACAAGTAGAAGTCATTGCTATAGGATATCAAGTTGAACCTTAAGAATAATTACCTAGAGAATGGACATATTCTTCTAGTCATCCTAAAGAACTTATTTTAGGAGACCAATATGAAGATGTTAGAATTAGGAATGGACAAAGAAAGCAAGTTAGTCATTCATCATTTATCTCTATGATAGAATCCATCAATATAGATCAACCCTAGTTGATGAATTATGGATCCTAGCAATGCAAGATGAGCTAAACCAATTTGTTAAAATGATGTATAAGAACTAGTCAATAAACCTAAGGAGAACAAAGTTGGTTTTCAAAAATAAGATGAGTGACTCTACAATAATAGTGATAAATAAGGTCAGATTAGTAGCTAAGGGGTATAACCATATCAAAGAAAAAGATTTTGAGGAAACCTTTTTCCCTATAGCTAAACTAGAAGCCATTAGGGTGCTAGTAGCCTTTGCTTGCTTTAAGGGTTTTAAACTATATTAAATGGATAATAAGAGTGTCTTACTAAATGGGGCGATTCA
Organism: Dendrobium huoshanense; assembly: GCA_016618105.1. Classification (NCBI taxonomy): domain Eukaryota; kingdom Viridiplantae; phylum Streptophyta; class Magnoliopsida; order Asparagales; family Orchidaceae; genus Dendrobium; species Dendrobium huoshanense. The sequence goes on along the minus strand of CM028347.1, from coordinate 68,538,054 downwards.
AGAGGATGTTTATATTGAGCAACCTCCAGGTTTTGAAAATCCATAATTCCCAAATCATGTATTCAAACTAAATAAGGCCTTGTATGGGTTAAAACAAGTACCTAGAGCTTGATATAAAAGGCAGAGTACATTCATTCTAGATAGAGGCTTTGTTAAGGGTAATGTAGATACCACCCTCATCCTTAAAAAAGAAGGAGAAGACTTAGTCATTGTCAAAATTTATGTTGATGACATCTTATTTGGATCCTTAGATAAAAAACCTATGTGATGAATTTTCAAAAATAATGAGTAGAGGATTTAAGATGAGTATGATGGGAAAGTTAAGCTACTTTCTCAGATTTAGTGTAAAGTAGGTGGATGATAGAACCTTCCTTAACTAATATAAATACATCAAGGACATCCTTAAAAATATCAAATGGATAATGCTAAGCTATAAACAATCCCATGAGTTGTAATGTTCAATTAGACAATGACCAAAATGGAAAATTAGTAGATTAGAAAAAGTATAAGGGGTAATTGGATCACTTATTTATTTGACTGCTAGTAGATTGGCATATTGTTTATTATGTATCTCTATACGAGATTTCAGGCTGATCCAAAAGAGTCCCAAATGACTATTGTTAACAAAACCCTTAAATACCTATAAGGCACTCCAAACATGAGAATCTAATTTCCTAGATACATCGCTTCTTTTGAAATCATATTATATTCAAATTCTAATTTTCCAAGATGTAGGATCCATATAAAAAAATACTTATAAAACCTGACAATTTATAGGACAATCTTTAGTTTGTTGGTCCAATAGAAAACAAAACTCAGTAGCACTTTCTACAGTTGAGGCAAAATATATGGTAGTAAGGAGCTATGTTGCTCAAGTTTTATGGCTAAAGCAACAACTCTTAGATTTTGGACTACATGTAGAAACTATTCCAATTATGTGTGACAACACTAATGTGACTTGTATATCCAAAAATCTAATTCAACACTCCCGCATAAAGCATATAGACATTAGGCACCACTTTATAAGAGATCACGTAGCTAAGGGAGTGTTAGAATTGCATCATATATCTATAGGAGATCAATTGGTAGACATCTTCACTAAACCCCTAGCCTATGACACCTTCAGCACCTTGAGGACTAAACTAGGTGTTATAGATATTCATATTTAACTCAAGATAAATTAAAAAAAACATATAGAAGAACAGATCACAACTCTTAATTCAATCAACAATCCAAATTAGATCCATTATATGTATATGATATTATATGAACCTTTATTCGTACTATACAATATGTGTGTAACTATCCATTGAGGAATTTAATTCATTTGGTATGAAATTATTTCCAATCATACAGTGCATTACCTCTCTTCATATTATACGATACACGTGTCAAACTAGATTGAGATGAATTCATTTCAGTTATTACAATAATAATTGTATTTTGTACTGCATAAACATCTATTCATACTGTATGATACTTTTCATCAAAAGCCATACTGAATACTCCTAGGGATGAACATAATTCCTTAAGATCTTCTAGCACAATACTCGATCGTAGTGTATGATTTGACAAATTTTTAACAAGTCATCCAAAAGAATTAACTTCTCTAATCATAGTGAATGAACATCGATAGTATTATATGATCTATCCTAAAATCTATAAATTGGACGGATTTTAACATTTCAATTCATTCAACTCCCTACTCCTTAATCTCATACCCTATAAACCTTACTTGCCCAGTGGCCTATAGAAGAAAGCACAATAGAATGACACAGGGGAGCTCCTCCTCTTTTAACTATAACAATCATTTTCAATTTGCAAGGGATGAAGATGCTACTACAAGCTCAAGGAGGTGAAAATTACCCCATCTAGAATGTTGAATCAACCAGCCCTTAACTTTGATGTGATGAATCACTTTGCCTCCGCCATTCTTCAATTTCTCCTCACACTAGCTTTTCCCTTCAACTCCAAACTTCTGAAAGTTTTTGTTGGTCTTAGAGTTTTAAGAGCTATCCCAGGGATAACCAAGAAGGGGTGAATTGATTATTTAAAAAAAATGGGATTTTCAAAAACCTTTTTTGAAAATGAAATCAAAGACCTGAAATATGCACTTGTTTAAAGAAATGATTAGCACAAGATTTTTTAACCACAAAATATTTAAATACAGAAAATAAAAAGTGAGGAAAAAAAAGAACACAAAATTCTATAGTCATTTGGTCAAACATGACCAACGTCCACTCCTTATATAATCCTTCTCTAGGTATTACACTAAACAAAAAATGTCTTTTGCCCCCGTAATAAGGCTGAGAATCTCTTACAAACTCTCTTTCACCAACCCGGTGCGGCAAAGGACCATTGCCATTTACACTCTCCAAGTGATTGTAGCATGCTTTCACATCATTTTTCACCATCTTGGTGAAGGCAGAGTACCTAGATCCAATATTGAACTTCTCCAAAGAGCCTCCATAGACGATGTGCAAAACCTTGAAGAAGACAAAATGATCCTCATGTTGGGCAACCTTGTGAGTCCCTCACAACTCCCCTTTACTAGATCTCTCACTCTTCACTCTTAAAATTTTGCCCAAACACTCTCACAATGGTCACTCTTAGGAGAAATTCACAACCAAAGAATAATTAGATAATTTTTAGGACTCTTTATAAATAAGACAAGTGAAAACCAAAGAAAATTTGAATTTTTCCCAGAGAACCATCCTACGATCATACTGTATGATCGTGAATCATCCTGTATAAATAATTTAAAAAAAATTGGGCTTCGATCGGTATAAACTTAGAAGAACTCAGTTTCATACACTATTAGTCATCTATACAAATTAATATCATACTATACAAACAGTTTAAAAATGAATGTTTTTATTAGGTACAATCTGGTTCAAAACTAATTATATACTATGTCAGTCGTATGTATGAATTCACATCGTATTATATGAATAATTAAAAATGAATGGGTTCATTCAATATAATCTAGTACAAACTTAATTTCATACTCTGTCATTTATCTATATACTTTATATTGTAATGTACAAACAATTTAAAAATGAATGTTAGTCGCAAGTATGAATGCAGATCCTATTATATGAATAGTTCAAAAATAAATGAGTTCATTTGGTACGATCTTGTACGAACCTAATTTCATAATATGTTAGTCGTCTGTACAATAAGAAATCTTACAATATAAATAACTAAAAAAATAGAGCCATGATTTGATTAACTGCATTCTAGAAGAAAACTATGTCATATCATACACTACAAATAGATATCATACTGTATGACCATATTTTGAAAATAATTTCACTCCCTCCCTATGTGTGTGTGTGTATGTATGCATGGTTACCCAATTACAATCACACTTACTCAAACTCAAGAAATAAAAATAGAGATATAAAGACTCTATTATATGAAATCGTATTATAATATATCTTGAAGTTTTCAGCAAGCTAGAGTATTATATAATTTTCTTGATATGTTAATACACACAAAAAAATAGAAATATCTAATATATGCTAGGAGAAATAATAAAATCATTAAGATAATAATATTTAGCTATCATAAAAAATCACAATCTCAATCTTTATTCCTAAGTTACAACAACTTCTTTATAAATTCTTATCCAACCTTATACTATATTTAGAAACCTCTTTCATGACTTCGTATGTTTGCAGATAACCTGTAGAGAACACTAAGGAAAATTTAGGAGAACATATTAGTCTTTCTTCCGAAGGATCTCATCCACAATCCCATGTCTCTACAAATAACTTTGATTGTAGTTCTATCAACTTGATTGTTAGGAATGTGCCCACAAACCAATATTAACCATAAGTCTTCACCTTAAATCAAAATGCCCAATTTATCCATCATGTTCTTAGAACCTCAATTATATCCAAATCTAGGGATCAAGTTTAACATAACTCCACTTCTTTCCATAGTCAGCTATATAACAATGTCAAATACCCAATTTGATGAAGCTTAAATGATTCTTAATTATATTTAAAATATGACTCATATTCAATATCCCAATACCCAAAGAAAGTAAAATGTTGTCGTAGGACACATCATAGGATATATCCTAAACAAAAAATACCAAATCAACTTTTTCTGCTACTCTCAATAACGTTCCCATTTCTTATATTGATTCCACATTCTGTATTCTTTTCCATCAGGGGCATGAGCATGATGAGCCAAAGTTTTCTAAATAAGGAAAAGCTGCTCCTGCATCGCCATCAATACCACCACCTATACTTGTCTACCCTGCCTACCCTCATGAAGACATAATTCAGCTGCTCGAGTAATTAGAAACCATGCTCGACTATTATATTCAACAACAACAATAATAACAATAGCACGAGAAAGACATGAGATGGTTTAGAGAAAGGTTTTTCTCAATTGATAATCAATTTACCTCAATCCATCAATACTTTTAACCACCACCTGATCAGGATCTACCATACCATTAGTGTTTATTTGTTATATTTTAGTGATTTTACTTATTATATTGTTCACTTTGTTTATTGTTCCTCCTATTTTTTATTATGTCAAAAGGGAGAGAAAATGTATGTTTGGATCAAAATGTATGTTTGGATCAAAATGTATGTTTGGTTGCATGTTTCAGTTCAATATAATCATAAATTTGTTTTACTTTAGTTTTTGTTATTATCTTTTATTAAAAAAACAAAAAAAAATGAATTTTTGAAACCCCTAATTTTTTAAAACTATCACCAAGTGAGTGGGAGCTTATGAGAATAGAATTTTATCTTGTCTATCAACCAACATTGTTTGTCATCATAAAAAAGGGGGAGATTATTGCAATCCATGATTCCTGGTCTACAATTTTAATGATGATAAACATCATTGATTGAATTGTTACTTTTCTTATTGAATATTTTAGATATTTCTTATATCTGCTAGCACTAACATTGCATGTAAGACATACATTGCTCAAGGATACTAAAAGCTTAAGAATGGGTAGAATAGAAAAATGGATCATATTATATGATTTGTTATAATTTAAAAACCCTACCCTACTGGATAAATTAAATAAGATATTAAAAATTCAATTTTTGAACTAATCATATTATACGATATGATTTATATTATTCAAATATTTAAAATTTTACTTAAATTAACCCCCGTAATTATTCAATTAAATTAATCTTTAATTAGTGATAGCAGATCATATTGTCCTATCTTGATCGTACCAAATGATTAACAAAGATGACATTTGGTCATCCTAAAGATCATACCAAATGAAACCATGATTTTTATACTAATCGTACTGTATAAAATTTAAATCACACCAGACAACCTACTTAAAATAAACTAACCATATTATAAGATGAGAGCAGTATGGGATGGCTAATAGAGGCAATTTCTAATCATCCTGTAAGAATAGGAGAGAAAAGCTAACAGATATACTATATGATGTGTTCAAAAAGTTAAACGGTTTGTCTAAACAGCTATTTACATTATACTGAATGAGTCTAATTTTTTAATTGATTGTATTATACAAACTCAAATCATATTGTATAAACATTGATGTCTAACTTGAATTTTTAGGATTTCTTGAACCCCAATACTTAACCAAAGCTATGAGATTCTCTTTGTAATAGAGACAGGATTGTGTGACTGCTGAAATGACTTTGAGATAGGAGCTTTCAAGAAATCTAAGGTTTAATAAGAAGGAGAAGAATAGGTTGAGCATGAGGGAGATAGAGTGCGAGGGGATCACAAGGTTGCTCTGGGCTTGCTACAACCTTGCTCCTCCTATGAACTTAGTTAGTCTTCGAGAGCTCTCTTGGGAGATAGGCTTCAATTTAAATCCTCAAGGTGCTATGCCTTCTCTAGGATGGAGAAAATGGAGCTGAGGTACTCTTCCTTTATTAGGAGAGAGAAAAAATAGCTGAGGTACTCTATCTTCTCTAAGAGAGAGAAAAAGGAGATAAGGTTTGATGTCATCACTGGGAGGGTGACATAGCATCCAGCACCCAACCACATCAGGTTTGGTGAAAGTGAGTCTATAAGAACTTCTCCATCATGTTGTGGGAGTAAAAGGAGAGCCACTTAGTGTTAGTTGAAAGTACGAGATTTTCCAAGAGGGGGTGAATTGGTGTTTTTTTAAAATAAAGAACAAAGCCTAAGAAGGAGTTCTAATTTTTTTGAAAATTTCAAAAAATAACCTAACTAATTTGAAGTAGAAGCTAATAATTAAAAGATGTTTGTAATTATCGTGATAAAATTTTAAATCACACAATAAAGTACCAAAATCAAATTCTCACCAAGAAGTTATAGAAATGTTAAATGCAACAAAAATAAAATGTGATAAATGGAAAAAACACACCATAAAATTTATAGTGATTTGGTCACTTGACCTACATCCACTCCCCAGAGTCCTCCACTCTGGGAATTGCACTACTAAAAAATAATTCTCTTTCTACCCCCACAGTAAGGCAGTGAAGCTTTTAAATAAACTCACTTTCACCTTCCCCCGTGTGACGAAATGTAGGAGGCTATGTTACCCTCTTGGTGATAGCAGCGGACCTTCTCATTTTTCTCCCTCCTAGAGAATGCAGCATACCTTTGAGGATGTTTACCTTGAAGGCTCTCCCCCTAGAGAGCTCCCAAAAGATTTACCCGGGCCATAGGAGGAGTAAGAGTGCAACATGTTTGAAGAAATCATGTGATCCCCTACCACTCCTTCTCCCTCACAAACTCACCTTCTCCTTCCTCTAATAAACCCTAAATCCCTTCAAGAAGCTCCCTCACAAGAGTTCCCTTCCTTTTTCACATTCCTATCTTTTTTTTAAAAGACAAAAGCATTACATAAATATTAGGCTTCAATAAACCCTAAAGTTTTCATTTTATTCATTTTTGTTCGTACAATATGATCACAGATCGTATAGTACGATCAGTTCAAAATAGCTTTCATCCTAGTACAAAGGAGTATGAACAGACAATAATTTTCCAATGCATCGTACAGTATGATACAAATATCATCAAATATGATATACTAAACTTCTTCTGTTCATATAGGATGAACATTGGGATAATAAAAATTCATCTTAATTCATCGTCTGGTATGATAAAACTTGTACAGTATAATCAATTAAAATATTTAGGTCATTCGGTATGATGTATGCATCATATAATATGATTAGTTCAAAAATCAAGATTTCATCTGGTATGATCTTCAAGAAGACAAAAAATAGCCTCAATTTATCGTTCAATATGAACATGGTCGTATAGTATAATTACCAATCATTAATTAAGCCTTGATTTAATTGACTAATCATAGGTGTTAATTTTAGCAAGTATTCAAATACTAGTACTATACGATTAGTTTAAATTTTAAATATTAAAAACTTGCTTAAACTAATCCGACGGCTAAGGTTTTGGGTTGAAAACAAAACATATAACACGATAATAATTGTACAGTACGATAACAATTGTACAGTATGATTAATTCACATAAAATAGCCATTGATCCACAGTGCATCGTATAGTATGATTTAAAATTGTACAGTACGATCTTCAAAAAAAAGACTTTTTTTCTTAAAAAAAACTCTCCCCCTATGTGTGTGCATGGTTACTCAGTTTGTATATACTTTTGCGGCCATACTCAAGAACAAAAAAAAATTCAAATTTATAGACTCCTTCACATCTTATTCTACCCAGTATCCAGTCTTTTGTTATCTTGAGTAGTATGTGATCTCCCTGAAATATTAGTACTCACAAATAAGAGTAACATTCAAAATATTTAATGAAGAATAAGATAATTCAATCAACATTATTTTTTATCATTAAAATCTCAGACTAGGGGTCATGGACTAGAACGTTAGTGTAATACTATGAGTGGAGGACTCTGGGGAGTGGATGTAGGTCAAGGTTAACTGAACCACTATAAAACTCTCTTGTATAATGTTTTCCTTTTTGTACTTTTATTTTTCCTATATTTTTTCTTGTAACTCCTTGGGAAAATCAATGATTATCGCTTCATTTCATAAATCAAAATATCATCATAATTAAATCAATATTTTTGATAAAAAAATTCACTTATGCAATCAATTAAAATTTTGTATTTTAAGTGCTGAAAACTTATTAAAAAATAAAGTCATTTTTATTTTAAAGTTAGAAAAATCATAAAATTACCAGTTCACCCCCACCCCCCTCTTGGTGAGCCTGAGGCTAGTTCCTTAAGGTTTAACAACCTTCACAAACTTTCTCTTTTAACTCTCACCCCATCCTTAATTGAATATCTTTATAATGCTCCATAACTTATTCCTTAAGATTAGCCTTTGTATTACTAGGAAATTATCCTTGAGGTCTATTATTTATGAAACTTACGAATTACACTAATTAATATTTAATGTTCATTATTATAGTGGCTTGACTCTGTAGTTAGATCCCTATTTATAAAACTAGGTCTTCTAGAGAAAGCTTCTTATCTCTGATTTGGTTATTAGTAGTGAATCTAGGAGGATAATTAGGCCTTGGGTTTCCAAATTATAGTTTAGGTAGGTTCTAATACTCAACATGATTGGGTTAGCTACGATTCTAATGACTATCCTCATTAGGATTATTATTCCATTTAAAATTGGTTTGGTTCTTCAAACCTAGATTATAAGTGTTAGAATAAGATTTATTATTTTCTATTTTTTATGGCATTTAAGGATTAAACCTAAAGACATTTTGATCACTAAATGCTCTATAAATACTCTCTTCAAATGAGATGGGTATTCCTTGGGATGTACTAACTCCAATGTTTCCAATTTTTTAGAGATGGTAGCTACTTAAGATGTCAAAATGGATAATGCATCATATTCATACACACTAGCCACTTTCCTATGGTTCCCTATCCTATAAGGTCTTTGGAAATTGTTGGTAGCCATTTTTTAATCAAAGGATATAATTCTTTGAAGGGTTTAGACATCAAAGAACCTTTAGTAGCAACAATAATAATTGATCTAAGAGATCCTTTAAGTTCATTATATAAGGTTTGGATGATAAAACAAATAAGAGAGGCATAGTAAGGATATTTTCTAAGAAATTACTTAAATCTCTACAAAGATTCATGTATATATTCTCCATCTAATTGAGTGAATGAGGTGATATCATTCCTAAGTTTTGTGATTTTTTATGGAGGGAAATACTTGGCTAGAAACTAATAAGCTAAATAATTCCATGTTAAAATAGAGCCTTGGAGTAAGAAGTTCAACCACATCTTAGTCTTTTCTCGTCAGAAGAAAGAAAATAATCTAATCCTAATGATATTTGCATAGACCCTATTATACTTAAATGTTATGTATATCTATAAGAAACTAGCCATAAGGAAGTTAGGATACTCTACAGGCATTTCTAAGCCTTTTTGCTATTTTTATAAAAAAATTAATTATTTTTTAGAACTTTTTTTCTATCTCAAGATCATTCAAGACTTCTCCTAGTTGGGCTCTACTATGCATACAATGTCAAACATAGTATAAAAATTTAAATCAAAACATGATTATAAATTAACAATGTAGTAATGCACTATCATATTAGCAATGAACTATAATACCAATATAGAATAAAATAAATAAAAATAAAAATAAGATTAAATTATTAATCCTTTTAATAATATAAAGTGAAAAAAAAAAGATAATTATCTAATATCCTGAGTAATAATGCCAAAACATGATAAAATGTACAGTGACAAAGGCTATTTTGTGTGTAAACTCTGATTCTATGCATGTATATGTGTCTTGTCAAATAATAAAATACCAATAAGGTAGGAATTACTCTAATTTCACTCTAGTACTACTTATATAAATTACCAAATTTATATTACCTATATAAATTTTATAAATTTAAAGGTATGCTAATGAAATCTTCATAAAATGAAAGTCTTATATCTAATTGACATTAAAAGAGATCTAAATTTTGCACTCATTAGTTCTTAACTATCAAACTCATTGGAGTGTCTAGGTAAGATTCCTTCCAATTAAAGTGATTATATTACCTTACGATTCCATGACTTTATCCACTACATGTCTAAGTATGGCAAAATCTCATTAAATCCCTTAATTATTCCAATATTTCTCTATCAATTCTATAAATCTCATTAAGTTTAAAGTTTATGAAAGGCCTATACATAAACTAAATTAACCATAAAGGATTTAAAAATAACATTTAAAGATTCATGAAATTAAAATGAAATCTTAAGAAAACATGGTTTTTAATGTATCATAAGCCCAGAGAAATGTTTTAGCTGACAATTAAAATTGAAAAAGTAAAGCATGATTCATTTAAAAATAAAACAAAACTTTAAGAGGTAAGTTGAAAATAGATATCACCAAGAATATTTTTATAGCATGATTACAAACTCTCTTTCTATTAGAATTGACTTTTAGGACTAGCTTATTATGAATAGTATTCAAGCACTGTAATTTTAATGATAATAAAAATTATTTTGTCGATTACTATTTTCTCTTATTTTTGTGATATTTTTTTCTATTGGTGCATACTAACATTTCAAAAAATTAGACCACCATTCACTTGCAATTATGATCAGCTCAAGACTGGGTAGACTAGGGTTACAATCGATTTTCATTTTATTCTGTATTTTCTCCTTTCTTGAGTCAGATCATGTATTTGGGTGGATATTATTGGTAAGTAACCTTGCACGCACACATAGGGGGAGAGATCAAAATGTTTTTGAGAGAGACTATTTTTAAGTATTTCATAATGCATGATCTTGGGTTCATACTGTACAAAGTTTTTCATACTATACGATGTTAACTCGTACTATATGAAGTGTTGTGCTCTATCAAAACCCTAGTCACCATAGTTTAAGAAATATACTAATTTTATACTGTTCATAAAGTAGGATTTGGATCGTATAATAGGATTAGGATTTTAATAGTAATAAGATTCGTTGGAGGGCTTGAATTCTTATACTGGCCCGTATGGTGAAGAGGGTGTTGGTTGTAAATCCATTATTGATAGGTTTCAGTGTTTCTCTATAAAACTTTGGTGGATTTTTTGCACTAACAAGTCTTTATGCAAAAATTTCATGAATTTCAAGTCTTGTAAGAATATCCACCCCTCTCAAGGTTTTTTTAAGAAAGTTTAATCTGCTATTTGTTCTAGGCTTTGCAAATTCATGTGGCAAGGAGAGAAATTTCTTCAATGGGGCTTTGGTGAGGGCTCTTATTTCTTCTGGCAAGATGACTAGATTGTTATTGGTTCTTTGGATTAATATCTTAACACTCATACTATTTCTAATTTATGTGTTGCTAATTTTAATGTGACTTGTAAGTGGAACTTTAATTTCCTTAGTGATAATCTTCCTCTTATTATAATTATTGGTATTCAAGACATTCCTATTAATATTAATGTGTCAATCAACCTATTTTTAAGTTTTTTTGTTGCTGGTAATTTTAACAATAAAGATTCTTAGAATCATTTTTGTGCTAGGAATGATTACAATATTGTGTTTAGGAAATTGTGGAAGTCTGTTATCCTAAGAATATTTTCATCTTCACTTGGAGATTACTTAAACTTTTCTCCCCGTGGATGATAACTTAAAATTTAAAGGTTTTTATATTATCACTAAATGCCAATGTTGTTATCATTTTGAAACCATTTAGCATGATTTCATTAACAGGCTGATTACTTATAAGGATAGGTATCTAAAGGGTGATGCTATGGGCATTGATATGCTTTATCATAATACTTCTTGCTTTAACATTTTGTAGCATTATTTTCAAAATAGGGGTGTTGGTTATATTCTCTTCCTTATTCCTCTTATGATTTTTTGGTTCTTATGGAAGGAATGAAACAATTGTAAAAATCGAGGCATTAAGATGAGCGCTAACCATAATATTTTAGCCTTAGAAGAAAAAGTTCATCATCCTATCTCTACCAATGTTCTTCTTCCAAATCATTTTATAGGTAGTAAAAATTGTTTTGAATTCTATCACACCACACATTTTACCCCTATAATTTATGGTTGTGCTAAGGTGGTGTACTGGCATAAATTGTCTGAGGGTCAATTCAAACTTAATAATAACGGTGCTATTAATGATAGTATGGAATGTTATGGGGGTTTAGTTATAGATTACCATGGTGCTCTATTGTTTGCCTTTCATTCTTCCATTCCTGCAGGTAAGCTCATTCTAGTAGAGGCCACTACTCTCTTAGTTGGGTTACAGTTATGCAAAGATCATAATATTCCTAACATTTGGATTGAGTTGAATTACCTTATGTTGGTTAAATTAATTTCAACATATTGAAATTACTAAATGACAAGAGGGGGGGTGAATTGTGAAAAACTTTTCCTTAATAAAAATAACCCTAAACAAGAGTTCTAATTTTTTTTTGTTATTTTTGAAATACTACAACAAAATTTTAAACAATTATTCTTCCACAAGCTTCACCATGCAATAGTTATGAAAATTAAATGCAAGTAAAAAGTAAACGGCGATAAGGAAAAAACACACCAAGAATTTTTATAGTGGTTCGGTCAAAATATGACCTACGTTCACTCCCCAGAGTCCTCCGCTCCGGGATTTTTACTATCAAAATAGTTCTCCTTTTGCCCCCCTCGGCAAGGCGGAGAAGCCTTTACAAACCTCCCTTTCACCAACCCGGCGTGGCGGAGTGCCAAACTCTATTTTCGCCCTCCTGGCGACAGCAGAGAACCTTCTCGTTTTTCTCCCTCCTGGAGAAGGCAGAGAACCTCGAGGCAACGGATGTAGACGAGCCTTTCCCTTGGAGATCCTCCCTCAAATCCTTCTAGGGCCACAGGAGGAGCAAGATGCAACAAGCTTGGAGCAACCGTGTGATCTTCCTCACACCTCTTCTCCCTCACAACGCTCACCTCCTCCTTCCTCTCTCAACCCTCAAGAATTTCTCTAGAGATCTCTCCCTTGGAATCCCTCTCTAACCACGTTCACCCTCTCTGTGATTCTTTCTCCAAAAAGGACTTGATTGACATCTAAAACGGACTCCAAAAACCTCTGATTTCAAAAGTAGTTGTTAATGTTCGTACAGTACGATGCAACATCGTACAGTACCATATGTACAAATAGACATCGTCCTGGTACGAAGATGTACGAACAGTTCAAAAACAATTCATACTGTACGATATAATATCGTACGGTACGATCCACAAAACACTTTTCGTACAGGACGGTAGTCTGGACGATCAGATGTCGTCTCTGTTCATCGTATGGTATGATCCAGTTCATACAATACGATGTTCAAAAATTAATTAGACCTGGATTACATGCACTAATTACGGGTTAATTTAAGTAAGAATTAAAAACAAATCGTACAGTACGAACAAGTTCGTACAGTACGAGCGGCGCAAAATCACTTACTCAAATTAAACTACGGCTAGGGTTTTGGATCTAAACATATTGTACAGTACAAAAATATTCGTACAGTACGATCTATTCACAGAATCTTCCACATAGCTCTGATCGTACGGTACGAAATACAATCATACAGTACGATCTACAAAGAAGAATTTCTATGACAATTTTCATTTAAAAACAAACTCTCCCCCTGTGTGTGTGCATGGTTGCTCTTACTCTTATGCATTTTGTGGCCAGACTCAATAAAATAAAATCAAATAAATAGAAAAATACAATGTTTGACTCATACTCCTAATCTACCCTTTCTTTAGTCTTCCTTTCGTCCTGAGTCACTTGTGATCTTCCTGAAATGTTAGTACTCAAGGATAATAGCAAATAAAATAGTATTCAATGAAAGGATTCCAAAACACTCATTATTTGGCATCATCAAAATCTCAAACTCGGGGTCATGGGTTGCAACAATCTCCCCCTTTTTGATGATGTCAAATAATTTGTTACAAGTGAGTACGAAAAGCATTTCTTTTATTTTTTTTTTATTTTTTTTTTTTAAGTAAACATAAGAAAAAGAAAAAAAATAATACCAAAAGCAAGTGCAAAACAAAAAGGAATGCATTTAGATAACATGCACAACAAGGTACAACAAACTTCTCCCCCTTTTGACAGCACAAAAAGGAGGAGCAACTAAAAGCAAAAAGTAAAAGAAGAGAACAAAAAAACTACAATGCAAACATAAACAAACTAAGCAGACGGGTCCTGATCTGGTGGTGGTGGAGGTGGATTTGGTTGAAAATATTGAAATAGAGCATCGAAGCGGTGATCAATTGCAGTGAAACGTTCTCCAAACCACTGCATATCAATCTCGTGTTGGTGATGTTGTTCTTGAATATGCATGTCGAGACGAGTCTGCAGCTGGTCGAAGCGGGCGACTAAATCATCATTAGGATGCACTAGTGCTGGTGCAGGTGCTCGGGGTGCAGCATGGAGTCGTGGTCGAGCTGGAGCTGCGGCTGGGGCATCTTCTCCTTCGTCATCAAAGACTGGATCTTCAGGCTCATGTCCCCGATGAAAGAGAATACGGAAGGAAGCATCCGTATAAAAAATAGGAAGAATGTCGGGTTCACCAGGGTAGGCTAATTGATATTTATTGTGGAGGATATATCCTATTAGGTGACCAAGAGCTAGATTTTGTTTTCGTCGGGTGGTAGGTAGACGAACAAAAGTCATGTGGCGAATGTAGTTGCTAATTAAATCGATCTCATCAAACTTAATGTTGGACATAATAAGATAGGTAGCGACGGACAAGGTAGGGGTCAGATTGATACGGTCGCCACCTTTGGGTATGATTGAGGTTCGAAGAACATGTTGAATTATACGTGTATTTCGAGTTAAGGATTGAACAAGAGGTTGGTGTTGATGAAAAGCAGTATTCCTAAAGACTCTATTTACATCGCTCCAATCAAATTTATCGGTAAGAAACGAGCGAACCATAGGTCCTTCAGTGGACAGCCTAATATATTGGGCGATATCGGCTCTAGTGATCTCAACGATGCGGCCACAAACAAAGGAGTGAAAAGTGGTGTTGTCGACGGTGTAGGTGAGGTTGGCGAGGAATTCAAAAAGAAGTTCAGAATTATATGGAAACGTCAGGGTGAGTAGGAATTGGAAGGTGGTGGAAGCAAAGAGGCTCATTACCTCGAAATTGAGAGCAGCCTGATTAAGCATTTTTGAAGGGGAAATTTTGCAGGCTCTATATCGATGGTAGGCTTCCTCATTTTCAGTATTCAGAAAACGATCAGGTTGTCGACTCGACGAGGACGAGCTTCTAACAGTCATCCGAACTCGCTTAGACATTGCAATAGGGCACGAAAATGAGTGAAGAAGTGAGTGAGGAGAGGTTTCAGTGAAAAGAACGGCCTAGGTAAGGGTACTTATAGGAAATTTCGGACATCGTACAGTACGATCTGGAATCGTATAGTACGATAGGCAATCAATGTTCTGACCGTTCGTTTCAGGAAAAGGTAGTCAAATCGTACAGTATGATATATATCGTATAGTACGATCAGGCAAATTTTGATCGTCCCGAGGCCTCAGTACGACTTTTGACCAAAAGTTTCATACTGTACGAACAGGTGTATCGTACAGTACGATACATAATAAATATCGTACCGAACAGCTTTAACTCACATTTATTCCGTGTGCTGATGTGGATCGTACCATACGATATGGTGGTATCGTACAGTACGATACTCAATATTGTCGTACCAACCGGGTTTAATTCGTCCCAATCCGTTGCTAACGTGGATCGTATTGTACAAAAAAGAGATATCATAAAATACGGTAGGCAATTATGCGGGATGAATATCGTACAGTATGATCGAGTTCGTACAGTACAAACAACAGAGCCGAAATCAGCTTGTTTGTGGATAGTGAGATATATCGTACAGTACGATGTAGGTCGTACAGTACGATGAACAGTGAACGCAGTTTGGTGAGGTGAGTGTGTGATGATCAGGAGCAGCCAAACAAACAAAAAAAGAACACAAATTTTTATTTTTTTTAATTTTTTTTTAATTTTTTTTTTATTTTATTTTTTTATACTGTTATATCTATGACACCTAATCTGGTCCTCAGGGTGCAAAAGGTGTCAAAAGCTAAAGGTTTTGTGAATATGTCTGCCAATTGATCTCCTATAGCGATGTGATGTAGTTCTATATCTCCCTTAGCGATGTGATCTCTAATGAAATGATGTCTAATGTCTATGTGTTTCGTTCGAGAGTGTTGAATTGGATTCTTAGATATACAAATTGCACTTGTGTTGTCACACATGATCGAGATGGTTCCAACAGGTAGTCCAAGATCAAGAATTTATTGTTTTAACCATAGCACTTGTGCAACACAACTTCCTACTGCAATATATTCTGCCTCAGTTGTGGAAAGTGCTACTGAGTTTTGCTTCCTACTGGACCAAGAAACTAATGATTGTCCGATGAATTGGCAGGTACCAGAGGTGCTCTTTCTATCTATCCTACATCCTGCAAAGTCAGAATCTGAGTACCCTAGGATTTCAAAGGAAGTGCTGTGTCTGGGATACCAAATTCCTAAGTTTGGGGTGCCTAGTAGATATCTAAGAATTCTTTTGACAGCAGTTAAGTGAGACTCTTTAGGATCGGCTTGGAAACGGGCACAAAGGCACACACTAAACATTATGTTCGGTCTACTGGCAGTCAGGTAAAGAAGGGATCCAATCATTCCTCTATATTTTTTCTGATCTACTGATTTTCCACTAGGATCCTTATCTAATTGGATTGTCGAACTCATTGGGGTGTTCATGGGTTTTGCACTATCCATTTCATATTTTTTAAAATATCCTTAATATACTTTGATTGGCTAAGAAAAGTTCCATTATCCTTTTGTTTTACACTAAAGCCAAGAAAGTAATTAAGTTCTCCCATCATGCTCATTTCAAACTCATTACTCATTGTTTTTGAAAATTCATCGCATAAGTTTTTATCCGAAGATCCAAACAAGATGTCGTCCATATATATTTGAACAATGAAAATTTCTTCTTTGACCTTTTGTAAAAAGAGTGTAGTATCTACACTACCCTTTTTAAATCCTCTATCCAAAAGAAATGAGGTAAGTCTTTCGTACCATGCTCTAGGTGCTTGCTTTAATCCATATAGTGTCTTCTTTAATTTAAATACATGGTTTGGAAATTGTTAACTTTCAAATCCGGGGGGTTGCTCAACGTAGACATCTTCCTTAATTACCCCGTTCAGAAATGCACTCTTTACATCCATTTGATATAACTTAAAGTTTTTGAAGCAAGCAAAGGCTAAGAGCACTCTTATGGCTTCTAGTCTAGCAACCGGGGCAAAGGTTTCTTCAAAATCTATCCCCTCAATTTGGTTGTACTCCTTAGCTACTAGCCTTGCTTTATTCCTTATTATTGTTCCTGAATCATTCACCTTATTCTTGAATACCCATTTTGTTCCAACACCACTGTGTTCTTTAGGTCTCTTTACTAACTCCCAAACATCATTTCTGGTGAATTGGTTCAGCTCTTTTTGCATTGCTAGAATCCAAAATTCATCTCCTAAGGCTTGATCTATACTTGTGGGTTCTATCATAGAGATGAATGCTGAGTGACTAACCTCCTTCCTAAGTCCATGCCTAGTTCTTACACCTTCTGAAGGGTCTCCTAAAATTAACTCTTTAGGATGACTAGAAGAATATCTCCATTCTCTAGGCAAAGCTTCCTAAGGTTCGACCCTTTCTCCTAAGGTCATCGTCTCTACTCCTTGAATTACCTCTATTTCATCATCTTCAATTTTAGATTCTGAGGGCTTATCTGATTCATCAAATACCACATGGGTGGATTCTTCTACTACAAGGGTTCTCTTATTAAAAATTCTATAGGCCTTACCTACAGATGAATAACCTAAGAAGACACCCTCATCAGACTTGGGATCAAATTTTCCTAAGGGATGTTTACCATTATTTAAGATGAAGCACTTACACCCAAAGACATGTAAATGTGAAAGATTTGGTGTCCTACCCTTAAGGAGTTCATATGAGTTTTATTTAGCTTCGATCTTATGTTTACTCTGTTCAAAACATAACAGGCTGTGTTGACTGCTTCTGCCCAAAAGTATCTAGGAAGTGTATACTCCGCTAACATTGCCCTAGCAGCTTCTACCAAAGTTCTATTCTTCCTTTCTGCTATGTCATTCTGTTGGGGTGTTCTAGGAGCTGAGAAATTGTGTTCTATTCCTATCTCTTGACAGAATGACTCAAACCTATCATTTTGGAACTCTCCACCATGATCGCTATGGATTGTTGATATTTCACAACCTAATTTTCGTTGAATCCATGTGGAGAATACTTTAAATTCCTCAAAAGACTAATTTTTGTGTGCTAAGAATCTTACCCAAGTAAATCTAGTGAAGTCATCTACAATCACAAATCCATAATTCTTTCCACCTAGACTAGCTGTACTAATGGGTCCAAATAAGTCCATGTGTAGAATTTCTAGTGGCCTTGAGGTGGTCACATCTCTAATTGAGTGAAAGGATGATTTGACTTATTTTCCTAGTTGGCAAGCATCACATAAGTGATCCTTGGTAAAGTCTAACTTAGGTACACCTCTAACTAGATTTTTCTGAGTGATGTTTCTAAGAGTTTTCATACTAGCATGGCATAGTCTCCTATGCCATAGCCACGAGTCATCAACTATTGTTTTCAAGCAAAATGATTTTGAGCTATCAACGCAATCAAGGTCTAACATGTAAACATTGTTCATTTGTTTTCCTTCTAAAATTAATTCATCAAATAAACTAATCAGACATCTATCAGTAAAAAACTTAACATCAAAACCTTTGTCACACAGTTGACTAATGCTAAGTAAGTTATGCTTTAAACCATCAACTAATAAAATATTTTCAATTAAAAAATTCTTAGCATTACCAACGATACCTGAGCCTATCACCTTCCTGGTAGTGTTGTCTCCCAACGTTACTTTGCCTCCAGTTTTGGTCTCCAATATGATGAACTTCTTCATATTTCCAGTCATGTATCGCGAGCAGCCACTATCCAGGTACCACATGCTCTCACTAGGTCTTTTGTGAGAGCATCCCTACAATTTCATTTAAAGATTAGATTTGGGAACCCAAGTGAGTTTGGGTTCCTCCTTATGCTTGCATGAATGAGATGTATGCATGCTATGCTGTGATGGATGCAGTTTAGGTCTCCATACTAAGTGTGTCCTACAGTGAATTGTGCATGTGCGGGCTATGTGACCTAGCATGCCACAAGAGAAACACCTAACACCAGGAAATGGGTTTACTAATCTATGTGGGTGGTGGTTGTTAGGAAAGTTGCTATTTGCATATTTTATATTATTGCAACTTGTATAGTTTTGATGATTCCAAATATTATTGTTTTATGTGTTGTTATCTCCTAACATTTTTTGGAAGATTTGTTTTTGCTCTTGTGTGTACTAATATTTCAGGAAAATCGAACCCCAGACTACGAAGACTTCAAATCAGATTCAGCATGAGATACTCTGTGAATTTGAAGCTTGTACTTTTTATTTGAATTAAATTTGAGAGAGAGTGATTGTAATTGAGTGAATAAATATACACACACTTAAAGGAGATCTTGAAAAAGTTTTTTGTACTGATCGTACGGGATGAACATTGTTCGTACGGGACGATCAGATCAGTTATCTCCTTGTAAGAGCAATAGAACGGACAGGAACTGAACTGGAAAATTTTTCTAAGGACTGATCGTCCAGACGAAATCATTTTTTGTCCCAGGATGAGTTTCTCACTGTAAAAATTTTGTCCAGACGAAGTCCAGTTCGTCCAGGACAATGGGAACCGACTATGGCAGTTTCTGGCAATGTTCTGCAGTTTTCGGAACCAACTTTTGATATAACTGTTCGTACTGGACGAAATTTTTCATCCCGGGACGAACCAATTTCGTCCAGGACGAAATTGGTTCGTACAGATGAACAAATGGTTCGTACGGGACGATCCGGTGCGTAGAAAAACATGTTTTTAGCAGTTTTTTGAGCGGTTTTTCATGTCCTTTCTATATAAGGGGTCCTAGAAACTATTACAAGTGCCTTTGGAGTTGTTTTCTCTTGAGAGGGATCATTGAGAGTGAGAGTTTGAGAGAGATTGTAAGAGTGAAGAGTGAGAGATCAAGTGAGGGGTTTGTGAGGGATTCACAAGGTTACTTGAAGAAGAAGATCTCTTTATTTCTTCCCATCTCCTTTGAAGGCTCTCAAGTGAAGTTCAACAACATTGGTCCGGTTCTCTGCCGACACTTGGAGAGTGTAAAAGGACGATAAAGTGTTTCTTTGATAGTCATTGTGTCTTCGTTCTTTGGGAGAAAACTAGAAGAGAGAACTTGAAAGGGAGAGAGGAAAGGGTGGAGTTTGAGAGGGAGAAGATCCTTTGAGGGGATTTCAAGGGAGTGTGAAGGGGATATTCACACGGTTGCTCCGGCGAACTTGCACTTCAGTACCATCGGATTCAAGGGTCGTCTTGAGGGAAGTTTTGGCGAGAAGAAGATCTCTTTGGTGTCAAAGAACCCGGCTACTCCGTCGCACCGGGAAAGGTGAAAGTGATTTTGTACAGGCTTCTCCGCCTTGCTGTGGCAGCCACTATCCAGGTACCACATCTTCCGCAGTGTTACGATTACCAAAGTTCGACATGATCATTTTTTCAAGGTTTTCTAAAACACTATTTTTGAAAAACAAGCTCTGATACCAATTGAAATTACTAAATGACAAGAGGGGGTGAATTGTGAAAAACTTTTCCTTAATAAAAATAACCCTAAACAAGAGTTCTAATTTTTTTTTGTTATTTTTGAAATACTACAACAAAATTTTAAACAATTATTCTTCCACAAGCTTCACCATGCAATAGTTATGAAAATTAAATGCAAGTAAAAAGTAAACGACGATAAGGAAAAAACACACCAAGAATTTTTATAGTGGTTCGGTCAAAATATGACCTACGTCCACTCCCTGGAGTCCTCCGCTCCGGGATTTTCACTATCAAAATAGTTCTCCTTTTGCCCCCCTCGGCAAGGCGGAGAAGCCTTTACAAACCTCCCTTTCACCAACCCGGCGTGTCGGAGTGCCAAACTCTGTTTTCGCCCTCCTGGCGACGGCAGAGAACCTTCTCGTTTTTCTCCCTCCTGGAGAAGGTAGAGAACCTCGAGGCAACGGATGTAGATGAGCCTTTCCCTTGGAGATCCTCCCTCAAATCCTTCTAGGGCCACAAGAGGAACAAGATGCAGCAAGCTTGGAGCAACCGTGTGATCTCCCTCACACCTCTTCTCCCTCACAACGCTCACCTCCTCCTTCCTCTCTCAACCCTCAAGAATTTCTCTAGAGATCTCTCCCTTGGAATCCCTCTCTAACCACGTTCACCCTCTCTGTGATTCTTTCTCCAAAAAGGACTTGATTGACATCTAAAACGGGCTCCAAAAACCTCTGATTTCAAAAGTAGCCGTTACTGTTCGTACAGTACGATGCAACATCGTACAGTACGATATGTACAAACAGACGTCATCCTGGTATGAAGATGTACGAACAGTTCAAAAACAATTCATACTGTACGATATAATATCGTACGGTACGATCCACAAAACACTATTCATACAGGACGGTAGTCTGGACGATCAGATGTCGTCTCTATTCATCGTATGGTACGATCCAGTTCGTACAGTACAATGTTCAAAAATTAATTAGGCCTGGATTACATGCACTAATTACGGGTTAATTTAAGTAAGTATTAAAAACATATCATACAGTACGAACAAGTTCGTACAATACGAGCGGCGCAAAATCACTTACTCAAATTAAACTACGGCTAGGGTTTTGGATCTGAACATATCGTACAGTACAAAAATATTCGTACAGTACGATCTATTCACAGAATCGTCCACATAGCTCTGATCGTACGGTACGAAATACAATCGTACAGTACGATCTACAAAGAAGAATTTCTATGATAATTTTCATTTAAAAATAAACTCTCCCCATGTGTGTGTGCATGGTTGCTCTTACTCTTATGCATTTTGTGGCCAGACTCAATAAAATAAAATCAAATAAATAGAAAAATACAATGTTTGACTCATACTCCTAATCTACCCTTTCTTTAGTCTTCCTTTCGTCCTGAGTCACTTATGATCTTCCTGAAATGTTAGTACTCAAGGACAATAGAAAATAAAATAGTATTCAATGAAAGGGTGTTCCAAAACACTCATTATTTGGCATCATCAAAATCTCAAACTCGGGGCCATGGGTTGCAACACATATAACTACCATAATGCTTATATATTTACTTAGCCAAGAAAATCAAAAAACTTCTTACTCGCTTTGATTATGTTATATCTCATATTTGGAATGAAGGGAACATGTTTGCTAACAGGTTAGCCAAAAAATGTATTGTTTTTTCATCTACTAAAATTATTTATAATGGTAATGGGTTTCATGATTTCAAAGGCCTTATAAGACTGGACAAGCTAGGTTTACCATATATTCATAAAATCTAAACTTAGCTTGCTTTGGAATTGGATGTTCTTTGCTTATTTTCTCTTCTGTGTGCTTGTCTTTTATTTTCTGGGGTATGTTATTTTGCCCTTATCTCTTTTGGCTTGACTTGGGCAGGTCTATCTATATTTTAGTGGCTATGGTTTCCTTTTTTTTTCATTTTCTATGAACTCTTTGAAATGTCTTTGGTTAATTTGTTAACTCTATTCTTGGTTCTTCTTTTTCTAGTTTGCCTTTTCTTTATGTTTCTTCTTGTGGAATTATCTTCTTTTTAGGTTTTCCCTTTATTTTGAATTGTTGTTGTCTTCTCTCTATTCTTTGCTTAAAGGTTGTGCTCAGAGTTTATCTCGTGCTGTTCTATCTCTTGTAGGTTCTTCTATTATGATTTATGTTTTCTCAATGGCATCCTGGTGGATCAAGTGGTGTGCTCTAGATGCTAGATTTTTTATGCAGGATGATCGATCTGAACTCTTTTATTTGGATCTCCTTTTTTGGAGCGGGCTCCTAGCCGCCCTTGGCTTTTTTCTAGGTTTTTTTATTCTTTTTTAATTAGTGGGGAACCTTGATTAGTCGCATTTTTGTTTTTTTTATTATTATTGTAGCTCTTTTGAGTATAGCTTGCTTTTGATCCCATTTAAGGACTTGTAATTTTGCTTTAAATTAACGCATAGGCCTCTCTGTGAGTTTTCTCCAAATAAAAAAACAAAAATATAAATAATATTAAAATAAAAACTAAAATAAAAAAAGGTCTATGTTAACCAAATTAACTCAATATTGCATGATCTAGTCATAATATAATATTGAAAGGAAATAATCTACATCAACTTTTACTGATTAATACAAATAGCTTTTTCTCTAGAATGATAAGAACTCAAAGGACAAAATATTTTTTCCTATATATATATATATATATATATATATATATATATATATATATATATATATATATATATATATATATATATATATATAATTTATTTATTTAGTTGTTTATTTATTTATTTATTTATTTTAATAACAACTGATCAAATATAAATAAAAACTTCTTAGATGAATTTCTCAAGTACAAGCAAAAAATATAGCTGAAAAGATGCCACCCCATCATACGCAAGCATGCAATGAATATATCTTGTAAGACAAGAAATTAATTAAATCTTTATCAAGCTATGTATGGTTTTGCCACAACCAATGCACTAATAATCATTTGATTAACTCATCAAATAAGCTTAAATACTTTTAGACACTTAGTTGTTAAATGAACAAGCTTGAATAGGTTATTGTTTGATTCATTTATCATCAAAAATAATATTATTTAAAGCTAAAAAACAAGCTAAATACGTAGAATCATTTAAATAACAAGAACAAGCTCTTAAAAAAAACTAGATTTAGACTCAATATAAAGCTAACTTAAATTTAATTAAGTTAAATCATTAATTAGTAATTCAAAAAAAATCACAATATATATTAAAATAACTTAAATAATAAAAATATTGATTTATATAAAATAATATATTTTTAATTAATACTTAATTTAATTTTCTCCCCAACCTCATAATCTAAAGCTCCCAAAAAAAGGAGAAAATCTGAAATAAAATTGAAACTCGCCTAGTTTTTATTTCCCTTTAAGGTTTGAAATCTAACCTAATAATCAAATCCCTTTTTATTTTCTCACAAGACTCTGCCCTCTAAATCTATGAACCCTCAAACATGAGAAAGCAATGATGAACAATATGATTTAGTTGGAGAATACATTGAAAGTTTAAATAGGTTGTTAGACCTAATATAATTGTTCCAAGGCTAACTAAAAGGGGGTGAATTAGTTATTTAAAAATCTTTTGGTAATTTAGAAAACCATTTGGATATTTTGCACAATAATAAAAATTTTATCAAAATATTTCTCAACCACAAAAATTAAATGTGCAGAAAATAAAAAATAGTAAAATGTAAAGACAAAAAAGTCATTAAAATTTATAGTGGTTCAGTCCAACTAAACCTACGTCCACTCCCTAAAGACTCCTTCACATATTGTACTATACCAAAGTGACTCTCCTTTTACTCCCACATCAAGGCGGAGAAGCCCTTACAACAACCACTCTCCCACCAACCCCGATGAAGCAGAGTATTGTTGTCTTTTCTCACCATTCTAGTGATGGAAAAGAACCATCATCCTTTCTCACTCTCTTGGTGATGGCAGAGTACCGGCATCCTTTCTTACCCTCCTGGTGATGGAAGAGTACCAACATTCTTTCTCACCCTCCTGGTGATGTCAGAGTATCGGTTCATCTCCGAAGATCTTCTCTTAAGAGTCTACAAAGAAATAGGGCATAGATTTGAAGAAAATATAAAGAGATTCTCACCTTTGAGAAACCTTGTGAACCATGCATAATTTTCACTTGAAAGATCTCTCAATCTTCACTCCCAAACACTCTCCCTAAATACTCTCACTCTCAATCTCAAGAGAAAATTCGCATAAGAAGTATTGGACAGTCAATTTTAGAACTCTTATATATGAAGGACAAGAAAAAAGAAAAATAGTCTAGAAAAATTAAAAAATTTCAAGTTTAACATACTTGGATTGTACAGTACAATCATACTTCATACATACAAATAGTTCAAAAATCTTTATATGATTCTATACAAACTAATTTCGTACTCTGTCAATCATATGAATAAACTAACATCGTATTGTATGAAAAGTTTAAAATTGAAAAGATTCATCTGATATGATTTTGTATGAATTCATTTTGTACTCTAGTCGACGTCTGTATAAAGCCTACATCATACAGTATAAACTTGTTAAATAAAATCATACTTCGTATGGTATGAACATAGACAAACCCATATCATACTCTAGACATCGTCTATATTAAATTAATTTTATACAGTACAAAGTTCAAAAAAATTTACATGTTCGTATGGGATAAACTAGTACACACCCTTTTTATACTCTGGATGTCATATGTACAAACTCTAATTTGTACAGTACAATCATTACAAAAACTGGTGAGTTTGTTCTGAACAAACAGGTATGTGTTCATTTCGTACTCTTAATGTCAAATGTACGAATTCAACTTCGTACAAAATGAACGGTTCAAAAGAAAATTTCCAAGGCATGATTCAATTAACTTCGTTCTGGAGGAACTTTCTAAAATTACGAGATGCGCCAAGAGGGGGGTGAATTGGAAAAATTTTTGCAATAACAAATCCTAAACATGAGTTCTAATATTTTTTTGTTTTTAAAATTTAAATAGGAAAATTTAAATAATGCAGAAGCGAGTGCTTGAAACATAATTTGCAACAATGAATTTCACAACAATTTTCAACAAGTAATTATAATGAAAATAAAATGCAAGGGAAGATAAAAAGAAATAAAAGAAAAATCACACCAAAGATTTTATAGTAGTTCGATCACTTGACCTATGTCCACTCCCCGAAGTCCTCCACTTCGGGAATTTAACTACTAAACAATAGTTCTCCATTTGTCCCCTCGACAAGGCGGAGAAGCCCTTACAACCTTCACTTTCACCAACCCAGCGTGGCGGAGTGCCAAGCGCTTTGTCACCCTCATAGCGACGGTAGCGTACCTTCTTATTTTTCTCCCTCCTAGAGAAGATAGAGTACCTTGGAGGACACGGATGTAGAAGAGTCTCCCCCTCATAGAGCCTCACATAAGATCTTCTCGGGCCATAGGAGGACTAAAGTGTAGCAAGCTTGAAGCAACCGTGTGATCTCCCTCACACTCCTTCTCCCTCACCAAGCCCACCTTCTCCTTCCTTCACAAACCCTAAAATCTTTTCAAAAGCTCTCTCCCAAGGAAACCCTCTCTAATCACATTCCTCTCTCATAGTCACTTTTCAAAAAACAAAAGTATTGATACTTAAAATGGGCTCCAAAAATTCTTATTTTTTTTCAAATTAGCTGTTAATATCATAAAGTACGATCAAATATCATACAGTACGATTAGTTCAAAATGGCTTTCATCCTAATATGAAGGTTTACGAACAGGCCAAAAATTTTGAATACAATCATACATTACGATCTAAACTCGTATAGTACGATATGTAAAATTCTTCTATTCGTACAGGACAATTACCAAGATGACAAAACTCATCTATGTACATCGTAGGGAATAACCTACTTCATACAGTACGATTAGTCAAAATCAAGGGTTCGTCCAATACAAAGTCTGGGATGATCAAAAATAGCCTCGGTTGATCGTACATAATGAACAGTGTCGTACAGTATGATAACCAATCAGAAATTAATCCTTTATTTATCCACTAATCTCGGGGTCAATTTAAGTAAGTATTCAAAATAAATCATACAGTATGAATAGGTTCGTACAGTATGAAGGGTTGTTAAACTTACTTAAATTAATCTAATGGCTAGGATTTTTTATTAGTAACACATCATACATTACAACTTATTCATGGATAGTCGTTTTAGCCAGATTAGATTGTATATTACGAACTAAACTCATATAGTATGATTAACAGAGGAAAAATTTCTTCATTTTTAAAACCCTCTCCCCCTACGTGTGTGCATGGTTGCTCAGTCTTACATGTAATTTGTGGCCAGACTCAAGAAAAGGAAAAATAAAAAATTATAATGTCATAAACTCACACTCTTACTCTACCCAGTCTTGAGTCATCTTATTCTCCTGAGTAACTTGTGATCTCCCTGAGATGTTAGTACTCACATATAAGAGCCGAAATCAAAAGTATTCAATAAATAGTAGAGCAAACTTCATTATTTGTCATCATCAAAATCTCACACTAGGGGTCATGGATTGCAACAATCTCGGCATTTTTTATGATGTCAAATAATGTTGGTTATAAGCAAATTTTCAAGGTATTTTTTTTTTTTAATTATTTAAAACATCATGAAATAAATAGGAAAAAAAATGCATTTCATTGAACTTAAACATAAGTAAACATAAGCAGGACAATATTGGCTACAACAGACTTCTCTCCCTTTTGACATCACCAAAAAGAGGAGTCACAAATAACACTAAGAAAAATAGCACAAAATAGAAAGACTTCATAAAGGAGGATCTTGATCACTTGGAGGTGGAGGATGTATGAAGTAGTGGTGGATGGACGCAAATTGTTAATCAATTGAGGAAAAATATTCCCCAAACCAACACATGTCATCCTCATGTTGTTGATGTTGTTCTTGTATGTGAGTGTTAAGAAAACTCTGGAGTTGGTCGAATCGTTCGACTAAATCATCGTGAGAGTAGGCTGGTACAGGTGCTCGAGGTGTTGCATGTCGTCTTGGTCAAACAGGAGCTTCTATTGGAGAAGCTTCTCCTTCTTCTTCATCAAAGTCAGGTTCATCTAGCTCTGGCCCCCGATGAAATA
The DNA here is from genome assembly GCA_016618105.1 of Dendrobium huoshanense. Classification (NCBI taxonomy): domain Eukaryota; kingdom Viridiplantae; phylum Streptophyta; class Magnoliopsida; order Asparagales; family Orchidaceae; genus Dendrobium; species Dendrobium huoshanense. The sequence continues at coordinate 68,510,251 of CM028347.1, read as the reverse complement.
GAATACGAAAGGAGGCATCCGTATAGAAAATGGGTAGGTTATCGGGTTCACCTGGATAGGTTAACTGATATTTATTTGAAGAATGTATCATATAAGGTGGCCAAGGGCTAGGTTTTGTTTTCTACGGGTGGTAGGGAGGTGAATTAAAGCCATATTTTGGATGTAATTGATAATTAAATCTGCCTCATCAAATTTGGTGTTTGACATGATAAGATAGCTAATGACAAATAAACTTGGGGTCATGCAGATTTGATCGCCAGCTTAGGGTACTATTGAGGTTCGAAGTACGTGTTGAATGATTCTTGCAAAGCCAGTAAGGGATTGAACAAGTAGTTGGTGTTGGTAGAAGGTGACATTGCTAAGAACTAAATTCGTAACACTCCAGTCGAATTCATTAGTAAGAAAAGAATTAACTCTAGGACCGTTAGTAGAGAGCCCAAGGTATTGGGAGAGGTCTGCTTTAGTGATCTCAATATTTTGTTGGCAGATGAAAGAGGTGAGGGTTAGGTTTTTGATGTTTATAGTGAGGTTGGCTAGGAATTCAAAAAGAAGTTTTGAATTGTATGGGAAGGTTAGAGTCAGAAGGAATTACAGAGTGGTGGATGCTAATAAGCTCACTTTAGTGTAGCTTGGTTTAACATTTGGGATGGGATAATTTTGTAGGCCTTGTATTTGTGATAGGCTACTTCATTGTCGAGAGTCAGGAAACAATTGTTGGGATGGCGAGAGGAAGATGAGCTTCCAACGATGAGGCGACCACGCTTTCTAGAGCTCGACATTTCATGAAGGCAGGTTATACTAATTGAGGTGAAGGAAGAATGAGTGAAATGATCTTCAAGTTTAGCCAATATATAAAATTTTGGAAATATTGTACAGTACGATCTAAGATCGTACAGTACGATGGGGCAATAATGTTGTCTGGACGAATAGTTCGGAAAAGGTGGTTAACTCGTATAGAACGATGTGTATCGTACAGTACGATAAGAAGGATTTCGATCATCCCGAGGGTCGTCGGTACGACCTTTGAAAAAAAGTTTCATACAGTACGAATAGGTGTTCGTATGTACGACATGCCATTATATCATACCAACCACCTTTAAGTCGTCCTCATCCATTTTGCTGGCATGGATTATACAGTATAAAGAGGAGATATTGTACCGTACGATGTATAATAATGTCGTACCAAACAAACTGAATGAACTGCCATTTGTATCGTACAGTACGATCAATATAGACAAAATTTGAGTCTAGGTTGTGATTTGTGGAGTTATGATATATCGTACAGTACGATATGGGATCGTACAGTACGATAAAGAAAATGTCAATTCTCGAGTTTTATGTAGTGAGTATGTGATGATCAGAAACAGCCTTAAAAGTTTTTTTTTTTTTTTTTTTTTTTGAAATATGCATTAATGTCTATGATACCCAGTCTTGTCCTCAAAGTGCTAAAGGTGTCATAGGCTAGTGGTTTCATGAAGATGCCTGTCAATTGATCTCCTGTAGCTATGTAATGTAATTTTATATATCCTTTAGCAATTTAATCTCTTATGAAATGGTGTCTATATGTTTTGTTCGAGAGTGTTGAATTGGATTTTTAGAAATGCATATTGCACTTGTGTTGTCACATATGATTGAGATAGTTCCTATAGGTAATCCAAGATCAAGAAGTTGTTGTTTCAACCATAGTACTTGTGCAACACAACTTCCTACTATAATATATTATGCCTCGTCCGTGGAAAGGGCTACTGAATTTTTCTTCCTACTGGACCAAGAAACTAAAGAATGTCCTATGAATTGGTAGGTACCAGAGGTGTTTTTTCTATCTACCATACATCCAAGCAAAATCAGAATCTAAGTACCCTAACATTTCAAAAGAAGTGATATGCCTAGGATACCAAATTCCTAAGTTCGGGGTGCCTAGTAGATATCTAAGGATTCTCTTGACCGCAGTTAAGTGAGACTCTTTAGGATCAGCTTGAAAATGGGCACAAAGGCACACACTAAACATTAAGTCCGGTCTACTGGCAATCAGGTAGAGGATAGATCCGATCATTCCTCTATATTTTTTCTAGTCTATTCAGTTGAATCGTGGAGCTCATTGGAGTGTTCATGGGCTTAGCAATATCCATTTCATATTTTTCAGAACATCCTTAATGTATTTCGTTTGGCTAAGAAATATTCTATTATCCATTTGTTTTACACTAAAGCTAAGAAAGTAATTAAGCTCTCCCATCATGCTCATTTCAAACTCATTACACATTATTTTTAAAAATTCATCACATAAATTTTTATCAGATAATCCATATAGAATCTCATCCATATAAATCTAAATAATGAGAATTTCATCTTTAACCTTTTGTAAAAAGATTGTAGTGTCCACACTACCCTTTATAAATTCTTTATCTAGTAAGAATGAGCTAAGTCTTTCGTACCAGGCTCTAGCTGCTTGCTTTAACCCATATAGTGCCTTTTTTAATTTGAATACATTAATTGGAAATTGTGAACTTTCAAATCTGGGGGGTTGCTCAACATAAACATCCTTTTTTATTACCCCATTCAGAAAAGCACTCTTTATGTCCATTTGATATAGTTTAAAACTTTTTAAGAAAGCAAAAGCTAAGAGCGCTCTTATGGCTTCTAGTCTAGCTACCGAAGCAAAGGTTTCTTCAAAGTCTATTCCCTTAATTTTGTTGTACCCCTTAGCTACTAGTCTGGCTTTATTTCTTATTATGGTTCCTGAGTCATTCACCTTATTTTTATTCCAACTACACTCTATTCTTTAGGTCTCTTGACTAACTCCCAAACATTATTCCTAGTGAATTGGTTCAGTTCTTCTTGCATTGCTAGGATCTAGAATTTCTCTCCTAAAGCTTGATCTATACTCGTGGGTTCTATCATAGAGATGAATGATGAATGACTAACCTCCTTCCTAAGTATATGCCTAGTTCTCACACCTTTTGATGGGTCTCCTAAAATTAATTCTTTAGGATGAATAGAAGAATATCTCCATTCTCTAGGCAAATCTTCTTGAGGTTCTACCCTTTCTCCTGTGGTCATAGTTTCTACTCCTTGAATTGCCTCTATTTCATCTTTTTCAATTTTAGATTCAGAGGCTTATCTGATTCATCAAATACTACTTGGGTGGACACTTCTAATACTAGGATTCTCTTATTAAATATTCTATAGGCCTTACCTACAGATGAATAACCTAAGAAGAGACCCTCACCAGACTTGGGATTAAATTTTCCTAAGGGAAGTTTGTCGTTGATTAAGATAAAGCACTTGCAACCAAAAATATGTAAGTGTGAAAGATTCGGTGTCAGACCCTTAAGGAGTTCATAATGAGTTTTATTCAGCTTTGAACTAATATTCACCCAATTTAAAACGTAACATGTCATGTTAATCGCTTCTGCCCAAAAATATATATTAAGGGTGTACTCAACTAACATTTCCCTAGAAACTTCTACCAAGGTTCTATTCTTCCTTTCTATTATTCCATTTTGCTAAGGAGTTCTATGGGCTGAGAAGTTATGCTCTATTCTTATTTCTTGATAGAATGATTCAAATTTTTCATTTTAAAACTCTCCACCATGATCACTATAGATTGTTGAGATTTCACATCCTAATTTTTGTTGAATCCAAGTGGAGAATATCTTAAATTTCTCAAATGACTCATTCTTATGTGCTATGAATCTTACCCAAGTGAATTTAGTGAAGTCGTCTATAATCACAAATTCATAATTTTTCCACCTAGGTTAGCTGTGCTAACGGGTCCAAATAAGTCAATGTGAAAGATTTTTAATGGCCTAGAGGTGATCACATCTTTGATTGAATGAAATGATGATTTGATTTGTTTTCCTAGTTGGCAGACAACGCATAGATGATCCTTAGTGAAGTATAACTTAGGTACGCCTCTAAGTAGGTTTTTCTGAGTGATATTTCTAAGTGTTATCATACTAGCATGGCATAGTCTCCTATGCCATAGCCATGAGTCATCTACTATTATTTTTAAGAAAAATAAATTTGAACTATCAATGCAATCAAGATCTAACATGTAAACATTATTCATTCGTTTTCCTTCTAAAACAAGTTTGTTATTTAAACTAATCAGTCAATTGTCATAAAAAAATTTTATGTCAAAACCTTTATCACACAATTGATTAATGCTTAGTAAGTTATACTTTAAACCATCAACTAATAAAAACTTCTTAATTAAAAAATTCTTAGCATTTTCAACAATACATGAGCCCGCCACTTTCTTGGTGGTGTTGTCTCCTAATGTTACTTTTCCTCCGATCCTAGTCTCCAGTATAATGAACTTCTTTATATCTCCAGTCATATGTCACGAGCAGCCACTGTCCAGGTACCACATGCTCTCACTAGGTCTTTTATGAGAGCATCCCTATAATTTCATTCAAGAGTTAGATTTGGGAACCCAAGTGATTTTGGTTTCCTCCTTATGCTTGCATGAAAGAGATGTATTCATGTTATACTTTGATGGATACAATTTAAGTCTCCATAATATGTGTGTTCTATGGTGAATCGTGCATGTGCGGGCTATGTGACCTAGCATGCCATAAGAGAAGCACCTAATACCGGGAAATGGATTCACCAACATATGTGAGTGATGATGCCTCTTTCTAAAGTTGTGTGATGCATGCAGTGCTGGGGGTTTGCTAGATTGGGCTAATATGGGTGATGTCCTCTCTTTTTCTAGTTCTATGATTTTTTCTTTAAATGTGTTATTTTGATATGTCAATTCGTCAACTTCCCATTTTAACAGATGTTCATTGTGATCTAACTCCAAAGCAAGTTTGTCTAGTTTGTAAAACTCTCTTTTTTTAGTTCAATATGAGTTATTTTCAAGGATTCATGTGCTTCTGTTAATTCAATATGCTTCTTATTTAATGTATCATACTTATCAAGCAGGGACATGTGATCTCTATCTAAATCAAAATTTTCTTTAACTAAGTTAGCATGCTCAGATTATAAATTACTAAAATTAATATTAAGACTAGCATGCATTCTTTTCAACTTCCTATACGAGTCTTGGATTTTCTCAGAAATAAGTAGTAGATCTTCATATGAAAGTTGACATAACTCATCTTGATCTGATTGATCAAGATTATCATTAGCCATTAGACACAAATTTGTTACCTCCTCTTCTAGCCCTTCTTCTGACGATTCTGAGGTAGAGCCAGCCCAAAATGCCTTTTGTGTCTTCATCTTTCCCTTCTAATATTTAGCTTTGTCCTCAACTTTTCCTTAGCTAGTTGACTCTTTAAGTTGGGGCAATCAGCTCGAAGGTAACCTGGTTTCCTGCACTCAAAACAAATTATATCAGATGAAACTTTAATAGTTCTCTAGCTTTTACCTTTATTTCAGTTATTCTGATAACGCCTTTGTTTTCTTTTCAAAAAGTTCTTGAACTGTCGAGTCATCAAGGCTATGTCATCTTCTTCCTCCGCGGCAGAGCTTTCACTTTCCGAGTTGTTTACTTTAATTGCCACCGTCCACTCCTTATTCTTTCACATGCATCACTTTGTCTTTGACTCACCCATTGCTCGTACGCAATGAGTGATCCAAGAAAATTGTCAATATAATAAACATTTAGATCTTTAGATTCAGTGATGGCGATAATTTTAGCATCATAGGAAATAAGTAAGCATCGAAGAATCTTGTTTACTTTTGCTGAATTAGAAATTTCTCTACCTAATGCATGCAAAGATGTCACGATTTGGGTAAACCTAATGTATATGTTAGATATTATTTCGCTAGGTTTCATATGGAAGAGTTCATAATCATGCAATAGAATGTTAAGTCTAGACTGTTTAACTTTACTAGTTCCTTCGTACGTGATGTACAGTCTATCCCAAAGCTCCTTACCAGTAGCACAAGTAGATACTCTCATATAGTCCTCATATTTTAATGCACAAAAGAAACAGTTTACGCACTTGGCATTTAATTGAGCCAAATCCCTATCCTCATTGCTCCATTTCTTAAAAGGTACTTGAGTTTTCACTCCATTCACAAGTTTAAATAATGCAACGTAACCATCATTAACCAACATCCACATACGATAGTCTATAGACTGTAAAAAAGTAGACATTCTAATTTTTTAGAAATCAAACGGGATATTGTCAAAAAGAGGTGGATAAGTTATAGAATAACCCTCCGCGGTATTACGATTACCAAAATGAGACATAATCAATTTTCAAGGTTTTCTAAAACGCTATTTTTGAAACCCCACTCTGATACCAATTAAAATTACGAGATGCGCAAAGAGGGGGGTGAATGGGAAAAATTATTCCAATAAAAAATCTTAAATAGGAGTTTTAATATTTTTTTAAAAAAATTTAAACAGGAAAACTTAAATAATGCTGGTGGGAAAAAATTGTGTCACACCACGTAGATTTTGATTTTCTCCTATTTTGTAATCAAATACTGCATTAAAAATAAAGTACAATCTTGAGAGACTGACACAATATTCTACAATGGATTCAATATCAGAATAGGGTTTTGAAAATTGATATTTCTATAATCAAACATAGTTCAAAGAATAACATATCATCTCAAAAGATGAACATGAAATTCTATAGAATATGTTTAAAGATAGAAATACGGTTTTTGAAAAAAAAGTTATTCATTCTTTTATTTAGATATGACAAGAAGAATATTATATCATCTTAAAAGACGGACATAACATTCTTCAATATATCTAAAAGCAAGAATGAATTTTATAAAATTCATCATTTCTAAAGTTGAATATAACAAGTATAATATTATATTATCTGAAAAGATAATAATAACATTTTTACAAGTTTATTCAAAATTAGAAATGAGGTTTTAAAAATGTCTACGTTCCTAAAGATTCTTCCCTTGTTTTATAGGGAATAAAATAAGGTTTATTTTAGTCTGAGGTTCTCAAATCCCTATAGGAGCAAGCTCCTATAGTTAATTACATCTTAGGAGGAATGCTCCTAAGAAAACTCTCGATTAAAGCAGTGATTTCATACCCTTTTGACTACAAAGTAGAAGACAAGGAAATAGAAGTAAAGATTTTCCAAGGAGAAAGCTCAATGTTGAACATTTATTAGTGAGTCAATGGAGGAAAAGTAGGAGGTGTCGGATTCTGAGAAGCTTAGAGACAACCTCAGTCTATCATATATTGGGCTTTACATTTTAAGAGAAAATTTTATATTTAAGTTGATATTTTATTAGAAATTTGAGATTTTATTCCCGGAGGGCGAGGACTTAAGATCTAAAAAGAATCTGCCTCAGAACCTAAATCTAATTTGGGAACTATAAAATAGTGACCCGAACCTAACTAATGAAGTGCAAATCTGGACTTACCCCGGCCTGGATTGGGGAGTCAGCTAACCACCTAGACGCTTTAAAACCATGTGTCCAGTCTCTTATGAAAGATGGGTAAGGATGTTTATTTAAGTTTTAAGGAATTGGGGACCGACATCTAAGACAGTTCCTAATTGGCCCCTTAACTTATGTATGGTGAGAAATGCCTAGAAATGCTATTAATATTTTTTAGACTCTTTTTAATTTGTATCTAATGCAATGCATGCTAATTGACTCGAATGCATCAAATGAATATGAAGCAGTTTAAAAATTAGGCTTAGAAAATAGGTTTTTCCCTAGAGATTGCACAACTTCCCCTTGACAGAACTGCACCCTCATAGGTCAAGTGGTCTGCCAGAACCCGCAGGCGGGGAGGTGCCTAACAAGGAAGAGAAAGTATTAATATGCTTATGCTGACTCTCGACGGTCCGAGCTTACTTCTTAGATCGTTAGAGTTACTATGTGAGCCTAAAAATTTTATTAGAATTTCAAGTAAAAGAATTTTGAGTGTACCCTTACGAAAAAAATCTCTCCGATTCGAATCCAGGCTAAAACAAAACACGACATGCAAGGTCCTAAAAAAATCTACTGCACAAACAAAGTAAACAATCAATTTTAATAATCCAAATATAATGTCCAATGTCCAATGTCCATATTACACCCAGAATTTGTAGAAAAGTAAAGTAGCCGGGCACCACTGACAACAAACCCGGATTCTAATCCTAAGAATGACGCAAGTGATTTTTGAAATGGGATATATTGTTCCTTAAATCTTCATTTCTTCATCTTCTTTCTTCAATCTTCTTGTTCTGTCTTTTCTTCTTCTACGAACTTCTCGGGTCCGTCGGGTTCTGGATATCCAAATGAAAAGAAACTCATCCCTAAGAGGGGTATTTTCTTTTCTTTTTGGATATTGAATCATCCTAATTTGGCTTTCCAAATAAAAGAGAATAATCCTTTAAGGTATATTCTCCTTTCTTTGGATTCCAAAATGGATGTAATATCCACTTTCAAATCACTTTCACAATTTATAACATTTTTCAACACATTTACATTTACATTACATTTCACAGAAAGAAAAGAAAAATCTAAACCACCTGCAGGGTTATCCTAAGCAATTTATAATAAAAATCATCTCACGCAGTTATATATATATATTATATATATATTATATATATATATATATATATATATATATATATATATATATATATATATTATATAATATATATATATATATATATATATATATATATATATATATATATATATATATGCAATTGAATTTAAATTATTAAGCCACACTTGGCCACACTCTTCTTCATTTGGGGGCTAAGCAGCTGAAGCACCTGTAGCATTATTTATTATTAATTAATTAGCCCCCTTTTTCTGCCCTGCATGAGTGTGGCCACCTGCAGAAAATTATATTAACAATCCAGATCGCTCCTAACCTATGGGTAATCTAATCGTTAATCGAATCACAACACATAGTGTAGTAAAAATAAATAAACACACCAACATTTCACAACCAGCATGTAATAAAACTCGAGAAAAAGCCCGTCACAGTGCAGTAAGGAAATAAACACCGGCCTAATCTTAAACTAGAGTCGGTTGTCTTAGCAAATAATTCTAAGTGTGTGTATTAGAAAGTGTGGTTTTGATATGTCCTAGGTCAATTATTAGTTAAAGTTTTCTAATTGATTGAATTCTAATTTAAAGATGTTTACTAATCCTAAGGTGAGGTGTCACTAAGTTTTCTTTGTTATATGTTTCTATCCTAAAGTGTGCATGCATCCTAAGTCTAGATTTTCTAAGACTCAGTCCTTAATTTTTGTCCTTAGGTGTCACTACTATTATATGGGACGAATTTTTTTTGTTATCTACTAACCCTTGGGACTTTGCGTATATGTAAAAGGGGTTTAGGGATCTAAGAGCAAATAAAAGTAAACCTAAAAAAATTGAAGTTACTACAGGGACCTAAAGGAAGGGTTAACGCACACCACATCAAGGGGCCCCTAAAGGTTTTCTAAGTTTAGAAATACTTACAGTCACCGGGGGCTATGACCTGATGGTTCCGCCCGTAGCACCTCTACCCGGCTGGATAGAGGCGACTGACGTCATTAGCTCCTTGTCCTTTTGTTCTCTCGACCGGTACCATTCCTCGCAGTTTATGCAAATAAAACAGGAAAAACAGGGATTAGAAAGCACTTTTAATAAATAATAATGAAATAATTAAAATTTACTAAAAATAAAAACGTACCTTTCTTCGGGCTTGGATACCAGATTTGTTGCTTGCCTTTTGGAACCTTTACTTTTAGAAGCATACTTTGTAATCTTCCAACATGTATTTTCACCTTTAATACTTACACACAAAACAGTTTACCTTTCATCTTCCATAGGTATCACCCTTCAAAATCTACACTTTTCACTCTTCTAAATCACATAAAAATTATTTTTCAAAATCATACATTTTCAATTTTCAAACATACACTTCTCCCTTTTCCAATATATTTCAAATTTCACCTTTCAACACACATACAAGTTCACTTTTCAAAATCACACACTTATATTTTACTTTTTATATACACCTTTAACTTTTCAAAACACACATTTCCAAAATTCACATTCCATACTCTCCAATACAAAAAAAAATATATTAGTTCCCAACACATTTCATTTTTTCCAAAATTCTTATATATCACTTTTCAAAAATCACTTTTATACTTTTCAAAGCATACACTTTTACACTTTTCAAATCACTCACAAGTTACACTTTTCAAAAAGAAAACCTTTACAAATATCAAATATTTCAAAATCTATAAACTTTTTACTCGTACTTTCCAAAATTTTCCAAAGACACATAAATCACTTTTTAAAGCACGTTCACATTTTTAATCTTAAAAAAAAAAATCTACAAACTTTTCCATACATATTTCCCATACAAATAAATATTTTATTTTTCACATTTACACATATCATTCTTCCCAAACTTATACTCTATACTTCTCATTTGAACACGAGCTTTTTACTTTTCAACTATAAACACACTTTTCCACTCAACACATATATTATCATTTCCTTTCGAAAATCTTGATGCTTTTCACTTACCAAATATTTACTTCTTTTCATGCATATACAACAAGGCTCTATTACCTCTCTTTTCCAAACATAGCATAAGACAAATTTTATTAGAAATGTGTAAAACAGGTTATCTTTCAAAATACTATATATAACAACTCAAATTTCTTTAAATGCATATAGATATTTTCTTAAGAATTCATACTCATCAAGTTTTATAACTGATTTGACAAAGAAAACTCATATCTAACAAAGACATAATGATGTGGAGATAAAGCTTTAAAAGAAGAACGTGATAGCAATAAACTTCCCTAAATTAATTTTCATCATCAAGATTGTAAAAAAAAAAGAGAAAGAAGATGAAGATGTAGAAGAAATTTCCAAAAATCAGAAAAATTATTTGTGTCGGCTAGAGTAAATCGGTGAGAAAGTAGATCGGAGAGGAAGAGGGGCTTGAATCTGGGCTAGTCGTGCAAGACAAAGGGAGACGGTTCAGTCTGGAAGATTTCCGTCTGAGACTTGTGAACGAAGAAGTTTACAGGCTCCTGGGTTGTTTGCGAACTGTAGGGAAGATGGCTTTTGCGAACGACAGAGAGAGCGAGCTCTTGGGCTTTGATTTTACGAGAGGGATGAATAGGAATGGATCAGTTCCACTGTAGAGAGGGAGGCGATGGGCTGAGGTTTGTGCGAACTGCAGAGAGACGGTTGGGGGAGTTCGGGAGTTCTCAACTGTGCGAACTGTAGATGAATGGGGCAGTGGTTTCGCAAATGAGAGTGAGGGAGAGATCGTGAGAGTGGGGGAGGCAGTTCGTGCGAATGAACGAGAGAGGCGAGCCTTTTGGTTTTCCGAAATTGAGAGAGGGGTGTGGGCTTTGTGAGAGAATCCAGAGAAAGAGCGAGCAATGCCAATCTGAGAGAGTGTGGGTGATTAGGCTGATTTAAATAAATCTAAAACTCTCTCTCAATTCAAATTAGTAGCTAGGATTTTAGGGATTGGTTAAAAATAATTTGAGTTGATTATTATGACAGATCTTAAAAAAATAATGACATTTTATTTTTAAAATATAGGTAATTTATTTTAATAAAAAAATAATATATTTAAACTAAACAAAGTTAGCGAATATTTTAAATTAAACTAATTTGTATTCATTTATTTAATTAACTAATGACATTAGCTCGCGACGAGTAAAACCAGACTAAACAGAGCCATTGAAATTTTATTCGACTTGAGTTAAAATTGATTTGATTTTGCTTTGATTGGTGTAGTAAATTTTGGTTCAAAAGAGTTGATTTGTGTTTGTTTGAAGTTGAATCAAAATCTTGATTGAATTGATTTTGATTCGAATTGAATGATAGGTTCGAGTCGATGCTACGTCATTAGGTGTCCACCTAAGAGAAATCCTGTGGGCGACGTCTACACTAGGCTACAAAGACCTAGGTGCTAGAGTTGATTCTGGGGAAATTGACCTCAAATAATGAGGTCAACAAATGGACCCCCAATAGGCATGATAAACTTGCCAAAGTTTATCGTGCATATTGGCGTTGACCGAAACGATCAACTAGATCCAAAGTTGAAGTTGAAAATTTGAGTACACAATTTGAAAAAAAATTTTACTCTGATAGATAATCAAAATGAAAGTTGACAAAAATTTGAGTTGATTTAGTGATTTTGAAGTCGATGTTGACATTGATGGCTTTAGTAAATAATAACTAATGAAATTAGTATTATTTAATAAAGCCAAGCTATTGAAAAGTTGAATGTTATGATTTGAATGTAATTTAGAAGGAATTGAGAGTTTGATTTTGATTTTGATAAAAGTTAGAAATCAATAGGATGTCGTAAAAGCGGACTTAGACCTAATGACAGATTTAAGATTGAATGGTTGCCGTAAAAGCGGACTTAAGCCAGAAAGCCAATAGGATGCCGTAAAAGCGGACTTAGACCTAAAGACTGATTTAATCAGGATTGGCTGTCGTAAGAGCGGACTTAAGCCAGAAAGCCAATAGGATGCCGTAAAAGCGGACTTAGACCTAATGACTGATTTAAGATTGAATTGGCTGCCGTAAGAGCGGACTTAAGTCAGAAAGTCAGTAGAATGCTGTAAAAGCGGACTTAGACCTAAAGACAGATTTAATCAGGATTGGCTGCCGTAAGAGCGGACTTAAGCCAGAAAGTCAGTAGGATGCCGTAAAAGCGGACTTAGACCTAAAGACGAATTTAAGATTGAATTGGCTGCCGTAAGAGCGGACTTAAGCCAGAAAGTCAATAGGATGTCGTAAAAGCGGACTTAGACCTAAAGACGGATTTAATCAGGATTGGCTGCCGTAAGAGCGGACTTAAGCCAGAAAGCCAATAGGATGCCGTAAAAGCGGACTTAGACCTAAAGACAGATTTAAACTGGATTGGCTGCCGTAAGAGCGGACTTAAGCCAGAAAGTCAATAGGAAGCCGTAAAAGCGGACTTAGACCTAATGACTGATTTAAGATTGAATTGGCTGCCGTAAGAGCGGACTTAAGTCAGAAAGTCAGTAGGATGCTGTAAAAGCGGACTTAGACCTAAAGACAGATTTAATCAGGATTGGCTGCCGTAAGAGCGGACTTAAGCCAGAAAGTCAGTAGGATGCCGTAAAAGCGGACTTAGACCTAAAGACGAATTTAAGATTGAATTGGCTGCCGTAAGAGCGGACTTAAGCCAGAAAGTCAATAGGATGTCGTAAAAGCGAACTTAGACCTAAAGACAGATTTAATCAAGATTGGCTGCCGTAAGAGCGGACTTAAGCCAGAAAGTCAGTAGGATGTCGTAAAAGCGGACTTAGACCTAAAGACGGATTTAATCAGGATTGGCTGCCGTAAGAGCGGACTTAAGCCAGAAAGCCAATAGGATGCCGTAAAAGCAGACTTAGACCTAAAGACATATTTAAACTGGATTGGCTGCCGTAAGAGCGGACTTAAGCCAAAAAGTAAATAGGAAGCCGTAAAAGCGGACTTAGATCTAATGACTGATTTAAGATTGAATGGCTGCCGTAAAAGCGGACATAAGCCAGAAAGCCAATAGGATGCCGTAAAAGCGAACTTAGACCTAAAGACTGATTTAAACTGAATTGGTTGTCGTAAAAGCGGACTTAAGCCAGAAAGCCAATAGGATGCCATAAAAGCGGACTTAGACCTAAAGACTGATTTAAACTGGATTTAGAATTTAATGAAGAGAAAATGCCGCTAGGGATGCTTATACTTCTCCTCGAAACGAAGATTAGGATGCCACTAGGGATGCTTACTCCTAACTCCAAAGATGTCAATAGGATGTCGTAGGAGGACTTATACCTAAAGACGGATTTAATCATGATTTAACATTTAATGAAGAGAAGATGCCGTTAGGGATGCTTATACTTCTCCTCGGAATGAAGATTAGGATGCCACTAGGGATGCTTACTCCTAACTCCAAAGATGTCAATAGGATGCCGTAGGAGGACTTATACCTAAAGACGGATTTAAGATTTAACATTTAATGAAGAGAAGATGCCGCTAGGGATGCTTATACTTCTCCTCAGAATGAAGATTAGGATGCCACTAGGGATGCTTACTCCTAACTTCAAAGATGTAAATAGGATGCCGTAGGAGGACTTATACCTAGAGATAGATTTAAACAGGATGGCTGCCGTAAGAGCGGACTTAAGCCAGAATTTAGAATTTAGATGCATAGTTGATTTCTTTAAAGCCATGGATCATTTCCCTTTCATCACAAATGACATTAACAAATTGAAAATATTCTATTAGAGATTATAACATTTGTATATGTCATTTTCTAAAAGGGAAAGAAAAACATTTGGATGAATAAAAATGGAAATTCATTGAATTGAAAACTTTGTTCCTTTTTTTAATATAGATGATCCTTATAACATACAAATATTCCACTAGGGATTTTGTTTTTTATATTGGATCATCATATGTGAAAAAGGGAAATGGGAGTAGTTTGATCATCTTTGATAAGTAAAGACTTAACAAAGCATCTCGACCACCAAAAGAGAAATGCAAGATTTTGTTTAAAGATTGATTCTATGATTGAATTTGTTTCGAATAACTCAAAGAAAATTATATGAATTTTCTAGAGTCCTCGTTTGCATGCTCTAAGAGAACTAAATGCAACATGATAAAATTTTCCTTAAAAAAAAAAAATTTAACTTTTGCATGAGTTGTTGAAGAACAAGGAGAATAATTGAGCATCCTTTATAGTGAAAGCACTAAGGAATATCAAATTCTCATAATGATTGAGAAAAGTTTGATTTTCATCAGAGAGTGAAAGCTTTATTTTTCATTTGATAATTCTCTTATAATATTTGACAGTGATAGCTTAAGTTTTAATCATCTTAATCCAATCAAAATGACATTGGAAAAGATTCAAAAAACTTAACGAAAGATGGGTTGACTCCTCCTAAATAAATAGTTTGAATATGACCAGAATGATTTCAATCAAAAGTTAAAACTTAACAACTTTCTTTAAAGAAAATTGTAGTTTCAAAATATTTTGAATTTTAATGCTATGAAAAGATTCTTTAATGGGATAGAGTTATTTAGACTCTAACATCCAATTCTAGTTTATGATAAAGATATATCTTGAATTGAATTTTATATCTATTTGATGAAGCCATCATAGACTTTATCGGGAATAGAATCCCTCCAATTCTAACATCCAAGATTAGACAATAATGGACTTAGTCAAATTGTAGCTTGATTTTATTTTGAAGTTTGACAAAGATTCAAACAAAGGTATCATCGACATCACTAAGGATAGAACCCCTCATGTTCTAACATCCTAGTTCAGTCAATAATAAATTTAAATTTGAAAGTTATAGTTATTCAATAGTGAATGAGAACATTAGACAATCATCTCAGAACTAACTAAGGTATGTCCCTTAGTTTAGTTTCAAAAATTTGAATCTAAAGAAAGTGATTTTTATATCCATAAATATCACTATAGATCATCCAGTATCAGGATCCTGTCTAGAATCTCATTCAAATTGAAAGATGTCCAAAAGAGAGTTAAAGATTTTTTTGGATCATGATTTGTTTATGCATCTCAATTAGGTTATATATGTGAAACCCAAATAATGCATAACCAGCATCATTATAATTCCATTTAGATTGATCATCTATATGATTTATCTTGAAAATAATTTGAATTTATGAACTGACCTACTCAAGTTGCTAATTAGAGAGGTCTCAAGATTTAAATTTTATTAACCCAGATCAAATCTCCCTACAAGCAAAACTGGGGTTTTCTTCTTCATCTTTTTCTTCTTTTTAAACTAAGATATAAAGAAATTAAATTGGAGGTAGAAATTCAATCTTTTTTTTTTTAAATCTTTCAGATGGTATATGTATTTTACATCTAATAGAACATCAATGCTTGATGATGAACCAAAATTTTGAATTCTCAAAGTCAAGTGTTAAAAATACTAAAGGATGAATAGGTCCTAAGATATTAAAGATTTAAAAAGGGAAGCCACCTTTTTTTTTTTTTTTTTTTTTTTTTTTTTTTTTTTTTTTTTTTGCTACACATTTAATGAATCTGTTTCTTTTTTCTTTTCCTTTTTCACTTTTTTTTTTTTTTAGGGGCTTCCTTTATTTAAATCTTGAAATGATTTTTTCAATTGTAAAATCATCTTCTAAGTATAAGAGTGAAAAAATTAACCCTCTTATACAAGAAAGATGAATTTATAAATTGGACCCGGTCCTATAATATGAATAAACAACTTAGCTGAGATAAAAATAAGTTCATCAATTCATAAGATGCCTATGAGATGTATAACGGTAAAAAGATGAATAAAACTTCCACCTCCTCCAATTTCAATTTGACATAAATCTTAATTTAAAAGAAGTTATTTATGGATAACATAATGGGTGAACCCAAATATGATAATTTTTTATCACTACTGAAGAAGAAAACCATTAAAGATGTTATGAAGTCGACTAACTTAGTATCAATTCAAGAAATGTCAATTTAATTTGATGGAAAATCACATGATAGAGGGAATATTAACCATATCATGGATTAACCATAATAAAAAACCTTGAATCGTCCTAAGTCTTTGACTGAAAGAGGAATTTAAGATGATCAATCTTAATAAAAATTACTCATGAGTTTTCTCAAATGGAGTAATAACGCCAAGTGTAAACTTAGCTAATATTTGATTTAAAAATATCATCATAAGAGAAAACTTCATATTGTAAACAAAGGCTTTTGTATAATTGATTAGGTCATTTATCTTTATCTGATGCTTTAAGATCCATTTTCTATCAGAGTTAAATCACATAGTAGAGGACAAATCGTCGTATCCATGTAGTACCCTTAGGAAATAGGATTTAAAAGTATCATAAACTTTAACCTACAAGAAGGTTAAAAGGTGAGAGAATTTATAATGATTTTCAAACTTTCAATATATCAACCAATATTTATACATTCCTAAAATTAGAAAAATCATAATATGGTTGAATAGAATATTTGAAAATACATTTGAATTTAACTCAGACGGTTACTAGGAACCTAGCAAAATTAGCTTAACTTTTATGCTTTGAGATTTCAAAAGGAAATGAGATTAAATATATCTTCATCTAAAACATTAATCCACCCAAGTGGAGGGAGGGAGGGAACACACTTTTCATTTTAGCTTTGATAACCATTGGTCTTATTCTTTAAATATTTAGAGGAGTCAACCTCAATGATGTTTTAATTACAATTTAAGGAAGATAGAGGTAAATTTCTTTTTAAAAGAAATCAACCTACTATTTTCTCTAGCAAAATTATTTTTATAAGCTTAACTACTATTCGAACCTTCAAACTTTTCTCAAATTAAATCGAATTTAATCTTGAAAATCTTGCAGATTCTGGACCCTATCCTAGCAAATATATCAAGCTACAAAGGACATGTAACTACAATATGTTATTATGACAAGCAGAAAGTTTTGATTTGAAGGTTTGAGCTTTTGGACCTTATCCTACCACACATATTAAGCTATAAAAAAATATAACTATAATATGTTGGTTTAGATAAGGAAAAAAACTTTGATTTAAAAGCTCAAATTTTCTTGAGATTTGTCCAACCACATATTGAGTTATGAAAATATATAACTGCAACATATTAACTAGGACACAGAAGTTTAAAATTTTTGAAGACTTAAAGTTATTTGGACCCAATCTAAATAATACATTAAGTTACTAAAAGAAGTAACTATACATATTACTAAAGATTGGGTAAATTGATTTTGGACCCGGTGCTAACTCAAACATCAAGCTACAAAAAAAAATGTAACTACAACATTCGAATTAGCACAGGGATTTACTTTACAAAAAGGTCGTATAAAGGAGCTTCCCATTAGTTTTCTAACGGGGTCCAAAATAAGACCTCTAAAATTTATTTAGATACCGGCCAAATTATCCAAGAATGAAATGAATAAAAGAACCGGCGGAAGAAAGGTAGTTACAACCTATGACGAGCACAAGTATACTACCGATTAAAGGGTATAAAATACTGCTAAAGATGGAGAGAGGATTGATCCCCAGCGGAGTCGCCAGAAAAACCTTGGTGGGAAAAAATTGTGTCACACCACGCAGATTTTGATTTTCTCCTATTTTGTAATCAAATACTGCATTAAGAATAAAGTACAATTTCGAGAGACTGACACAATATTCTACAATGGATTCAATATCAGAATAGGGTTTTGAAAATTGATATTTCTATAATCAAACATAGTTCAAAGAATAACATATCATCTCAAAAGATGAACATGAAATTCTATAGAATATGTTTAAAGATAGAAATACGGTTTTTGAAAAAAAAGTTATTCATTCTTTTATTTAGATATGACAAGAAGAATATTATATCATCTTAAAAGACGAACATAACATTCTTCAAGATATCTAAAAGCGAGAATGAGTTTTATAAAATTCATCATTTCTAAAGTTGAATATAACAAGTATAATATTATATTATCTGAAAAGATAATAATAACATTTTTACAAGTTTATTCAAAATTAGAAATGAGGTTTTAAAAATGTCTACGTTCCTAAAGATTCTTCCCTTATTTTATAGGAATAAAACAAGATTTATTTTAGTCTGAGGTTCTTAAATCCCTATAGGAGCAAGCTCCTATAGTTAATTACATCTTAGGAGGAATGCTCCTAAGAAAACTCTCGATTAAAGCAGTGATTTCATACCCTTTTGACTACAAAGTAGAAGACAAGGAAATAGAAGTAAAGATTTTCCAAGGAGAAAGCTCAATGTTGAACATTTATTAGTGAGTCAATGGAGGAAAAGTAGGAGGTGTCAGATTCTGAGAAGCTCAGAGACAACCTCAGTCTATCCTATGTTGGGCTTTATATTTTAAGAGAAAATTTTATATTTAAGTTGATATTTTATTAGAAATTTGGGATTTTATTCCCGGAGGGCGAGGACTTAAGATCTAAAAAGAATCTGCCTCAGAACCTAAATCTAATTTGGGTACTATAAAATAGCGACCCGAACCTAACTAATGAAGTGCAAATCTGGACTTACCCCAGCCTGGATTGGGGAGCCAGCTAACCACCTAGACGCTTTAAAACCATGTGTCCAGTCTCTTATGAAAGATGGGTAAGGATGTTTATTTAAGTTTTAAGGAATTGGGGGCCGACATCTAAGACAGTTCCTAATTGGCCCCTTAACTTATGTATGGTGAGAAATGCCTGGAAATGCTATTAATATTTTAAACTCTTTTTAATTTGTATCTAATGCAATGCATGCTAATTGACTCGAATTCATAAAATGAATATGAAGCAGTTTAAAAATTAGGCTTAGAAAATAGGTTTTTCCCTAGAGATTGTACAACTTCCCCTTGACAGAACTGCACCCTCATAGGTCAAGTGGTCTGCCAGAACCCGCAGGCGGGGAGGTGCCTAACAAGGAAGAGAAAGTATTAATATGCTTATGCTGACTCTCGGCGGTCCCGAGCTTACTTCTTAGATCGTTAGAGTTACTATGTGAGCCTAAAAATTTTATTAGAATTTCAAGTAAAAGAATTTTGAGCGTACCCTTACGAAAAAATCTCTCCGATTCGAATCCAGGCTAAAACAAAACACGACATGCAAGGTCCTAAAAAAAATCTACTGCACAAACAATGTAAACAATCAATTTTAATAATCCAAATATAATGTCCAATGTCCATATTACACCCAGAATATGTAGAAAAGTAAAGTGGCCGGACACCACAGACAACAAACCCGGATTCTAATCCTAAGAATGACGCAAGTGATTTTTGAAATGGGATATACTATTCCTTAAATCTTCATTTCTTCATCTTCTTTCATCAATCTTCTTGTTCTGTCTTTTCTTCTTCTATGAACTTCTCGGGTCCGTCGGGTTCTGGATATCCAAATGAAAAGAAACTCATCCCTAAGAGGGGTATTTTCTTTTCTTTTTGGATATTGAATCATCCTAATTTGGCTTTCCAAATAAAAGAGAATAATCCTTTAAGGTATATTCTCCTTTCTTTGGATTCCAAATTGGATGTAATATCCCACTTTCAAAATCACTTTCACAATTTATAACATTTTTCAAACACATTTACATTTACATTACATTTCACATAAAGAAAAGAAAAATCTAAACCACCTGCAGGGTTATCCTAAGCAATTTATAATAAAAATCATCTCACGCAGTTATATATATATATATATATATATATATATATATATATATATATATATATATATATATATATATATATATATATATATATATATATATATATATATATGCAATTGAATTTAAATTATTCAGTCACACTTGGCCACACTCTTCTTCATTTGGGGGCTAAGTAGCTGAAGCACCTGTAGCATTTATTTATTATTAATTAATTAGCCCCCTTTTTCTGCCCTGCATGAGTGTGGCCACCTATAGAAAATCATATTAACAATCTAGATCGCTCCTAACCTATGGGTAATCTAATCGTTAATCGAATCACAACATAGAGTGCAGTAAAAATAAACAAACACACCAACATTTCACAACCAGCATTCAATAAAACTCGAGAAAAAGCCCGTCACAGTGCAGTAAGGAAATAAACACCGGCCTAACCTAAAACTAGAGTCGGTTGTCTTAGCAAACAATTCTAAGTGTGTGTATTAGAAAGTGTGGTTTTGATATGTCCTAGGTCAATTATTAGTTAAAATTTTCTAATTGATTGAATTCTAATTTAAAGATGTTTACTAATCCTAAGGTGAGGTGTCACTAAGTTTTCTTTGTTATATGTTTCTATCCTAAAGTGTGCATGCATCCTAAGTCTAGATTTTCTAAGACTCAGTCCTTAATTTTTGTCCTTAGGTGTCACTACTATTATATGGGACAAAATTTTTTTTTGTTATTTACTAACCCTTGGGACTTTGCGTATATGTAAAAGGGGTTTAGGGATCTAAGAGCAAATAAAAGTAAACCTAATAAAATTGAAGTTACTACAGGGACCTAAAGGAAGGGTTAACGCACACCACATCAATGGGCCCCTAAAAGTTTTCTAAGTTTAGAAATACTTACAGTCACCGAGGGCTATGACCCGATGGTTCCGCCCGTAGCACCTCTACCCGGCTGGATAGAGGCGACTGACGTCATTAGCTCCTTGTCATTTTGTTCTCTCAACCGGTACCATTCCTCGCAGTTTATGCAAATAAAACAGGAAAAATAGGGATTAGAAAGCACTTTTAATAAATAATAATGAAATAATTAAAATTTACTAAAAATAAAGACGTACCTTTCTTCGGGCTTGGATACCATATTTGTTGCTTGCCTTTTGGAACCTTTACTTTAGAAGCATACTTTGTAATCTTCCAACATGTATTTTCACCTTTAATACTTACACACAAAACAGTTTACCTTTCATCTTCCATAAGTATCACCCTTCAAAATCTACACTTTTCACTCTTCTAAATCACATAAAAATTATTTTTTAAAATCACACATTTTCAATTTTCAAACATACACTTCTCCCTTTTCCAATATATTTCAAATTCCACTTTTCAACACACATACAAGTTCACTTTTCAAAATCACACACTTATATTTTACTTTTTATATACACCTTTAACTTTTCAAAACACACATTTCCAAAATTCACATTCCATACTCTCCAATACAAAAAAATATATATTAGTTCCCAACACATTTCATTTTTTCCAAAATTCTTATATATCACTTTTCAAAAATCACTTTTATACTTTTCAAAGCATACACTTTTACACTTTTCAAATCACTCACAAGTTACACTTTTCAAAAAGAAAACCTTTACAAATATCAAATATTTCAAAATCTATAAACTTTTTACTCGTACTTTCCAAAATTTTCCAAAGACACATAAATCACTTTTTAAAGCACGTTCACATTTTTAATCTTTAAAAAAAAAATCTAAAAACTTTTCCATACATATTTCCCATACAAATAAATATTTTATTTTTCACATTTACACATATCATTCTTCCCAAACTTATACTCTATACTTCTCATTTGAACACGAGCTTTTTTCTTTTCAACTATAAACACACTTTTCCACTCAACACATATATTATCATTTCCTTTCGAAAATCTTGATGCTTTTCACTTACCAAATATTTACTTCTTTTCATGCATATACAACAAGGCTCTATTACCTCTCTTTTCCAAACATAGCATAAGACAAATTTTATTAGAAATGTGTAAAACAGGTTATCTTTCAAAATACTATATATAACAACTCAAATTTCTTTAAATGCATATAGATATTTTCTTAAGAATTCATACTCATCAAGTTTTATAACTGATTTGACAAAGAAAACTCATATCTAACAAAGACATAATGATGTGGAGATAAAGCTTTAAAAGAAGAACGTGATAGCAATAAACTTCCCTAAATTAATTTTCATCATCAAGATTGTAAAAAAAAAAAGAGAAAGAAGATGAAGATGTAGAAGAAATTACCAAAAATCAGAAAAATTATTTGTGTCGGCTAGAGTAAATCGGTGAGAAAATAGATTGGAGAGGAAGAGGGGCTTGAATCTGGGCTAGTCGTGCAAGACAAAGGGAGACGGTTCAGTCTGGAAGATTTCCGTATGAGACTTGTGAACGGAGAAGTTTACAGGCTCCTGGGTTGTTTGCGAACTGTAGGGAAGATGGCTTTTGCGAACGACAGAGAGAGCGAGCTCTTGGGCTTTGATTTTACGAGAGGGATGAATAGGAATGGATCAGTTCCACTGCAGAGAGGGAGGCAATGGGCTGAGGTTTGTGCGAACTGCAGAGAGACGGTTGGGGGAGTTCGGGAGTTCTCAACTGTGCGAACTGCAGACGAATGGGGCAGTGGTTTCGCAAATGAGAGTGAGGGAGAGATCGTGAGAGTGGGGGAGGCAGTTCGTGCGAATGAACGAGAGAGGCGAGCCTTTCGGTTTTCCGAAATTGAGAGAGGGTGTGGGCTTCGTGAGAGAATCCAGAGAAAGAGCGAGCAATGCCAATCTGAGAGAGTGTGGGTGATTAGGCTGATTTAAATAAATCTAAAACTCTCTCTCAATTCAAATTAGTAGCTAGGATTTTAGGGATTGGTTAAAAATAATTTGAGTTGATTATCATGACAGATCTTAAAAAAATAATGACATTTTATTTTTAAAATATAGGTAATTTATTTTAATAAAAAAATAATATATTTAAACTAAACAAAGTTAGCGAATATTTTAAATTAAACTAATTTGCATTCATTTATTTAATTAACTAATGACATTAGCTCGCGACGAGTAAAACCAGACTAAACAGGGCCATTGAAATCGAATTCGACTTGAGTTAAAATTGATTTGATTTTTCTTTGATTGGTGTAGTAAATTTTGGTTCAAAAGAGTTGATTTGTGTTTGTTTGAAGTTGAATCAAAATCTGGATTGAATCGATTTTGATTCGAATTGAATGATAGGTTCAAGTCGATGCTACGTCATTAGGTGTCCACCTAAGAGAAATCCTGTGGGCGACGTCTACACTAGGCTACGAAGACCTAGGTGCTATAGTTGATTCTGGGGAAATTGACCTCAAATAATGAGGTCAACAAATGCGAAAGCGAGTACTTGAAACACAATTTGCAACAACGAATTTCACAACAATTTTCACCAAGCAATTATAATGAAAATAAAATGCAAGGGAAGATAAAAAGCAGTAAAGGAAAAAAATCACACTAGAGATTTTATAGTCGTTCGGTCACTTGACCTATGTTCACTCCCGGGAGTTCTCCACTCCAGGAATTTCACTACGAAATAAAAGTTCTCCTTTTGCCCCCTTGGTAAAGTGGAGAAACCCTTACAAACCTCACTTTCACCAATCTGGCGTGGCGGAGTGTCAAGCGCTTTGTGACCCTCCTGGCGACGGCAGCATACCTTCTTATTTTTCTCCCTCCTGGAGAAGGCATAGTACCTTGGAGGACATGGATGTAGAAGAGTCTCCCCCTCAGATAGCCTCCCATAAGATCTTCTAGGGTCACAGGAGGAGCAAAGTGCAGCAAGCTTGGAGCAACCGTGTGATCTCCCTCACTCTCCTTCTCCCTCATGAAACCCACCTACTCCTTCCTCTCACAAACCTT
Organism: Dendrobium huoshanense; assembly: GCA_016618105.1. Taxonomy (NCBI): domain Eukaryota; kingdom Viridiplantae; phylum Streptophyta; class Magnoliopsida; order Asparagales; family Orchidaceae; genus Dendrobium; species Dendrobium huoshanense. Next base: position 68,486,217 of record CM028347.1, on the reverse strand, counting down.
AAAATCTTCTCAAGATTTCTCTCCCAAGGAAACCCTCTCTAATTACGTTCCTCTCTCATAATCACTCTTCAAAAATAGAAGTTTTGATACTTAAAACGGGCTCCAAAAAATCTTAATTATTTCAAAATAGTCATTATTATCGTATAATATGATCCAATATCGTACAGTATGATTATTATAAAATGGCCTTCATCCTGCTACGAAGGTTTACGAACAGGCCAAAATTTCTGAATACAATCTTACAGTATAATCTAAACTCATACAGTATGATATGTAAAATTCTTTTGTTTGTACAGGATGATTACCAGGAAGACGAAACTCGTCTCTATACATCGTAGGGTATGTCCTACTTCATACAGTATAATTAGTCAAAATCAAGGGATCATCCAGTATGAAGCCCATGACGATCAAAAACAATCTTAGTTGATCGTACAGTACGATAACCAATCAAAAATTAATCATTTATTTATCCACTAATCTTGGGATTAATTTAAGTAAGTATTCAAAATAAATCGTACAGTATGAAGGGTTATTTAACTTACTTAAATTAAACTGGTGGCTAGAGTTTTTGATTAGTAACACATCGTACAGTACTATCTATCGTACAATACAACTTGTTCACAAATATCCATTTCAGCCAGATTAGATCATACAATAAGAACTAAACTCATACAGTACGATCAACAGAGGAAAAATTTCTTCATTTTTAAAACCCTCTCCCCCTTTGTATGTGCATGGTTGCTCAGCCTTACAAGCAATTTATGGCCAGACTCGAGAAAAAAAAATAAAAATAAATGAAAAATTATAATGTTATAAACTCACACTCCTACTCTACCTAATCTTGAGTCTTCTTATTATCCTGAGTAACTTGTGATCTTTCTGAAATATTAGTACTCATAGACAAAAGCATAAATTAAAAGTATTCAATGAATAGTAAATCAAACGTCATTATTTGTCATCATCAAAATCTCAGACTATGGGTCATGGATTGCAACACTTTCATGTCAAATTATTTAGTATAATTCAAGAATCTTACAGTATGATTAGTTTTAAAAAAAAATTCACTCACTCCCCTAATGTGTGTGTGTGCACGATTACCCAATTACAATCACACTCTCTTAGATTCAAAAAAAAAAAGTACAGACTTCAATTATAATATACCCTAATCTAATTTATCTTGAAGTCTTCAACAGTCTGGTATATGATTTTTCTGAAACATTAGTACACAACCACACAAATAAAATTTTCCAATATGTGTTAGGAGAAACAGTAATCAACATAATAATATTTTGGTATCATAAAAAACTCACATGATATAAAATTATAGTTTTGAAAGCTATGTTGCAACAATCCCCCCCCCCCCCCCCCCCCCCCCCCCCCTCTTTTTTATGATGGTCAAATAATTATTATTTGAGTTAACACTTAATCCAAATTTTCTCCTAAGACAATGATGTGGCTCCTATTGCAGGCTCCCCTTGGACAGTCTTTGGGCAACAAGGGGGTTGAATTTTTCTCTAATTCATTGGCATTATCTCCTTAGTCCAGGCTTTTAATGGCTCTGAGAGCTCTGTTTTTTGTGATTTTAACTTCTTTATTATATGTTGCGTTCTATTTTGCTACTTGATTGTTATTTGAGCAGGTTTTTTAGCTCTATTGAGCTAGCTCTTTTATTTCTTGGGCTGTTTTTGATTTCTTATTACTTCTAATCACCTTTTTAATCTTCGGGCTAAGCCTAAATTTTCCTTTGTAAAAAAAAAAACTTTAACTGAACTTAGTAATATTAGATCTCAAACATGAATAAGCAGTTGCTCAGCTCAGTATTAGGCTGGTGGATCAGGACGATTTGGACTATTCCGATGGGAGTTCAGTCGATTTCACTCAGGGGTCCACATGAGATTTTATTGTTAAATGTCAACGTCACAACAAGCTAATTTAAATATAATACATACCAAATTATTTATTTCAATTCACTCTTTTGAAGAGCTTGAGTGTCAGTATGTTAATTGACAATAAATTTCTTTCATTGTAATTTCCCGCATGCTGTCCGGCTGAAGTTCGAGAAAACATAATTGCATCAATGCAGCCCACTTTGATCTATTGATTGGTAGCTTAAACTATCAACAAAAAGATTTTGAGGTCAAAATTTGCATATGTAATATCTATGTAAATTTATATTTTATTCACTCAAAAGTTCAAAAATAATAATAATAATAACATAATTGCATCAACCATCAAGCGAACTAACTCTGTCCTCAGGCTTAAATTTATAATATAGAAGATTTATCTTCCTCTACATGACAGTCCTTGGAAGAAGCCAAAGGGTCTCGAACTACAGTAAAATTTATATAGCATTTTTTTTATGAATATGTTCCATTTACAAGCAACCAAATGAACCCTTATCCAAATTCACCAAAGTATTGAAAACGTAACAAACTATTTATATAGAGTATTACCATCCCAAAATGCAGCATCAACTATGCATCACAATTAAATTTTAATTAGTATTGATAAAAATTCCATAGTAAAATATAAAGTCGGTAATAACAGTTGTAAATGTGGAATATTAATCACTTTGGAAAGAAGACTTAGTTCAGAACACTGATCACCGAATCATTGAGGTGAAAAAGTTTGCCTGATGAGGTTTTAATCCTGGGCTGTACGAACTTCTATCATGGATGTCAAGAATCGCATAGAACAAAGGAGGCACTGCAAACAGAGCAAAACAGGGAATCAATAAGCAATACCATCATATATTTACGCCTATTGGAGAAAACAACTCAAAAGAGGGAGAATTATATGATTAAGTAAACAAAAGTGTTTATATTCTGCAATATATTTCAGTCCAAGTTAGTATGAGGAAATAAGAATTTATTTTAGTGAGACAAAATCTGAAATATTTAAAAAATAAAACGCAATACAGTAAGTTCCTGCATTAAAGACAAGTGCATAATAATTATCAACCAAAGAGCTCTAGTTTAAACAGCATGCTGCCTGGTTCCCAAATTAGAGGACATAAAGTGTAACAAACGATTTTATTAATCTAAACATTCACTATGTTGAATTTTATCATTAATTAGGCTTCGTTTGGAACAGCTTTTTTATTGCTTCTTAAAGCAGCATTCTAAAGAAATTATTTTAAAAAGCAGTACGAAAGCTGTCCCAAACGAAGTCTTGATCTTATGAATTTCAAATCTATATTTGGCATCTTGCTTACTTATATATAACAGATTTTAACACATCTTTCAATTAATAAAACATATGAGATTAAAAAATAAAACATAAAAGTACCAAGAAGATATACTAGCTGCATGTGTTAAATGGTGGAGCCTTATTTTTCACATGGGAAGAAAATGTGATACGCACACTTACTCATCCATTTCACGCGTTAAGATCACCTTGCAAGTTTGGAAAGGGTTCGGTGAAGAAGCCCTCCAAAGCTATCCAATATTTGCAGTTTATTTTATTAAAGGTGTTTCAAGAAATTTAGAGGCCTAATTTTTTTCTTTATAAAATGAGAACGTTTCCATTATGTTGCATTAGAAAAACTAGGGTTATGACCCTCCAAAATCTAATCATAGTGAAGTCTATCCTGGTAGCAACAGAACCCATCAATTAGGTAGAACTTGAATAAAATTTTTAAATTTTGGGGATTGATCTATTTTATATTTTATACTTTTTAACTCTCAGTAATTGAATTAGGTTTCATCCATTTCCCAATAACATGCACGATCGTTCATTTAACAATGCTTGGATTAAGGCCTAACACTAAACTTTGGATTTTTTGTTTTTTTTTTTTTTTTTTTTTTTGAGAGAATGCATAAATTGCATTAAAATGGAAGAAAAAAACAAACTATTACAAACTAGTAAATAAAAAAGATAGATCCTTGATCAAGAGAAGAAGGATCTTTATTGAAAACATATTTGTTTAAATAAACCATATTATTTTTGAAATGAAACCCACTATTTCCTATTTTGAAACCGTTGAGATGCATGGGATACCAAAGTTTGAACAACCCAAGGGTTGATTAGTATCCCAGAGTTCCCATCCGGTTAAAGAATAGGATGTAGTAACGATCCCATTAGCAAAAATAATAAGTTTAAAAAACAAATATGAAACTAAAAAAGGAAAACTATGAAAGATAAGCAAAAGTGAAATACAAAAATTCCAAGACAAACTTAAAACACCTAAGAGTAACATTCTTAGGTGTATCAGATATCTCTTTAAGCTCACTCTGATGTAATCCGAAGTAAGAGCCATAGAAAATATTTTGAACAGATGCCCGAACCTCTGGTAGCTGTCCACTTTACTGAAAGCTATAAGAACAACGTCTATCATATTTAAAGAGAAGTTTTAGAAGAACCTTTGAAGTCGTTCTTCAATCTAAGATCGGAAGTCCCTCTTCTATTTTGATATTTCACCGGTCCTAGAGTTTGATGTTCTTTGAATAACTTGTGCCTTGAACCGAAAGAGCCAAGTTCTAAAGTAGAGGAATTTTTATTCTTCATTAAAGCAGTTTTTTTTAATTTTAAACTGATAGAAGAAGAAGGAGAAATAGTTCCTGAAAAATTATCCCTTGAACCTTCATTGTTAATTATAATATCAGTAATCCAAAATTGAAATCATTTAAACAAAAGAAAAACTTTTGAGTTGTTTGGATGATTATAAATTAAATGCAGATGAATGATTTTTTTTTTTTTTTTTTTATTAGAAGTATGAAGCATAGGTTGCGGTGTGATATTAATGCTTCTCAAAATCAATTTGGATTCATGTCAGGTAGGTCTACTATGAAAGCTATATGTTTATTGAGAGGTTTGATGGAGAAGTATAAAGAGAATAAGGAAGACCTACATATGATATTTATTGATTTAGAGAAAGCATATGATAAAGTTTCAAGATAAGTGCTATGGAGAGTTCTAGAAAAAAGTGGGATTAATAATTCTTATATTCAAGTCATTAAGGATATGCATGCAAAAGCTATTACTTGTGTTCATACACAAGGTGGTTTGACCAAGTATTTTCCTATTTCAGTTGGATTACATCAAGGATCAGCCTTAAGACCATATCTTTCTACTTTAGTCATGCATGTTCTCACTAGACATTTGCAAGAGGTTGTATCCTAGTATATGCTTTTTGCTGATGATATTCTTCTAGTTGATAAGACTAGAGAGGGAGTTGAAGATAAACTTGAATTATGGAGGTTAACCTTAGAGTCTAAAGGCTTTCATTTGAGTAGATCTAAAACTGAATATATTGAACGTAATTTAGTAATAATAGTTCTAGTGGGGGATTGTAACTTTAGGCGATAAAGTCATTAATAAGAGTACACGTTTTAGATAATCTTGGGCCTATTGTTCAGAGTGCTTGTGAAATAGATGAGGATATTATTAGTAGAATTCAAGTTGGATGATTAAAGTGGAGGAATGCATCAGGCTTGTTGTGTGATAGAAAAGTCCCCCTCAAACTTAAGGGAAAATTCTATAAGATGGTGGTTAGACCTACAATGCTTTATGGTACAGAATGTTGGCCATTAAAAGAGAAGGATAATATTAAGTTAAGTGTTGCAAAGATGAGGATGCTCAGGTGGATAAGTGGCTTTACTCTTCAAGACAGAATACGAAATGAGCATATACATGAAAAGTTTGGAGTAGCTCCATTGGAAGATAAGATTAAAAAGAGTCGCCTTAGATGGTTTGGTCATATAAAACAGAGGCCTTTCGATGACCCAGTTAGGAAAATAGATACATTAGATTTGACATATGTTAAGAAAGATAGAAAATATTAGAAAGGACCTTCTTTATTAGATTTAAATGAGAATTTAACTTTTAATAGGGAACAATAAAGAAAAATGATTCATATAGCCGACCTCACATGGTGGGATAAAAGATTGATTTTGTTGTTGTTGTTGTTGGTTAGAAGTATGAATGTAGAGTAGAGTCATAAATGGTGACAGTCGGTGGTAGCAATGGCCGACGGCGTACAGCTGCAACATACTTGTTAACGGCGAATGGCGCACCATGGCACAAAGGTCCTATTTGAGCCATAGCACATAGCGCACGGCGCGGCGCGAACCATTTTGATCATGGCGCAAATTATAAAAAAATTATCATAATAACAAGCAAATAATGACAATACAAATAAATAACAATCCAACATAATTTCAAGTACAATAAGTAGTTAATCTTCATACAACTAAAATATATTTAAATGAAAGCAAATAGCATTAAGAAGATAATAATATGCAATCTAACATTTATCTTAATACCTTTAATATATTTAAAAATTAGAAAATATATCATCTTAAAAATTAAAAAATAATAAAAAATATAAAAAATATTTATAAATACATTAAGAAAATTTTAAAACAAATGGCGTGCGCTATTTTGAGCCGTGCGCCATGCGCCATGGCGCGCATGTGGCGCAAATAGCGCGCGCCATTTTGAACGTTTGCGCCGCGCCATACACATGGCGCCGTAGGTGCGCCACGCCACGCCGCACCGTGCGCCATGACGCGCGCTATTTTGCGCCATTGACATCTATGAGCTGCAACATGGCTGTTGACCATCGATTAAAAAGGCGTTCGAGGCGGACGCCTCGAGGCGCGCCTCGAATCGAGGCGGAGGTCGGGCGAACTGAGGCTTAAGCCTCGAACGCTCGGACGAGGCTTACGCCTTTTTCTACGGAGGCGTACGCCTCACCGCGTGAGGCATCGAGGCGCATTGAGGCAGCGCTTCGAAAGTAAGAAAGTTACCTTCACAGTCAGCGAGCTCCCGTTGTTTCTTCCGATCAAAATGTTGTAGCTTACGATCCGACAGAAAAAGGAAAGTCGTCGAAGGAGCAAAGTCGAACAGCCACGAAGGAGCTAAAGAAGCGACGCGTGCAATCTCTACACCTCCTGTGAAGCAACGAAGCCGAACAGCAAGGAAGAAAAGAGAAGATGAAAGGCAAACCGTATAGACGAAACTAAGTTATTATTGATTAACATAGTTAATATAATTTAAAATATTAATAATTAAACAAATTAATTAAATAATTAATAATATAATTAGTGCATGAATTAATTATCTATTTTAACTTAATTGAATAATTAGTATTATAATTATTAATTAAATTTTAATATAATTAGCCTAATTAATATAAATTACATTTAAATTATGCGGTATGCTCGGTACTGAGTTGTACATGCTCGGTACTGAGCGGTACATGCTCGGTACTGAGCGGTACATGCTCGGTACTGAGCGGTACATGCTCGGTACTGAGCGTTACTGGCTCGATACTGAGTGGTACATGCTCAGTACGCTCGGTATTGAGCATATACAACAAGCAGAATTTCAAAATTACTCTTATAATATAATTTTATTTCGGGGGCGCTGCCAAGGGGCAGCGCCCCCTTGGACCCCCGGCAGACTGGTATATTTTTGTATTTATGTTATTTTATTATTGGTAGTACAAATAATTGTTATTTTTGTTATTTTTTGTCATTATTTAAAATTTTAAATTAATTTATTTTAATCGTTTTGAGGCTTACGCCTCGATCTGCCTCGAGGCTTACGCCTCGCCTCGCTTAGAAAAAACGCCTCGATTCCCGATTTCGCCTTTTAAAACCTTGTTGTTGACCTCATTATTCGATGTCAATTTCCCTGGAATTCATCATTAGCACATAGGTCTTCGTAGCTTAGTTTAGACGTCACCTCTAGGATTTCCCTTATGTGAATACACACTGATGTAGCATTAATGTAAAAATTCAACATAAATCATCGCTACACTGAATAAAATTGACCCGATGCGAATTCAATTTAATATTGGCGGCTTCCATTAAGCCAAATCAATTCGTCTCGCTCTGATTGAAATTAGATTGGTGCAAATTAGATTAAATTGATCTTAATTGAATTAAATAAATCGATTCAAGCCCTTATAACTTGAACTTTAAATCAAACTAATTTAATTAAAATCACAAAAAAAAAATTATTTATTAAAATTAGTTCCATTGTATTTATTTATTTAAATCAAATTAATTAAATATAAAACTTATAAAATTGTATATAATCAAAACAAAACAATTCATCATAAAATTCAAATGCAATTGTGGCAGTTTTAGCTCATATTGCGCGATCAAATGGGAGACGGACGGTTCGGGCTTGTATACCCACAATCTCCTACTCTCTCTATTCGCACGCTCCAAGTCGGCCTCCCCTCTTCTCTTCCATTCTCAAAACGAAACCCCCAACCCCGTCCACCCCTCTCTCGCGAAAAACCCCCCACGGTCCTCTTCCTTAGTCGACCGAAACCCCTATCGCCCTTCTCATTCCTCTCGCACGCCCTAGGAGCAACAAGATTGGTTCCCCCCTTTCTTTCTCCCGTCTGATCTCCAGCCCTAGGGACCCCGATTGAACCCCTCTCTACTGTGGTTTGTTCGACTAGAGACAAGAGGAAGTGGTAAACCCCCTTTTCTTCTTGATTCTTCTTCTCCTCTTCTTCTTGATTCTTCTTCTACTCTTCTTCCTCTCATTGTTCTTTCTTTGATGGATAATTTTGTTGGATAGTTAGCCTATCAAATGAGGTTATTTAGCAAAATATTCATTCATGTTACACTTAAATTTTTGCACTTGTTTGGGTTGAATACTCTCTTACCTTTGAATGCTTACTCTTCAAGACTTAACTAGATAGTCTCATGAATAATGAATGGGTTTATGGAAAGATCCATGTCGTTTGAAACTAAGCTCTTTGTGTGTAAAATCTGCAGAATACTATGCTTATTGTGGCTTGTATCATGAAATGTATAGTTTAGAACCTTATGCATAGATTGGAGGAAATTGTAGCACATTTACCAAATGCATAAAAAGTGTTTGTGTTATTGTCTATTAAGGAATAATATGAGTTTTGGTAAAATAAAGAACTATTGTATAAGCACGTCTATGTTTCCTTTCATTCATGCTACCAAGAAAACCATGAGTTAGAGAAAGATAAAAAAGTTTTTTTTTTAGAAAAAAATATTTGATGAAATATTTATATACTCTTGTGACTTATGGTTGATTAAGAGCATGCCTAGACCTAAAAGAATCATCCCAAGGAGATTTGTTCACTCCCTTGTGTATATGTTTTGTGTCAAAATCACTTTGCTAAGTGTATTTTAGTTGATTAGGTGGTAGATTTTTCTTTCAGAAACGATTTTTCACGTTTGCTTCTTCTTTATCCTAGCAATGACGCATTAAAAATGTGATGAATATCTTCTAGGAATTTATTGTAATGCTTCTCTAGCATTAATCATGATTTTCTTTGATAACATCTTTAGTTTGGGTTTTGGGGAGTGTTCAAAACATTGCAATGTTGGAGAATAATCATTTGCTTTCTTTTTCACTTGTGAGCATTTATAAATTTTTCATAAAAATATTTTGGATAAGTGTTGGAGAGCATTCATGTACCTTCTCTTTCAATGGCAAGCATTCACAAGTCCCTTATAAAATGTTTTGGAGAAATATTGGAGAGCTTTTTTGTTTATTCATATATCTTTGGTGAGCATGTATAAGTCTTGTATAATGTACTTTGGAAAAGTATTGGAGAATTTTCATGTATCTTATGCTTTAAACATGAGCTTTGCATGGATCCATATGTGATGTTGGTTGGAATATTTTCTTCAATTTTTGCATCAAGGCTCCCTTCTCCTCTTAATCAATATTTGGTGACAATGTTGGGTTGAAAATGGGTTCATATTTGAGTTCGTCATATATTTTTGGTGTCAAATTGTGAACATTCATAGCTCTAGTACTAAGGTTGTTATTCAAATATTTTGAGTTATTTGAAGGGAATTTGAGATCTTTTGCAAAATTTTATCATATGCATGTTTGGCCTCTTGTGATGAAAGCTTATGTAAGGTGATTTGAGATGTTTTATGTTATGTTTTGAAAAAAAAAAAAAAGTGTTGAAATGTTCCTTTGCATTTATATGGAGTGTGTAGTTGTTTGAGGTGTTTTTGTGAATATTGAAGAAAGGAAATGTGTGTGTGTGTGTGTGAGTTTTGGGAGATAAGGTATGTTGAAAAGTGAGTTTGTTTGGAGACGTGTGTTGAAAGGTGAAAGTGTGTGATTTTGGAAAGTGTATGTGTTGGAAAATGAAATGTTTTTTGGAAAGTAACATGTGTATGTTTTAAAGGGTGACATACGTGTAAGTGTGGAAAAGTAGAAGGGTTTATGATGTAGAACGAGGGGGGGTTGGTTAATTAATTTCCCTAAGTGAATGTCCAATTGGGGAATTAATTAATTTAGGAGGGAGATAAAGAGATGGCGGCCGGCCAAAGGAGGGGAGAGAAGTGTCTAGTTCGATGAATGCAGGAAGGTGTCTAGGTTCGATGAATGTAGGAATAGGTGTCTAGGTTTGATGAATCATGAATGTAGGAATTTTGAATTGATTTCCAATCAATTTCAAATTTAATCATTCCTTGATTGAGGGAAGACTTTCCAAAATTAAACTAAATAATTTAGAAAAGAATTTGAAATTTCAAATTTGTTTGAATTTGAATTCAAAAACTTACCAAAATTAAAACGATTTAATTTAGGAAAGAATAAATTTATGAGGGAAAAAGATGGGGATAAAGCCGGCAGCTAGGAGTGGGTAGGGTTTAGGTTGGGCGGCAATTTTTGGAGGAAAATCCAATTTTAGAATTTTGAATTTGAAATAATAGGGAATCAAATTCAAATATTTCAAATTCAAATATTTCAAATTCAAAATGCTGAAATTAATTTAGCCATAAAGGTGGGAGTAATTGGTGGGATTGGAAGCTTAATTTGGGGAGCATTAATGGGCCTCTTAATTAGGTGATTTAAAGCTTGCCAAGTGGAAATCTTAAATTAGGAAGGAAAATTTGAAATATGTTTGATTGGAATACTTCCCTTAGCCCTCTCATCCTAGTTTCCTTCTTTTCTATTTGAATTTGTTTTAATTTTGGAAAGATTTTGAATTTATTTTGATATTAATTTAATTTCAATACTAATTGATTTTATTTGCTTGTTGCAGAAGCTTGGGTTGATTCAGAGTTTAGAGAGTTTACAGCATTTGTGAGTTGGAGAGTTTTGTACAGGGTTTGAAGAGCAGAGTGTTTGTGAGTTTGAGAGTTTTACATAGTTTGGTGAGCAGTGTGTTTGTGAGTTGGAGAGTTTTGAATAAGATTTGAAGAGAAATGTGTTTGTGAGTTGGAGAGTTTTGAAGAAAGTTTGAAGAGCAATGTATTTGAGAGTTTCGGTGTTGAGTTGTACATGTTGACTAATGAAAATTGCTTTTTATTATTATTTTAACATAAAACCCTCACCTATTAAACTAGCTCTCTTTACATTAAATAATTAATTTACTAATTTAATTAATTAAAATTTAATTTACCAATTAATTATTTTTAAAATTTATTCCTCTTGAATATTCACAACCGTCGAATTTAAATTTGCTCCCAGATTTTTAAATGCTCTCAGATTTTAAATTTACACTCAGATTTTTTAAATTAATCAACCAATTTTAATTAATATCAATTAATTAATTATTAATTATTAATTATTTTCAATTAATCAATAAATTGCAATTAATTAATATTAAATAATTAATTAACTTTAATTAATTAATTTCAATCAATTAATTCGGTTTTAATTAATTAATTTCAATTAACTAATGGATTTTCGTTAATTAATTTCAAACAATTAATTAAAATTAATTTATTTTTTATTTTAATTAACCAATTTAATTTTAATTAATAAACTTTAATTTATTTATTTATTTTAATTAACTAATAAATTTTATTAATTAACTTTAATTAATCAACAAATTTTCATTAATTAATCTCATTTCAATTAATTGATTTTCATAATTAATTAATTTTAATTAAATTTATTTGATTGACTAATCAAACAAAATTCAATTTTAATTGCTTCTCAATTAAATATTTTTAGGCGATATTGGCAAACTCCCAGCGTGCCCTCACCTCGAAGGGAGCTCGAGACGGCATTTGTTGTTATTTCTTCTTGTCCGGATCAAAGATCAACGACGTAGGGTCATCGAATTTAAAATAATTCTACCCAAATCAGAGATTGACAAATTTTAAATTTGCTCACAAATTATTTAAATTAACCAACAAATAAATTCTAATTAATATCAATTAATTAAATTCAATTAAGCAATTAATTGCAATTGATTAATTATAACTAATCAATTAATTTTGATTAATAAATTTTAATTAATTAATTAACTTTAATTGATTAATTTTAATCAATTAATTTGGTTTTAATTAATTAATTTAAATTAACTAATGGATTTTCATTAATAAATTAATTTTAAACAAATAATTAACTGATTTTAATTAACCAATTTAATTTAAATTAATTAACTTTAATTAATCAACTAATTTTCATTAATTAATCTTATTTCAATTAATTAATTTTAATTAAATTTAATCGGTTGATTAATCAATCAAAATTCAATTTTAATTGCTCTTCAATTAAATAATTTTTAAGGTAATTTTGACAGCCTTCCAACTTCCCCTACCATAGGGGGAGGTCAAGACGGGATTTGTCGTTATTTATTCATGTCCGGATCAGAGATAAACGACGCGGAATCTTCGAATTTAAAATCATTCTACCTGGATCGGAGATCGACGATGTCTAGTATTCCATTTAGAAAATTCATCTGCCTGAATTAAAAATCAATGGCCCAGGTCTTCCAAAATTAAAACCATTCGCCATGATTAAAAATCACGGCACGGGTTTTCAATTTAAAATTCATCTCATGCAGATCAGAGATCAATGGTGCAAGGTCTTCAAATTTTAAAATGCAGCCGCCCAGATCAGAAATCGATGGCGCGGGTCTTGAAATTAACAAATACATGTTGTTTTATTACCAATAGTAATAATAACTTAATAAACATTAAATCCATTTAGCATTTTGTTGTGCATACCCATAGTAAAAGACAAGCAATTGAGTTGCTATTTTTTTTCTTAATCCATTTAGTATTGTCTCTCTCTCTCTCCGCTGACAGGCTATTGTAATAAATGCTAATAGCTTAACACTCAAAAAAACTACTCACATCTCAATACCCTACCTCTCCTCTAATAAATGCTAACATCCTGAAAATTGCTCACATCTCTCTCTCTCTCTCTCTCTCTCTCTCTCTCTCTCTCTCTCTCCCACTGTAGTTGTAAAAAACAAAACCCACGAATAAATTTTTAGAGGACCGCCCGCATTGAAAGGCAAATTGGACCGCGTAGGAGGCTCGACGAGTGACTCGAACTCGTTTTCTATGGAACCAGTCGAGCTCGAGCTCGGTATTTAACACTTTAGCTCGACTCGAACATCCCCTGACTCGAGCTCAACTCGAATCGTTTGCACCCGTAGGATTAGGTATTCATATAGACAGAATATCAGTAGCATGAAAGACTTATTAGCACAAGAAATTCACAGGAATAAGCACAGGTAAAACCAAGTGGGCTAGAAGACGAACATTGCATGAATCACACAGGCGTTGAGGGTTTCATGTGCAGAGAATGCGATTGAAGGGTACGCGTAATGGGCAAGGGGTATCGAGTGCTGGCTCGTCTGAGTGAGGGTGGACATCAAGTCAAGCACGGGTGGCCAGGGCATCGTGTGTGGAGACAGGTCACAGGTCATGGGTTTAAGCCAAATTGCGGCTACTTACGGGAGTTGCAGCCAAAAACAGGGAGGCAAAGTTAGCATTTGCGATAGTCAAAGCCGAAGGCGGTTGTGCAGGTATCGGACACAGACGGAGGCTGTGTGTGGATCGTCAGGCTCGCGGTTGGAGGTGGGTTCGTAGTTGGAAGGAGGTGGAGGCCAAGCGGAGGGTGGCGTCGGAGTAGGGCATGAACGGAGATTGAGCGTGGGCGCTCGTGCGGGTGGCTTAGATACTCAGTCGGATTCGGCTGAGTTTGAGAAACAGAACATTGATCGGAGGCAAAGGCTTGGTTGGCCTTATGTGAAATCGAAGCCCGAGACGAACGACGAGAGCAAAACTACATATAGCTATTGAGAAATAGTGCAATTTTTTTTCCTTTATGTTTATTCTTCTTATCAATTTGATTGTTGAATGCAATTATTATGTCGAAGAGATGCATTGTTTGAACCAAAAACTGAATCCAGTGGGGTCGAATTGGTATTGTGAAGAGATACGTCTCTTCCATACACACATTTTTTATTTTGTCAACACCTTATGGCTATCCAAAGATTCAAATATCCTTCATCCAAATCTTAATCATTTGACCTCCAATTAACAATCCATTTTACATGTAGGCCTCTAATGACTTTATCTAATTATCCAACATTGTGATTTCAAATATTTTTTTCCAAAAAGATCCTCATAGACCAAATAGAACCTTAGGTCGTAACACCAAATTTGATGTAAGACATTTTATAGCCCATGATTCCTAATGTAAATCTATGATGCATTTCTAATTTAATCTTTTAATGCTATAAACATGCAATTTTATTGGGGAAACCAAGTTAGTATTCTTAGAAAAATTATTTATTACCTTCAATGAAAACTAAAAATAATACAATCTAATTGAGGCAAAAGATTTTAACTTTCCCATAAGGATTAATACCAAAAAAATTAAGAATCACGAAATGCACACAAGAAGTTAATCAATTTATAACTAAAGAAACTAGGTTTTATCTCGCAAAAATCCCATCGCATTTTCAACCTACAATAAAAAACGAAGGCAAAAAAAAAGAGTCATCCAAAACCTAACAAAAAAAAGGCAATACTTTTATTTTGTCACTCCAATGTGCTTTTTGAGCTTTTCAAGTCTACCAAATAACTCATGACTCATGAGAATCTATCAACAAAACCAGCTACTCACTTAATATTCATCATAAATTGAAAGCAAAAAAAAAAAAAACATAATACCACTGATGCTAGTGACCTCATTAAAAAGTTCATGCTTGATTCACAATGTTTCTCTCTCCCGATTTCAAGAACTTAAAACCATGCACATCTTCATATACTGATATAAACTACTGATTTAAGTTGTACGATAATAATAACAAGGTGAATGTTGTATTCTTGCCGCAATGATCGATTAAAAATAATATATCAGAAGTAATAAAAGGTGGATGTTTGATGAGAGTGTGCTTTGACTTAATAGTAAGCATTAGCCATTAGTAAGTTAATCCTAGATAAACGTAATCATAATTTGGCCAATTTATACAAGTATATCTCTTTTGCAGCACAAAGATAGAAATTATAACATGGCGCAAAAATGAATATCTAAAACATACTTCTAGTAATGTGAGTTGAAACTAGATAATATTCCAAATAATGAAGGAAAAAAAAAAACAATATCTCTAGAATTAAATTTAAATTTCAAGAAATACAAGTTTTAACTTACCAAATGGTCCATAGATAAAATCAAACTTGATTGTCAACTCACGTCATTCTTTACCTCGTCAGAATCTGAATCACTAGCATTATAACCTACAAGCAGAATACAGCTATCAAAAGGAAAAAGCGCACTGAATACAACTGATTTCAAAGTAATGGTATTTGAAAAAAGTTCTTGAGATATGCTCTACGCTCTATGTTTAATGAATTTTAGTAATAAAAAATCAACTCTCTGATAGTCCTAACCTGGATGTTTGTTTCTGACATTCGAAACTGAAGAACGGTACCTTGAAGCTTTACAAAACCATGTTTTTGCCTAAAAATATTGAACGAACCAAATTAGCAAAAATAGTTCCAAGTAAAAGGAGACTAAAATTTGATAGGAATCACATAACAACAAAAAAGAAATTAAAGAAGAAAGAGAAATGAAAAAAAAAACAGAAAATAGAATTATAATATGTACCATAGCCCAATATATCTTTTGAAATTCACAAAATCTAAATGTGAATGTATACAAACTACATAACCTTTCATTACATGATATGAGGATTCCAAATATCACAAAGAAAGAAAGGGAGTTTTCTCAATCACGCCACATTTCTAGAGTTGATCTTCAAAACGTAATGGCCATAATAATCTCTTAATAATCTGACCCTTTCCTTACTTATTCACATGTTAATTGAGTAGGACATTTAGATAAGTGAAAAATAAACTAAGAAACTGAAGTTATAAGTGCTGGAAGTAAAAGGTTATCCTTTCAAACAATCAAGTTCAGCTTTGAGGGGCTCCGAACTCGAAGTAGATCTTTTCATGAAGCCATAGAACACTACGACCTATTCGATGTATTCAAAATGATGCCAGAACTCTGAAAGTGTTTATAGCTTCTACATTTTGACATAACTACATAAATGAAATAAATCCTTGAAAACAAGCTATCTCACCTGAAATTAGCAAACGTAGCACAATCTATCGTATGGGAAAGCACATAAAACAGGAAACATCACAAATTTTACTGTAATAATAAGAAATTATAATGAAGCAGGACCGGTAATTCAGGACCTTAACACACAATAGAAGAAGAAAAACAACCCATATCATGAAATATACATATAACAGCTTAAGGGAAAAAAAACAAATACTAATTTGGACCTAAAAAAAACTTCATTACATCTGATAGCACAGACTTGTGAAAACTAGAATTGTTGGTAAATAAAAAATCGCATTAAACCTTGCTAATTAATCCATGCAATGAAGAGTTTGTCTTCAAACTGAGGCTAAAAAATTAGATTATTAATCCTTGCTAAGGTTACATTTTGGTAATTTTGTGATTTGTTGTACTGTTTAAAATGAAATAAAATCATTGCTAATCTCATAAAGATGAAGTTCCTCCACAATTTTATTGTCATGGACTGCGCGATAAAGAAGATATACATTCAAATATTCAATATAACACTTTTTGCATCACATTTTCAACAAAAACAAAATTATGATATGTCAGATCTTCCAAAAAAAATTAGCTATAGTATAACAAATTGAGGGCTAAAATTTTTTGGTAGATAAATTCAGAACTTTTAATCTCCTCTTTTTTCTTTGAGAGAAAGGTGATCATGTACAAGGATAGAAAATGATTATGGTTAGTGGGAAAAAAGAAGATTAAAAGTTACTCCAATTACCATTTACCAAATCTCTTGTGCATCAATCAACAAATAACTTCTGACAACCAGCCAACACCAATTACTATTTTTTATATTACCAAGTCACCTGGAAGAGTTGCATCTACAACAATTTGAAATTAATACCCCAAAACAACTGCTCTACATAAATTAAGTTCAATGGAAAGATTATACAGCAAGACAAAAAGCGTTATAAATGAACACAATCAAAGATTACATACCATAATGATATGGTGGACTTTGATTAAGGTGAGAGGATGTGATGCATGAAAATTGATAATATTTATTAGCATACCTATAACCATAGGATGCTACATCATTTAGCAACATTGCTGATGTAAAAATGTTTGAAGGATATTTTCTTAACTAATCAATGACATGAAACTGACCATTAATACCACACATATCATGTTATCATCCTTATGATTGATACTTGTGTTGTTGCAGAAGCAATGCTAAAAAAGGTCAAAACAAAGGCTCAACATAAAGAACAGATCATATCATACCAATCTTGCTTCAAAAGGGGAAATGACAAACATCACAGTGAGAATCAAAGTAATCTAACGAATACAAAGGTAAATCTAGCAATCAAAATATTCCATAAGCCAAAAATCCCTGCTTCAAGCCCTTCCTGATTTCCTGTAATACTTGCAATATAGAAATTTTATTTGCAGCAATCCCCAAAAAGAGAAAGCTTTACATGTATAACAAAACCAGGGGGGTTTAACAGTCAAAATAATGCATTATTTCCTTGTAATTTAAAACTATTAATAATTGCAACGCATTTGGTGGCTCTCCTGTGAGACCAAATATTATTGTCGCGGTCCTTCCATTCATTATATTGTCCTTTTTGGTGTCATCATCAAAATTTATCTTGAAAATTATATTCTTATTACAATTATTAATTGTTCTTATTTTTATTCTAAGACATTTTGTTTTTTTGGTCTGTAGCCAGGATGAGAAAGATTGAGGATGGATGTTAGGTTAGCAATCAGTCCTAAAACTCAATTCAAAACTAATGAAATGAAAGTGAAAAAAAAAAAAAAATCAACCCCAAATAGTTGGCTTCATACTAATGATGATGATGATTAACTGCAATACATTGCAGATTACTGTGTTTCCGAATTACATGATAAGCTTTAAAGGTAGTTAGCAATATAAACATTGCAGAGTACTATTTAAGTCACGGAGTGCTCAAAGATTCAAATTATCTCAAGTCACCAAATCAGCTTCCAATATAACAACCAAAACCTCAATTGCTACTCATCACTAGAGCACCGGCGGACAGGTTAACAAACAAGCACCAGCCAAATGACATAACTATATACGAGCACGCCATCGTTGCAGATCACAAAACCCTAGCATCCAAACTACACGGCCCCAACCAAAATAAACACAAAAGATGTACAAACCCTTTTCTCATTCCGAGGAACGCCATAGCCGCTCTGGTACATCTGACTGACGAGGACCTGCATCGCGTAGTCGCCAGCCTTGGCCTCCGCAAGAGCATCCTTGAACCAACGCCGCACGCAGTCCGCTACCACGTCAGAAAGTGGCACGCGTTCCCCAGGAGTGCCTTCCATCAACCGTCTCGCACCGTCAACGTCGCCGGAAATTGGCGTAGCAGCTTCCTCCCGAGAAGACGCCTGAGATTTCAGTGAGGGGTTCGCCTGGGCGAACATCGCTGCTTTTGGTCTCTCCGATGCGACGCGAGCGAGCTTGCGAAGACTCGTTAGAGATGGAGACCGTGTTCCCATACAAGGGAAAAGAGGGGAAGGGAAAGAAAGTATGGAGAGCAGAGAATCCAACTTAGTTCTGCGGTGGACGAGTCCTAAAAAGAAAGTTTGGTTAGTTTTTGCAGCGATTGGGCGAGAGGAAGAGAAGGGTTTTAGCTCCAGACTTGGCGCCCAGGTAGTTTGGCCCGTTCCACTCTGATTTAGCAGTCAGCAATTGGTTCGGCTTGACCAAGATAGGTTGGCCGTGCGATGGTGATGCTAGTAAGGAAGGGCTTTTTTAAATTGGTTCTGCTTTAAAATTAAATAAAATTTATTTGACATTTAAAATTAATATCTTTTTTAGCTTTTTTTATATTACATAAATAGGTGATGGAGGGCGACCATAATGGCTGGAACTTTTATTATGTCCTCGGACCGGACGTAGCTCTACGTTCGGTCATCACTGAGTTACTCGGTTTTTGCTTGGTATTGCTAGGTATTACTTGGCAATAATGAGAAATACCGCTCTGTGAAGATCAGTACCGAGTAATACCGAGCAATACCGAGTAATACCAAAAAATACCTAGCTTTTCTAGAAAAAATTTGGTATTTTTTGGTATTACTCGGTATTACTCGCTATTGCTCGGTATTTTGTCTTCACATAATGATATTTCTAGTTATTGTTGGTATTGCTCGGTATTTCTCGTTTTGTGTCTGCTACGTGGCGCGATCTCAGTGCCGGCCGAACGTAGCTCTACGCACGTTCATCGGACCAAATAAAAGTTCTAATGGCTGCCTCTATGATTTTGATTTAAAAAATAAAAATAATTAAAATTTATTTTAATTATTTTATAAAAATACTTAATTTATTAAAAAAAAGAAAAAATAAGAGCTCCTGAGTTCGAGTTTCGTATATATGTTGTGTGTGTGTTTGAATGCTGCCCCTATTTTTCTAAAAAAATTTGAAAATGAAAACCAAGCATAATTTTTAAAAACAAAAATTAATTTAAACAACCCAAAACTAATGGCAACTTTATTTCTATAATATCTATATTTATACTAATTTTAAGAAGCTAAATGCAATATCATTAGTAGCTCATGTTGTTATCAAAATCAGAGCGGGCATTGAACTAAAAAAAAAAAAAAAAGAAATATCAAAGTTCAAAAGTTTAATTGGGGTTGAAATGGGAATAATTGAATGAAGGGACTAATTTTAAAAATATGTATTAAAAAAATATTTAAGAAAAAAGTATTTTAAGTCACATTTTTAACAAGGTATTGAACCTAGTGTGGCAAGGCAAAAGTTTTTAATATCTTCTTAAGAATTCCGCCAATCAAATGGCTAATACTTTTTTTAATCAAAATTAGTCGTCAATTAAACAGGTGACTTACCATGTGACCTCCCATATCTCTCCCATTTTATTTTCATTTCACTAGCTTTAACTTAGGTACTAACTTAAACTGATTTATAGCTGCCTCCATCCTTCCCCGTTTTCATCGCCACTACTCCATTTAGAAGGTAAATTAGCTTTTATTTCAATTTATATTCATTTAAATTAACTTATCCTGTATGATATATCATATCTTATGTCTTCACTGCCTTGATGGATGAAAGTTGCATAAAAAAAAATTAAAATTAGTTATAAAATTTTTAAAATAAACTAAAACATTTATTACTTACGTATCACCTTCAGGCTCTATAAACATGCGATTGTCTGTTATTGGTGATCCAGTTTTGTATCGGCCGATTTTTCATATGTAATTTTGTTGGTACTTCCAACAAAATACAATCCGCCGGAAATAGCAATTTTTTCTGTAGTGTCTTCTGATATAAATCTTCTAATATTTCTCCTATGGCACATGAGATTTGGCAATAACTAAAATTAAAAGTTTTTTTTTTTTTAAGAATACTACAATAAAATTTTATTTTGTTTGAAACTTTTTTTAATGTTATCTCTTCATCTTCTTAATAGCTTTTGATTATCCTCCCATCTTATTTGTTGAAGGATCGTTTCCTTCATTCATGTTGATCAATCAATCACCAAATCATGCATGCTAGGCTAACTAAGATCATTGATGGGAAAGAAAAAAATTTATTGGTGATGTTATAATCTAACTCTTATTTATACTTTGTTTATACAAACATATCTTTTAAAGAAACACAAATCATAATTGCCTCGCTCTTCTAACTTATCATACAATCCTATGAAATATAGTCTTATGGGAACCTGAACTCTTGCCATTTCCTCTATCCTTATTTTTCACCCCACGTTAGTTAGAATTCTTAATGGAGAAATTTCTTGAATTAATCATAGGTGATGTTCTACTACCCATATTGAAGATGAGCATTCTACTATTTTAACATAGGCTTTGTGCGTAGGGTGTCAGTATTTGATACGACCCAAACCTGACCCCATCCCGATCAAAAAAAGTTTGGGCTGGGTCAACCCGTTATCAAGCTGGTCGGGCTTGGGTTCAGAAATGTGACCCTTTTCTAAAATCGAGTCAGGTCTGAGGCCAACCAAAAATAACCCAAAATTGACCCAATCCGGTACTCTCGCCTAGCCTACTAACACATGGCACACTGAGCCCAAATGCTCAGCCCAATTGGAAATTGTGGTGCCGCCTAGCCTAGGCCCTACTATCCTAGCCCGCCTCGGTGTCACGACCCAACCCGAGACGAGACGGATCCCGTTCGCACCGGGCCGCGACGGAGAAGCACTAACCAGGATCTAGCTTTGGAATTTGGTTCGGAACTGAATCTTTCAAATTATTTTAAACAACACAAACAAGCACAGAGCTACTAAAAACATCAAATGCAGCGGAACAAAACATCTATCATTTCTTTTCCTCAAAACAATCATCTACAAATACAGTACATGGCTTTTAGACAGAAAGAAAGACAGAACAGAAAAGCCATGACTGTACAAAAATCAAAAGGTACAAAACAATACCTATACTGATCAGACTCAGAACTAATCCTGGACTTCATTCCCTTTCCCAGAACCTGAAAACCACCAGAAAGCAAGGGTGAGCTCAACAGCTCAGCAAAGCAACAAACCTCCAATCAAAATCCTCAGAATCACAAAACCAACACAATCAGACAAATCCGTACAGAAATCAGAACAGAAACGGACGGATATCAAATCAAACAAAACTGTATGGAAACAGAAGTCGTATCAAATCAGAAACAGAACAGATCGTATCAGAATCATATCAGAATCAGATATCAGATATTTAATTAATAGCTAAACTAAACTAAACAGAATCACTACGGATTCTGACCCTTATGTCTCCCTTGTGCTCACGGCACCAGAAATTCTCTAAGTAATTAATAGCTAAATGTGCTTATCGTACCAGAATACATATATAGTGCTTATAGCACCTAAACAGATTTTCCTCGGATCCAGAACAGAACAGATATTTCTCCAACTTGAGCTCATCTAAGTTTTAGTATATACATATAGTATATTAATTCAGAAGAAATCCGGACAAATCAGAAATCAGACAAAAATCGGGCAACACAACGGCAGTATACGGAATTTACACAATTTTTCCTGAAAATCAAAATTCACCAAATTTGCACATAATATAAATATCAACATTTCAGAACATTTATTCTACTGCACAAAGAATTTCCACGTTCACAGAAAAATTCAGTCGACTAAAAACACAGTCGAATCAAAAATACCCGGACAAAAATCTTCAGAAAATAACCAAAATGTGCACACTCGGCACGTCAACAATATACAGAAACTTACGCGGTAAAAAACTGAACCAATCAAAAGATACGGACGAAAATCACGAACAAAAATCAATTCCGGACAGATAATACCGCCAAACACGACGGTTCTGAAAATTGAGAAAGTCGGATTGTGCCTTACCTTGCGTACAGCAATATCCTCAACAGTCCCTTCGAACGAAAACAGCTCCGCGTCTTCCCAAAATCAACTTTTCCAATTTCTTCTTTTTCTCTTTTCTCTCGGATCGAAAATCAGATATTTTTATAAAATTTCTCTATCTTCAAATGAGCTGATTTCCCTTAAATCATACATAGATCGGCCTGGCCGATCGTCTCGATCGTCCTGGACGATCAGACCAAAACAACATCCCTGGCCGATGTTCCAGGGCGATGATC
Organism: Dendrobium huoshanense; assembly: GCA_016618105.1. NCBI lineage: Eukaryota > Viridiplantae > Streptophyta > Magnoliopsida > Asparagales > Orchidaceae > Dendrobium > Dendrobium huoshanense. The sequence continues at coordinate 68,463,329 of CM028347.1, read as the reverse complement.
CGGTCGATGCTTGTGAACAGTGCAATCGGCCTGGCCGATGTCCTCGATCGGCCTGGACGATGCCTACAGGAAATCACCTGGAACACTTCTGGGCAAATTCTGGAGCTCTTTCTCACCTGATCGTCCCAGGACGATTCCAGATCGTCCTGGACGATCCTGGAGCAAACCATAATATTACAATCTCCCCAACTTAGAAAAATGTCGTCCTCGACATTATCCAATCCAAACTCAGTCAAAACAAGTACGGGTACGACTGTCTCATGTTAGACTCCTTCTCCCAAGTCGCTTCCCGTGCAGTCCGGTGCTTCCACTGGACTTTAACCATCGGAATCTGTTTATTTCTTAACTTTCGGACGTCGTACGCCAAAATCAACTCTGGCTCTTCCTTGTACGCCAGATTCTCCTGAATCTCAACCTCATCAGCAGATACCTTCTTCCCATAGTCGGATACCCACTTCCTCAGAGTGGATACGTGAAACACGTTATGCACATCAGGCATCGAATCAGAAAGCAATAATCTGTAAACAGCTTTTCCAATTCTTTCCAAAATTTCAAAAGGACCAACATACCTTGGACTAAGCTTGCTCACCTGACCAAATCTGCTCACACCCTTCATCGGGCTGACTTTGACATACACAAAGTCACCAACCTGAAACTTAATAAATCTGTGCTTCTGATTGTAATACTTTTGCTGTCGATCTTGAGCAGCTTTCAATCTCTCTCTTATCAAACTGATCTTCTGAGCAGTTTCATCAACAAAAGTGGCCCCCAAAGCCTGTCTATCTCCGACCTCCGTCAGAGTCAAAGGAGTACGGCACTTCCTGCCATACAGAGCCTCGTACGGTCCCATACCGATACTGGACTGAAAACTGTTGTTATAGGCAAACTCAATCAGCGGAATATGATCTTCCCAGCTTCCGCCAAAGTCCAGAACACAAAGTCTCAATAGGTCTTCCAGCACCTGAATAGTCCTCTCAGACTGTCCGTCGGTCTGAGGATGAAAGGCTGTACTGAAATGTAGTTTCGTACCCAAGCCTTGCTGAATGCCTTTCCAAAGTCTAGAAGTAAAACGTCCATCTCGATCAGAAACAATCACGCGAGGCACACCATGCAATCTGACTATCTCCTTCACATACACCTGTGCCAAGCGATCAACTGAATCCGTCTGTCTAATCGGAAGAAAATGAGCGGATTTCGTCAATCGATCTACAACCACCCAAATGGCATCGTGCCCTTGTCTAGATCGAGGAAAACCCATCACAAAGTCCATCGTTACCTCCTCCCATTTCCACTTAGGGATAGGCAACGACTGCAACAGTCCACCGGGTCGCTGATGCTCTGCCTTCACCAACTGACAGGCTTCGCATCTCGACACAAACTCAACTACGTCCTTTTTCATTCCAGGCCACCAAAATAAAAGCTTCATATCAGCATACATCTTACCACTGCCTGGATGTACAGTGTAGCCTGAATGATGAGATTCGTACAGAATCTCCTGCCTCAAAGCTCCAAACACAGGTACCCACAACCTGTTCTTACAGAAAATAACATCAGAATCAGAGATTCGAAGTTCAGGAGTCTTATCAGATCCAATCTGCACAATCAACTTCGAATAATCAGAATCTGACTTCTGGGCTTCTTGAATCCTTGTCTCCAAAGAAGACTGAATACACATCTGAGCTAACTCCAAACCACTGGAGGAAATCACCTCCAACTGCAATTTTTCCAAATCACGAATCAGGAAATCATCAAAAGTAAGCTGAATACCTGATAATCCAGAAGACTTCCTGCTCAGAGCGTCCGCTACCACATTAGCCTTACCAGGCTGATACTGAATAGTCAAATCATAGTCCTTGATCAACTCGAGCCACCTTCTCTGTCTCAGATTCAAATCCTTCTGAGTAAAAATGTACTTCAGGCTCTTATGATCAGTGAAAATCTCACATCTGACGCCATACAGGTAACGACGCCAAATCTTCAAAGCAAAAACAACTACAGCTAACTCCAAATCATGTGTCGGGTAATTCTTCTCATGTGGTTTTAACTGTCTCGAAGCATAAGCAATTACCTGACCATGCTGCATCAGGACACAACCCAGTCCTTTCAGTGAAGCATCACTGAACACCTGAAATCCTTCCGTACCTGACGGAAGTGCTAGTACTGGAGCTAAAGTCAGACAATTCTTCAATCTCTGAAAACTCGCCTCACACTCCGGGGTCCAAACAAAAGGTACTGACTTCTGAGTCAGTCTCGTCAAAGGCATCGAAATCTGTGAAAATCATTTCACAAACTTCCTGTAATACCCGGCCATGCCCAAGAAACTACGTACCTCAAATACCGTACTCGGCCTTGGCCAATCAGCAACTGCCTAAATCTTCTGGGAAACTACAGAAATGCCTTCTCCGCTAATCACATACCCCAGAAAAGAAATGCTCTTCAACCAGAATTCACACTTGGAGAACTTGGCATACAGCTGATGCCTCCTCAAAGTCTCCATCACAATCCTCAAATGTCTGGCATGATCATCCTCAGATGCAGAATATACCAGAATATCGTCGATGAAGACGATCACAAGCTGATCCAAATACTCCCTGAATACTCGGTTCATCAAATCCATGAAAATAGCAGGCGCGTTGGTTACCCCAAAAGGCATAACCAAGAACTCGTAGTGTCCGTACCGAGTACTGAAAGCTGTCTTCACAACATCAGCTTCCTTCACCTTCACCTGATAATATCCGGATCTCAAATCAATCTTCAAAAATACCGAAGATCCGGAAAGCTGATCAAACAAATCGTCAATCCGAGGCAAAGGATACTTGTTCTTGATTGTGACCTTGTTCAAATCTCTGTAATCAATACACATACGGAGTGTACCGTCCTTCTTCTTCACAAACAGAACAGGTGCTCCCCAAGGCGAAACACTAGGATGTACAAAACCTCTATCAACCAACTCCTGAAGCTGAACTTTCAACTCAGAAAGTTCTTTCGGTGCCATCCTGTACGGAGCTTTTGATATCAGAGCGGTACCCAGAAAAACATCGATAGAGAACTCCACATCTCTATCCGGAGGTAAACCAACCAACTCCTCAGAAAAAACATCAACAAACTCCCGTACCACTGGGATCTCAGAAATAGAACCAACCTCTAGGTTCAGATCCCGCACCGAAGCCAAAAACACTGGGCATCCCTTCTTCCACATCCTGCTTACCTCCAATACAGAGACCAGACTGGAGAGGACACCTCGTAATCCCTGAAATACAACTCTCTCTCCAGCCATAAGCAAACTTACTTGCTTCTTCAGACAGTCTATCTGGGCCTCATACTGACTCAGCCAATCCATGTCCAGAATCACATCATACGATGAAATCGGTAATAGAATCAAACTTGATTTCCACTTCTTGCCAGAAATCTCAATCTCACACAAATAAAACTGCCGAGCAATCAAAGGATTCCCAGCCGGTAAAATCACAGACAAAGAAACCGGAAGCAAAAATGAGTCCAAATGCAAAATCTCAAAACAGTGCTCGGACAAAAAAGAATGACTCGCTCGAGAGTCAAACAAAACACGACAGGGCTGATCAGAAATGTAAATCGTACCTGTCACAACATCGGAAGCATCTCGAGCCTCTTGCTGACTCAAGCTGTAAACTCGTGGCTGAACTGGAATAGGAGCTGAAGCAACAGAACTACTCTGCTCCCTCTGAACAGTAGGTGGTCTCCGTGGTCCAGAACTAGATCCGCCACCTCTGCCAGCAAATCCCTCAGGGCGTGGAGGAACAGTCCTCGGTCTTCCTGCTAAATCGGTAGGTCTGACAAAGCCCTCAGATCGAAACTCAGAACGCTGATCAAATCCCATCTGTGGACACTCTGCAATCCGATGTCCTGACTAACCACATCGGAAGCACAGACCAGCCATCTTATAGCACTGGCCAAAGTGTCGTCGTCCACAGTTCTGGCACACAGGTGCCATACTGACTGATCCAGAACTCGTCGTACTAGTAGCAGTACCAGACGACCCTCCGCTCCTTCTGGAATCTCTAGATCCAGAACCAGAAATAAATCTCCTCTTTCCAGAGGAACCACTGCCAGAATCCTCACCTCCAAATCTCTTTCTACTCGCAGTCCACCGCTGCTGAGTAGCCATCAAGTCATTCTCTATCAATCGAGCTCGCTCCACAAGCTCAGAGAAGTCAGTGATCCGAAATGGTATCAGGGGCTGCCTCAAAGTATCTCGCAATCCCCTCAGAAATCTGTAACACCTCTCAGCAGAAGTGCTAACCAGCTACGGAGCGTACCTGGCTAATGCAGTAAACTCAGCCTCGTACTACATCACCGTCTTGCTCCCCTGAACAAGTCTTAGAAAAGTCTCCTACATCTGCTGTCGTGCAGAAGGAGTAACAAACCAATCTCGAAATACCTCAGTGAACTCTTCCCAAGTAATCAAAGAGTTCAGTCTGCCCTGAAATCTGGCTGCCTGCTGGCCTTCCCACCAGTGCTCAGCCTCTCCATCTAACAGAAAAATAGCCAATGGAACCTTCCTATCTGACGGACACTACATTCCGTCAAAGGTCTTCTCCAATCTCCTCAGCCACTCCTCAGCAACTCTGGGCTCAACAGCGCCCTCGAATCTCGGATGTTTCAATCTCAAAAACAACTGCAAATGTCTGTCAAGATCGTCAGATCGGACAGTAGAAGCTCTGCTCTGAGTCTCGCTCATCATCTGAGCAACAAGCGTAGCAAACTGAGAAAGCGTGTCAGCATCGACCACTGGGGCTGTACTCCCCACTGGTGCTGCCTGACTAGAACTCTACCCGTCTGTCATGTCTGGGTCTGGCTGATCCATACAGAAAAATCCAGAAAATCTAGAAAACTATCACAATAAAAAGCCGAACAAACCAAAACTACCCCCCAGACAGACTCACTGATCACTTCCTATGGCTCTGTTTCACACAATTCCCAAATTCCAAAACCATTGCTCTGATACCAAAAAGCTTGTCACGACCCAACCCGAGACGAGACGGATCCCGTTCGCACCGGGCCGCGATGGAGAAGCACTAACCAGGATCTAGCTTTGGAATTTGGTTCGGAACTGAATTTTTCAAATTATTTTAAACAACACAAACAAGCACAGAGCTACTAAAAACATCAAATGCAGCGGAACAAAACATCTATCATTTCTTTTCCTCAAAACAATCATCTACAAATACAGTACATGGCTTTTAGATAGAAAGAAAGACAGAATAGAAAAGCCATGACTGTACAAAAATCAAAAGGTACAAAATAATACCTATACTGATCAAACTCAAAACTAATCCTGGACTTCCTTCCCTTTCCCAGAACCTGAAAACCACCAGAAAGCAAGGGTGAGCTCAACAGCTCAGCAAAGCAACAAACCTACAATCAAAATCCTCAGAATAACAAAACCAACACAATCAGACAAATCCGTACAGAAATCAGAACAGAAACGGACGGATATCAAATCAAACAAAACTGTATGGAAACAGAAGTCGTATCAAATCAGAAACAGAACAGATCGTATCAGAATCATATCAGAATCAGATATCAGATATTTAATTAATAGCTAAACTAAACTAAACAGAATCACTACGGATTCTGACCCTTATGTCTCCCTTATGCTCACGGCACCAGAAATTCTCTGAGTAATTAATAGCTAAATGTGCTTATCGTACCAGAATACATATATAGTGCTTATAGCACCTAAACAGATTTTCCTCGGATCCGGAACAGAACAGATATTTCTCCAACTTGAGCTCATCTAAGTTTAAGTATATACATATAGTATATTAATTCAGAAGAAATCCGGACAAATCAGAAATCAGACAAAAATCGGGCAGCACAACGGCAGTATACGGAATTTATATAATTTTTCCTGAAAATCAAAATTCACCAAATTTGCACAAAATATAAATATCAACATTTCAGAACATTTATTCTACTACACAAAGAATTTCCACGTTCACAGAAAAATCCAGTCGACTAAAAACACAGTCGAATCAAAAATACCCGGACAAAAATCTTCAGAAAATAATCAAAATGTGCACACTCGGCACGTCAACAATATACAGAAACTTACGCGATAAAAAACTGAACCAATCAAAAGATACGGACAAAAATCACGAACAAAAATCAATTCCGGACAGATAATACCGCCAAACACGACGGTTCTGAAAATTTAGAAAGTCGGATTGTGCCTTACCTTGCGTACAGCAATATCCTCGACAGTCCCTTCGAACGAAAACGGCTCCGCGTCTTCCCGAAATCAACTTTTCCAATTTCTTCCTTTTCTCTTTTCTCTCGGATCAAAAATCAGATATTTTTATAAAATTTCTCTCTCTTCAAATGAGCTGATTTCCCTTAAATCATACACAGATCGGCCTGGCCGATCGTCTCGATCATCTTGGACGATCAGACCAAAACAACATCCCTGGCCGATGTTCCAGGGCGATGATCCGGCCGATGCTTGTGAACAGTGCAATCGGCCTGGCCGATGTCCTCGATCGGCTTGGACGATGCCAACAGGAAATCACCTGGAACACTTCTGGGCAAATTCTGGAGTTCTTTCTCACCTGATCGTCTCAGGACGATTCCAGATCGTCCTGGACGATCCTGGAGCAAACCATAATATTACACTCGGTCTGGCCGCCAGCTCTCGTGGCACATGGTCGTGATGGTATGTCGCATGCGGCATAGGACTCGCTGCTCACCAAGCGCCAGCGTCAGCCTCGTAGTCAAAGCTCTCGCCTAACATGGCACACGGTAGTCGACATGCACCTCGCCGCTCACCAACGGCCAGACGCTAGCCTTGCAGGTCGCAGCCTCTCACCAGACACTAGCCTTATCAGTCGTCGTATGCCCTCAAATTTGAAATGAAGTGGGTTGGCGAGTCGTGTCAGGTTAACCCACACTGGTCATGTCCAGGTTGAAAAACTTGGGCCATTTATAAAATCGGGTTGGGTTAGGGTCAACCAGTTTACACACTAGTTAATCCGAGTTCAACCCGAACCCGACCCGTGGACCCATTTTGACACCCCTATTTGTGAGTTTAAATTGAGCAAAGAAATCCTTCACTTGAGAAGTATAATATAAGCAAAGAGATTGAAGTAAATTTAAACTAATCCACCTAAATATTGATATTTATACATAAATATAAACATTAATGGTCAACAACAACATCAAGCCTTTGTCCTACTACGTGGGGGTTGGCTATATGATTCTTTTTACTATATCGTGTCCTGTTAAAAGTCGAATTCTCATTTAAATCTAATAAAGAAATATCATTTCTAATTTTTTCTAACCAAGTCTTTTTAGGTCAACCTCTACCTTTCTTAACATAAGTCAAATCTAATACCTCAACTTTCCTAACCTGGTCATCAGAAGGCTTCCGTTTAATGTGACCAAACCATCTAAGATGACTCTCTCTAATCTTATATTCCACTGGAAATATTCCAACCTTATCACGTATATGCTCATTTCGTATCCTATCTCTAAGGGTTTAGTCACTCATCCACCTAAGCATCCTTATCTATGCAACACTTTAACTTAGTATTATGCTTCTCTTTTAATGGCCAACATTCGGCACCATAAATCATTGCAGGTTTCACCACCATCTTATAAAATTTTACCTTAAGTTTTAGGGGGACATTTCTATCGCACAACAAGCCCTATGCATTCCTCCACTTCAACCATACAACTTGAATTCTGCTAATAATATCCCCATCTATTTCACCATCACTCTGAACAATAGATTCAAGAAACCTAAAACGTGTACTCTTATTAATGACTTAATCGCCCAAAGTCACAATCCCCTCACTAGGTCTATTACTATTAAAATTGCACTCCATATATTCAGTTTTAGATCTACTCAAGCGAAAACCTTTAGACTCTAAGGTTGACCTCCATAATTCAAGTTTATAGAAACATTAATGGTCAAGATAATAAATTTAGCACCTATCTTGATTGGTTAATATCATCCTTTGAAGGAATGCGCAAGATCTTCGTGTTCTTGCTTAATAACACTATCACTACCTTATTACTTTCATGGTGTTGAGATCTTCCCTTAGAATTAATCTTCTAAGTGTTCTAGTTTTTTTACGTGCTACCATGATATACTTACTCGACATCTCTTTTATCATAATCATTCATTCTTACAAAATGGCAACTTTGTTGTCCAAGTCACTAGGGATTTCTCCTTATGATACTTACATCTTAGCTTTCCATTATCTTCTATTTAAAGTATTATGGATCATTAAAAATTTTCTTAACTTCTTAGGCCTTTGTCAATAATAAGCACCAAGGTTATTCCAAACCTAACACTTGAATATCAAATAACATAATTAATAATTATTAATAAGATATTAAAGTAGGACATGTGAGATTTGGGTGATGGATGGGTCATACAGGTTGCATTTGTGTTTTCATGTTACCGAGTTGGACCTTATATTTAAATTTGGTCAAAAAATTAAACCCGAACCCAATCCATTAATTTGTTAAATGGGTCGACCCAAATCAAAAAAAATTTATTTAGGTTTGGGTCAAGTTTTCGAGTCTAGTTTTCAGGTCGTGTCATTTACCTAAAATAGTATTAGCTAAAATTGAAGTTATAGTCAGTATATGAGTTTTCATAAAGATGAGAGTTGCTTTTACAAAAGTAGTAAAATGTTCAATGACTAATTATCAATGATCTGATTGAATGGAAATTGGTTGATGTAAAAGGTAAGTATTAGTTGTATCATTTAACAAGAATTAACTTGAGAGTAAAATATAGTTACACAACAAGTTTTGTTACCATCTAAGTTGTCATATTGGCCATAATGTTTGTCATATATCCGATATGTTCTTGGATATTTTGAATCATGATATCTTTTTTCTATATCTATGTGCTTCGAGGGGAAACCCATAAGGTTTTCACAATACTAAAGTACTACTCATCTTGATCACATTTTATAGATTTTTTTATAGGGATCTTGAGATGGATCATGAGAAAGCTTATTACACTTGCAGCCTCCTCAAAACTTTATCCTAATAATTATGAAATGTATTATGAGGAGTCTCTCAAGCTTATTATAATTAATAATTTTATCATCATATTGTCCCAATCCTTAGGGGTTTTTAAAATCTAACATTCTCAAGTGCTAAGGAAATAAAAGTTATATCATTAAATGCCTTAAAATTAACATATACTGGGGTAGGTACTATATTAGTGGTAGCTTCCCCTTTTAGGTCGACTAGTTTACAAATAATCTTTAGAGTATGAATAGTTAAGTGGGACATAAAAAATTCTCCATCATTATCCATTTGTGGTATTTAAGGGATTGAGTAGGAGAATTATTCTTCTTGTCAATATGAGAAACATTAATTTGTTGCTCTGAATGAATAGAAGAAAAAAGAACATGGAAACTTTATTCCCTTTCTTATTAGTATTAATAGTAGAAGTATATACATATTTACTAAGTACATCAACACTTTATAGATCAAATATAAGGGAACAACTGATGTTTGAACAAGTTCAATATCATGAGTGAACTTTATGTTACTGTCAACTTTATACATCTAAGATGATGACAACTTAGAATTAATGGTTTGGTAACTTAATATAATGCTCAAGTACTATAATATGATTTTATGATACCTTTTAACTACCACCTCATGGAATCTTTAAACTTTTATCATTAATGCTATTTAAAAGAGAAAATTAATGTTGCGTTGAAAATAATTAATTAAATCATGATCAAAAAATTAAAAAATGAAGATAAAATTCACCAAACAATGTCTACTTGGTTTGGTTTAGTCAAATTCATTTTTAATAATAGACCTAATCATTCATTTACTAGCTCAATAAGTAGGATTATGTAATGACCTAAGGTGCACATGATATGAAATATTTACTTGTATGCATACATAAATTTTTAGCAAAATAATTTTGCATATGTGCAAGCTTTGTGAAGATCTTATAAGTTGTTGTGATGTGATTTTAGAAAAATAATTTTTAAAATGGTCATACATATAATTTATGATAATGCATATGATTGTTCAATCATTCATATAAACTAACAAATATCTATATTAGTAGGTTAATAATCCCTAATAAAATTTATAAAATTATGTTATAATTAATGAATTGTGTGTATCATTATACCTTTTGCAGCCATTTGATTTCCTTTTTATGAGCAATCTTTGATAGCAGTGGCAGAGCCAGAAATTTTATTTTGGGGGGGAGGGGGGGGGGGAGGGGGAGCTAAATTAAAATAATTATATTTGTCGTCTTATTTGGAAGGGTAGAATACATTAAAATAATTTTTTTCCATCTCATTACCAGATCCAAGAGGAGAATGCAAATAGTATGACCCTCAGAATTTAGAAGACATAAACATCTACCATGGGCGGTCTTCGTTTGGGGGCGAGAGAGGAGGGAAAGAGAAAATGAAATTCATGCTAGAGGTTGTGAGTTGTGAGTTGCGAGAGAGAAGCAAAGGGGAAAAAGAACTATTGATGCTCTTCATGTGTCCAAAAAAAGATGTTGGTGGCTTCTTTGGATTAATAAATTTTTTTTAAGAGAGGGGGGGGGGGGGGGCACGTGTTTCCGTTTGCCCCCCTCCCTCCGTCCATGTTTGATAGTGTGTCTCTATCTCATTAAAGTATTATATACATGTATTTAAACAATTTTATGGCATTAGTTTCATTTGGACATTGACTACTAGTGTGACTTGTAAGCATTTTACTAGATTTTTTAGATATAATTATGATTTGTGTAGGTCCTGGTGTAATCTTACACACACATTATGTGTGTGTATCTATGCCTTGCTTTGAAAAATTTTTAATTATATGTTTCACTTTCTATGTTATATAAATCATGCATGGCAATATATATGTGAATTATATGTAGAGGATTAATCATGTGGGATGATTAATAGTAAGCAACTTCTTTCTTAGTAGCATACATAATTAATAGACACTATAGAAAAATCATTCATTTTTGGTGAACTTTTTCATCATAAATTGATGATTTCCGACATAAATGATGGTTTTCAAAAGGAAAAAAAACATCGGTAAATTGCGAGTGCGAAAAATAATTACCACTGAAAAAAAATGGCACAAATTGCCTCAAGAAAATTTTAAAAATAAAATCTGTAAATTTAATTTTTTAATTACTAAATTCTTTTATAAATCAACAAGATTCCCTTATAGTCCGGCCCACAAAAATTGTTAATTAGTTAATTTAACTTTCTAATAATTATTAAAAATATTAGTTAATTTGACTTAATTAATCAATTAACTGTTTAGTTAATTAGTTAATTTAACTATATTAAAAATTTTAGTTAATTAGTTATTTTAAATTAATTAATTTAACTTAGTCACTACAGGAAAGTTAGAATTATACGTTGGATTTAAGACGCAGTTTGTGCCAGAATTTTTTTGGTAAAAAATTTTGTTGTTTTATTTGCAGTGCAAATTCGTAGCAAATTCATCGCAAATCTGACACAAACTACCCTATATAACCAACTGATTGGTCATTTGTTTCATTTCTTTGTTTTATTCCCTCGACCCCACTCCTCTGCCCTTCAGCTCTTGGACCTCTCTCACCTCTATCGACGACGTTCCTTCTTGTTGCATCTGAAGTCACACTTCAATGTTGTTCCTCTTCTCAACCGTAGTTGCACCTCCATCACATTCTTTTTCGTAGCCAAATTCTCACCTTCTTCAGAGACGGAGCTTGCTCGTTACGAAGTTAACCATCTTTCTTCATTTTGTGTGCTTCTTTGACCAAATTGTCCCATCCGAAGTCACATTTCCTCATCATTCTTCTATAGCAACTTAAGTTCAGAAGATGGGAGCTTGCTCATTGTGAAGGTATCCATCTTTCTTCCTTTTGCACGCATCCTCATCCAAGTCCACCGATGTCGCATGGTATGTCATTTGTTGATGATATTCTTCTTTGTTGATAAGACTAGAGAGGGAGTTGGATGTAAACTTGAATTATAGAGGTCATCCTTAGAGTCTAATGAGAAGGATAGTGACTTTGGGTGAACAATTCCCTAATAAGAGTACACCTTTTAGGTATGATCTTGAGTCAATTGTTCATAGTGATGGTGTAATAGATGAAGATATTATTAGCAAAATTTATGTTGGATGGCTATAGTGGAGGAATGCATCAGGTTTGTTGTATGATAGACCCTCAAACATATGAAAAATTCTATAAGATGTGTGATGAGACCTGCAATGTTTTATGGTGCAAAATGATGGCCATTAAAAGAGAAGCATAATATTAAGTTAAATGTTGCAGAGATGAGGAAGCTCAGGTGGATGAGTGATGATATAAATCTATCAATGCTAATGTTGTAGCGAAGAGGACGAGTGATGATAATAATTTCTCTCCTCAACATAATATAACTGAATCAAATAACCTGATAGCAATAGAAGAGCTCTCATTCACTATAAAATATCGTGAATACCTAAAATCTGCTACACACTTCTCTACTATTGAAGATCATTTAGGAGCAAATTCCTCAAAAACTCAAAGCTCAATGGGCATGTTCCTCTAAAAATCAAAGCTCCATAGACATATCCAATTTTGCTCAAGGGAAGCACATACCTCATATCATTATTTTACATTAAGTAAAAGGGAGAGGAGATCATCATGGGCATGTTGCATGATGATTCATTTGTGTATTGCACTAATTAACTCACTCTCTTCTATTGTCAAATATATAAGCATTCTTGAACAACTAAGCAACATAAATAAAGGGCTTGACTCATATACATCCATCATGGCGACCAATACATAAGTTATTACCTAAACTATCAATATTAGCATTGATAGATTTATGTTGTCACATCCATGTAAACTCCTAAAATCATCTCCAACTTATGAATATCATCATCACTATTGCAAAATTATTTGCCTTTAGGCTATTATTTTACTAAAGACCCTTTAACTATTAGGAGATTCTTGCAAGCAAAGTAACATTATTTAATTTTTTTAATTGATACAAATCTCATTATTTGGTTGAAGGAATATTATAGCCCAAGTGTGATATGGATATTCGAAACCATAGAAGTTGGATGTATAACCGACTGTTGTCTGGCTGTAGTACATTAATAGATAAATTTTTGAACAAATTGAATTATTTCATACAAATAATCTGTCAATTACATTCTTTTATATCAGAGGGCAGCATTACATTGGACAATTGGCAACTTCTCAGCATACGATATTTTTTTCTAGTAGTAGCACTGTAGGTAAGCAAGCTTATCCATATTGTATGAAAATAATTAAATATTTCACTTTAAAATATGGGGGCAAAAATACTTGGTTTTACTGTCACAATATATTTTTACCTACAAACCATCTATTCAAGTGAAATAAGGATGTTTTCACTAAAAATAAATTGGAAATGACATAGCGTCCACTAAGGCTAAGTGGTCAGGAAATATTTGAAAGAGTATATTTCATAACCACAATAATTAATTCCCCAACATTATCTATTTACAAATTGCCCGGGTATGGAGTTATTCATAATTGGAAAAGAAGAGCAATTTTTTTTTGCCATATTAGAGAACAAATTTGATCAGACATAATTTAGATATGAGACATATAGAGAAGAATATTTTTGATAATGTGTTCAATACAATGATAAATCTTAAAGTAAAATCTATAGATAATGTAAAAGCTAGGATGAGCTTGAAGAATATTTGCATAAGAAAATACTTGAGTTAAGGAAGGTGAGGATAATAAACTTATAAAACCAAAAGCTTAATTCACTTTCCCTTTACAGTAGAGGCGAGCAATTTGTGAATGGGTGTAAAGCCTAACGATACATGATGGATATGCTTTCAACCTCAGTAGATGTGTTGAAATTAGATCAAAAAGTTTATTTGGAAAATGAAAAATTTGAATTTCAATGTCGTGTCTTGTTGAAGAAGAGAGAGGGAAAAGAAAGAACATTGTTTGGTGCTATTTTATCTATAAATTTATTTCAGTAATTTCTACTATTTATTGTAACTTAAAATCTTATTTTAATTTTCAATAATTTTTATTATTATATAGATTTTTTATATTGAATAAAATTGATTATTTTCTACTACATTTTGATTGTGGCATTTGCATAAGCAAGAAAGACTGGTTGTTAATATTATACAATGGGTTGACTGTTAAAATGTAATACCCTACATAATAAGTTGGGCCGATGAACTTTCTTTTAAATATGGTTTGTTGTGTTATCCTAATTATAGCATGTAACATATGACTGATTACACCAACAGGTAGAAAGTGATAACTCTTTATTGATTTAATGAAGCCAGTTGTAATGATAATTGATATGACTAATGACTAACTATAAATAAGTTGAGATAAAAGATATTAAAAATATCACATTAAAGTTAGATGTCATGCTATGCTAAATTATATGTTGATAATACTGATGACATTGACAGATATATTAATATCATTGACAGTATTGGATACATTGATAATACATAAATTGTTGATGCATATGAATAGATATGATAGATTCATTTAGTGATTTATGAATAATTTTTGCACTGTTATTTTATCGATATATTAAATTTTATATCAATTATTAATTTTAGATTTATTATAATAATTATCTACTTTTATTATTAATTATTTTGAGTTTTATTGATAATTTTTTGTCATTAACTACATTAATTAATATTGATTATATTAGATAAAGCATATCATATTGATTATTTAGTCCTTATATTAAAAGCTTTAATGAGTTTTGGATTATTGTCGGGCTTTTAAGCTCATTATATATATTTTTAATAATTTCATGTCAGGGAACATGTCAGAACTAGTTGGAGTGAGCTTGTCCTCTATTCTTAAATTTTCCTTAAATTTTTATTTGTATTTTTATTTATTTTTTTATATTCATAACCTTGTGAAATATTAGTGATAGAGTGATCTCCTAGTAATTGTGAATGAAATATTGTATGCATAAATAGTAATATATCTTGATGTATATGATTTTAGTTATTTTTGCTTATTATTATTTATATTGATGATTTATAGAAACTCTAATATATTCTTAAAATGATAAATAAATAATTCTTCTAAATTTGATTCTAGGGCATTATATATTGGAATTAGAGTGGTTGTTGGAAAAATTTGATTATAATTAGAGATAGAAGAATTGATTTATGAGTGAGATAGAAGTTTAATAGCATAGATTTATCATTTCTGCATTTAATTGATTGAGTTGATGAGTTTTGATTCGTGATTTATTTTAATTGGGTTTGAGTTTTGATTTTATGAATTTTTTTGTATGATTTTGTAACCAAATCCTTAAGGAAAATGTTAGGGAAAATATTTTTCTAAGGTGGTTAGATTGTATTATTCTAAATTTATTTTAAATGATTTTTTTTAAATGAAAATTTTGATTTTCTGCATCATGCCTTGTCGAAGAAGAGAGAGGGAAAATAGATAATGTTGTTCAATACATTTTCATCCATCAATTATATTCAAAGATTTCTTCTATTTATTATAAGTAACTCAAATCTTATTTTAGTTTTCAATAATTCCAATTATTATATAGATTTTCTTATATTGAACAAAATTAATAATTTCTTACAGTATTTTGATTGTGGAATTTGCATAAGCAAGAAAGGTTGGTTGTTAATACTATAAAATAAGTTGGTTGTTAAAATATAAAACAGTGTAGGTGGATGGACTGACGAACTTTCTCTTAAGGATGATTTGTGGTGTTATCTAAGTTGTAGCTTATAACAGATGATCAATTACACTAACGAATAGAGAGTAATGACTATTTATTGATTTAATGAAGTCACATATATTGATAATTAATTAATTGAATATGATAATAATAAATGGGATAAATGATAATTGATATAATTGTTTACCAACCAGGAATCCGTTAAGGTAAAAGATGTTGAAAACTCCATATTAAAGCTAGATATTATGTATTACTAAATCATATATTGATGCATGTATATATTAGTAGCATTGATGACATTGGCAGATACATTAATATCATTGACAGTATTGAATGCATTGATAATACATAACTGGATGATGCATATGAATAGATAGGATATATTCCTTTAGTAATTCATGAATAATTTTATGCATTGTTGTTTTATCAATTTATTATTTTTTATATCAATTATTGATCATTTTAAGTTTTATTGATAATATTTGGTCATTAACTATATTGACTATTATTGATTATATTAGATTAAACATATCATATTGATTCTTTAGTCCTTACATTAAAAACTTTAGTGAGTTTTTTATTACCACTAGGCTTTTGACCTGATTATGTAAATTTTTAATGATTTTATGCGAGGAAAGAGGCCAGGCTAGTTAAGAAGAGATTCTTAGAGATTCTAAGGTTTTTTTGAAAATTTTATAATATATTTTCATTTATTTATTTTAGTTAAGAGCTTGTGATAGATTAGTGATAGAGTGATATCTTAGCTAGTGTAAATAATATTTTAGGTGAATAAATAGTAAAATATATTGATGCGTATAATTTTAGTTGCTTTCATTAGTTATTATTTATATTGATGATTTATAAAAGCTCTAGTATATTCTTAAAATAATAAATAGATAATTCTTCCAAATTTAATTTTAGGGCATTACAAAAAGTTATGACTGTCAAAAAATAGAAAACTTTGGTGTATGTGTGAAGGTGAATAATCATATGGGTTATAACTATGAGTATTATGGGGTATTACAGGAATGTAATAACTTATATTGTTTTAATTATGATTGGGTTAATCCAACGCAAAATAAAGGAATAAGGATGCATCCACTTTATAATATTACAGAAGTAAAGCAAGGTAGAAGATATGAAAAATACAACCCATTTGTCATTACTAGCCAGGCTACCCAAGTCTTCCTTGCTAACAATCTAGGTAAATAATTGCAGGGTAAGCAAGATTGGCATGTAGTTATTAAGACTAAATCAAGGGAGCTTATTGAGAATACTACATCAATACTAGTAACACATCAAGAAGAGTGTATGTCATACTTTAAATAGACTACTAATGATGTACATGATCAAATTGCAGCTAATGAGACCAGGTTGCAGTTAAAGGATAGACTTATATATTGAGAAAGATATTGAAGATGTTTATATTGAGGATATAATCTCATTAGATGAAAATAAATCACCTAGTGATTAATAGTTATGAGGTAAATGTGAATCATCTATATTTGTTTATATATTAATATACATACAATAGTTCTTTTTTTATAGCATAATAATAATAAACTCATAAATTTTTTAATAGAATCGTAGTAGTTACTACTTATTTATTATATTTAATTTACTTATTTTTGCATTTTTATAAATATATAAATTATAGCTAATTATTTCTTTTATTTATTGCATATGGATTCTGAAGGTAATGAGCCCCCCAAGCGGTCAATCATAAATGTATTCAGGCATAAGAAAAATATCGATGGATGATTCGATAGGGTTGGAGGTACTGAGGAGACATCCTATTTATAGCATGCCACTCATACCTAGCATAGCCCCCCTTTGCCTACACCTCATGTAGGGAGTCTTCAATTTTACTCCTTATACCCCCGCTTTTCTTTACCAGACCCTATACAGATAGTTACCTTTTACTCGTACTACCCCCACCAACTTCTCAGGGAGTCTCTTCTACTTATCTTTATCCACCATACATTATGTCATTCTACTACCCACAAGCCCCTCAGCCCTCTGCAATTGGACCTTCCACCCCAATTACAGTTGAACCTTCCACGCAGACTGACGCAACACCGACCACAGATGGGCGCATACTAATTCATCCCGAGCATGGCATAGACGTTAATGTGTATATATTATATTGCACATATATTTAAGAAATAATATTTTTAACTAAATATTTTGTGTAAGTTTTACCTGTCAAAGCAGCTCACACATAAAATATGACATATCGTAAGGAGTAGGTTTGATGCCTCATATATTTTTTTTGGAAGAAAATTTTGAAGGAAGTGCGCAACATGTGGTTTAGAGAGTTTGAGGTTAGTAAGTTGCAGTATTGTTAACATCTATCCATATTTTTTTAAGCCAACAAAAAATAAATTTTATTCTAATTTATTATATACAACAAGATTTTTATTGGTTGCTTGAGCATAGTACAAATTTGAGAAGCACATACCAACTTGCCTGTGATTTCATCTTGAGATTTATATAGAGTATTCATACACATGACATAATGGTTAATGCTCAGGTTACAAGCTTTATTATTTACTCTTACATATGTAAAAAAATATTATATTTCACATTTGTTGGTTTATGTTGTGTATTTTTATCATAGAAGGTCTTTTGATTTGTGTAAAACATAATAAAGCTGGCCATACTATATAACTATTACAATATATATTATCTAAGCAAATGCTACCAAGAACTCAAGTTGATTGGACATATTCAAGGCCCTCATAAGAGGGTGACCTAATAATCTTTCATTTAAATGCCTTTGGGATTGTAGAAGGCCCATTTAAAGCTATCATATCCCATATATAATAATAAAAGTCTTGCCATTTTTGGAAACTAAAGGAGTGTGATATATATATATATATATATATATATATATATATATATATATATATATATATATATATATATATATATATATATGCTACTATTTTTTTAATATCTAGTATGTAGTATATTTATTTATATTCAATAATGTGTTATATAAATAGCATAACACAAAAAACTATTATTTTATGTGGGTTGTACTGCATGATATGTTCAAGTATACTATTCTTATATTGTTATGCCACACATGCATTAAATATTTATGAATTTGGTTATATTGATATGTAAGCATTTTATAAATACTAATTATTATAATATGGCACCCACACTTATTGTGTATAAGCATTATGACCTATATATTGTGTTGACTTAATTTATACTTATGTAGGATCCATAAATAACTTTTGTTCTTGTTGGTGTTTTTGTGTATACCTAATTTTATTAAAATTAATTCCATCATCTTTTTAACTATCTAATCTTACTAAGGAATACTTATCATTATACTTAACATAATTAGCTATAATAACCTTACATATGTCTAATTGTACTCATAATATATAATCTTTCTGTTTTGATAAATTTTTTAGCACATTAATATTGAATTATACTATTGTGTCTGATTCGATAACAATCACTCAATTGGGGATGAATGCATTTCCCTTTTGCACTACTAATGTTTGTATGTGTGTGAGTTTGTGATATAAATTCTTTGTCTAAGTAACTAGTTATAATGATATGTTGGGTCTAGTAAATAGGTTGTTAAACCTAAGTTAATGTCCCAAGGCTAACCAAGATGGGGGGTGAATTGGTAATTTAAAAATTATACTTCTACTCTTGGATTTTTAGAAAACCTTTTTACTTATTAATGCAAGTTAAATTTAAAGTTTAAAAAATAAACTTTTCAACCAGAGTAAACAACTTGCAATGAAATTAAATGCGGAAGAAAAATAAGAAAGAACACACCAGATTTATAGTGGTTCGGTCAAACCTTGACCTACATCCACTCCCGGAGGCACCCTTCGAGTATTGCACTAATACCACAAAGTGACTCTCCTTTTGCCCCCACAGCAAGGCGGAGAAGCCTGTACAAAATCACTTTCACCTTCCCCGGTGCGGTGGAGTAGCCGGGTTCTTTGACACCAAAGAGATCTTCTTCTCGCCAAAACTTCCCTCAAGACGACCCTTGAATCCGATGGTACTGAAGTGCAAGTTCGCCGAAGCAACCGTGTGAATATCCCCTTCACACTCCCTTGAAATCACCTCCAAGGATCTTCTCCCTCTCAAACTCCACCCTTTCCTCTCTCCCTTTCAAGTTCTCTCTTCTAGTTTTCTCCCAAAGAACGAAGACACAATGACTGTCAAAGATACACTTTGTCGTCCTTTTACACTCTCCAAGTGTCGGCAGAGAACCGGACCAATGTTGTTGAACTTCACTTGAGATCCTTCAAAGGAGATGAGAAGAAACAAAGAGATCTTCTTCTTCAAGTAACCTTGTGAATCCCTCACAAACCCCTCACTTGATCTCTCACTCTTCACTCTTACAATCTCTCCCAAACTCTCACTCTCAATGATCCCTCTCAAGAGAAAACAACTCCAAAGACCCTTGTAATAGTTTCTAGGACTCCTTATATATAAAGGACATGAAAACCCGCTCAAAAAACTGCTAAAAACATGTTTTTCTGCGCACCGGATCGTCCCGTACGAACCATTTGTTCATCTGTACGAACCAATTTCGTCCTGGATGAAATTGGTTCGTCCCGGGACGAAAAATTTCATTCGGTACGAACAGTTATATCAAAAGTTGGTTCCGAAAACTGCCACTACAGGAAAACCTACTATTACCGGCGGACAGAATCCGCCGGAACAAATGTAAATTCTGACGGAACCGTTCTTTTCCGGCGCATGTTCCGGCGCAAATATCTCCGTCGGTTTTGGGTGCGTCGATAAATTTGTTCCGACGCATATTTTGCGCCGGAACCAGTTCCGGCGTTGTTTCCGACGCATTACCGGCGCATTAAACGGTTTGTTTGCCGACGTGAAAAACGTGAAAATTCCGGCGCCTAATGCGCCGGTATTTACCGTCGCAGTATACGACGGTAATTAACGGCAGATTAAGCGCCGGAATTGCGTCAGCGAAATTCCATGATTGTTTGCGACGCAATTGTTGCGTCGGTAATTAACGGCGGAAGTTTCGCCGGTACATACGCTCGATACATTCGTTGTATCGTCGTTTCCGGCGGATTACCGGCGCATAATCCGCCAGAAACTGCCATAGTCGGTTCCCATCGTCCTGGACGAACTGGACTTCGTCTGGACAAAATTTTTACAGTGAGAAACTCGTCCTGGGACGAAAAATGATTTCGTCTGGACGATCAGTCCTTAGAAAAATTTTCCAGTTCAGTTCCTGTCCGTTCTATTGCTCTTATAAGGAGATAACTGATCTGATCGTCCCATACGAACAATGTTCGTCCCGTACGATCAGTATAAAATTTTTTTCAAGATCTCCTTTAAGTGTGTGTATATTTATTCACTCAATTACAATCACTCCCTCTCAAATTTAATTCAAATAAAAAGTACAAGCTTCAAATTCATAGAGTATCTCATGCTGAATCTGATTTGAAGTCTTTATAGTCTGGGGTTCGATTTTCCTGAAATATTAGTACACACAAGAGCAAAAACAAATCTTCCAAAAAATATTAGGAGATAACAACACATATAACAATAATATTTGGAATCATCAAAACTATACAAGTTGCAATAATGTAAAATATGCAAATAGCAACTTTCCTAACAATCTCCCCCTTTTTGATGATGGCAAAATAATTATTGTTTGTATAATTTGAAATTCTAAGAATCTCCTAAACTCCCCCTGAATTAATGAACATATGAAAATAAGGAGGTATTAAAATTATTTTTGTTTTCAAAATTTTTAGAAATACAAAATAAAGAAAACAAACACACATACACTAAACAAAATAAACACACAACGATATGAATACACAAGACACAACAAATAATTTCTCCCCCTTTTTGACAACATCAAAAAGTGAAGAAGAAAAAGACTAGAAATGTAAGCAGACATATGAAAATCATTTAAAAATTTAACCTTTAAAGTGTTTGACATAAGTTATGCAAATAAAATTAAAACATTAGCCAAATCATAAAATTCATAGAATTTAAGAAGAGATATAACATAGAAACTAAAAGAATTAATCAACACATGAGTATATTTAGACATTTAAGATAGAGAAAATCATTGTAAAAATGATGATATAAAAATTTTATATTTTATATTTCAATATGTAATATAAATGTACATAAGATCAATTTTGAATTAAGAGATTAAAAAATTAAAGAAAGAAATAACTACCACATGTGGCGCTTTGCGCATCTTTTTCAATTTTGTGGCACATTTTTGTGCATCTTTTCACTTGTTGGGCTTATTTTGTGCCTATTTTTCACATTGCAAATCTTTGCACATTTCTTTTGATTTTTGTACATTTGTACAATTTTCAAGAGTAATTGTATTCTTTCCAAAATCAATAATCTAAACCTTCAAATCTTTCTAAGTGCATAAATATTAATTGATAAGTGAAATATAAAATAAGAAAACATCACAATTGTAATAATAATATTAAAATTAATGTAGTTTAAATAAGAGACATGAAATTGACAATCTTAATAATATCAAGTTATAAACACAACTTAAATTTAGAAAAATTAGAGTTTCTAATGAATTCAATTTTATGTTGCAATTCAAAGTATAGCACTTGTAAGATAAAAAATTTAAGGGTTTTTCATATAGGCTAACAAACATTTAAAACACAGAACAAAAACACTTAAACATCCAAAAGAAATCTAAAGTAATAAAAGAATAGAAAAACACTAAACAAAATACAAGTACATAAACTATAAAAATCTTCATATCACATTCCAAATGTCTCACAACAAGAAACATGGAATCCGATATGAAAATATCTCAAAATCATACAAAACACACAAAAAATTTAAAAATAGAAAAACACATAAAACAAACAAAAATAAAAACACAACAAATAAAAAACATACACACAAAAACACATAAACAAAGGGTTTAAATATCATTTTGCTCCTGGTCTGATGATTCAGAAGCTAGATCTGCTCAGTAGATTTTTTTCTTTTCATTATTTTCCCATTTTATAATTTGCATAGCTTTGCCCTTTTCTTTAGTAGGAAGAGTTCTCAAATTAGGGCACTGACTTTTTAGATGTCAAGATTTCCTACATCCAAAGCAAATAATATTTGAAGAAATCTGAATATTCTTACCATTTTTACCTTTATTACACTTTTGTTGATGCTTATGCTTGTGCTTTAGTGGACTTTTCAATTTGCTTGTTAAGTCATCGATTTCCTCACCAACTAAGCAACTTTTCTCCATGTCTTCCGCTTTTAGCATTATTGTTTCACCTGCATCCAAAAGTCTTTGACCCAAATATTGCTCGTAGGAAATTAGTGAGCCAATCAAATTATCAATAGAATATTCATTCAAATTTTTTGATTCGCAAATAGCAACAACTTTGGCATCAAACTTGTCAAGTAAACAACGTAAAATTTTATTGACTATTTCAAAATTTGAAAATTCTTTACCTAAAGCATTCAATGATGTTACAATTTGAATAAACCTAGTATGCATGTCTAAGATCATCTCATAAGGTTTCATGCTAAAGTGTTCATAGTCATGCATCAAAAAATTCAACTTAGATTGCTTGACTTCACTAGTACCTTCATATGTAATGCATAAACTGTCCCAAATGTTTTTGCCGGTAGTACATGTAGAGATTCTCATATAATCTTCTAAATTTAAAGCACAGAATAAACAATTCATACATTTAGCATTTAATTCAGCATAAATTTATTCTACTCTACTCCATTCAGAAAAAGGGGTATCAGTTTTGATTCCATCTATAATACGTGACGGTACAGAATAACTATTTTGAATCATATGCCACATTCGATAATCTATTGATTGCAAGAAAGTTGACATTCGAATTTTCAAAAAATCAAAAGAAATATTTTCAAATAAAGGTGGTCTAACAATTGAATATCCTTCTAATGTTTTACGGTTTCTAAAATTAGCCATACTCATTTTTCAAAAAGTAGTCAAAACTTATGATTTTGAAACAAAGCTCTGATACCACTTGTTGGGTCTAGTAAATAGGTTGTTAAACCTAAGTTAATGTCCCAAGGCTAACCAAGAGGGGGGGTGAATTGGTAATTTAAAAATTATACTTCTACTCTTGGATTTTTGGAAAACCTTTTTAATTATTAATGCAAGTTAAATTTAAAGTTTAAAAAATAAACTTTTCAACCAGAGTAAACAACTTGCAATGAAATTAAATGCGGAAGAAAAATAAGAAAGAACACACCAGATTTATAGTGGTTCGGTCAAACCTTGACCTACATCCACTCCCCGGAGGCACCCTCCGAGTATTGCACTAATACCACAAAGTGACTCTCCTTTTGCCCCCACAGCAAGGCGGAGAAGCCTGTACAAAATCACTTTCACCTTCACCGGTGCGGCGGAGTAGCCGAGTTCTTTGACACCAAAGAGATATTTTTCTCGCCAAAACTTCCCTCAAGACGACCCTTGAATCCGATGGTACTGAAGTGCAAGTTCGCCGGAGCAACCGTGTGAATATCCCCTTCACACTCCCTTGAAATCACCTCCAAGGATCTTCTCCCTCTCAAACTCCACCCTTTCCTCTCTCCCTTTCAAGTTCTCTCTTCTAGTTTTCTCCCAAAGAACGAAGACACAATGACTGTCAAAGATACACTTTGTCATCCTTTTACACTCTCCAAGTGTCGGCAGAGAACCGGACCAATGTTGTTGAACTTCACTTGAGATCCTTCAAAGGAGATGAGAAGAAACAAAGAGATCTTCTTCTTCAAGTAACCTTGTGAATCCCTCACAAACCCCTCACTTGATCTCTCACTCTTCACTCTTACAATCTCTCCCAAACTCTCACTCTCAATGATCCCTCTCAAGCCCTTGTAATAGTTTCTAGGACTCCTTATATAGAAAGGACATGAAAAACCGCTCAAAAAACTGCTAAAAACATGTTTTTCTGCGCACCGGATCGTCCCGTACGAACCATTTGTTCATCTGTACGAACCAATTTCGTCCTGGACGAAATTGGTTCGTCCCGGGACGAAAAATTTCGTCCGGTACGAATAGTTATATCAAAAGTTGGTTCCGAAAACTGCAGAACATTGCCAGAAACTGCCATAGTCGGTTCCCATCGTCCTGGACGAACTGGACTTCGTCTGGACAAAATTTTTACAGTGAGAAACTCGTCCTGGGACGAAAAATTATTTCGTCTGGACGATCAGTCCTTTGAAAAATTTCCCAGTTCAGTTCCTGTCCGTTCTATTGCTCTTATAAGGAGATAACTGATCTGATCGTCCCATACGAACAATGTTCGTCCCGTACGATCAGTACAAAAACTTTTTCAAGATCTCCTTTAAGTGTGTGTATATTTATTCACTCAATTACAATCACTCCCTCTCAAATTTAATTCAAATAAAAAGTACAAGCTTCAAATTCATAGAGTATCTCATGCTGAATCTGATTTGAAGTCTTTACAGTCTGGGGTTCAATTTTCCTGAAATATTAGTACACACAAGAGCAAAAATAAATCTTCCAAAAAATATTAGGAGATAACAACACATATAACAATAATATTTGGAATCATCAAAACTATACAAGTTGCAATAATGTAAAATATGCAAATAGCAACTTTCCTAACATGATACATATCAATACTTTTGGATTATAGACACTATAGCAAATGTAAATTAAATCTTTTATTGATCTTCATATAACTCATATTTTCATTTAATTAATGGTTGCCTATATTTACTAAGTAAAGATTGTGAAATCACCAATAATTTATATTCTATAATTTAATATTTCGAGGAGTTGTTATGAAATGAGAAGAATCTATAATGCTGAAAAAAATTAAATTAAATTTCTCTCATGTTGCCTTCAACTCAATGTCGTCCTTTATCATGTATGAATCATATTTGTTGGGGTCTTTATAATTATTGATTCAACCAATAATACATCATGATTTTCTTGGATCTCGAATATTTGAATTATTCTATTACATCATTTTTCGATGAGGATTCACTCAAGTAAAATACTTAATAGAAAATCATTAGGCCTTCTTGTTCCATTCAGTCAGAATAGCTTTACATGTTTTTAATAACGAGTCACACTAATTAGTTAGAAGAAAAGTGAGACATAAGATGATCTTCACAATATCTACACTCTAGGTTGTTACGGGCTTTGCAACCA
The DNA here is from genome assembly GCA_016618105.1 of Dendrobium huoshanense. Lineage (NCBI taxonomy): Eukaryota > Viridiplantae > Streptophyta > Magnoliopsida > Asparagales > Orchidaceae > Dendrobium > Dendrobium huoshanense. The sequence goes on along the minus strand of CM028347.1, from coordinate 68,437,439 downwards.
CAAAATGATATACGGATTGTAATGCCCCAATATCTAAATTTAAAATAATTATCTATTTTTATCTTTTAATTAATTTGTCTAGGCTACTAAATATCCATCATTTTAAATAAATTCAACAAAAAATAATTATAAATCATATACATCAAAAATTTTATATATTCATTCCTTCAAAAAAAAATGTAATTTACAATAGTCAGGAGATTTAATAATATCAATCTATACTTTTTAAACCTCATAACCACAAAAGAATAAAATAAAATACATAAATAAAAGATAACCGCTTATGATCTCTAAAAACTTTTATCTTAAATGTTGTGTGCTTTATAATGACAAAAAATAATACTTAAAGGGAACTTTTGCGTCCTTAAGAAATCCTAAGAATTTCTTTTATGATCTCTATACACTTTTGTCTTAGAGATGCCTTACCCTATCTCATGCCTATTTATTTCCCTCTTCTTTTTGATCTCCAGAGATCGCAAGAGTTTGTCTGCAGCGGTTCAACCGTTCAACAAAGAAGTTCACTAGTGAGATGGATTTCTCTTCCTTCGTCCAATGCTTTGGACTAGCCTAAGGAGCTTGACAACAAGTAGAATTTAGTTTTAGTAAGATTTAATAAATTATGTAAATCTAAAGTTATTTAATCTGTTATAATATCACAGCAAGAGGGGACCACTAATGATGAGCAGTAGCACACCATTAACGGCACCAGCTCCACGTGAAAAGTAACCTCTGCCAAAATAACCAACTGATGAAATCAAAGCCATTGGTTGTAATCATGGGTCTGTTCATATTTGCTCTATATATAGTAATAACTGTAGCTGCTATGAGAAATGGAATATGTATAGAATCACTATTGCTGTGTGTGATTCATCTCCGATACTTCCTCTGTTTTTCCTTATGCTTTTCTGTTCTAGTTTTCTGCTGATATAGTATTGCAGGTTTTCAACATGGTATCAGAGCAATTGTCTCACGATGTTTGATCCTTCATTTGCATTATTTTTCAATGACGACTCCAGCTATGTCGTCTACAACCTCAACAATAAATATAGTAATCAAGTACACCCAGCTTCAAGAGACTCAAATCCCCTCTTCTCTGAAATTTTTCATGAACAATAACAAGAATATTGTTCATACTCCTTTAACTACTGACAATCATCCCATATGGAGAGCTCAGGTGATTAAAGTCTTTCAGGAAAATGGATTTTATGATTTCCTGGATGGTTCAGCGACTGCACCTCCACCATTTACGGTTACTTCTGACAGTGTTTCTACACCGAACACTGAGTTTTCTGTATGGAAACTTATTGATTTGAATTTAACTTCAGCTCTTTACTCTATCATCATTCCTTCTCTTCTCCCTTATGTGTTAAATTTGGACACTACTCACGCTATGTGGATAACTATAGAGAAGAGGTTACAATCTACTAATCGATCCCACATACTTCAGCTTAAAAATGAGCTGCATCATATTACCATGAAGGAGATGACTATGACACAATACTTATCGCTCATTAAATCCAAGGTGGATGCAATTAATGTTGCTGGTAGTAGTTTGGACATAGAAGATATCATACTCTATACTCTTAATGGCTTGCCTGCTACCTATAATGCTTTTAAAACCTCTATATGCACAAACCTACAACCTCTTAGTTTAGATGATCTCTACTCATTGTTATGCAGTGAGGAGATTAACTTGATAGCTGATACACTGCGTGAAGCTCATATAACTGCAGTCACAGATCCACCGACTGCATTATATGCTTCAAGAGGTCGTAACCGAGGATGATCGTCTGCAATGCGTTCTCATCCTTACAATCGAGGTGGACGAAACACTAGACGAGGAGGTCGAACAGGAAATCACAGTATTGAATGAAAGATTAGTGCTCGTTGTGGTCATTCTACAGTAAATTGTTGGTATAGAACTGATCTGGAATATCAGTCACCACAAAATGCATCACTTACAACTACTATCACCCCTTCAAATGCTGATTGGTACCTTGATACTGGTGCATCTTCGCATTTGACATCAGATGCTTCACAAATGTCTTCAGTACAACCTTATCATGGTCAGAATCAGATCACTCTTGGTAACGGACAGAGTTTGCCTATTGCTGCCACTGGATAAGGACTGCTTCCTTCTCCTTCACGTAAATTTCTTCTTCATCCTCTTTATTTCGTTCCTAAACTTACTCATAACTTGGTTTCTGTAAAACAACTCACCTCTAATAATGATTGTTCTATTGTTTTTTATTCCAATGGTTTTCGAATAAAGGATTTGAAGAACCATTCAACTCTCCTTCAAGGTCACAGCCATAATGGGCTCTATCCCATCTCAAGTGCTTTCATCTCCACCAGCACATCAACAAACATATCAACCTCTTCAACTCTCTGACACAAGAGACTTGGACATCCAAATACCAACACTCTTGCTGTTCTTCGTGCTCGGAATTCGTCTGTTTTCTTAAAAAATGTTGTTAGTTCTTGTAGTTCTTGTTATCAGTCCAAATGTCATCGTGTTAGTTTTCCGTTATCTACTTCTACTGTGTCTAGACCTCTTCAAATTGTTCACTCTGATGTATGGGGTTCCTCCCCAATACCTTCTATTAATGGATTCCGTTATTATGTTATATTTGTTGATGAGTTTTCTCGCTATACTTGGATATTTCCTATGATTCAAAAGTCTGAGACCTTTCATCACTTTCTTAATTTCAAAACCATGGTGGAAAAACATTTTAATTCATCAATTACTATTTTCCGGTCAGATTTTGGAATAGAATTTAAAAATAAACTGTTTCAGAACTATTTTCAAACCCATGGTATTCAACAACAATTCAGTTGTCCATATACTCCTCAACAAAATGGTTTGGCAGAGCAGAAACACCGTCATATCATAGAAACTGCTCGTACACTGATTTTGGATGCAAATCTGCCATATAATCTATGGGTATATGCTGTCCTTACTACTGTTTACTTAATAAACAGACTGCCCTCTTCAAATACTAAAAATAAGTCTCCTCATGAGCTGTTGTTTCATCTTGCACCAAACTATAAAATTCGGAAGGTTTTTGGATGTCAATGCTACCCACTTCTTCACTCAACTAAAACTCATAAGCTTGCTCCTAAAGCTCTTAAATCTGTCTTCATTGGTTATGCAACTGCATCCAAAGGATATCTGTGTCTTAACATTCATACAGGCAGCATTATCACATCTGTAAATGTTCAATTTCATGAACATTTGTTTCCATTCAAATCTGATAATTCTTTTCATACTACTTTTCAACCTAGCTACTGAATACTCAATTCCAAAAAATAATCCTCCTCCTCTGACTCTAGTTCCTCTCACTACTTCTAAATCTCCACCTACTATCATTGAGTCTGCTCAGTCTTCGCCAACAGCCACTCGGACATCAAATCACTCTTCCTCTAATTGTGGTTCCAGCACCACTATTATACCACAAATTACTCCAGATTCCTTGTCTGCTTCATCCGCACAGCCGCGCCTGACCAAAACACATAAGATGACTACTCGACTTCAAACAGGACATCTCAAACCCCGATCCATCTTTAATCTTCTTCATCTAACTCAACAGTCCTGTTATCATACCTCCTACAATCAAGCAGCTAAATGTCCAAACTGGCGCAATGCAATGTCCGCGGAATTTCAAGCCCTCCAGTAGCAGGGTACCTGGACGCTGATACCTCCCCAATCTCACTATAATGTCTTGGGCAACAAATGATTATATAAAACCAAACTTGCTGCTGATGGTAGTATTGCCAGATACAAAGCCCGTCTGGTGGCTCAAGGGTACAAACAAGAGTATGGATTTGATTTCTTTGAAACCTTTAGCCCAGTTGCTAAATTTCAAACAATATGAGTATTTCTTACTGTTTCTCTACACAATAACTGGACTATTACACATTTAGATGTCTCAAATGCATTTTTGCATGGATCATTAACTGATGATGTCTATATGGAGCAACCAAAAGGGTTTGTTGATCCTAATTATCCTTCATATGTTTGCAAGATAAACAAAGCACTTTATGGTCTCAAGAAGGCACCTAGACAATGGTTCTCCACATTTACGGACTATTTACTGTCTTGGGGTTTTGAATTCAGCACAGCTGATCATTCTCTACTGTTTTATTCCAAATGTGGGATTACACTATATCTACTCATCTATGTAGATGATATCTTACTCATGGGAAATGACTCTTGCTGTGCTTCGAAACTCCTCCATGATCTACAACAGCAGTTTGCTGTTAAAAATCTCGGCCATCTTCACACTTTTCTTGGCTTGCAAGTGATTCAGTCACCTGATCTGATTTTTCTGCACCAGCAAAATTATGCTCGGTCTATCCTCAACCGAGCTGGCATGACTGCTTGTCATCCTTTACAAACGCATACTGCTCCAAAGACAGACACTTTAGCTGAAGCTCTGCTTCCCTTCTCCGATCCTCAGTTTTACTGCAGCATTGCAGGATCTTTACAGTATCTCACGCTTACTCGTCCTGATATAGCATTCGCAGTTAATCAGGCATGCCAGCATATGCATCATCCGTTAAATCTGCATTTTCAGATGATTAAACAGATCTTACGGTATCTTCATGGTACCTTACATTATGGTCTGCCTATACGTCGTGGTGAAATGCAACTCACGGCATACTCTGATGCTGATTGGGCTGGTGACAAGCAAGACCGCAAGTCCACCACTGGTTTCTGTATATTTCTTGGAAATACACTCATTAGCTGGAGCTCCAAAAAGAAGCATCTATTGCTCGTTCTTTTACGGAATCAGAATACTGGTCACTCACTGCTGCTTCAACGGAAATTGTCTAGTTACGCCGACTGCTGTAGGAATTTCACTTCCCTCCATTGAGCCCGACTACACTCTTTTGTGACAATATCTCTGCAATTTCTCTTGCAAACAATCTTATGTTTCATGCCCGAACGAAACACATTGAGATTGATTATCACTACATTCGTGAGTGTATTAAATCCAATATTATCCAGATGCATCATCTCTCTACTACGGATCAAACTGCTGATGTCTTTACTAAGGACTTATCCACAACTCGGTTTCAAGCTCTTCGTACCAAATTAACTCTTCAACTTGAAACAGTTAATTTGAGGGGGAATGTTAGAATATCACAGCAAGAGGGGACCACTAATGATGAGCAGCAACACACCACTAACGACACCAGCTCCACGTGGAAAGTAACCTTTGCCAAAATAACAAACTAATGAAATCAAAGCCATTGGTTATAATCATGGGTCTGTTCATATTTGCTCTATATATAGTGAGAACTGTAGCTGCTCTGAGATATGGAAGATGTATGGAATCACTGTTGCTGTGTGTGATTCATCTCCGATACTTCCTATGTTTTTCTTTATGCTTTTCTGTTATTGTTTTCTGCTGATATAGTATTGCAGGTTTTCAACATAATCCTACTAAAGTTAAATCTTGAAAACTATTTGATAAGATAAATGTTAAATTCTATGAAACCATTGACAATATAATTCATGATTTTAGGAGATTACTTCATTAAAAGTGTTTTAATTTTAATTAGAACTTTAAGTACAAATTACTTATTAATTTTAATTTTAATTATAGTTAATAAATTACAATTACAAAATTGTATAATTAGAAAAATTTTAATTATGAAATAACTTGTTAATTCTAATTTTCATTAATAACAAATAATTATAAATAATATAAATAGTATCTAAGTTAGTTATCAATTAATATAAGTAATTAATTAATTAATTACAATTAACTAATTAAATTAATTGTTCCCTCGTTTTCCTTCTCTGGTCATACCCGTACTGCTATTCCTATAGCCGCAGGGTTAAATTTTCCAGTCCTCTTCTCCAGCTGTTTGTCACTCTTCGACTTCGCGAGGAAGAGTTTTGAATTCTTCGCTTCCTGTCGGATCCGAAGTCACAACTCCTCGCCGTTCTTCTGTTGTATCACAAGTAACGACGACGGGAGCTTGCTCGTTGCCAAAGGTAGCCATCTTTCTTCCTTTCGCGCACTTCTTCGGCCAAAATCCCATAAATCCAACGTATTCCCGGATTTAGTTAATCCGGGATTTACGGCAAAAAGAGGGAAATGAAGGATTTAATTCGCTGCGAGATTTAACAGTTTCCTAAATCCTGTTTGGCAGGATTTAGCATAAATCCTGTATCCAAACAGCCCCTAAATGTTATTTGCAAAAGATGCGTGGACTTGTAATTATTAGTCACTTATTTTGTGATTGTTACTTATAGGTTTAAATTATATTTGGATTAATATTATGACTCTTATGAAGATTTAGAGAAGCTAACCTTAATTCTCATGAATATTAATGACAATTCTTCTAAATAATTTACGTAGGAACTAATCTCCTTTCCAGTTAAGTGCTAAATCATACAGTGAACGCTTAACATAATTTTCTCACATCTTTCCTATTTTAACTATTAAGAGAAGTAATTCCAGAAATGTTGCTTATTATAGTGATCAGTGAGAGGGAGGTTTTATCATTTCTGCATTGAACAAAAGTCCGACACATTCACGGATAAGTTAAAGAGCAATTCATATGAGACATGTGGTTTTCTTTATAAAAATTTAGAAAGCGGAAAATCATAAGACTTTCTCATGTTGAAATGATTCTACTAGTGTGAGCTGAATATCACATTGAATGCTTTTCTCTATAATTTCAGAAGTCATTAATATAATATATTAGAAATTAATTGTGAAAGATATCTTTCATGTCGGTATTTTGGAGTTTTAGGTGTGGAATTTTCATCAGGCGATATTGGGTGATTTTCTTGATCACACTCTTAATAAATGGGAGATTAGGGAATCGAGAAGAACTATATTAGATGTTTGTAGTTAACAAACATCATACATTGGCACGTGTTGGCTAAGGATCGATTGAGAATGTCGAACATTAGGCAATAGATGGTGGTCTATTCGATCATGCTTTTTGTGAGACTGAATGTTGACAATCACAAAGGAGTGCATCAAAAGTCAATTGCTAATTAAAGTTGGACATTAGTAGGTTTTAGGTGATAGTTGACTATAAACATCGGATGTCAAGAACTATCAGTGATAAGTCAACAATAATCCATTGTAATAAGTCAACAACAATCTATTGTAGGGGGAGGGATTGATGACTAAAAGGTCAACATCATACATCGGTGGCGGATTAACACAAATATTGGTAGGCATCATATGATGTTTTATTAGGAACGTCGAATGTTGGGCAATTGTTAGTGGTCTTCTCGATTGTTCTCTTTATGGAAGGGGAGATTAACAATCAAGAAGACAACATAGGATGTTGATGGTTGAAAAATGTAAGATATTTGTAGGCATTGGATGACATCTAATTGGAATTGTCAGACATCATATGATAGTTGGTGGTGTGCTCTGATGTTATTCTTGTAGGAGAGGAGACCAACAACCATGAAGGAGAACATCAAACATCAGTAGCTGATAGATTTCATGCATTTGCAGACATTAAATGATGGTTAACTCTGAATGTGAAAAGTTTGGCGATTGTTTGTTGTTTGCTCGGGCATTTTGCCTATAGGAGAGGATATTGATGACCGTGAAAGCGGGGATCTAACATTAGTAACTGATATATGTCTTTGTCCTTGGTATGCATCAAATGTTGATTGATGAGGATTCCTCATTGAGGAATGTTTGAGGCCATGTGACATCGAGTGGTCTAACACTATCTTGCTCCTTATGTAAGGGGAGATTAGACAAACTGAAAGAATGATGTGAATGTTGGGCTGATTTCAGGGGATGGTAGATATCATTATTGGTTGTCGGTAGGTGTAGTGTTGATTGACAGTGAGTGTCAATATTGGTTGACAACGCGAGTTGACGTTGGGCGATGGCTGATGTTGGCATTGTTCTTCAATGGGTATTAGGTGCTAATAATTAGAGCTTTATAATTCTCCAATTTATGGAAATTTCCCCACCAAAGTCCTCACCGAAATTCCCTTCAATTGTATAGAAATTCGTCATATGTATAGATTTTTAGAGGCGGCATACTAATCATTTTTGCTAGTCATTTGGACATTCAATCAAAATGTTTGAATTGATCACTTGAGTAGTCTTATGAAGTTTTCAATTATAGTTTCTATTTATTTTAGGTCAATTTCGACTAAGATCAAGACATTCTTAGTAGTGTTGGGTTTATCTCATCAAGGAACTCATTTTGACTATAAGTTTGTTGAAAATGGTGTTTAGATAATCTATAAGTCTATTCCAAAAGTTTTTTATTTGAATACTTGGGCGCATTGAGATTTGGAATAATATCCATATTTGGTCATATGAGTTTTAGGTGATACAACAAGAAGTTATCCATGTAAGATGCATATGTCTAGGAAGTTTTATAAGCATGTATTAATGTAATAAGTGATGATTTGATATTTATCTTTAATCTCAATTCGGTAAGGATTTGTGTTAAAAATTCTTAATCATATGGAATGCTATATGGATTGTGTGGGTCAAGAGATACATGTTTAATTGGAGTGCTTTTCTCATACGTATATTTAGAGTTTAATTTGATCATGTTTGTAATAAGTGTATGATGTGTTTGTGAAATTAAACTATACATTTGGAAAGAAAGTATATTTACCCAATGGATATCATCACATATCTGCCTTGTAACCTAGTAAGATTTAGTTAAGTTCTGAGTTAATATATGAAAACTAGCTATTTTAAAGATTTATGTAATTCCGTCACTTTGAGAGTGATTAGATGGTTAGCTAAGAAACATAGGAACTAAGTATAGATTTATGCGAATAAGGCTTTAAATAATTTATTTGCCTACCTCAATTGAATTTTACTTGACATTAAACTATTTGATATTGTTTCATGCATATCAATGTAGAGGAAGTTAAGATCGACTTGTGGAAGTTGGAACATCTTTAAACTGTTTTGAGTTAGGCAATTAATACTTATTTATATGAGTAATTGTTGTTGATAGAATTGGGTTTTATGTTTGATTTGTAATAGTGTTTACCCCTCATAGGCACCTTGATTGTAATTTTGTGATTTATATAAATTGATATTTACAACTGATATGGATGTTAGCACATAAGCATGGCAGATGGGCCACCATTGTTGGATCGATATGTATCACTGGAGCTAATGAGCTTACATGGAGCCAAGGAGTTCTTTGAAAGAATTGTAATTAGGCATATTGTATCTTTTTCTCACATTATATATACTTACATCTATGTTAAAATTTGTAAGAAACCGGTCATATGAAGCTATGCATGACATAACATAAGTGAAGATGTCCTGAAAAAGTGTAAGATGATGCTATTAACACAAATTCCTAATTATAATGCACTGTCTAGATAATGCTCAATGCTTTTATTGGTGAACTGGGGTAGACTGTATTAGATTAGCCAATAGGCCCAACTTGACCTAAACTAAGGTTTGGGTTTGATTCCTTTTGTTCATGAATTGTAGGTCAGATCTGTCATTCTTTGCTAATAATGAAGCTTTCTTTTCTTGTGGATGTAAAAATAAAGCCATACAAGTCCTTAGATTTTTTCCCATTGATTCGTCTTATGAAAATTCAAGCCATCACCATTAAAGGCATCATCATGTCACTTCAAACATCTGTATTTTTCATTTGTTGATAAAAAATGATGGTGATGATCCATGATTGACATCACTGGCTAATGCTTGACTTGGCTCAAACTCAAACACCCAACTAGGCCGGCCTATGGTCTATCACCTCCTTTATAAAAAATTGCATGAATTTAGATGATGCGTCCAAGCTTGCCCTTATTTGCTTCACATAATCATCGACCATACCTTAGAATTTGGAAAAAATCCTGAATTCTAGAGTTTTTTGTAGCTTAACCAGTTTATCTATTTTGCTAGGTTTTTGTCCATACAAAGAACTTTGCTTATTGGTCTTTTAACTTGATTAAATCATGGACATTTGGCATTCACCTAATCACCCTCTATTGATTCTTTGCTTTTTTTGGTGCTATTGACCAAATTACATCTTGTGAATTATCATCTTTGTTTTCTTTTTGATGATTGATCGATTTCTTCTATCAGCCTCCTTTATTGATCAATGATTGCTAATTGGTATTCTTCATTTATCTTTACTTGGCCTCTCTCATTGATATCTCATTAATCACTTTTGTTGACACGAAGTTGGAAACTTACATGGGCTCTCGAAGACAACTTGCTTTTATTTCTTGCTCCTGCTTATGGCATACATTTCATGCACTAATGCTAGTTGACAATTTCATGCACTAATGCTAGTTGACAATCACTTGATTGATCCCTTTTTAGCTGTAATTCTTGTGCGAATATCTAATGGGGATGGAACTTGTAGTTGGATATTTCTAATAATGGGAGTTTGTCATTTGTTGTTTATTCCTTAGAGATTTTCATTTAAATAATGCCCCCATCTCCATTACTGCTTATGTGCTTGAATATTTGGATCTAAGAGAATTGTATTGCCGTTTTACCCTCATATTCCATAGGAATGTTTTGTGCAGTATTCTTATTTTATGTTAATGCTAGAGGCTAGAACAGGCAGGCCTAGCTTTCGTAGAGGCTGTTATAACAAAACAATGGTTACTATTTTCCAAATGAAGATTTCTTTTTGCTGTATATCTGCAATAGTTCCATCAGAACTATTTTGCAAAATTTTATTGAAATGAATATTTGAACAGAACAATTGATTAATATTTTTCTTTCATTGAAATTCCTGCAATCACTGGGAGTCAGTGTAAATATGAGCAAATTACAGAGTTGAAACCATTATTTTATGCTGTATAGCATGTCTTTTCCTCTCTCTCACAATGACAAGAACAAATACCGCTATAGTCATCATAATGGGGGTTCAACTTGTAAAGGAATTGATGTTCATGAGATTTTCATGACTAAGAGCAGAGTGCGGCTTCTCTTATCACACATAGGCATCCTCGTATGTCTGGTGAACTGCTACATTTCACTTGTGAAGGTACCTAGTTTATTTCTTCTGTATGTTTTTTCAGTTTTTTACTTTCTTTGTTCCTTACAGAAGCTATCTATCTGCATTGATATCAGTCTAATGATCAGCACAATCAAGATGAAAATTAGTGCAAAAGCATGTTATAATCATGACTCTAGCCCTTAGTCAAAAGTCTGAAACCAGATTGATTTTCTTAAACAACGTTATCTAATTACACAAACTTCGGAAGGATCTTTAATCTCTAAGTTGTTCTTTAACTTTTTATTGCAGATGTGCTTGGAAATACAAGTTTTGACTTAATGTAGTGTAATAAAGGGTAACAACATGTCAGAGAAACTTAAATACTTATGACCTGTAATTTTATTTGTAAAAATTTTCTTTTCAAGTGCATGCATGCATGTTATGTCTCTAGGTGAACCTTTTTAAAATGATTTCTTAGTTTTTTCTGAGCTGTTTTAAAGGCAATAAATTATTGTATTCTTGGAATAATATTGAAATATTAGTACCTAGGATTTCAAGTGAAATTCCAATAGACTGACATTCCTATAAGTTTTTAATCCTTTATTGCTTGGTTTCCATGAATCCATTTAAAATGATTCAATAGAAAGATTTTTCGGATCTGGATTGGAAACAATAAATCATTGTATTCTTCGAATAATATTGGAATAGTAGTTCCTAGTATTTGAAGTGAAGTCGCAGTATACTGAAATTCTTAAAGTTTTTGAATGCTGTATTGGTTGGTTGTTTTGAAATGGTAGTTTCTACAGTAACAACATTTCTCCATAGTTTATAATATAGTCCTATAATGCCAAGGTTATTAAAGAAGATGTTTGACTTGGTTTAAATCACTAGCATGGTGCATTCAGTATTGTTAGGTAATCATTCAATATGCATTTATAACACTTTAATATGTATTCCTTTTTCACTTTAACTTGTATTCCTTTTCCACTTTAGCATGAATTACTTTTCTAATTTCATTAGTACAGGAGCACCATCTAAATATATCAAAGATACAACTATTTTCATTTCCTTTTCTATTTCCATTTAACGTGCACGGGTACGTTGCTTGCCCAACTAGTACCATACGGGGTCAACTTTTGTAATTTACATGCTTATACATTTTCTTTTTTATATTTACATATGTTTTATTTCAATATATATAACTTTTGTCTTGCATCTTTTTGTCCATTTTCCATATAATCATTATTCATACATTTACATACATACATACATATATACATATATAATATATATATATATATATATATATATATATATATATATATATATATATATATATATATATATATATATATATATATATATATATATATATATATATATACTAGGTGTCATAGACATTGACCTTAATATGGAATCAAAACAAAGAAATTGACCCGTTTTTAGTAAATGGCAGAGATTAAAGATAGATTGACCTTAATATGCCCATCAGAGATTCAGATGTTCATAATAGCTCTCAAGATTCTATGTTGGCTGATAATAATACGAAGAATTTTGAGGATAATGAGAGCATATTGGATATTAATGTTCTGTCATCTGCTTACCCTATAGAAGGAAACAACATGCTCTAGTGATGGAGCTCTAATTATCATAAATGAAACTCCCATTTTGTCCATCGAGCTAACTAAACAAGAAAAATATGGAGATTCAACAGAGAATCTAAGTAATCATGAGGAAAGTGAAGAAGATACATTATCAAGTCATACCTCAGCTGAAGATGAGGCGCAACAAATTGCATTACTTGGAAAGTCTTATGGTGGATATAACTCTAATGGCATGAAAGAGAGTAGCTCTTATGAAAAAGGCAATCGATAACCTGCTACTCTATCTAAAATGAAAACCTCCGAAGAGTTCCCGTCATGGCTTCCGATCTGACATTAGAAGAAAGCCGTAGCGGCGAACACACGAAGCGGATAAAAGAAATGAGAAGAATAAATAAAGGGGAGAACAACGGAATTCTAAGAGGCATATTAATGATATTGAAGTTATAGAAGGTGAAGTGACCTAAATAATTTGAGAATAAAGATATGGAGAAACGGCGGAGTGAGGAAGAAGAAAGACACGGAGAAACTGCGGAGAAAGTGGCAAGCCGAAGAGTTTCCCGCTGCTCCAAGTGATCGAAACGATGGCGATTGAGCTTCCTTTGTCTGATCCCATCTTCTCACTACGAGTAACGACTACTCCTTCGGCTTACAGATTAATTAATGCATCATTATTTCATTAATGTAGCAATTTTATGTGAATAAATTTATAATTATAATAATTAAATGAATGTTTAGGATTTGATTTGAATAATTAAAATTAATTAAAATGAAAGGCTCGGATTTGCTAAGAGTGGAATCCCAAGCCACTTTTATATAGTAGTATATATATATATATATATATATATATATATATATATATATATATATATATATATATATAAAGTATTACATTTCACTTTAATGAAACTTTCAAACATTTGTAACATACGCCCTTAATCAGAAGACTGTACGATCATGAATTATCTATACTTTCTAACATTTGTAATTAATGCAAATAATTAGAAGATTATGTGAATAAATTTAAAATTATGAAATAACTATAAAAAATAACATCATTTACCCACTTTGATTCTTTCAAGTCCTCGATTCTCAGTACAACCTAAAGAAATTTATAACCATGAAAATTTACCATTGAACTTCCATTAATTTTTCATAAATATTCATGTAATTAATAATTACCTCAAATCTCAATTTTCCTTTTCCTTATAGAATTCTTGATGAATCGAACTCTTACAACTTGATCTCTCTCTTTCTAAAATCCAAATGAAAATTTTCTCAACATCCCAAAAGCTTTCTTTCTCTCCCAAAATCTCCTCCATTCTGCTTTCAATCTCTTCTTTTTTCTTCTTCCCTCTTCTTCTCTGTTGTTCTTCTTGTTAACTGAGATTTCTTCCAATTTATCACTTCTTTAGCGATAAGAATGAAAAGGAGTTGGTGATTCTTATCCCTAAACACAATCAATTGCTAAAACCACGAATCGAGCCGTCCAGATTCGCCCATGCAAGCGTTCGGTCAGCTCCCGTTCACACTGTAATTTTATTGTGGAGATAACTAAGGGTGGATCCAGCTTCTATTTTTAGGGTGAGCAAAATTTTAATGAATTAGACAACAACAATATTAATAACAAAAACAAAATAAAATAAAATAATAATAATGAAATAATAATATCAAATAATAATAATAACAAAAAATATATATTTTTTTAAATTTAACTAACATAATGCTATCAAATTTATTAGAGAAAATTTAACCAACAGTGGTGGTAGTCATAGTTTCTATTCTACCTAAAAGGTAGGAACAACGTCACATTGGTGTTTCTAAAAAAATGGTACACAAGTGAGTTCGATTCTCGTTCTACCTATTGTGCTAAAACTTTTTTCGTCAATCCATACGGTATGCTCCTCTATATCGTCAGTTGGTATGAGCGGCCGACAGAAGAGTAGGCTTTTTGCTGTCTCTCTATTTCAATTCGCTAGACCTAGGGGACAGGCCATCAAAACTCTGTGTGGGAGATTAGTGCTCTCGCTTTGAGGTTAGGGATTCCTTCTTCATTCACTACCATCCTCCAAAACTACTGCCTTGCTTACTGTCTTAACCGTAATGGGATCGAAGCACCGAGGCAAGGTGTTTCAGTCATTTTGACTTCTAATGCGCACGAACGAGAGCTATCTCCAAAGAATCCTCAATAAGAAAGATAAGAGGTACTATGCTTACCATTGGTTCTCTCATGCCCCATTGAACGATAGCCTCGAGTAGACTGTGGATCTTAGGTAAAAACTAAACACCAAGGAAATCGAAGAAAACTTCTATTCTACATTTGAGATAAATGTGTGGCTAACTCAATAAAAAAATGCCCTTCTGAGCAGACCGTTCACCACAACCACTGTTAAGTTGATCCTCGCAGCTATGACTACCACCTTGGCCCATAGCAAGGTTAGTCTACTTAGAAATAGGAGAGTGGGGGGGGGGGGGGGGGGGGGGGGGGGGGTGGGGGGGTGGTTAGTGAGCCGAAAAACTCTTAAGAAAGCAGATGGAATGTTGAGATTGTACATACTAGAGTGAGGAATATAGAGCACTGAGGAATTTGATAACAAGAAGCTTCTCATTCTATTTATGTCAGACTATTAGATCATTAGTTGTGGAGAATGACTTTCCAAAGAAAATTGTGGATTGCATGCAATAGATTGTTGAGGGGATTTTTGGTAGGGAGCTATCCACAGGTTATATTGGATTTTTGTAGCTATTTTTGGAATGGAACCATTTACATGTAGCTAAGATCGGAAGTGTATGCTATTTCTAAAAGGAAAAAGTTTTAATAACATTTTTTGCAAATAACTGAAAGATTCACTAATGAATTAGGAGCAACTGTATTTTGCATAGAAGGCTCATGAATTAACGTTATTCCTTTTTTTATTCAATTCATGGATTTCCAATTCAACTCAAATTTGAATAAATGCAAACATGTTTTATGAAAATTTCCTTATTTTGATTCCATCAAAATTATGGAGAATCAAATGCGTATGTACTTGTAACATGCTATGAATAAATCCGTGAATTGCATTCCTTTCACTCCAAATTTCTACATGTTATGAAACAAGGGTTGTATACCTCATTGTCTCCATGGCATCCGAGAAGAGTTGTATGTCCTTAGTGATTTCCAACTTCTAAAGTTCCCAACTGCCATAACTAGTCACCAACCAAATGGCCAAATCCATGTCTAATCTCTAATGTTCATCTCCAAGAAAAGGAGAGACGATGACCTTATTGGAGATAACCAGGGGCGGATCTAACTTCTATTTTTAGGGTTCGCAAAATTTTAATTAATTAGATAACAATAATAATAATAACAAAAATAAAATAAAATAAAATAATAATAATGAAATAATAACATCAAATAGTAATAATAACAAATAATTTTTTTTTAAAAAATTTAACCAATATAATGCCATTAAATTTATAAGAGAAAATTTTTATCATTTATCTTTCAATTACATATTGGGAATGTCGAATGCGATTGGGAAGAAGGCGATTGTGAGACGGCTGCGAGACGGCTGCGACGCAATGACGTCTTGAACGTCGAATACGCAAATCGCAAAATCGGCTGCGAAGTGCAAACTTACGGGATGGGCAACGACGCTTAGGATGATAATATTAGGGAAAAAATGTTCTTTTGAGGGAAGACGACGACGACAACAACAACAACAACAAGAACAACATCATCATCAAGCCTTTGTCCCATTATGTGGGGTTGGCTACATGAATCCTTTTTCGTCATTATGTCATGTTAAAAGTTAAATTTTCATTTAAATCTAATAAAGAAAGACAATTTCTAATCTTTTCTAACTAAGTCTTTTTAGGGTCTAGCTCTACCTTTCTTAACATAAGATTAAATCTAATACCTTAGCTTTTCTAACCGGGTCATTAGAATGCCTCCGTTTAATGTGACCAAACCATCTAAGGCAACTATCTCTAATCTTATCTTCCACTGGAGCTACTCCAACCTTTTCACGTATATGCTCATTTCGTATCCTATCTCTAAGGGTAAAGCCACTCATCCACCTAAGCATCCTCATCTCTGCAACACTTAACTTAGTATTATGCTTCTCTTTTAATGACCAACATTCGGCACCATAATGATCTTATAGAATTTTCCCTTAAGTTTTAGGGGGACTTTTCTATCGTACAATAAGCTCGATTCATTCCTCCAGTTCAACCAACCAAATGGTATTATGCTGATAATATCCCCATCTATTTCACCATCACTTTGAACAATAGATCCAAGATATCTAAAACGTGTACTATGTTAGACTGGTCCAGCCGGTCTAGGCGGGACAGGCTTACGAGCGAAACAGCGACGCTCTTCTGTCTCTGGCGGATGCCGCGCGAGCCGCGATTCCACGGGAGCGTTTTAGGAAGGAATTTTGAGGAAGTTTAGGAGGGAAATTGAATGTAGGGATTGTTTAGGTATTAGCTTTTGATTTGTATGCATTAAATACTTTGTTTTCCTAGGGTTAGGGCATCCTGAATTTGGCTGAAATTTGAGATCTCCTAGATTTAGGTTTTCTTTGGGCTCTAACGGCGTCTAGAGATTTGGGAGAGATCGATCATCTTCTCGAATTAAGGATCACGTGTATCTTGCTATTTTCCGTGTTCCTTTCATCAAATAATATAAATTATCTACTATTTTGTGATTTTGTGCTGATTTTTGTGAAGAAATCTCGCTGTTTTCCAAAGATTAATAGAAAATACTTGAGATCTACAAGTGTTTCTTATCAAATTGGTATCAGAGCAAGCCGTGAGACCGGTGGAGGGCTGATTTCGGTAAATTTCAGCGGTGATTAATTGCCCGGAAGGAAGGGAAATTGCTGTTTTTGAAGTTCCAAATCCAGAATTTGTGATTTTATAAACTTCGGATTGTGATGGCGGCTAGAAAGGTGGATGTTATGGAGGAAAGGCTTGAATGGGAGAAGAATCAAATCAAAACGACGGTGGAGGAAAAGATTTCCTCCATAAAAGGACAAGTCGCCGATCTCCGAGACATGATGAAAATGTTAGAAATTCAAAATCAAACGACGGCTTCCGTGACAAGAGGGGAAGGAAAAAGTATGAATTCGAAAATTCGTAGGGAGGAAGATGAGGTGAAAATCATGGAAGGAGGAAGAAGAATGCCCCATCTGGAGCCTGTTCAGATGGAAGAAAGGGGGTGGATATAGGGAACGCCAGGAGGGATACTATGGTCGTCGAGGTGCTGATTTTGAAGACAGAAGGGGGATTTCGAAGGGGGTTTGGGCTATGGTAGAGCAAGGGAAGATCGGGAAACATGGGGTGCACCTAGCACTTGGGAGAGGGGAAACTATGGAAGAATTCGGGGCAATGAGGGCGACCAGAAGGTGAGAAAGTTGAAGATGCCCATATTCGAAGGAAAAGATGCGTATGGGTGGATTTACAAGGTGGAGCGATACTTCGCCGTCAATGGGCTGACGGAGGAGGAGAAGCTGACCACAGCTGGATTGTGCTTAGAAGGAAAAGCCCTATCGTGGTATCAGTGGAGAGATTAGAGGAGGCCTATCAGGAACTGGAGGGAATTCAAGGACTGCATAATAGAACATTTTCAAACCGACCAGGGAGGAGATTTCTATGAGCAGTTTTTTGCTTTGGCACAGGAGGGATCAGTAGCAGACTACCAGGAGCAGTTTAAGCACCTAGCCAGTAGGGTGGAGCGATTATCATATACGGTATTGGAGGGGAACTTTATGAAGGGGTTGAAGGTAGAGATCCGAGTAGCATTGAAGGTTTTGATGCCTCGTGACTTGGGGGAGGCCATAAAGTTGGTCCAGCTGGTGGAAAATTAGAAGAATCTAGAGAAGGGAGCTAGGAGCAACAACTCAGGAGGCTCTTACAGGATGACGACCACTCTTTTAGCACCCAAGGGGCCTGCATCAGACAACATTAATGAGACCACCAGGGAGAAGTCAATAGGAGGGAGTGGGAAAAATTTCAAGAGGTTGTCAGAGAAGAAGATGCAGGAGAAGAGGGCAAAGGGGTTGTGTTTCAGGTGCGAGGAGAAGTACTCCAGGGCATCGGTGCAAGGACCGAACTCTTCAGGTTCTCACAGTCTGCAATGACGAGGAAATTTAGGGAGGTGAGGAGGAGATGGAGGAGAAGCTACACTTGGATCTTACGGAGGTTTTCCTAAACTCAGTAGTAGGATTCACTACGAATCATAGCATGAAGGTGAAGGGGGAGATAGAGGGCAAAGAGGTGGTGGTGCTAATTGATAATGGGGCTACCCAAAAATTTATTTCCACTCAGGTCATTGACCAATTGGGAGTGAAGTTGGCGGCACCGGTTGTTATGAAGTGATGATGGTACAGGTATGGTGAAGAAAGGCTAGGGGATCTGTAGAGCAGTGGTGTTGACCATCCAGGTGATTTAAGTAATGGAGGACTTTCTTCCACTAGAGTTAGGAAGTATTGATGTCATCTTGGGGATGAAGTGGTTGTAAACCTTGGGGGAAACCAAGGACAATTGGGGAGCACTCACGATGGAATTAATGGTGGATGGGAGAAAGGTGGTTATAAGGGGAGATGCGGGGCTATCCAAAGCTATGGCATCACTTAAGACCAAGGTTAGAGACATACAAGAGGTGGGGGTAGATTATCTGGTGGGACTACACAGGTTGGATGCGATCATATTGGAGGAGGGAGGGGATGTTTCTCTTTCAGTGCAGCTCTAGACTCAGCAATTTGGTAAGGATTTTCAACCACCTCAAGGATGACCACCTCCACGGGAACATGAGCATATTTTTACCTTGAGGATAAGGTGGATCTTTGGGAGGGGAGTATTGTTAGATCGGTCCACTGGACCGGTCTAGCCGGTCCAGGCAGGATCGGCTTACGGGTGAAATAGCGATGCTCTTCCGCCTTTGGCGGATGCCGCGCGAGCCGCGATTCCACGGGAGCGTTTTAGGAAGGAATTTTGAGGAAGTTTAGGAGAGAAATTGAATGTAGGAATTGTTTAGGGATTTCCTTTTGATTTGTATGCATTAAATACTTTCCTTTCCTAGGGCTAGGGCATCTTGAATTTGGCTGAAATTTGAGATCTCATAGATTTAGGTTTTCTTTGGGCTCTAGCGGTGTCTAGAGATTTGGGAATTGAGGATAAGTGTATCTTTCTATTTTCCGTGTTCCTTTCATCAAATAATACAAATTATCTACTGTTTTTGTGATTTTGTGCTGATTTTTGTGAAGAATTCTCGCTGTTTTCCGAAGATTGATAGAAAATACTTGAGATCTACAAGTGTTTCCTATCATAATCTTATTAATGACTTGATCATCCAAAGTCACCAATCTCCTCACTGGGTTTATTGCTTCTAAAATTATACTCCATATATTCAGTTTAGATCTACTTAAGTGAAAACCTTTATACTCTAAGGTTGACCTCCATAATTCAAGTTTACCTTCAACTCACTCTCAAGTCTTATCAACAAGAAGAATATCATCAGCAAAAAACATGCACCAAGGTACATCCTCTTGCAAATGTCTAGTGAGAACATCCATGACTAAAGCAAAAAGATATGGACTTAAGGCTGATCCTTGATGTAATCCAACCGAAATATGAAAATACTTGGTCAAACCACCTTGTGTTTGAACACAAGTAATCTTTTGAGGGGAGACAAAATATCAAAAATATCCCACTAGTACATTATTTATTTTTTTGAGGGTGGACATTTGCCCACCCTCACATCAAGGGGGATCTGCCCATGGAGATAACTTTCCAACAAAAGAAATATCCAAAAGTATAGATCATAAAAAACTAATAATAACATGGTAATTTGAAGCTCAATTAATTCAATGACAAATGAATTAGTGGAGAACTTTTATCCTATACGATACATCTTATAAAAATATTGATAGTTGCAAATGAGGCTTATTCTAACATTGAACATATATTTGAGCTCTTTGATATGGAGGCATCCTCCATGATAGAAAAATAAGGATATATTACTTAATCACTAGTAAATATTCTCAATCGACACTAGCCACAATTAGATATATTAGAAGAACATTTATGAGATTTTCCTTGAAGATGGAGCTAAATAATAAAAGAAATATTAAAAGAGAAATGACTGCTAAACTTTTTTATTGATCTTTGTAAGTACTTAGATGATGTTCATGGAAGAATTGTCTCCAAATCCTCTTATCCTTTGAGAAGCTTTTGCATATGTAAGAAGATAAGGAAGTCGAATGAAAGTTAAGAAGGGGATCACCAATCTCCCATCAATGGAGATAACTATGCTTGAAGAACTACAATAGGTAAAAGAAAGACCATCTTTGGTGTGATTCGTATTAGAGAATTAATCACACAAAGGATGGCTATTGATCAATTCATAGAAAACTCGAATGTTGCAAACCCTATAAACCAAGAAAAAGTAGAGGTAATGTAATCAACTTTGAAGAGAAGAAAAACTCTTGTATAGTAAACCCTCATTCTTCTACAAAGATGTGGGTTTTGAAAATTCGTGCCTCGGCCTTCTCGTGGCCCATTTCTTTCTTCGGGTCATCTAGGAGAGTTTTAATGAGTAAGTTTGGATACAAATTTTCAGAAGGTATATTGGATTTTGAATAAGACATTATCCAGAGATTTCACCCTCATTTTGTGAGGACTTTATGATATGAGTTCAGATTTCCTATAGGCGTAAAGGCCTTATAGTTAATTACCCCTCTCGGCGAGAGAGAACTTTCGATTAAGGATAGTCGTCAAACAAATGCCTAGTATCCGGCATATAGTAGCAGCATGATTGTTATTTAAAATATTAATAATTTAAATAAAAAAATTACCACCTAGCACTTAAAGAGGATGGTGGGGGAAATGATGGTAGACCCGATCAAAGATCCCTTGGTTCCGTCATCCTAGGTCATCATTATCCCTGTTTACTTAGTCAGAGGAGGTAGTCGACCCAACCTGACTGAATGATCATTGTTAGTAACCATGGGTTGCTTCGTCTAAGGATACCTTATAGACCTGGGGTGCACATTTGTCTAAGGGGACAATTTTGAATTCATCTTAGCTAATAGGGGCTTAGTGCCCTATCAATCATATTTTATTGATTCATGGCTCAATGATTTAACGCCATTGGGGAACATATAGGCTCTGACCATGATCGTAATTTAAGGGTGTCATTTTGTAGTAAAATCATCCTATCAGAGGGTCCCGATCATAACCGTTTATCTGTGGTGCAATATGACGGAGAAACTATCAATTAGAGGACACATGCCATGTCCCAAAATGGGTTGGACTTCCTGAGGAATAAGTTCATCAGATTCGGCGGGAATCTCATGACCCACTAAGGCGTATAGAGGTGCGCCTTGAGCAACCTCAGCATCCAGAACCTTGGCGGTGACCAGGTTAAGTCCTTTTTTGGACTTAATAGGGTTAGATTTTGAGTTATCCGTAATCCGGGGCTGCAAAGGCAAAAACTTAATCTTTTTGCCCGCATGTTCGAACACGCAGGTGTGCGTGTTCGAACACGCAGGTGTTCGAACGCCCAAAGATGTGGACATCGTTATCATAGATCCAGGGGCAACCTAAAAGGATTTGTTCAACATTTATAATCAGCACATCACACCAAACATTCTCCTTATTGTCTGCAAAGGAGATATGTACGATGCTTCGTTCCTTCACCTCCAAGGCAGCAGAGTTGACCCACGCTACCTTATACGGGTTGGGGTGAGGAACGACAGAAAGATCCAACTTGGTTCACTTTGAGTTGCTGGCTAATGTTGTTCATTTGACCTACCAACAAGTCTAAAGTCCTACCAAGTTGTTCGGAGTCCATTGGAGTTTACTACGAGTCACCTACAATGATTATGATGCAAAGGACAACGAATTATATGATTAAAACACACTTATGACTTGCAAAATGAGTGTAGGAAATGTAAGGACAACAACCTATAAAGGGCTAAATGAAGTAAATGCAATGGCGGAACAAATATCAAAGTAAAATGATGATAAAGGAAACTCTATGATTGATCCTAATACATGTAATAAGAGCATACATGCTCTGGTACTAGATGATGTAGAACTAAATGCTTTTAAATGGATGAAATAAGAGTATTGCATGATTCCTTGATTAGAGCAATAAAGATGAAACTTTTAGCAAATTAAAACGATAAAATAAAACAAGAGAAGGGTGCCTATGCTTAGGCCAAGCCACTTGCTAAACACTTGGAAAATCAAATAACTTAGAAATTCAACAACATGCTTAAGTATTCAACAATATCCATAATCTAACAATAAAATTAGAAGAAAATTAATTGCACTCAATCCCTACGTTTGTTAAGCTCATTAGAGTTTGGTGAGCAAGATCTTCATGAATCTGTCAAATCCCAAGAACAAGTTAAACAATGAAAATACGAGAAAAGGAGTTTGGTAAACCCTTATCACGGTTGAGTTGCAATCCTCCACTGAACGGTGCCAAATTGTTCTTCAATGGTTTTGACAAGGTTGTTCAGAATACGCTCTACGTACTCTTCGACGGTGTTGTCGATGCGTGGGTTGACGTCGAAAAAGGTCGAGTGAAGGATGCAGACAAACCCTTGTTCATCGTCGGCGAGACTGTAATCAAGATCTGGATTGACCATGCATTGCCTTTGAGGGTTGAGATGTTGAAGACGATCGTTGACACTTCCCTTGAAGACTTCTCTTAAGATGGAGGTGATAGGCTAGAGAAATCAAGAGGAGAAAGGGAAAAAGGGTGGCCGGCCAATGGTGAGAGCAAGGTTAAGGGTTTTGGTTCAGATTTTGGGAGAGGAGATGGAGGGAATTTTGATTCAACACTTCCTCATTAACTCCTTGATTGAGACTAATTAAAGGAAGAGAGAAAGGGAGAGAGGGGCGGCGGCAAGAGAGGGAAGGCTAGGGATTTATTTCCAAAAACCAAGGGTGGGATTTTGGAAAGTAGTCATGAGGTGGGGCTTTAGGAATTTCGGCCAAGAGGGGGTTTGGGGGTTTTTGAATTATTTCCAAGAGTGGAGGTTGGTTTTAGGAAATAAATCCTAGGAGGGATTTAATAGGGGCCGGCAGCAAAGGGGTGGGGATTGGGGAAATTAAATCATGTTTAATGCTTTCCTCATTGGGATTTACTAAATAGGATGTTGGATTTAAAATCCAATCCAAATCAAATTAATTTTGAATATGATTTTGGAAACTTTCCTAAAATAGATTTAATAATTTATGAAAGATTTTAAATTTCAAATTGGGTGAATTTGAATTCAAAATCTGCCCAAATTATGTCATGCTAAAATAGGCAATGGAATCTAAAGGGAGAAAGGGGTCTAGGGCTGGCGGCTTGCTTGGGTTCGGGCATGGGGCCGACAGCTAGGTGGGGATGCTTGTGGAGCTCGGCGGGTGAGGGGAAGGGGGTTCGGTGGAGGTGGAAGTTTGGGCAAGGGTTATTGAGGAGAAGTAAGGCCGGCGGTGGTGGTGGGAAGAGGAAGGGGAAGAGATAGAAAGTAGAACCACGGACCCGACTCATCTAGGTTGGTGGGTGATGCGCAATCCTCCCTCTCATAGGGATCTCACTTTGATTTCTCAAGATCTCTTAAGAACTAAAAAAGATTGTGGAAAATTTTTCATTTAATCATTCATTAACCTTTAGAAGAAGACATGAGGGCTATAAATAGCCACGTACAAAAGACTTAAGAAATAAAAGGACGACAATGCCCCTAGGGCTTACATACGACCTCCCTTCAGAAAAGGGTAAATCTGAAAAACAAATACGCATAATAATAAAAGCTACATAACATAATAAAAGAAAACAAATACATGAAATGACTCAAAAATACATAGACTCGATCGTGGCCGTAGATCGACGTCCACACCTTTGATTTACTTTCCATGCTCTGATGTCCCCATTAATATTATTAATAGAATTCAAGTTGGATGGTTGAAATGGAAGAATGTATTGGGCCTATTGCGTGATTAAAATTACCCCTCAAAATTAAGGGACACTTCTATAAGATGGTAGTGATACCCGTAATGCTTTATGCTATAGATTGTTGGCCATTAGAAGAGAAGCATAAAATTAAGTATTGTAGAGGTGAGAATGCTCAGATGGATGAGTGGCTTTACTCTTGGAGACATAATGTGAAACGAGTATATACGTCAAAATGTTGGAGTAGCTCAATGGCAGATAAGACTAGAGAGAGTCTCCTTAGATGGTTTTGTCATATAACAATCACATAAAACGGAGGCCTTCCGATGACCCGGTTAGGAACATTGATGTATTAGATCTAGCCTATGTTAAGAAAGGTAGAGGTAAACCTAAAAAGACTTGGTTATAAAGCATTAGAAATGATTTTTCTTTATTAGATTTTATGAGATTTAAATGTGAATTTGACTCTTAATGGCACACAATGGAGAAGGATTCATGTTGTCATCCTCACGTAGTGGGATAATGGCTTGATGATGATGTGTTGTAATCTTTGTTTAGCTTGTGCTTTCTATATAGAAGGGACAATTGTGATTGTTTTATTTATAACTGAAGTATATAAGAGCTCATTTTTCTTAATATCGATGCAGTGCTTTTTTATGATCACCTTGCCGTTGTTGTAAACTAATTGAACTTTGTTTATCGATTTAATTGGAGCTGTGTGACGAGTGGACAACTACAGTAGTTTAAATCATAATTTACTTGAAGCATTATCATGAAAACTTATCTTCTTGCTGCATTTTCCCTTTTACCTTAATTGAGAGTTGTAAATTAAAATCCTTACCTCCCTGAAATTCTAATTATTTGACAAGAAAATGGCACCTTGATTCATAGCACCAGTTCAATATTTCAGAATTTGTTCTGTTGAAGTCTTTTTTTTTTCTTTGATTTCAGTTGAACTTGGCTTATAGTTTTGGATCATAATGCTCAATAAATTATTCATGAAATTTGTGATAACTGTAAGGGTATACAACTGCTTACCTTTGTGGTTGGTGATATTGCAATGAGATTATGGTTGCTTTCATATATGTTGTTATGTATGCTATGTGGCGTTAATCATCTTCACATTTTATTGCTTTGTCTTGACATACTATGTTTGCTGCATTAAAAGACGAATATATCGGTATAAATTGTAGGTGCCTTCAGTGAAATAGCTTGCAAATTTGCTGACTATTCTTTGTCGGTATAACAAATACTACACTGATTTATTGGTAGTTCTGTTTTTGGGTATTTCTTGGTAGTTTTGTTTTTGGGTATTTCTTGTATTAGTTTGGCTTGGTAACATCTGACATTAGTTTAGTTTCAGTTATTTTCCTTTTCTTTACGCTTTTCTATGAATTGCCTTGCGTTGCTAAAATATTCTCTATATGTTTCTACAATGTTATATTTTTCTCTTTATTTTTCTACAATGTTATCTTTCAGAGTAATGCATTTGGCGAATGATCATTTTTGATTT
Source organism: Dendrobium huoshanense (assembly GCA_016618105.1). Lineage (NCBI taxonomy): Eukaryota > Viridiplantae > Streptophyta > Magnoliopsida > Asparagales > Orchidaceae > Dendrobium > Dendrobium huoshanense. The sequence continues at coordinate 68,411,443 of CM028347.1, read as the reverse complement.
GGAACTTAACTAATTACCTAAAGAACTCTGGTAATTTGCAGATATCCAGTATTTGGCCTACGTTACAGTCTGCTAAAACATGTTAGAAGTAAACATGTCGTGTGTTAATGTATTATTTGATGAAGTACCACTTTCTGTGTAGACACCATGGTTTTGAAAATTCCACTTTACATTGTTGATATACCTTCTATTCTTTCTAAACAGAATTTTTTTTTGTGATGAGCCAATTCGTATGTGCAAAAGAACATCAAATATATGCCGAGAGACTAATGTGTTTTTCAGGTGGCAAATAGGATTTCATTGCTATTATAGTTTAGAAATTGAAGTAATTCATTATGATTTCAGAAGGAATGCATGTTCTTTCTTGCTCATGGTGACTCGTAACTTTTTATATAGTTACAAATTCAGTGAATTGAAATATTTTATGAATCGTTACTAACAGGATAAACTCTGCAGTAGTTCTATCTGGAAGATTATTGTGATTCTTTTGTTTGCCAAATTTATGCAATATAAGCCTGTTAAAAAAGGTGAGATTTAAGTGTCTATGTTTTGGTGCTATTTTATGAATTAAGCTATATCTTATTTTCTTTTTTTGAATAATCATTATGTTCATACATTACAATCCAAGCTGGTTGGTTCACCAATGAATTGGCCTGATTCTTGTTACTTTTTTGATACATCAATAGACTTAGCCGTGCTGTAAACTAGGACCTCATTGCATTCGACACATTTTTAGGCACACAGAGGACTTAAAATTGCCTGAGGGACATCATCTTGATTAGGTGTTGTTGCATCTCAGGGCATTGCAGTTGCCGTGAATGCAAGGAAAACATAGCTTTTCACTTTAGGATTATTAGTAGTGCTAGCTCGTGTCCTACTTAAATAATTGTGGACTTTTTTCTTTATTTTGAGTGCTTTCCGTAATTTGATGGGTGATGCTTTAGACATTTACAGCTTATTCTGGAAGCTTTAGACTCCATGATTAGTAAAATTCACTTTTTTTCTCATCCCCTTACCATGCAGAGTCAATAGTGATTTTACCAGAATTTGGGGTGCAGCTTGAAACTCATTATTGGAGGTATGATAATCTTAGAAAGTTTTGCTTTGAGAAATTTGTTTGACATTGAAACATGCCCTTGTGCTGTTAAGTGTTTTATTTTCCCACATGTTTTTTAATACTAGTACCTGATATGATTGCCATAGTTTTGTATTCTCTTTCTGCAATTCCTTGTGTTATCTTATTTTCTTTCATGGTAAGTTTGATCTTAAATGATTAACTTTCTGTTGAATGCTGTCTTTGATTTATAGCAATAAATGAATTCTCATTATTGATATTGTCCAGTGTCATTTTTTTTTTTGCGGCGAAAACCTAACTCATTTCCAATAATATGAGGTGTCTATGATCTTTCAGCAAGCTTCATATGCATATAATGCTTCATCAATTCATTGCTCCTCTCATTGTTGCAGCATATCTTATAAGATATTTTAATTGCATGCTTGATACCTTTTTTTTTTTTACCCCGAATGTAAGGAGTATAATTTTAGTAATAATTGATGTAGTGGTGGGATTGTGGCATTGGATGATCAAGTCATTAAAAAGAGTGCACGTTTAAGATATCATGGGGTCTATTGTTTAAAGCAATGGTGAAATATATGAGGATATTATTAGTAGAATTTAAGGTGGATGATTGAAGTGGAGAAATGCATCAAGATCTGTTTTGCGATAGAAAAGTATCCATTAAACTTAATGGAAAATTTATAAGATGGTGGTGATACCTGCATTATTTTATGGTGTACAATATGGGCCATTAAAAGAGAAGCATAGAATTAAGGTAAGTATTGCAGAGATGAGAATGCTTAGGTGGATGAGTGGCTTTACACTTAGAGATAAAATGCGAAACGAGTATATACGTGACAAGGTTGGCGTTGCCCCAATGACAGATAAGATTAGAGAGAGTCGGCTCAGATGGTTTGGTCATATAAAATGTCGGCCTGCCGATGACCTTGTTAGGTGACTTGATGTATTATATTCGGCCTAATTAAGAAAGGTAAAGGTAGACCTAAAAAATTAGTTAGAAAGTATTAAAAAATGATTTTTTTATTAGATTTAAATTAGAATTTAACTCTTAATAAGACATAATGAAGAAACAATGATTCATATGATTGACCTCACGTAATGGGATAATAATTAGTTGTTATTGCTGCTGCTTTGATATATTTTTTCCCTTTTTAGTTTTTTATGAGAATGAATGATTGCTTTCTTTCATAGCTTTTTTATTGCAAGTTGCAACTTCAACCTCCTGAACGAAACCTCCATAAGTTGATACTTTAGAAAGTCCCTCCTATCAAATGCTATAATCATTTGTATGATAGGCTAGACAAGTACAACTTGATATGGATTCTCACATAGAGACACAAATTCAATAAATGGAATTAATGTGGAAGGAACACAGAGAATGGGATGTATAAATGGTAACATGCCTAGAAGTTATGCAAAATGGCCTGCATAAACTAGAACTAACATGTCACAATGAATTCAAGACGAAGGAATAGAGGGGGATTCATAAATTCGACTATAAACAATTGAGGTCAGGCTAATAATTATGATAGAATATATGTGCGCATGTATTTTCGAATGCCATCTACAAATTTGGAATCACCTTTTACAAAAGAGTGTTATTTTGTACATTATGCAATGACAGATGTTGATTAAAAGTGAAAAGATTCTTTGACAGTCCAAAAAATGATACTCAGGAAAAGATCTCAATGCACAAACAGTATAGAATATCTATTAAAGCAAACTACAGCCTTGATACAATAGATTTTTGAGGTAATTTGTTTGCACTATATCTTCTCGCTTTATCTTCAATTTATCACCTTATTGTGAAAAAATTTCTTTCTTTCGCATGTAATTCTTTATCATTTTTTATGGAAAATTTTAATGGTTTCGAAGAAAGGGAGTGTGTTTCAACCTTGTCTTTCTACTCAAATATTTGCAAGTAGAACGTCTGAAGCCGCAAAGGATACTTAATTCATCATTGTTCTGCAGACATATTGTATTATAATCATCATGAATCACTGCTAAAAAATGATTATGCTTGTCTCTTTCATCATCCAATTGGATCAATCTGTTGAAAAGCAAAGGTGAATAATATTTTATTTTTTTTATCCAACAGGATATTCTTTAGCTATCAGTCTATAATTGGAAGAAAGCTAACAAAAACCATGCGATAACTAGCCCAATGAAGAATTAAAAATATGAATGAAATTAACATAATCATTTATAAGAACTTGGAGAATGAATGAAATTAACGTAATCTTAACATTGTAGTTGCCAGGTCCTAAGTCCTTGATGAGAGAAGTGGAGGGTTGCGTTAGGTAGCCGACAACCAACATAAAACTTGTCAATAATCATGATATGAATCCTTTAAAAAATTATGTTAATGTTAGGGCGTCCCCTGGAAGCGATGCGTTGTATGACCTAATTACAACGACAAGTGTGCAAGAGCCGCTGCACCGGTGCCCAGGTGCAGTGTTAAATAGACAAGGGTTCCCACATCAAGGACAGATGTGGGCAAAGAAGCTAGTCAATGAAATTAAAATTAGGATATGAATTAGGAATATAGGCTCACTTATAGGAAAATTAATGAAATTAATAGATATTATGATTCATAGGAAGATAAATATTCTGTGCGTTCCGGAAACTAAATGGGTTGGAGAGAAGGCTAAGGAGATTGATAGTTTATGATATAAATTATGATATTTTGGGTAAGAGTCGTACTAGAAATGATGTAGGTGTGATTATATATAAGAGTTTGAAGGATAATGTTATAAAAATTATTAGAATTGAAGATAGAGTTATATTTTTAAAGATTATTGTTGATGCTAAGATTGTTAATATTATAAGTGCTTATGCTTCTCAAATAGTTTTGGATATGATTTCAAAATTAAAATTTTGGAATGACTTAGAAGATATAATACAAAAGATACATCTTGAAGAAAGATTTTTTATTTGAGGAGATTTAAATAGATATATTGGTAGATAGGTAAATGATTTTAAAAGCATTCATGGTGGCCATGAATTTAGAACGACAAATAAAGGTGATAAGATCATATTAGATTTTTTTTAGCTTATGATTTTTTAATAGCTAATATTTTAGTTAAGAAAAGAGATGAGCATCTTATCACTTATAAAATGGAAATAGTAAAACGCAGATTGATTATTTTCTTATAAAAAATTAGATCATTTAGATGACAAAGATTTTAACGTTATTCCGAGTGAAAATTTATGTACCCACATCGATTATTAGTTTTGGACTTTAAGATAAAGGGACAAAAAATAAAAAATAAAGTAAAATAATTTTCTAGGATTAGATGGGGCATTTAAAGAATATTAATAAAAATATTTTTGAGAGTAAGATTTTAGATTTAAGATTTTATTTGTGCATGAGGATGCTAATGTTATGTGAAAAAAATGGCTAGTGATATTAAGATTATTCTAAAAGATGTGCATGGAGTTTCGAAGAAAAAATCTTTTAATAGTAAAAATAGTTGGTGGAATCCAAATGTGTAAGAAAATATAAAAAATAAGAAGATTAGTTATAAAAAATGGTGTAGATATAAAAATTCTTATAATTGTGAAAGCTATAAAGAGGTAAGAAATCTAAGAAAGTTATTTGCGATGCAAAGAGCTTAACTTTTAATGATTTATATAATAGATTATATATTAAGGAGGGAGAAAGATATATGTATAAGTTAGCCAAACAAAGAGCTAAAAGTGATAAGAATTAAGTTCAAGTGAAATGTATTAAGAATGAAGATAAAAAAATACTTTTCTTAGAATATGATATTCAACAAAGGTGTATGAGATGTTTTGCTAAACTTTTTAATAAAGAATATAAAAATACGATTGACTTTAGTGACTTTAGCACCATAAATGAAAATAAAGATTTTTATTTTTATTGGCGTATTAGTAAAACCAAAATTATAGAGGCTTTAAAGAAAATGAAGTGTAAAAAAACTGTTGGACCTGATGATATTACAATAGAGATGTGGAAATGCTTAGGAGATGAAGGAATTTTTTGGCTTACTAAATTTTTTACTATTATTTTGAAGACTAAAAAGATGTCAAATTAGTGGAGAATGAGTGTGTTAATTCATATTTTTAAAAATAAAGGTTATGCACAGGAGTGTGTGAATTATAAATGAATTAAGTTAATGTGTCATACTTTAAAACTATAGGAGCGAGTTATGTAGCGTAGGTTGTAGCGTGATACTAATGTTTCTCAAAATCAATTTGGATTCATGTTGGGTAGGTTTATTATGGAAGCCATACATTTATTGGAAGGTTTGATGGAGAAATATAGAGAGAATAAGGAGGATCTACATATAATATTTATTGATTTAGAGAGAGTATATGATAAAGTTGTGGGCTCCAAAAATCCACTTTTTTATTTTTTTTTTCGGGGGAGTTTTAACGAATTAAGTTCCGAGGTAAATTTTGGGAAGACAGATGAGTTTGTGGATAAGACACTACCCAGATATTTCACCCTCATTTTGTGAGGACTTTATGATATGAGTTCTGGTTAACTATAGGCGCAAGCCCCTATAGTTAATTACCTCTCCCAATAATGAGAGAGAACTTTCGATTAAAGCAAGTTGTCAATCAGATACGTTGTGTCTATAGATACGTAGTATTATGTGTATAGTAGCACCATGGCTTGGAATTTGAGAATTTGGAAAATTTGATATTTAAAATTAGAAATTTCACCATCTTTTACTTAAAGCAGATGGTGGGAGAATGGATAATAGACCCGATCAAGATCCCATGGTTTCGTCGTCTCGGGCTATCGTGGTCTCTGGTCTACTAAGTTAGAGGAGGTAGTCGATCAAACCTGACAGAAGGATCATTGTCGGCAGCCATGAGTTGCTTCATCCAAGGGTACCTTATAGACCTAGGGTGGATGTTTGTCTAAGTGGACAAATTTGAATCAACCTTAGCTAACAGAGGGCTTTATGCCCTATCGATCATATCCTATTGATTCATATCTCAAGGATTTGATGCCACTAAGAAACGTATTAGCTTTGGCCATAATCGCTATTTCGTGGTGCCATTTGGCGGCAAAACTATTCGGTTCAGAGGGCCCCGGGTTATAACTATTTATTATGCGGTGCCATTTGGTGGCAAAATTGCTTGTCAGAGGACACGTATCACGTCTTTACTGGTAGGAGATTGTTTTAGAATAGATTCTAGTGATATTTTCGACTATGCATTAACTCTATATGAGATGAAGTTATTTCAATTTATCCACCATGGTTAACTGTTGATGGATTTTTGCTTTTAGTGATTGAATGATTGGATTTCAGCTTTAAATATCTGTATTTGGATGACTTTTGGGATTCTAGACTTTGTGGTATTTTGGTGGCATTTTGAAATATTTAGAATTAACCTCTCCGGTTGAGATCTGCATTCAACACGACCATCATCAGTGTGTATTTGACATCACTTGAAAATATTTGAATTTTGTAGGAATTAGTGGGCATTTTGAAATATTTGATGAACATTGTGATTATTTGATGAACATTGTCGACTTCTATTTACCTGTAGGAATTAGTGGGCATTTTACTTATAACATGTTCGTCGGGGCCCATGCAGGTGTTTGGGGGCATTTTATGATTATTTGATGAACATTGTCGACTCCTATTTACCTGTTTAGGAGGATCGGGTTCAAATTTATTGACCCGCGCAGCATCCCTAGACATCACGTGTGTTCCTACAATATGCTCGCCGGGGCCCATGCGGGTCGCGATTGTATTTACCCCTTTAGTGTACTTTGGGCATTCGACGGGTCTTTTATGATGGCTCGTAGAAGTCTACAATCGTTCTTCTATCTTCGCTTGTAGTGGATCAATGTATTTTTCAACTATTGATTGATTATTGACTGTAGCTGTCTTGTAACATTTGTTATCTGCTGCTAATTATCACCATCGCACATGTGTATGTTTACCGCACATTGGTCCTCCCACTTTTGTAGGAGACCGATATAGTTGCTTGCATACTACCATTAGTATTTGGTATAGTTGTATTCTCCATTGATTCATCTTTGCATGTTGAATGTGAGAACATTTATGCAAACATTGCGTGTTAACCATCATGGCCTGCCCGGGTTTGATGTCTTTGCATGTGCCTCTTTCAACTCTTCTAGCAATTGCTGTGTGCATATTCAAGACACTACTGGATTCTATTAGTGCTTGCAAGTGGGTATGTTAGGGGCTACTGTATACTTCCTACAGATTGTTATGAAGAATATGATCGATTATGACTTTGTTACTTTTGGGGTTGTGTATCCCCTTGTGCTTTAAAGCCGACCGCAGAGCACCATTATACTTGTTGTTTATCGGCCTTGTGTCATAAAATATTGGTGTCTTTATGACCTTCACTGCTTACAAGTAGGCCATTGTACTCATAATATTGCTATGGTTCCCCTAGATGTGTTTGCAGAATAGTTATCATATTCATGACACTTTCGACGTTTTCATTTCTTGCAAGCTAGGGGGAATTGACATGTCCTATTGAAGTTGCTCATGGATGGATTGTTGTGTATGTTATATGTTCCTATAATTGCTTGTGGGTGCTCCTATAATTGTTCGTAGGTATTCATATTTGTACTGGATTCATGGTTATTGCTTGCATATTGTTGACCACCGGATACAGAGCCAAAGCCCAGCCTAAAACATGCTAAAAATCCCAGAAATCTCGCAACATACCTTAGCTCCGTCGGATCCCTGAAATCCCGCCGAACCCTTAAATCCCGCTGAAATCCTGTAGCTCAGTGCCGCTGCATCGTTTCTCCGTGATTCATGCTCAAACCCCGCTCGAGGAGGTCCATTCTCGTTGTTCAATACCCGAGCAAACAAAGCCTTCAGGGTTGTTTTCCCTCGCTCTTGCTTGCATCTTCCAATCTCCCTCCGACATCCCTTTCTTCCACACGAGATCCCGATCTCCCTCTCCACCTTCCAACCCATTCAATCCACACAAGAGAGAGAGAGAGAGAGAGAGAGAGAGAGAGAGAGAGAGAGCTTCTTCCTCATACCTCCTCAAGCACCCGAGCCGCCTCCAAGCCCTAGCCACTCCCAAAGCCAGTCCTCGGTTTTTGATCGACTTTGCTCCTTCGACGCCCGTCCCTCTTGGATCGGGAGTCACGACATTTTAAGCCGAAGCAAGAAAGGGAGCTCGCTAGGTGTGAAGGTAACTTTCCCCTTTCGCACGCTCATTCGGCCAAATCCCGTGAATTTGTCGAACTATAGAGAGAAGGGAGAGAGGAGGTTTTAAGTAATTTTAATTAAAATTAATTATAATTATAATTATTTATATTAATCATAGTTAATTTTAATTAAAATTATTATAATTAATTTTATTTAAAGTTAATCTTAATTAATTATATTTTTTTATTTAATTACAATGAATTATTATTAATTAATTTGTTAAAGATTAATTAATATGAATTAGTTATAATTAATTAGAGTTAAATATAATTAATTATTTTTAATTAATTACGATGATTATAATTAATTATTAATTAGTTATAATTAATGTTAAAAAAAATAAAAATAAATGCAAGTGCCTCCTCTCTTTTCTCTTGCCTCGATCCACGTGCCAACATTGCGAAGGTACGAATTTTTCTAAACTCAAATTCTCGCTCTCGAAGTTTGTGGCGGACCGGAAAACCGCCTATACATGCATTTATTGCGCGTGGTGGGATGGGACCCTGGTGCGACGCCTACGACGAGGCGGGTAATCACCTTAAACTCCATTTCGGCGTTAGCGACGCACCGAAAACCGCCTATACACGACTTTTTTCCCGTGGTGGGATGGGACCCCGGTGCAAAGCCTACGACGAGGCGGGGTCACTTCTAAGTACCCTCGAGCGGGGGGAAAGCAAACTGTCTTTCAAATAGGTACACTCGAATACCCCATACACGCTTTTATTACGTGTGGTGGTGTCACGACCCGGCCCGGAATCTCGATCTAACGAGGCGAGTACGAAAAGTCGGATGATAAAATTCATTAAATATAATACTACATCATTCATGATAAAGAGCCACTAAAAAAAACACAATATATATTTTACCTGTTGTCATTTGCACCTCGTCTTCTGTAAACATGTTCTTCTCTTTCAGCCATTACTTTTTTAGAAACTTACCAGAAACATTTAAACTCATGGGCTGAGTTTACTAAGTAAACTCAGTGGGTAACTATTTAATAATCATTATTATTCTTTAATAGACATCGTGTTATTTCTTTACATTAATTCATTCTTTTCAATAATTTACATCTCTAGATAATTTCTTTCAAAACAATTTAAAACATTTTATAGCTTTAATATTTCATTCATATTTATTTTCTTTCCATTTGCTTTGCACAGGAGCACCGTCTCAAAGTACCCTAAGGTACAACCTTTTCCATTTGATTACCTTTTCCATTTCCATAGACTTTTCCATTTCCATAACCTTTTCCTTTTCCTTTTCCTTTTTCGTGCACGAGTACGACGTCCCCAGCCAGTACCATAAGGGGGTCCTGAATTATTCATATATATCCTTTTTCCTTTCTTTTACATTTACCATAACAATTCCATTCTATTTCATATGTCGTTTCTTTTCAATATCTCCTTAATACATACGGTATTTTCTTTTCATTATTCAATTCATTCGTTTCTTATTAGAATAATACTTACAATCATTAGGTATTTAATCTTTCAACTCTTCATATGTAGTAGTCTTTAAGATAAAACTTTGAAAGTAATATTGTAATGCAGACTATTTTATCGTACTAAAAGAAAATGCTCAATTTTGAATTTCATAATCATAATTACCCACTTTGAACTTTTCAGGCCTTCGACGAAGGGTGTTACCTCGAACCTCTCTCCAAATCTCTATCATCAAGAAATAAAGTTTTCATGAATTTGCTTTATCAAATAAAACTCAAGAATAGTTTCATGATAGAAATTTCTTACAATGGGATTTTCCAAATCTCCCAAAAATCATTCGTCCTCTTCCAAAATTCTCTCTCTTGCTTCAATTCGCTTCCTCTACCTTTAAGAAATATATTGTTAACTTTAAACGAAGTAAACAAAAGAAATTTATACAAAAAAATCTTGAAGAAAATTCTACAAACCTTTCTCCTTCTTTCTCTCGACCGTTTCTCTCGTTCTTCAATCTCTCCCAAAATAACACTCCGATAACTATAAGAATGAAAAAAATTACTATTTCTTACCCTTGAAGATAATCCCTTACTAAAATCGGAGAAAGAAAAACCTATCTTATTCTTACGCACGAAGCCGTCGCCGCCCTCTCTGTTTCGCGCGAATGATCTGTAGCGACCCTCTGTTGGGTCGCGGCTAATAATAAAAGGCTGACCGGTTCGGTTGAACCGGCCAAGCCAATCCGGTTATTACAATCTCCCTTCCTTATAAAAAATTTCGTCCTCGAAATTAATCAAGTATAATGAAACATACCTTAGTTAAAAAGATGAGGATATTGACTTCTCATTTCAGCTTCTCGTTCCCAGGTGGCATCTTTTTCTGATCCGTGTTTCCACAAAACTTTTACAAAAGGTATTGCTCTATGCCTCAGTTGTTTTACATCATATTCCAATATCCTTTCTGGTTCTTCAATATATTTCAAATCAGGCTGTAAGTCAATTGATTTAGACTGTATTCTCTTAGAATCATCTGAGACATACTTCCGAAGCACTGATATGTGAAACACATTATGAATTCCTTGCATGTGTGCTGGTAGATCCAATCTGTATGCCATATTCCCAATCTTTTCAATGATTTCATAGGGACTTATGAATCTTGGGCTCAACTTCCCTGTCTTTCCAAACCTTTGAACACCTTTCATTGGGCTAACTTTTAGAAAAATAAACTCTCCAACTTCAAATTCTACTGGTCGGTGTTTTGCATCATAATATTTCCGTTGCCTGTCTTGAACTGCCTTTAATCTATCTCTGATCAATCTGATTTTGCTAGTAGCCTCATCTACCATTTCAATTCCAATCACCTTTCTTTCACCTGTTTCTACCCAACACAAGGGTGTTCTGCACTTTCTTCCATAAAGGGCCTCATATGGTGCCATTCCAATACTAGCTTGAAAACTGTTGTTGTAAGCAAATTCAATCAACGGTATGTGAGTCTCCCAATTTCCTCCAAAATCTAATACACATAATCGCATTAAATCCCTCAAAGTCTGAATTGTTCTTTCTGATTGCCCATCTGTCTGTGGATGAAATGTTGTACTGAAAGTCAATCGTGTGCTCAAAGCTTCCTGAATTTTCTTCCATAATTTAGAAGTGAAACGGGCATCTCTATCTGAAATAATAGATTTTGGAATTCCATGCAATCTCACAATTTCATCAACATATAGTTTTGCCAACTTTTCCACTGAATATGTCTGCTTGATTGGTAAGAAATGAGCTGATTTGGTCAATCTGTCAATAATAACTCATATTGCATCTCTACTCTGCCTCGACCTGGGTAATCCAATTACAAAATCCATCGCAATGTCTTCCCATTTCCACTCAGGTATGGGTAAGGGTTGCAGTTGACCACTTGGCTTTTGATGTTCTGCTTTGATCATCTGACAGTGAGTGCATTTTGCTACAAATTCTGCAACACTTCTCTTTAATCCTGGCCACCAAAATAAACCTCTGAGTTCCTGATACATCTTTGTACTGCCTGAGTGAATTTCATAAGTTGAGAGATGAGCTTCCTGCAATATTTCTTCTCTTAAGCTTCCAATATTTGGAATACAGATCCTGCCTTTATATTTTAATAACCCTTCTCCATCAATAACAAAGTTCTCTAATTGTCCTGCTTGTATCTTTTGTATGATGGCTTGAAATTTTTCATCCTGAGATAATGAGTTGAGCACTCTATCTTTCAAAGTAGATTGGATCATCAGTTGATTTAACATCATATCTTTTGTCTCTTTCAGATTGACCACTGAAATTTCTAACTTTTCCATATCTCTGATAATCTGCTCCTGTTGGGTGATTAGCCAATTTGCATTTCCAAATGTTTTTCTACTAAGTGCATATGCAACCACATTTGCCTTTCAGGATGGTACTGTATGTCCAAGTCATAATCTTTAATGAGCTCCAACCACCTTCTCTGTCTCAAATTTAGCTCCTTTTGATTGAAAATGTATTTGAGACTCTTATGATCTGTGAACGCTTCACATCTGACCCCATACAGGTAATGTCTCCATATTTTGAGTGCAAAAACCACAGCTGCCAATTCTAAATCATGAGTGGGATAGTTCTTTTCATGAATTTTCAGTTGCCTTGAAGCATAGGCCACCACTCTACCATACTGCATCAATACACATCCAAGTCCTCTTAATGAAGCATCACAGAAAATTTGGAACCCTTCTGAACCTGACAAAATTGTCAAAATTGGGGCAGTCACTAGGCAATTCTTCAACTTCTGGAAAGCTCCTTCACACTGATCACTCCATTCAAATTTTACTGCTTTCTGGGTTAATCTGGATAATGGCACTGCTATCTGAGAGAACTCCTCTACAAATCTCCTGTAGTAACCAGCAAGTCCAAGAAAACTCTTCACCTCGGAAACTGTCATTGGTCTTGGCCAATCTGATATAGCTTGAATTTTATTTTTATCCACAGAAATTCATTCACCACTAATTACATGCCCCAAAAAATTTACACTGCTCAGCTAAAATTCACACTTTGAAAATTTAGCATACAACTTATTCTCCTTTAATTTTTGCAACACTGCCTGCAGATGACTGGAATGGCTTTCTTCATCTCTTGAATAAATCAGAATGTCATCAATAAATACAATCACATATATGTCCAAAAATAGTTTAAAAATTCGGTTCATCAAATCCATAAACACAGCTGGTGCATTTGTCACTCCAAATGGCATTACTACAAACTCGTAGTGGCCATGTCTGGTTCTGAAAGCTGTCTTTGCTATATCTTCCTTCTTAATCCTAGCTGATGATATCCAGATCTCAAGTCAATTTTAGAGAAAACTGTAGCCCCTTCCAGTTGGTCAAAAAGATCATCAATCCTGGGCAATGGATATTTATTCTTAACAGTAAGCTTATTCAGTTCTCTGTAATCTATACACATTTTGAAGCTCCCATCTTTCTTCTTTACAAACAGTACTGGAGCTCCCCATGGTGAGGAACTTGGCCTGATGAACCCCTTATCGAGCAATTCCTGTAACTGACTTTTCAGCTCTTGTAACTCTTTGACTGCCATTCTGTAAGGTGCTCTCGCCACTGGTTCTGAACCTGGTATCAATTCAATAGTGAAATCTATCTCCCTTTCTGGTGGTAATCCTGGCAATTCATCCAAAAATACTTCTAGATACTCTCTGATTACAGGTATATCTTTCAACTCTTTAACTTTCTTATTTGTATCCTTTACATGAGCAAGAAAACACTGACATCCCTTGGATACAAATTTGGATGCTTTTATATAGGTGATTATCATTGAAGAAATTCCTCTCTCACTATAAAACTTCAATTCTCCTTCTGGAAATTTAAACTTCACAATTTTCTTGTTGCAGTCAATAACCACAAAATGCTTTGATAACCAATCCATTCCCAATATCATATCAAACTCTTGCAATGGTAAAACATTCATTGAGGCTTCAAACTCTCTTTCATTTAATTTGAAAGTCACTTTACATACACCTTTCACATTTATAAATGATCCATCAGGCATTAAAACTTTCAAAATTACATTGATTTCACAAACATTCAATCCAACACTTTTAACCAATTCTTCTGAAATGAAAGAGTGTGAAGCTCCTGTATCAAATAGAATCCGTACAGGCTTTCCTTGTATCATAATTATACCTATAAATTACATAAAAAGACATAAACATACATCATTCTTTTAATAATATTTTCATAATACATATTCATTCGCTTCTCATTTTTATCACCTGTAATCACTTCAGGTGAATCCTTAGCATCATTCTGAGTTAGTGCATATACTCTAGGCAAAGTATTCTGTCGGCTTTGACTTGATCCTAGAGTAGAAGCAGCTGATTCCACTGTTCTTGGTCTTCCAACATTCCTCTGAGATCCAGTATTCATCTTTGATTCTCCTGCTGGTCTTTGCCCCAGAGTAGGACAGTTCTTAGCTATATGACCAGGTTGATGACACCAGAAACAAGTGTTTGTACCAGATAAACATTCTCCTTTATGTTGTCTTCCACATTTGCTACAACTGTTCACACTTGAACTGTCACTACTGCTAGACTTTGTCTTTTTCCAATTAAATTTCCCACTTTGTGTAAAAGACTTGCTATGTGAATCCTGAGGGATTCCCATAACCTCACCACTTTTCCTCTTATGAAAATCACGTCTTTTTTGAGTATTTTGCATGTCTGCTTCTATCTTTCTAGCTTTTTCCACTAGCACCACTTAATCTTCAATTTCAAAAGGAACCAGGGGTTGCCTAATTACATCCTTCAGTCCAGATAAAAATTTATGACATTTTTCCTCTGCCGTTTGTATTAACTGGGGAGCATATCTGGATAGGGTGGTAAATTCAGCCTCATACTGCATCACTGATATTTCTCCTTGTACTAATCTCATAAATTTATCTTGCATCTGTCTTCTCACTGTAAGAGGTACGAACCAATCTCTGAATATCTGAGTGAAGTCATTCCACTTGATTTGCATGCCAGGTATTCCTTCAAATTTGTCTTGATACAGTGCTCTCCACCACCTTTCAGCTTCTCCTTCTAGAGCAAAGGTTGCCAATGCAACTTTTCTCTCTTCTGGACAGTTCATACCTTCTAATATCTTTTCAATCCTCAGCAATCAGTTTTCAGCCTCTATTGGTCCCTCTATTCCTTTGAATAATGGTGGTCTCATATCTTGAAATAATTTCAGATATTTATCCATAACTATTCCACCACCACTACTACTCCCCGATGGTTGATTTCTTGAATCTTGAATCAGCTGAGTCACAGCTGTCATCATTTGTGCCAGTGCATCAGGATTAACATTAACATTAGGAACTGATATTTCCACTTCCTCTTCTCTAGGATTATTTTGATTCCTGTAATCAATAAGATATTCATTTCACATTAAACTTTCAATCATTGATATTCATCCTAATGGCTCTTTCAGTATGATTCAAATCTTAATTGGCTATGATACCACTTTTTTGTCACGACCCGGCCCGGATTTTTGATCTAACGAGGCGGGTACGAAAAGTCGGACAATAAAATTCATTAAATATAATACTACATCATTCATGATAAAGAGCCACAAAAAAAAACACAATATATTTTACCTGTTGTCATTTGCATATCATCTTCTGTAAACATGTTCTTCTCTTTCAGCCATTACTTCTTTAGGAACTTACCTGAAACATTTAAACTCGTGGGTTGAGTTTACTAAGTAAACTCAGTGGGTAACTATTTGATAATCATTATTATTCTTTAATAGACATCATGTTATTTCTTTACATTAATTCATTCTTTTCAATAATTTACATCTCTAGATAATTTCTTTCAAAACAATTTAAAACATTTTATAGCTTTAATATTTCACTCATATTTCTTTTCTTTCCATTTGCTTTGCACAGGAGCACCGTCTCAAAGTACCCTAAGGTACAACCTTTTCCATTTGATTACCTTTTCCATTTCCATAGCCTTTTCCATTTCCATAACCTTTTCCATTTCCTTTTTCGTGCACGAGTACGGCGTCCCCAGCCAGTACCATAAGGGGATGAACTCCTGAATTATTCATATATATCCTTTTTCCTTTCTTTTACATTTACCATAACAATTCCATTCTATTTCATATGTCGTTTCTTTTCAATATCTCCTTAATACATACGGTATTTTCTTTTCATTATTCAATTCATTCGTTTCTTATTAAAATAATACTTACAATCATTAGGTATTTAATCTTTCAACTCTTCATATGTAGTAGTCTTTAAGATAAAACTTTGAAAGTAATATTGTAATGCAGACTATTTTATCGTACTAAAAGAAAATGCTAAATTTTGAATTTCATAATCATAATTACCCACTTTGAACTTTCAGGCCTTCGACGAAGGGTGTTACCTCGAACCTCTCTCCAAATCTCTATCATCAAGAAATAAAGTTTTCATGAATTTGCTTTTTCAAATAAAACTCAAGAATAGTTTCAAGATAGAAATTTCTTACAATGGGATTTTCCAAATCTCCCAAAAATCCTTCTTCCTCTTCCAAAATTCTCTCTCTTACTTCAATTCTCTTCCTCTACCTTTAAGAAATATATTGTTCACTTTAAACGAAGTAAACGAAAAAAATTTATACAAAAAAATCTGGAAGAAAATTCTACAAACCTTTCTCCTTCTTTCTCTCGACCGTTTCTCTCGTTCTTCAATCTCTCCAAAAATAACACTCCGATAACTATAAGAATGAAAAGGAATTACTATTTCTTACCCTTGAAGATAATCACTTGCTAAAATCAGAGAAAGAAAAACCTACCTTATTCTTACGCACGAAGCCGTCGCCGCCCTCTCTGTTTCGCGCGAATGATCTGTAGCGACCCTCTGTTGGGTCGCAGCTAATAATAGAAGGCTGGCCGGTTCGGTTGAACCGGCCAAGCCAAACCGATTATTACAGGTGGGAATGAAGATCACGGCCGCGGTGTCCTCGTCTGAGGACACCTACCATACACATCTTTATTGCGCGTGGTGGGAAGGCCTAGTTTATCGTAGTTTTCCTCTTAAGGGGGAGACGCCGGGAGGTTGCCAAAATTTTGGGTGAACATAAGACTATATTTGGACTTGCATTTGGACACAAAGTGATTTGCAAAAATACTTGAACTTAACTGAAATGAATTTGAACATGAAATGAATTCGAATGCAAGCAAGGATTTGAACAAAAGAAGGAGACCTATTTGAACATTAATAGGGGACTTTTTGAACTTGACTTGGACCATAAAGGACTTGAATCAGTTTTTGGACATCATGGGACATATTTTGAACTCAAGTGAATATTGAGCAGATGTATTGGACTTAAACCTTAATTAAAACCTAATTTTTAAAATGAGACTCATGAATCATAAAGATGACTCAATCAAAGACATATAAATAAGGAGACTCATGTATGAGTTAGTTATAAACTTTGGCATGGATTTTTTGGACAATTAGCTTGTAACGATCATCTCAATTGGGATGCAAATAAATGAATATATCAAACTTGTGATACTCATTGAATCATCTTCCAAGATAAATAATTTGCAAATACATTTTGTTTGCAAGAAACAAAAAATATGGAAGATGTGGCTCGATCACAAAGCCATGATATGGGTCTTTCGAATCATGATGAATGACATGTAACTTTGCAAAGCAACAACATTAATCATACAAGCAAAGACATGTGATATATGCAATAATAGATTTATGATCAATATCATCATACAAGCAAGCAAGTGAAAACAAATTCTCAATATATATAAACGAACAAGCAACGATTCAAGGCTCTCTTCAACAAGCATCATTGTAAAGTGATGATATGAAACTCCTCACTAATGAATAACAATTAATAGGGAGCAAACAAATGGTGCAAATAGAACATGTTGGTTGCAAGAAATGCTACGAGATTCTCAACTCATTCATAAACTAAATCACCCGACGGACATTGCAAATTCTTATGTCAACAATGGTGATCGACGAGCAACCTTTATCCCATTCATATTTATGGGAGAGGTATGATGATTGGAACAAATATATTGATTTTCTTATAAGTAAAGAAAAAGAAGAGCGTAAGGGCTAATGATTTGATTATAAAGCCATAGTGTGAGCTTTTGGACCATACCAAATGACTCATAGCACTGGATCTAATTCATCCTTAAGCAACGTTCAATGAGAATTGCAAGACATGTGGCAATATACCTACGGTCAATAGAATGGAATTTCCGACAAATGTTTAAAACATTGATGCTAAATGGGAGGAAGGTATCGAAGGGGCCATAATCATTGGAAGCATTCTGAAGCCATTTTCAAGGATGAGTGAACCATGATGCGTACAACAAGACACATATAAATAATAATGAAAGGGCATGTAGAGTGTAGTAAATGCACAAAAGTTGTGGTGTCATTTCCACAGCAGATGCTAAGTGACAGATGAAGAATATTGAGAGTTATGAACTACTGATGAGGATCGACAATAAGTGGTGGATGATACAACACCCTTGCATTCAAATGTCACCCAACATTAAGTACATACGGTGTCATCCCACGAGTAAAGACACATGACATATGGCAAAAAGTGAGCTCCCATGGACCGCTATAAGAAATCTGCTACATGCACTACACATCACCTACGAGCAAATACAAGGGAACTATAACAAATGCAAGTTCCTACAAGGTATATAGAAGACCCGTAGTACGACGCCATCGGATCTGCAACATTCATGCAAGCGGACAGAAAACGTCTATAAATATTCTAAGAATGCCCATGCACATGCACCGTAGTTTGTATACACGTAGGTACACAGAAATGCATATACAATCAAACACCCGCATGGGCCCCGACGAGCGTGTTATTGGTACACACGTGACGTCTAGGGATGTTGCGCGTGTCAATAAATTTGAACCCGATCCTCCTAAGTAATATGAGTCGACAAGGTTCAACAAACAACTATAAAATGCCCCCAAACACCGGTATGGGCCCCGACGAGTGTGTTATCTGTACACATGTGACGTCTAGGGATGCTGCGCAGGTCAATAAGTGAATTCAAGTTTGAACCCGATCTTTCTATGCTGATCAATAGGAGACGACAGGGTTCGAACTATCAAATAAATATACGGTTGTGATGATCGGTATATTTGTTTTAATACATTCATATTAGGCCTTCAAGGCTTATAATAATATGAATTCACTAATAAAGATATAAAGCCTATGAAACCTGATCTTTTATCGACAGATCGATAGAGTTGACAGGGTTCAATCAACAAATGAAATTGACCCCTCATAACCCGATGATAGCCGTGTTGAATGCTAATCTCAATCAGAGGGGTTATCCCAAACCATTTCAAATACCCTCAAATTTCTACAAAATCCAAAATGTCTTCAAGTGACCTCAAAGTATCACCCCGATGATCATCGTGTTGAATGCAAATCTCAATCGGAGGGGTCCATTCCAAATATTTTCAAATGCCACCCAAGTATCCAAAATTCAAAAATCCCAAAATTCTAAAATATTTAAAATTGAAATCTACCCATCAAAATAACTTAAAGTAAAATCCATCCACCCTCCGCAGTAGTTTGCCGAGGTGGATAAATTGAAATGTACTTCAACTCACAAAGAGCTAATGCCTGGTCAAAAATATCACCAGGATCCATTCTCAAACAGTCTCCTGCTAGTAAGGATGTGGTACATGTCCTCTAACCGACAGTTTTGCCGCCAAATGGTACCTCAGGATAAACAATTATGACCCGGGGCCCTCTGAACCGAGTGATTTTACCGCCAAATGACACCACAAAATACCGTTATGGCTAGAGCCAATACGTTCCTTAATAATATCAAATCCTTAAGATATGAATCAATATGTGATGCGGGCAAAGATCCGGGGGATGGGGGACACGAGGACCTCCGCCGGCGAGACGATGACAAAAACGCTAGTAAGAAGAATGAACAAACTCTTACATTTTAAATCTAAATCAGACTTAGAAATTAAAAAAACAAAACTTTGAACACAAATTAAAATTAAACGACTAACAAACTTGAATCTAATAGTAAGACACACTAAACTTGCTTCACTTAGAGACGAAGGATACAGGTGGGGTGGTCACTTGCGGAGGGACGAAAGAGGTTAGAAGCCGAGAAGAAGGGTGGAAAGAGCTCGCAAGATTTCCAAAGGAGGTGGGAGAAGAAGGTGAACAAAGCTCGCAAGCTTCTCCAAGAAAATCCGCAGATTTCTTTTCAAAAATTCATATTTCACTCTCTTAAAATAATACATAACCCCTCATATTTATAGGTATGAAAGGGGAATACAAACAAACACTTAAATAAATTTCCACAAGAACCCAAACATCACAAGCCATGGAAAAGCCCCCTTTCTTTTCAAGGCAAAACAGCCCAGCCCAGGAAACCGAAGAAGCAGCCACGGGAACCCAAGAGGCCGCACGGAATCGAGGCGCCAAAAGCCACGGAAAGGCCCCTAGTTCGAAAAACCAGCAGCCACCGTGAGAACCAAGGAGCCATGCACGGAAAACAGTAGCCAACCGTGGAAGCTAAGGAGCCACGGCATGGGAGAACAAACTTCCTTGGGATTCCAAAAGCCATTTTGGAATCCCAAGGGACAACTTAAATTCAGACAAAAAACTATAAAATTACATTAATTAAAAGATAACAATGAATTAAAACTTAGCTAATAATGAGCTAACCCTTAGTTCAATAAATGAACTAAAAATCAGCTCATAAATGAGCTAAATTCCAGCTCAAATTTTATTGAGCTTGTAAGGTCAAGGGAAGTCAAAACCAACTTATTTTGGGTTTGAATGTCTTCTTGCTCTTTCTCGAACTGCCTTTGTAGATATGTTCTTCTCGAATTTTTGATCACATACGAACATGTGATATTGAAGCTTGTATAATCACCTTCGGTAGGAATCCATCTGTCCATTGGAAGAGGGACATCAGGATTATCTTGATTGATTTCCTCTATGAATGAAGCCATTTTTTGTCATTTTCCATATTTTTAGACGACTCAAAAAACAAGACTCAAAGAAAGACTTAAAAGACTCAACCTAAAAACTTAGACTCAAAATACTTTCAAGACTCACCAACTTAAAAACTTTAAACTCACAATAAGACTTATGACAAAACTTGACAAAATAAAACTTGACAAACCAAAACAAAACTTGACTTGACAAACTAGAATAAAACTTGACAAACCAAAACTTGACAACCAAATCCTAAGACTTCCTAACTTGCTCTGATACCAAATGATGCGTGCAAAGATCCGGGGGATGGGGGATTTCGCAGACTTTTTGTTCTTTGTTACCGGGTTAGGAATGTTTCTTTGTGGAAAAAGAGGGAACTCTTTATTTTTAATCAAAGTATAGGTGTTCTTTTCCCCATTGTGGATGGTTTTATGATCATACTGCCATGGACGACCCAAACGGATATGACAGACTTCAAGAGGTACAACATCACAAACTATTTGATCTTGTAAGTTCCTCCAATAGTTAAGTTCACAGTGCATTGTTTGGTTATAGGAACCTCACTCCCCTCTTTGAACCAAGATATTTTGTATGACTTAACAAGAGGTTTTGTTTTTAGTTTAAGTTTTTTTTACCATATGTTGTGACACAAAATTTCCCGAACTTCCACTATCATTCATTAAGGTACAAATCATCCCTTCAACAGTGCAGGTAGTTCTAACGATGTTTCTTCTAAGCCACTTATCTTCCTTTTCAGTTTGAGTCGTTAAAACTTGTCGAATTACTAATAATGTTTCTCCTTCATCACCTTTTAAGTCAAATTTTTTCAACTCAGTCTCAGTTTCAGATTCTGTTTCGTTCTCTTCCTCTTCTTCTTCCTCTGTTTCCTTTTCATTTTCTATGAAGTTATTTCGTGGAGGGTTATTTTTTCTGCAAGTAGCTGACAAATGACCGTATATATCACATTTGTAACAAGGCCCAAACAGTTTTCATTGTTCAGTAGGTTAGTTCATGCTACCCCTTTATCCTTTTCCTGATTTTGACTTTCAACAGCTTTAACTTTCACACCCGAAGTTCCTGCAGAAGTTTAGTCCCACTAGTTTGTCGCCGTTTTTATGTTTCAATTATTTTGTTGTTTCCCCGCAAATGTTATTTTTCAAATTTTAAGGACATGCGATAAGCTTCATCTAACTTAATGACATGATGCAAGTTAAGTTGATCCTGAATCATCCATTTTAACCCATTAAGATATCGTGTTACATTTTTCTCTCCAGACTCATCCAAATCATTTCTAGCTTGCAATTTATAAAAGTTCTCAGTGTATTCTTCCACAGTTTGATTACGTTGATGCAAATTATTAAATTCTTGAAAAATAGTTCTTGAATGATTAGAAGGCAGAAATTTTCCTTTCATCTTTTCTTTCATCATATCCCAAGTTTGAATTTTTTCTTTGCCTCGCCTTAATCTGTTGTTTTGTAAGTTTTTCCACCAGCCCCATTAGCTTTAAACTTGCAAATTTGACTTTTCGATTATCCAGAATTTCTTTCCATTCGAAAAATTGATCCATTTTCTCTACCAATTCAATGAATTGTTCAGGTTGTAATTTTCCTTCAAAATTATGGACATCAATTTTAATTCCGTAATCCCAATTTCTTTGTCGCCTATTTTTATTTCTAGGTTCTTCCTCCTCACTTTCAGAAGATTGAACACTAGGATTAACATTAGCTTGATTGACATTTAGATTAGCAATCGCTTCAGCTACCATGTTGATTTGTTGTTGCATATTATTCAATTGTTGCATCATTTGTTGCCAATCCCCCTGATTATTAGCCATTTGTTAAACACAAAGAGAAAGACTCCTTTGGAAATCGCTGATTTGTTTTTCAAAGAAATTGTTCGTCAGCATGGTATTCTTGGTACTTTTACTTCTGAACGTGACACTAGATTTCTGAGTCATTTTTAGAGAACTTTGTGGGCAAAACTTGGAACTACTCTTCAATTTAGCAGTGCCTATCATCCTCAAACTGACGGACAAATTGAAGTAGTCAATAAAAGCTTGAGAAATTTATTGAGATGCATTGCTGGAGAAAAACCATCTCAATGGAATTTAGTGTTTCCTCGGGCTGAGTTTGCTTACAATAATTTCGTTCCACTGGCAAAACTCCATTTGAAATTATTTATGGGCAACCTATTCCTCACATTTTGGATAGAAACTTCTTATCTTTACCTAAAAAAACTAGTGCTGAAGTTTTTGAAACATTTGATCACATAAAAATTGTCCAACAACAGGTTCTTGCTAATGCTAAATACAAATCTACTGTTGATAAACATCGAAAAGAAGTGAATTTCAATGTGGGTGATTTGGTTATGGCTTACTTTCGTCACCATCGATTTCTTGTTTGCTACTTTTAAAAAGTTAAGCAGAAAAAAGTTTGGCCCATTTCGTGTGCTTCGAAAATTAAGCACTAATGCCTACTTGCTGGATCTATCAATTACTGTTGGCACTTCTCCTATTTTTAATGTTTCTGATCTATCTTTGTATGAAGGAAATTCTGGTGATTCTGTAGACATTGAAACTTTGCCACTCTCTACTCATTTGGCAAAGTCTGAAGAACAAATTGAAGATGTTATTGATATGAAAGTCACTAAAACAAGACATGGGGAACACAAGAGGTTCTTGGTCAAATGGAGCAACCGACCATTAATTGATTGCACTTGGATTGATGCTGCTGATCTAACAAAGAAATTTGGAGCTTTATAAAAAAGTTGCTGATTCGTTCTCATCAGGAGATGAGAATTTTCCACCAGAGGGGAATTGATGCTATCAAATATTTTTGTAATTTTATTTTATTGAACATTAGTATATTCTTTTTTTTAGCTATCCAATGATGTGAAAGCATCCAATGAACTTGGTAGGTTGTGCGTGGGGTTTGGTAGACCTTTGGTTTGCTGGCTTGGTTGGTCCTTGGCTGCTGTTGGTTCACGGATTGGCTTATGGTCCACGGTTTTGGGGCCTATGGTGATGTGTGGAGAAGGTTGGAGTTGAGCTCATTTGGTGCTAGCTCATTAATGATGAGCTGAAGTTTAGTAGCTCATTAATGTTCTAAAAATAAGCTCATAAGTTGGATTCAATTTTTGGAGTGGACTTGTCCCTTCTCCTTCCCATTTCTTCTTTAAAATATTCCCTTGTCTCTTGGGAATCCGTGGTTGTGTTTGGGCTTCCTGTGCTGGATTAATTCCGTGCCTTTTCTCCTTGGGTTTCCGGCTAGCTGCTGGTTTTTCTGAGCTGGTGGCTTTTCCGTGCATTTTGACGCCTTGGTTATGTGCAGGCCTCTTTGGTTCCGTGGCGGCCTCTTCGGTTCTTTGACTGGGCTGTTTTTCAGTGAAAATCAATGGGGAAATCCGTGACTTATGATGCTTGGATTTTTGTGGAAATTCAATAAAGTGGCTGTTGGCATTCTCCTTTCTTACCTATAAATGTGAGAGGTTTTGTGAAGGAGTAGTTGATTATTGTGAGCAAATTTGCTATTGACCTGCGGGTTATTGGAAAAGCTTGTGAGCTTGTTCCATTCTTCTTCTCCACCTCCTCTGGAAATCTTGCGAGCTCTTTCAACCCTTCGTCTTGGCTTCCAACCTCTTTCGTCTCTCCGCAAGTACCACTCCATCTGTATTCTTCTTCTCGAGCTTTGGTAGTGTGTTGGTTGACTTGGAAGCATTTGTTGGAAGAATTGGATGATCTTGCAGTGGTGGACCATTGGTTTACTAGCCCTATGCACTTGTCTTATTTAACCTACATTCGGCGGGGACCCGAGGACCTCCGCCGGCGAGACGACGACAAAAATGCTCTTAAGAAGAACGAACAAACTCTTACATTTCAAATCTAAAACAGACTTAGAAAGTAAAAAACAAAACTTTCAACACAGATTAAAATTAAACGACTAACAAACTTGAATCTAATAGTAAGACACCTTAAACTTGCTTCACTTAGAGACGAAGGATACAGGTGGGGTGGTCACTTGCAGAGAGACGAAGGAGGTTAGAAGCCGAGAAGAATGGTGGAAAGAGCTCGTAAGATTTCCAAAGGAGGTGGACAAAGCTTGCAAGCTTCTCCAAGAAAATCCGCAGATTTCTTTTCAAAAATTCATATTTCACTCTCTTAAAACAATACATAACCCCTCATATTTATAGGTATGAAAGGGGAATACAAACAGACACTTAAATAAATTTTCACAAGAACCCAAACATTACAAGCCATGGAAAAGCCCCATTGCTTTTCACGACAAAACATCCCAGCCCAGGAAACCGAAGAAGAAGCCACGGGAACCCAAGAGGCCGCACGGAACTGAGGCGCCAAAAGCCACAGGAAGGCCCCCAAGTCGGAAAACTAGTAGCCACTGTGAGAACCAAGGAGCCATGCACGGAAAACAGCAGCCAACCGTGGAAGCCAAGGAGCCACGGCATGGGAGAATGGATTCCAAAAGCCATTTTGGAATCCCAAGGGACAACTTAAATTAAGACATAAAAAACTATAAAATTACATTAATTAAAAGATAACTATGAACTAAAACTTAGCTAATAATGAGCTAACTCTTAGTTCAATAAATGAACTAAAAACCAGCTCATAAATGAGCTAAATTCCAGCTCAAATTTTATTGAGCTTGTAAGGTCAAGGGAAGTCAAAACCAACTTATTTTGGGTTTGAGTTGACCCCCCATTTGCCTACATCAATATGATATGATCCATAGGGAACAAAGCCCTCTGTTAGCTAAGGTGGATTCAAATTTGTCCCCTTAGACAAACATTCACCCCAGGTCTACAAGGTACCCTTAGTCGAAGCAACCCATGGTTCCCGACAGGGATCCTTCTATCAGGTTGGGTCGACTACCTCCTCTGGTAGACCAGGGACTACGGTGGCCCGGGACGACGGAACCATTGGATCTTGATTGGGTCTATCATCCATTCCCCCACCATCAGTTTTAAGTGCAAGATAGTGAAATTTCTATTTTAAATACAAAATTTCCAAATTCAAACTAAAAATCTCTAAATCTTAAGCCCATTGTTGCTACTATATGCCGGATACCATTGTATCCACAGATACGATGTATTCATCGACGAATAGCCTTAATCGAAAGTTCTCTCTCGTGATCGGGAGGGGTAATTAACTATAGGGGCTTGCGCCTATAGGAAATCAGAACTCAGATCATAAAGTCCTCACAAAATGAGGGCAAAATCTCTGGGTAGTGTCTTATCTACAAACCCATTTGCCTTCCAAAATTTACCCCGAAACTTAATCCGTTAAAACTCCCTTGCCAAAAGAAGAAAAAGCAAAACGCGGGCGGAGGCTGGGGCCGAATTTTCGTAGCCCACACATATGAACTGCAGGGTATTACTACATTTACTTTGGCGAGTTATCCTCACTTGTAGGCATGCTACCTTAATTGTGTATGATTGCTAGTGAGCCATGGTATTCATTACATTTCTCATTTGGATGATCTGTTGTGCATATTGTTCATTGCATACTGACTTTGTATTCATAGGAGAATGATACACCAGTTTGCAACTCAATGTAGTAAAGGAGTTGCTTTATTTGTTGTATGTCTTTCATATTCGACTCGTGGGCATATCACATTCATTAGGAGCCTTTTAATGAATTGACACATTTTATTGTATTTGCCATTGCGGACGGAATATAATTCCTGTTATTCTCTTTCTAACTTGTAGACAAGTTGTTATGCGATGACAAGCTTCTTATAACAACTTGTAGGAGCTTGTATGCACCACATGTTTATCGTGCCCAAGAGTCACTTTGCTCCCATTTGTTGATTAGTTGGTTGAATGCCTTAAGTCATCTTTAAATTTGTTGCTTATCATTCATGGATGATTATTGCTTGTCGATGCTTGCTTTCTTGAGATTTACGTGAATCAAACCTTTCTTAATTAGGATTCGCATTCAAATTAAAGCGATAACTCTTTATCATTCCATAGGAGTTAGGATGCCATTATTCAAATCAAGCTCTTGATCCTCATCATTTTTTTATTCAAGCTCAAATTATGTTCATATTCAAGCTTACTAGTTCAAGATTCATATCTTTTGCATTTGTTCACTTAGGCCCCTTAACATTCTTCACTTGATCCTTGCTTGTAGATATGTTGCACGCTATGTTGAAGCCCACAAGTCTTTTGCTTGATTGTTGATATTCATTGGAATGATCTAAGTCTTTAATTAGCATGTGCATTCACTATAGGAAAACCCGGTATTACCGGCGGATAAAATAAAATCCGCCGATACGATGTGAAATCCGACGAAAATATGGGTTTCCGGCGCACGTTCCGGCGGAATTTCCTGCGTCGGTTTGGTTCGCGTCGATAAATATCTTCCGACGTTTATAATGCGCCGGAAAAGTTTCCGGCGCACTTTCCGGCGCATCACCGGCGCAAAAAAACGTTGTGGAGCCGGCGACTTTCAACCGGTAAATTCCGGCGATAACTGCGCCGGCAATTTGCGTCGTATGAGTCCGCCGGTAATTGCCGACAGATAAAGCACCGTTGGTACACCGTAAATAACCTACGAGTTGTTTACGGCGCAAACTATGCGTCAGAAATCTCTGGAGGGCATGATGCCGGTACACGCGTCGGTAATTTCCGGCGCACACAAAGACGCCGACATGATCGATACGATTTGTTGTATCGTCGTTTCTGTCGAATTACCGGCGCAAAATCCGCCGGAAACCTGTAGCATTGACAAAAAAAATTGCCTTCCCATCCAACAATCAAATTTCCACACCTGCAAACCTATACAAATATCTATCAACAACAGTTTATAACAATTCCACAACAGTTTATATGAATTCAACAGATGCACAAAAATATAAATACTCATTAAAAAAAACTGTTCAATAGTAACAACAAACTAAAAACATCACATATTGTTCAATATTACAGATTCAAAAAAATAAACAAGTTCATAAAATAAACTAAACTACTATGAATCCGTGGACTCCTCAGCTGGAGCTACCTCTTTTCCACTCATCTGCTCCCTCATTTTGCGCATTTCATCCAACAACGGATTGTGTTGCTCCTGCATCTGCATTTGAACATGTGCTTGCAACTGAGCTTGCCAATCAACTTGAATTTCACTATCACTTATATCTAAAACATGTATTCTTATTAATGACTTGATCGCCCAAAGTCATAATCCCCCCACTAGAGCTATCACTATTAAAATTACATTCTATGTATTCGGTTTTAGATATTCATTACATTGCATTGTAACAAGTTTTGGACAAACTATGTACTGGGTCATCTTAAAACCTTTAAACTATCACATTTAAAATTGCTAGGAGCTATCACATTTAAAATTACATTGCTAGGAGATCTACTCAAATGAAAACCTTTAAACTCTAATGTTGACCTCCATTGTTCAAGTTTACCTTAACTTCGTCTCTACTCTTATCAGCAAGAAGAATATCTTCAACAAAAAGCATACACTATGGTACATCCTCTTGCAAATGTATGGTAAGAACATCCATGGCTAAAGCAAAAAAGACATCCATGGCTAAAGCAAAAAAGATATGTGCTTAAACCTAATCATTTATGTAATCCAACTGAAATAGGAAAATATTTCGTCAAACGAAATGAAAAAAAAAACTTCCGTCAAGATGAACGACCGTCGGCGACCAGGAAAGCTAGGATCCTCGACGAAGTCCGGTGACCGTCGGCAAAGTCCGGTGACCGTCGGTGACTTCGATCTACGGCGAGCGACGGAGGGCGACGAGCGAAACAGGCGAGGTGAGAGAACGGAAGGAAACAAGTGAGCGGCAAGAGGGGTTCGGTTTCGAAAAATAGGGCTTTCGCCGGATGATTTTCCGGCGTCAAATCCGCCGGAGACAATTCCGGCGCATTATGCGCCGGTTTTATTTCGTTGAGTTTAAATACACCGGCGTCATATCCGCTGGTTATTGCGTCGGTGATTTTCCGCCGTAACGTGCGACGGAACAAGGGAAATGTTGGTTTATGCCGACGCCCTTACCGGCGCCGGAAATATTCCGGCATACTATGCGCCTGAAAATGCGCCGTAACGTTTCCGTCGCACCAAAGCGCCGTTACATGCGCCGTTCTTTACCGACGCATAATTTCTGCCAGAAAGTTCGACGGTAATCGCGTGTTTTCCTGTAGTGATTGATGTGATTATGTTTGGTTTGCTAAGTTTTAGTTCAATTTCTCATGGCATATTCAAATTCAAGTCCTTGTAATTCGTTGAAGTTCATATTCATTTAGATTTGAGTTCATTTAAGTCGATTGTATCAAGTCCACAAGTCCCATTTTGTCCTTTGAGTTCGATCAAGCTTAAGTCCAAGTCCTTGTGTTAAATTCGGCTGCCTCCTAGTGTCTCCCCCATTTGAGGGAAATTTCAGGAGTCTGGGCCTTCCAACAACGTGCTATAAAGGCGTGTATGGTAGGTGTCCTTAGACACCGCGGCCGTGATATTCATTCCCACCACGCGCAATAAAGTCGTGTATGGGGTCTTTGAATGTACCTGTTTTAAAACACAGTTGGCTTTCCCCTCGCTTGAGGGTACTTATAAGTGACCCCGTATCGTCGTAGGCGCCGCACCGGGGTTGCATCCCAGCACGCGCAATAAAGGCGTGTATGTTAGCGACGGCGATGGGCGACGAAGATACAAAAATACACAAAACCTTTCTTGTTTTTTTGAAAGCTCTTTTTCTTATTTTTGAAACTCTCCACCTCTTTCTTTTCTCTGTTTTTTGGCTTTTCTTTTCATCATCAAAATAATAAATATACCAATAATGATCCTAATTATAATAACTATAATAGTAACCAAATTAATTAGTAATTAAATATAAAAACATAATATTTACCTGAGAAGGTGAAGGTTGGATGGAGGCTAGATGGCTCGGGCTAGCCTTAGATGGGAAGAAGTATTGTGGCTCTATGAGGTCGATGGCTACTGGATTGGATTTGACAAAGGAAGATGAGGCTTTAAAGCTTGCTAAGAGGGCTGTGGCTAGGGATGGCGTCAGATGGCCGAGTGAAGATGTCTAGGCATTGGAACGGAGGAGGAAGTTCAGTTATAGGTGCTTGGCTTCGGTTAGGTTAGAGAAAAAGCTCTTTCTCTCTCTCTATTCCTCTTTGTCTAGGCTGAGAGAATCGAAAGGTTGGGGCTAGGAAATGTCGAGGCTACTGCGACTATGGAGGAAGATCGGCGGTGAATAAGCTAGGACGCTTGGGTTCGGAACAGGTAGGGATGATTGGATGTCGGAGGTCTTTGGCTGCAGGTGGAGTTCGGTCTGAGGGTTTGCGAGAGGAAGAAGGTCGGAAGGCTTGCGGGTTTTGGAAACTTTGCTGGAGTTTGCTGAAGCTTGGAGCGTGGGAATGAGTCGGAGAAGAAGAAGAAAATAGAGAGCCTCGAGCAACCGTTTTAACGACGCAAATATAGTACGATCAAGCAAAATTCTTGCAGAAATTACGGAGAACTGATGGGTTCGGCGCTGTTTGTAGGCTAAGGAACTTGAGCGGGATTTTGGGTTGAAAATCGGGATCTCGGTAGATACGAGGTATGCCAGCTTTGAATTTGTGCTTTCTTCCTCTTTTTTGCTTTTTTTTACACAGAGGTCAACAAAAATTCCAAGAGAAGTGCTATGAGAGTTTTTGAAAAGAAATGAGTTAATAACACTTATATTCAAATCATTAAAGATATATATACAGGAGCTATTACTTGTGTTCAAACATAAGGTGGTCTAACCAAGTATTTTCCTATTTCGTGTGGATTACATCAAGGATCAGCCTTAAGTCCATATCTTTTTGCTTTAGTTATGGATGCTCACACTAGTCATTTAAAAGAGGATGTACCTTGGTGTATGCTTTTTGCTGATGATATTCATCTTGTTGATAAGACTTGAGAGGGAGTTGAAGGTAAACTTGAATTATGGAGGTTAACCTCAGAGTCTAAAGGTTTTCGCTTGAGTAGATCTAAAACTGAATATATGGAGTGTAATTTTAGTAGCAATATACCTAATGAGGGGATTGTGACTTTTTTGGGCGATCAAGTCATTAATAAGAGTACACATTTTATATATCTTGGATCTATTGTTCATAATGATGGTGAAATAGATGAGGATATTATTAGTAGAATTCAAGTTGGATGGTTGAAGTGGAGGAATGCATCGGACTTGTTGTGCAATAGAAAAATCCTCAAACTTAAGGAAAAATTCTATAAGATGGTGGTGAGACCTGCAATGCTTTATGGTGCCAAATGTTGGCCTTTAAATGAGAAGCATAATGCTAAGTTAAGTGTTGCTTAGATGAAGATGCTTAGGTGGATGAGTGTCTTTACTTTTAGAGATAGGATACAAAATGAGCATATACTAGATAATGTTGGAGTAGCTCCAGTGGAAGATAAGATTAGAGAGAGTTGCCTTAGATGGTTTGGCCACATTAAACGGAGGCCTTCTGATGACTCGATTAGGAAAGTTGATGTTTTAGATTTGACTTATGTTAAGAAAGATAGAGGAAAACCTAAAAAGTCTTGGTTAGAAAAATATTGGAAATAATCTTTCTTTATTAGATTTAAATGAGAATTTGACTTCTAATAGGACAATGACGAAAAAGGATTCATGTAGCCGACCCCATATAGTTGGACAAAGGTTTGATGTTGTTGTTGTTGGAGAATGAATGTAACAAATAATCCGTTTTCTTATAAGCTAGTGGATAACTTACGGCAAGGTCTTGTATGACATGCAGAGGAATAAGCTGGTTTGAGTCTAAAAAAAAAAAGAAAAAAAAAGCTGGTTTGAGTCTACAATGCAGGGAGTAATTGATGGGTTTGTTGTGAGCTGGTGGGAGAAATCAATAGGTAGGTTGCATCTTGGAGTGAACTGTAGGAGCGGAGAATAGGTTGCCTTTCAGATTTAATTGCAAGAGTTGAAATTAAGGCAGATTTATTGCAGGAGTTAGAATTGAGGAGCTGATTGGATTTGCATATCCCCTAGCTTGAAAGTAAGGCTGTCAAATTGTGTTAATTAAGTGCTTTAATAAGGATATCTACAATTTAAAGTTTTGTTGGAGTATAATTAGCTTTGATTTTTTTTTTTTTTTTCTAATTTTCTCCTTATAAAGTATCCATCAATTCCATAATATTTTGTCCTATTGTGGTGGATGATTCTTAGTAATTTTAAGAGTAGTTTGATTGTCACATGTCATTATCTTTAGTTGTGTTGTGAAAACTTTCAGATTGAGTTAACATTTAAGCCACATACCTTCACCAACTCAATGGGCCATGACTTTGAATTCAACATTGTTTCGAGAGTCGTTCATCAATGTTGATGTCAAGAGGGCGTCTGTCCTTGATGTTGAAAGGGCGTTGTTCATCGATGTTAAGACAACGTCGAACAAAGATGAGTTGTCAAGTTGTGGGTGTAGAAATTGCTAGAGTCGAGCATCAATGTCAAGACAGCGTCAAACTTTGATGTTGAGATGATTTTGAAATGTCGATGTTATAACGACGTCAGATTTTGATGTTGAGATGATATCGAACATTCTTGTGAAACCAAAGTCGCGACTGATCAAAGAGAAATGAAAATGATAATATTCGATAAATGGGGTATTGAGTGCGGGCGATTGATTTAGTGTTGTGAATAAAAAAATAAGAAATTTATTTTTTATATTTAAATAAATAAAAATTTTAAATACAAAAAATTATATCAAATAAAATTTATAAAATATTTAAGACACGAGTGCCCAATTTGTATTTAATATTTTTTTTAATCGGACATGTTTTCGATGTGTCGGACGCGTCGGATTAGTACGTGTCCTCATTAAGGAGAAGTGTCGGTGCATCGTAGCTTTGTACCTTGCTTATTATATGTGATCTTGAAGCTTTTTGGGAATTCGAAAGATTGAGAGTGATATGCAATTGGGTTTGGAAGAGGTAAAGGTTGAGATACCAATAAATTATATATATATATATATATATATATATATATATATATATATATATATATATATATATATATATATATATATATATATATATATATACTGCTCCTAAATGTGTTTTTTAGGGAATGAAGATTAAATTTTTGAAAAGGTTATATCCATGGTGGTGATTTATTTTTAATACACTTGGAGAATAGCATATATATGTTTGTTGATAAGGTGGTTAACAAATAAAAATGCAGTTTTTTCAATAACATTTGTTTCCTTCTTTGAATCCTTGATTTTTGAAGTGGTATTACAGTGGGCATTAGTGAAGGATATAAACCACCTAGCACCGAAAATATTGCTCATTTAAGATGATCCCCTAATGTTACTAAGGATATTGCAAAAAGTTGTGAGGTTTTATAAATATGGATAGTGTAACAGTTTTCAGTTTATTTAGATAATTAGCAAGTTTCACACTATAATGTTCTAGGATTCTTGTTGATGAAACGGAGGGGACAAATTTTTACTAAATGGCTATTTAATTTTCATCTACACAAATTTTCTATATCATATTTTCAATTTTCATCCAAGCAATGAAGTTCTCTAAATTAAGAGTTTGTGATCCACAAATTTGTGCATTGTGTAATTTTGTTCATCTTATTTTATATCTACATCAGCTTTATCTGTCTGATAGTATTTTGTTTATGCATTATTTCCAAAAAAATAATTTAGATTAGTGTAGGAAATGCATAATAGTAATCCTTACCATTACTTACCTTCAAATGCTTTCTCTCCAACTTATTTTCTTGATCTTTTATCACAAATCTTCCTTCTATTTTTATAACTAGTTTCATATTTTATCCCTCATTCAACCGATCTATTAGTTTTCTTGAAAAGAAAAAAGAAAATACTCCCCTCTTATTTCTACTTAGAAAAAACTCAAGTTTCTAATGATTCGAATCCTCTACAATCACCGTGACAATTAGGTAATAAAGTTCTTCAATCCTTGCCATCTTATCCACTTTGGATTGTGATGGACTGGACTGGCCGGTCCAGCCCACAGCAACACCGGCCCAAAAAGGGCCGGTTCTCACGTACTGCAGGTGGAGAACTCGCCTGCCTAGGCGGACGGCCGAAAGGGAGAAAGGGGGCGGGTGGGCCCAAGGGGCCCACCAAATTGAAGAGGGAGGATGAGGTGTTTGCCCTAGGGGTAATTAGGGGATTTTGAGGGGTTTATGTGAGAGTTAAAAGGGAGTTAGGGTTTATTTTGGAGGGGATCTTGTTTGGTGGCTGTTTTAGGTTTTTTTAATCTAGGGCTTGGGAGAAAGCTTCTCTTCTCGAATTGAGAGCATTGTATCCGTGGAAACTTGTAAGTATTTTGATATTTAAGTTAATGAAGTGTTTGTGAGTGTTTTCATCCAAGAAATTCCCCATTTTGCCACTGTTTTTGGGCTGTTTTGACTGGATTCCGAAATTTACACACCAAGTTCCATCAAAGTGGTATCAGAGCGCTAGATCCACAAGGAAGGGATGGGTACACGAAGGATTGAATCTATTGAAGAGAAAGTCGAAGAGTGGGAAGTGGAGTTCATCGCCCTCAAAGAGAAATTTGCATCCGTTGACGAAAAGCTTGATGGAGTAGAAGAGTTGAAGACTCAAATGTTAGGGTTACAAGAGATGATCAAACAAATGGTGGCGGGCCAACACAACATAGGGGGTTCGGTTAACCCTAACCCTAATGCGCAGCCGGTTGATGGTGAAGGTGGAAGTAGGGTTCGTGAGGGACCTAATGCAAAAGGGAAGGAGGCCATTGACATTATCGACCATGGAGGGGATGCATGGTCCGCCGGCCCTAGGGGGGGCATGTATGGCCCAAACCGTGGAGGGGAGGGCTACTCCACCGCCGGATTTATGGGAGATGCTAGGGGAAGCTATACTCAGAATCAGCCAGATCAATTTTACCAAGGAAGGGAGGGAGGAAGCATGCCTTACAATCAGTGGGGAGGAGGATCGTATCGAGGCAGAGGGGAGGCCGACCCTAGGGAGCCTCATTGGGGGTCGGCTGGTTATGCAAGGGGGGATTCGGTGGCACCTCAAGCTTGGGAAAGAAGGGAGAATCGTGGGGTGGACCCACGACCATGGGAGAGGCAACCAGATGGGAGATATGGGCAAGGAGGTATGGGCAACGGCAGGGTGAATGGGAGAGGAGAATGGGGAATGAGGAAGTTGAAGGTTCCAATCTTTGAAGGTGAGGATGCTTATGGTTGGATCTTCAAGGTGGAGAGATACTTCACAGTGATGGGGATGACGGATGAGGAGAAACTCTTAGCGGTACCTTTGTGTTTGGAGGCAAGAGCCCTAGCTTGGTATCAGTGGATGGAAGAAAGGCAGAGATTTAGATGTTGGGCAGAGTTTAGGGAGATGTGCCTAGACCGCTTCAGACCGCCAAAGGAGGGAACTCATCATGAGCAGTTCTTCGCACTGACTCAGACTGGTACAGTATCTGCTTATAGGGACAGGTTCGAGTTGCTGTCCAGTAGACTTCGTGGGATGACAGATGAGGTGCTTGAGGGGAACTTCATGAAGGGTTTGAAGCCCCACATTCGATCAGCAGTTAGAGCGGCCAAACCAAGGAGTCTGAGGGAGACCTTGGAGATGCTGAGCTGATAGGGGATAGACTGTCTTCTGATCAATACCACAGGCCTGCTTTCTTTGGAGGAGGACAGAAGGGGGCAAATCCTACGGGAGGAGCCAAGGGTACTTACTTGGGGGCAGGAGGAGAAGGACAGAAGGAGAGGGATCGGAGTGCACCGACCAAGGGGGAGTTCAGGAGGCTCACTGAGGCAGAGTTGAAGGATAAAAGAGCCAAGGGGCTCTGTTACAGGTGTGATGAGAAGTTTGGGCCAAGAAGTTTGGGCCAGGGCATAGGTGCAAAGACAAATCACTCCAAGTCTTATTGGTGGAAGACCCCGAGGTGGAGGAAGTTGAGGAAGAGTTAGGAGGGGGAGAAGAAGGTGTAGATCATCTACATCTTGACATGATTGAGGTTTCCCTCAATTCAGTGGCAGGGTTGACAGCACATTCCACCATGAAGATGGAAGGGAGGATTGGGAGCTATACAGTCACGGTGCTGA
Source organism: Dendrobium huoshanense (assembly GCA_016618105.1). Taxonomy (NCBI): domain Eukaryota; kingdom Viridiplantae; phylum Streptophyta; class Magnoliopsida; order Asparagales; family Orchidaceae; genus Dendrobium; species Dendrobium huoshanense. The sequence continues at coordinate 68,375,655 of CM028347.1, read as the reverse complement.
TAGATAGTGGGGCCACCCACAACTTTATAGCTTGCAGATTAGTGGAAGAGTTAGGCATTCTTATGGTCCAAGGGAAGGGAGTGGGAGTCTCCTTGGGGACCGGTCAGAAGGAGCAGTGTGCGGGAAGATGCAGCGGGGTTACTCTATCCATACAGGGGAAAGATATTACCCAGGATTTTTTGGTGCTCGAGCTGGGTAATACTGATGTTATTTTAGGTATTCAGTGGTTACAAACTTTGGGAGAGATGAAGGTCAACTGGAAGACGTTGATGTTGGAGTATGGTGAAGGGGAGCATCGAGTTACTTTGCATGGGGACCCCAAATTATGCCGATCTAAGGTGGCTTTGAAGACTATTCTCAAGTCTTTTAGGAGTAAGGAGGAAGGATTTCTGGTAGAGTATGGCGATTGGAGGGTAGTGAGCTAGTTGAGCAGAGTAATATCCCAGAAGAGGTGGTAGAGTTGTTGGAGCATTTCACCCCAGTTTTTCAGATGCCAGCAGGGCTACCACCACAGAGAAGCAAGGAGCACGCCATTGTACTGAAAGGTGGAGCAGATCCAGTTAGTGTGCGGCCATATCGATATCCTCATGCTCAGAAGGAGGAGATTGAGAAGCTAGTCAGGGAGATGATGGAGGCGGGGGGTCATCCAACCTAGCGTGAGCCCTTTTTCGAGTCCAGTACTATTGGTGAAGAAGAAGGACGGTAGCTGGCGATTTTGTGTTGATTATCGGGCTCTCAACAAGGAGACTGTTCTAGACAAATTTCCAATCCTCGTTATTGATGAGCTTCTTGATGAGTTGGGGGGTGCTACAATGTTCTCCAAGTTTGATTTGAAGTCAGGGTATCACCAGATCCGGATGAGGAGGGAGGACATTCCCAAGACTGCTTTCAGGACTCACGAGGGACACTATGAGTTCTTGGTGATGCCATTTGGACTCACCAATGCTCCTTCTACATTTCAGGCTCTGATGAACCAAGTGTTTCAACCCATGTTGAGGAGGTTTGTCCTAGTGTTTTTTGATGATATTCTGATCTATAGCAGGTTCCTACAGGAACACTTGGAGCACTTGAGGAAGGTTTTGAGCACTTTACAACATCTTCAGTTGTATGTCAATCAGAAAAGTGTCCTTTTGCTCAAGGAAGTGTGGAATATTTAGGGCACATTATCTCAGCAGAAGGGGTAGCAGCTGACCCATCCAAGGTGGAGGCCATGACGAGCTGGCCAACTCCTAAGAACCTTCAGGCTCTCCGGGGCTTCTTAGGACTCACAGGATACTACCGAAAATTCATAAAAGGATATGAATCTATTGCAGCTCCACTCACTGAACAGTTGAAGAAAGACAGCTTCAATTGGGGACCGGAGGAAGATAGCGCTATGGAGGCTTTGAAAAGAGCTATGGTTAGTGCTCCGGTGTTAGCATTACCGGATTTCAAGCAGCAGCTGGTGGTGGAAACTGATGCATCTGGTTTGGGGTTAGGAGCGGTTCTCATGCAGCAAGGGCGACCCATAGCTTTCTACAGTCAGGTATTATCAGGGAGGGCAAAGCTCAAATCTGTCTATGAGAGAGAACTGATGGCCATTGTTAAGGCCATTCAGAAGTGGCGACCGTACTTGTTGGGTAGAAGATTCCTTGTGAGGACTGATCAAAGGAGTCTAAAATATTTATTGGAGCAACACATGGTGACAGAAGAACATCAGAGATGGCTCTCCAAATTATTGGGCTATGATTTCGAGATTCAGTACAAGCCAGGATTGGAGAATAAAGCTGCTGATGCCTTATCCAGGAAGGTGGAGTGCTCACAATTTATGGCTACATCTGTGCCTCAGCTAGTGGATTGGGGGAATTTGAGGACAGAAAATATGACTAGCGAAGAATTGGGGAGCTTTAGAGAGGCCATAAGGAAGGGGGAAGAAATACCATCAGGATATACAGTGGAGGATCAGCTTTTGCTACACAGAGGAAGGTTAGTTTTACCTAGGACCTCTTCCCAGATTCCACTAATACTTTAGGAGTTTCATGCCAGTGCTATTGGAGGACATTCAGGAGGGCAGAAGACTTATCAGAGATTGGCTAGAGAGATATACTGGAAGGGGATGAGGAAAGATGTGGAGGAGATGGTGGCCCAGTGTGATACTTGTCAGAGGAACAAGTATCAAGCATGTGCCCCTGGAGGACTGTTGCAGCCACTTGAGTTACCTGATCAGGTTTGGTCAGAGGTGACCATGGATTTCATCGAAGGCTTACCCAAGTCGGAAGGCTACACTGTCATTCTAGTTGTAGTTGACCGGCTTAGTAAGTATGCTCATTTCATACCATTGAGACATCCTTTTAATGCCACTACCGTTGCAGCAGTTTTCATCAGAGAGATTGTGAGGCTTCATGGCTTTCCTGAGTCGATAGTCTCCGACAGAGATAAAGTGTTCCTGAGTCACTTTTGGAAGGAGATGTTCAAGTTACAAGGGACACATTTGAAGCGCAGTTCAGCCTACCACTCACAGACAGATGGGCAATCTGAGGTAGTCAATAGAAGTGTCGAGACTTACCTTAGGTGTTTTGCAGGGGTGAAGTCCAAGCATTGGGTAAGGTGGCTACCTTGGGCGGAATATTGGTATAACACTTCATTTCACAAGGCGGCGCAGGTCACACCTTTCAAGGTGCTTTATGGAAGGGATCCTCCAACCCTGATACAGTACAGGCCTCATTCTACATCAGTGTCCTTAGTGGAGCAACAATTGTCAGAAAGGGATGAGATCTTGGGGGAGCTGAAGAACCACTTGTTACGAGCCCAGAACATCATGAAGCAGGCAGCAGATCATCATAGGAAGGATGTTCAATTTGAGATTGGGGAATTTGTATACTTGAAGTTGAGGCCTTACAGGCAGAATACTTTAGCAAGGAGGCTAAGTGTTAAGTTGGCCCCAAGGTATTATGGCCCCTATGAGGTAGAGCAGAAGATTGGGAATGTAGCATATCGCCTGAAGTTACCTCCCACTACTACGATTCATCCAGTCTTTCATGTGTCACAGTTAAAGAAGTTCAAGGGAGATCATGTACCAGTTGATACTCTCCCGCCAACATTGTCTGAAGATGGTACAAGTCTATTAGAGCCTTCTGCATTGAAAGGGATTAGACACACTGAGGAAGGAGGGAAAGAAGTTTTGATTGAGTGGAAAGATCTACCGACACATGACGCTACTTGGGAGACCTATGAGATCATACAAGCCCAGTTTCCCGCTTTCAACCTTGAGGACAAGGTTAATTTTTCGGCGGGAAGTGATGATGGACCGGATTGGCCGGTCCAGCCCACAGCAACACCGGCCCAAAAAGGGCCGGTTCTCACATACTGCAGGCGGAGAACCCGCCTGCCTGGGTGGACGGCCAAAAGGGAGAAAGGGGGCGGGTGGGCCCAAGGGGCCCACCAAATTGAAGAGAGAGGATGAGGTGTTTGCCCTAGGGGTAATTAGGGGATTTTGAGGGGTTTATGTGAGAGTTAAAAGGGAGTTAGGGTTTATTTTGGAGGGGATCTTGTTTGGTGGCTGTTTTAGGTTTTTTTAATCTAGGGCTTGGGAGAAAGCTTCTCTTCTCGAATTGAGAGCATTGTATCCGTGGAAACTTGTAAGTCTTTTGATATTTAAGTTAATGAAGTGTTTGTGAGTGTTTTCATCCAAGAAATTCCCCATTTTTCCATTGTTTTTGGGCTGTTTTGACTAGATTCCGAAATTTACTCACCAAGTTCCATCAGATTGCTGGGATTGATTCTAACAGTTACGAATTTCAAAATCACTGTGATTTTGAAAATGTAATCTCAGCCATCAAAAATGAATTGGATAATTGAAAATTTAGATATTTACCCTCCAATTATAATGATAATTGACGTTCTGGTACCTTGCTATTCTTATTAGTGGGAAAATTGCTCGTAGATTTGTTCCGGGTGGCAAGATTCTAAGGCCAGTGTTAAATGAATGTGTGACTCCTTTCACCTGCTACTGGAGCCTCGCCTTGATTCTGAGTGGGGAAGATCAGCTCATGCTTGTGTTCCAGGTACAGAAAGTATCCCCTCAGCTTTTGAAAAGTCTTGGTATTGTTAGGGTTATTGAAAGTGATATTGCAGGAATTAAAACCTCCTCTTAAATTGCTGGTTCCTATCTGGAAGGCTCTGCGTTCATCTTTTGATGTCAAGGAAGGGAGCAGCGTTTAATGAAGTCCGTGGATGAGTTATGCTGTAAAGCGCATTAAGCAATCAATGGGATTTTCATTTACATTGCTTTTGGATGGAAGCTAGTTTTCTTTTGAATAGAGCTGTTTCTTTGATAATGGATAAGATGCATTATTCTATTCTCTTTTTTTTTTTTCTTTTATCCAGGCTTCCTGATTTCTTATGTACGATCTTTTATACACATTTTGACCGAATTCGTGTACGATAATTGGCTAATAGCTTGGCAGAAATTCCATGACTACTAGAAATTGACACTAGCCTTGCTAATGCAGTTTGAAAGATTACATTTAGCACAACGCGATTGTAGGATTGTTCTCAAACGACCTTAATTAGGTCTGATTTGGGATGGATTTCTTACTGCTTCGTAAAATAAATTTTTTAATTTTTATACTAGAAAGGTACTTTAAGAAACAATAAAGAAGCCGTCCCAAACGAAGCTTTAGTTTTGAGTTATTTAGGCTTCATTTGAGAAGACTTTCTCACCGCTTTTTAAAACGATTTTTTAGTATAAAAATTTTAAGTTCAAAATAATTTATACCAGAAAATTATTTTATAAAGTAATAATAAAATTGTACCAAATAAAGCTTTACTCTATCAGTCTTCGGCATTGATAATCCAATGATTTTTTTATTATTATTGAAATTTTTAGTTCAATGAAGTTGGAGCTGGGAAGCATTAACAAAAAAAAAAAAAAAAAAAAGTTATAGCATGAAGCTGTGCATGTCTGAGTACATAATCTTAATCAAAAGGAGCCCTAAGGGCATTTCCTACCAAAATCTTTTTGGCTATTTGAAGTTTCAGTGAGCCTCCACCCGAATGGTATATGCATACGTATTTTCACGGCTGTGAGCTGTGTGATGATAATATTAGCATTGCAAAGTTCAGAAACTGATTTTCTTAAAATTTTTTCTTGGTGTTCGAAATAGAGTTCGGTTGAAGATGAATTACTGTTTGATATGATTGTTACTATATTTTAAAGTGAAAATATGCGGTTTTCTTAGAGTTTGAAGGAAAACACTATTATTCAAAATATCTAATGTTCAACACTGTTAGCATGTCTTTTTCTAAAAAAATTAATGGCATGTATTGGTACATGTGCCATGAAGAAAATGAAATAATACTAATAATGAAGATGAAGAATTTACTTGATAATTGAAATATACTTTTAAAATTTACTTCAATTAAAAAATGTATATTTTTATATCAGTTATTGTTAATAAGAATAAATTTAATTTTATATATTTATTTTATTAATTTAATTATTATATATAATTAAATTTGTCTCTAGTATGGACTTGTATCTTATAGTTTTAATGATAGATATTTATATGTTTGTGTCATATTGTGTTAGTTAAAATCTTAATTAGAGATTTATAATAAATAATAATCATATTGATAATGACGATAGTATTTTCAACTTTGAAATATATGGATTTTGTTTTGGCGTCAGTTGTAATTATTATTAATATAACAAAGTTATTATTCATATATAATTTCAAAATAATTAAAAAAAGGCTACTTAGTATGAAGTTTTATATAAATACCCCCTTGATAGTAATCTAACTGATGAGACTTCTTCTCAATTTATGTTACAATAATGAAGAAAACTCTTAGAGGATATGATCGAGAGATAAGTAAAATAATTTTTGAATATATGATATTTAAATAAATTTAGTAATTATTTGTTAGTAGTGATTGAAGATAAAATATTATTTCCACTCTCGTATATTTTAAGACAATTACAATTAAATATGTCAATAGAGAAGATAACTCTTAGATGAACTTTGGATATTTAAAAATAGATAAGTGCTTTAGTAGATATTAGTAATTTTTGCATTAGGAAACTGATTTAAAAACTAGGGGTCCCAAATAAAGGCTAAATGACATGTGAATATCATAGAGATTTAAAAATAAAATTATAATTAGATTATTTTATATTGATCATTATATTAGGTGAAAACAAAGTAATGGATAGCCAAGGTAAGTGTTGTTGGGATCATACAAAAGTCCTCTATGATTAAACATATATATAGGCACATAACATAAATATTTGGTTGCTCTCCTATGCTTGTCCAATATTGCCCCTTTGATAATGAACAAGGCCAAATAAACTTGGCCAGTCTTGTCAAAATTGATTAATCAAGATCAAAATGAGTTAATGCCATGTTTGAGTTAACCCACTAAGGCAAATGATCTAAACATGCTGAATATCCAAGCTTAAGAAACCTGCCAAAGTGAAGAAATATAGCTCAAAACTGATAATGAACTTTCTATCAGTTATTTTACTAATATGATTAATTATTTGAATGCTTGTAAATAAGCCAAAGAACAAGAAAGAGCTTAAAGACACCCTACCCCTCTTAAATCCTCTCAAATAACTGTCCAAATCCTCTCTCCTCTCATTTTGGTCTTATATCACTTTAGTAGGAGGAAAGCATCCCCTTTTAATTTTATGCATATTTGATCATTAAACATCAAAAAATAAAAGAAGCATATATCTACCTCAGTCAAAACCCTTTTCAATAATAATGCAAAGAGTGCTCCTAAAATCCTCCCTTATTTCTCTTTATTGATTTTCTTTGATTAATGCCATTGCAATGTTGACTAATAGCTTACTAGAGCTTGCATTATGGCTTCTTTTAAAGATGAAGCAAGATACAAATATACGACTTTTGTAATGCAGTGAAGAAGTTCTAAATGAATTAAGTGCTTCTTGCACCACTCATACAAGATTTTCATGACTTTGTGAGAGGCACATTTCTACTCGATGCATTATCTTTCACATACATGACTTTTGATGTAGTGAGTTTGCCCGACTCATTTTTCAATATGCATTTATGGGGGTGATGCACTAATGCTATGAAAAATTTTATTGTAGTCCCAATGTTCGACATCTTTTTCACCCACACTGTCATAGTATACAAAAGCATAACTTTATATGGACACGTACAATTCTTCTTGTTGATGAAAAAAATAATAATAATATTAATAAATGAGAAATCATTAAAAAAACATTCTTAGCTTTGATAATGAATAATTTATACATTACTTAATCTTATTTTACTAGTTAAATTTGTGAAATTCATGAGCTTGAACTAACATTTCGATGATTAAAAATATTATTGGTTAGATCATTTATTATGCTCTATATTATATATAAAATTTTCTTTGTTGTGCTACTAACGTTTGAAGTAGAACAGAAGAAGCTACTTTATACATCAGGCTTGATTAGAAGTGTATGTTGGCAAGATGACTAAGCACACACACATGAGTGAGGATGAAAAATTGAACACTTTATTTTCTTTGTTAAATCATATTTTATGATCCCAATCATACTGTACAATCAATTATTTGTGAACAAAATTAAAAATTTAATTAAATTAATTTTTAATATAACTAATCATACTATATGACTTATGATCGTTCAGGATGATAAGTTATTTTGATAAAAATCTCACCATTGAAATTGAGTTATAAAAATATCACATTTTAAATTTGAATTTTGAACTAATCATACTGTACGATCATAACCGTGTTATATGGAAAATAAAGAACTTGCTTAATTTTGACTATTGATCAAGCAATTGAATCAGAATCAAATCTTCATTGAAGGTTGTACTATACAATCCAAGTTGTCCAGTGTGATTTGATAGAATTTTTGGTGAACAAATCATAGTTCATACTAGACAATCATTGATAATATTAAATTGATTATATTGTATGATTCATATCATACAGTCTGATGTAATATAACTAAAAATTGGGTGCTTAATTAATCAAATAATATGAACCACACTTTGTACTATACGATCAATACAATATAATTAAAAATTATGCTTTCATTTAAATAGCCCAATTTAATTCATTTAAACATATGTGAAGAGAGGGAGTCCTGTGAAGGTCATTATGAGAGAGTCTTGGGGAGAGAAAGGGTGTCACTTCCTTCAAAAAGTTAGAAAAAATTCTTAAGAGTGAGGGTGAGTTTGAGAGATTCCTTGGAGTTGATCAAGGATTGTGTTAAGGGATTCACACGGGAGTCTTGTCAACTTTCACCTGTCCTCTAAAGTTTGTGTCGAGTGCTTTTAAGACGATCTATGTAGAAGTCATTGGTAAAGACTTGTGACTAGCTGGGGAGGCTAGGGAGTGGTATCTCTATCATTTCGAGGAGCAAAAAGAGAGAGAGAGAGAGAGAGAGAGAGAGAGAGAGAGAGAGAGAGAGAGAGAGAGAGAGAGAGAGAGAGAGAGAGAGAGAGAGAGAGAGAGAGAGAGAGAGAGAGAGAGAGAGAGAGAGAGAGAGATCTTCGCCGTTGTGAGGAGCATAAGAAGGGAGAAGCAACTCCATCGTTGTGAGGAGTAGAAGGTTTGGCATGTTCACCATGCTGGGAGGTAGAAGGTGGAAGGCTTTTTGGGATAGAAAAGTCTTCAAAAGGTCATTCTCCACATATAAAGCGAGAATGACTTCTCCACGTAGTTGAATGTTTAAAGAGTTTTCTACTCTATAAAATTTCCATGAAGGAGGACATTAGGGAGTGGACATAGGTTTGGTGATCGAACCACTATAAAAAGTCTTAGTTTGTATTGTTTACTCTTTCCTACACTTCTATTTTCTTGATTTTGTTTATTTTTGCATATATATATATATATATATATATATATATATATATATATATATATATATATATATATATATATACAACAACTTTATTTGTTGAATAATTAAGCTTTTGCATGAAGTATAAAATTAAAAAAAAAATATTTATTTTAAATGTTTTATTTTTAAAATAATTTTTACTTTTTGTAAAATACTTTATTTTAAGAAAAAAAGTTTAAAATTTTCAATTCACCCCCTCTTGGTGTGCTATATCACTTTCAATTGATATCACACCAAAGTTCTCACTTTAATTAGTTTAATCATCTTAGCAGATCTAAACATTACACCATTTGAAAATAAAAACACTTCAGAAGGGTATTCTATTACCCAACCGCCATTGTTTGACATCATGTTTGACTTTTGAAAAATCAGAATGTCTATGTTTATTTAATCAATTGATTTTTGCATGTGACATACTATTCAAATTCGATATTCATTACCATAGAATTGTGAGTGGCACTAAGGTAGAAATGCCTTTTATTGAATGGAGTTTAGAGGATTGTGATTTGACATAATTAAAAAATGTTTAAATGGCTTATGTGTGCTTTCAAATTAGAAGATTATATGAGTATGTCCACTTGTACTTCTTGTAAGAAAATATGGATAAATTGTGTATCACCTAAGAAGGCATAAGTAAAGTCAAGCAATCATGCATGAATATTCTTTTACATGACTGCAAACTATTTTGCATGCAATCTAGTGACTTTATCAATAATATATACTTCCATACATGCTTTAGGTATTGAGATTTTCAATGATGAAAAAGTTAATAAATTTTACAATGTTTGCCTAAATCTTAGGATGTCAAGGTAATGCATGTCTATTTCTACATCTAAAGATCTAAAGTCTTACTCTATTGATAACTTTCTTAGATCTTTGATTGTCTATGAGCAAAAAGTTAGTCAAAGAAAAGTAGATACATACGAGAAGAGGTAGGAGAAGATTATTACACTAAAAGCTGCTGACATAGAAAATAATAGTTCTAAAAGTGATGCAAATGAGGACATTGTACTAATGATAAGTCAATTCAAATGAAATTCATGGAACAATCAGAAGAGTCACATCAATAAACACTGAGGTTAAAATACCAATGTAAACAAGTTTTCTATTGACTTTATTTGCTATGAGTATAAAACGTTAGGGCACATTAGATCCGATTGCCTGAACTTAATTAAAGAGTTAATCAATGAAAGATAAGGGAGAAGAAAAAAGAATGAAAAGATCATAAAGCATTTTGGGCTAATTCAGATTCAAACTCATCAGAAATAGAAGCTAATGATGAGGTAACAAACTTATGTCTCATGGAAAGAATACCATTGATGATATAGAGGAATATAAAGTATGTGACTAATCTTATGAAAAATCACTTTCTTTTTAAGAAAAAACTAAATGATAGTTAGAGAAGACTTAAAAAGAATTTTTTTTTTTAATCTTAAAAAGGAAGACTTTACACTTTTAGATGATCATTCCAATCTTATTACCTTTTTTGCTGATCATGTTGCATTGGATGAAAAATATAGGAATTTGAATGATAAAATTAAGACTATAAAAAGGGAGCATATTGAATTAGAAGATGTATTTAAGGAGCTAGAGAGAGATATATTGCATTTATAGGAATATGAACATCCATTGCAGGTAGAAGCAAGCATATATAAGAGTGGAAATGAATACCTCAGGAAAGAGAACACAAAACATAAGGAAATATCATCAGGGCTTTAAACACTAATATGCAACACACTATAACACACCATGCATCACCTTATCATAGTAGGAGGAATCACTCTTTATATAGATTAGTGCATCTATTTTTAGGAGTGAAATGTATTTCTTGTGAAATTATAGGGTTATAACACGTATATGAACACACAAAGATCTAACATAGCTCACATTTTATTTGGAGGCCTAAGACCTCATCAGTACAGTATAACATACATTCATTTCAACATATGGCAAGACCCAAACTCACTTGGGTTCCCAAAATTATGAATTGATTGATTTTATAGGTTTCTTTCAAAAGGTGTCCAATGAGAGCATGTAGTACCTGGATAGGGGGTGCTCAAGAAACATGATTGCATGAAGAAGTTCATCAGAGTATTGGCAATGTAACACTTGGAGACAACCCTACTAAAAAGGTAGTAGGAGTAGGTATAATTGGTAAACATAATGGTTTTATAATTGAAAATGTTTTTCTTATGGAGGGTTTGAAGCATAATTTTTTAATTATAAGCCAACTTTATGATAAAGGTTTTGATATTTAATTTCTTCATGCAAAATGCATGTTGATGCTAAATTGGTAAAGTTGTGCTAGAAGCACTACAGGAAAAATGGCAAATACCGGCGGTTTTCACCGGCGGTTTATAGACCGTCGGTATTACCGACGGCTCCGCCGGCGGTTAAGCCGTCGGACTGTATTGACGGTCAAATCGGCGGCTTAGCTACGATACACCGTCGGTATTACCGACGGTTTATAAACCGCCGGTAAACCGCCGGCTATCAACATTAACCGGCGGTTATCCGGCGGTCTAAACCGCCGGTGATAAGTGATTTTTGTCCGGCGGTCTAGACCGCCGGAAAACCGCCGGTAAAAGCCCTAATACGAGCCCCCTCACCCCGCTCATTTCATTTTCACTCTTTCCTTCTCTCTCTCGGTACGTACCGGCGGTTTAATAATATAACCGGCGGCTTTATCTTACCGACGGCCGCCGGCGGTGATACGATGGATGCCCGATGGTTTAAACCGTCGGTAATACCGACGGCTATAACCGCCGTCCACCGCCGGTACCTTACCGGCGGTCTAACGGCGCCGTCTGGCGGTCTAATGAACCAGACGACGCCAGGTTTAACCGCCGGAAAACTGCCGGTAATTTGACCGACGATTTTCCGGCGGTTATAATACCGGCGGCCTAACCGCCGGAAGACCGACGGTTAAAATTCCGGTGGTCACCGGCGGTATTGGCCGCCGGCAAACCGCCGCAAAAATAAACCGCCGGTAAAAAGCCGTCGGAAATGGTTTCCTACGCCGTTTTTACCGGCGGTTAACAAACCGCCGTTAGACCGCCGGTAAAGTTAAAAACCGCCGGTAAATCTACACTAACCGCCGGAAAAAACCGCCGGTTTTCAGGGTTTTTTCTGTAGTGAAGGATTGAGAGTCAATAATGTTTACATGATATATTTAAATTACATTTATAAAAGTAGTGAAATTTGTTGCTTGAGAACCATTTGTAGATGAGTCATAGTTGTGGCATAGGAGAATACACAATACAAGCATGAGTACTCTTAGGAAGATTATATAGTTGAACTAGTTAGAGGTATTGCTTAGCTAGAATTCTCAAAAGAACATCTTTGTGATGCATACTAGCAAGGAAAACAAGTAAAATATTCATTTCAATCTATTAACGATGTAGCTACCACTATGCATATGAACATTGAGCATGCAAGTAGGGGATGTTGTTAAAGTGGTATGAAATTAATTCTTAATGAGTGAAAGTTTGAAGTTGACCATTAAAAATTTGGTGGTTAGTGGCATAAGTTAAGTGGTTGATAAGTTCCCAGGCAAAGCAACACGAGAAATTTGGGCATGCTATCCCAATGTTGGACATGGGGATGTTATATCCTAAATAGTAATACTATCACGTGATTTCTTTTATATTGGGTAAGTATTTATAATTTTTGTAGCATTATGTTAGTACATTATCTTACTTTTATTATCCCAACATCAGATTAGAATTCAATGTTTTTCTTATAGCCATATTTAGTTGCCAATCTTTTTTCCTTTAATTGTTATTTTCCCTTATATTTTATTTTACTTCATTATATAATGCATGCGAATGCTTTTTCTTGTAGATATTGAATGTATTGGATGCTTCTTTTGTTGTAGAAATATGTTACTTTCTCATTCATGCAAGGTTCATTTTTTTGGAGCATGATACTTATGGGAGGATAGTTGTCAAAGCTCTTAATAATTTGCTTTATTATATTACCTTAAATTATAGTAGGTTTTTATAATTATATTCTTATTTTTTTGGAACTACATATGGTTTATTCCCTGGTGTTTAGGTTTGTAGGCAATTAGAGTAGTGCTAAGTCATTGCACAGTAGCTAAACCTTTAGGATCCATCTAATGGATAATCCTAAAGAAGCTAAAACATCCATCCACTCTAATGAACCTAAAAGAGAATAAATTTTCTAACCTTAACCCTCATGAAAATGTAACAAGAATCTTGATCAATCTTTGAGCATCATATATTTAAATGCTCTTCTCGTTAATTCTTTCCTACCCTAAATTTATTAAGAAGTAACTTTGATACTAAAGTCTTAGACTATTTAGAGAAGTAGAGATAAAAGAAAAAGATAGTCTTTAAAATATGATAAAATCCATAATATTGAATATTAATAGGATTTCTAAGATCAATGCTAAAAAGAGAGATAAGAATCTCAATAAATTTCAAATCATTAAAATTATTCTCATACTAAAACCAATTATTAATGTTAGAAAATTTTCTTTCTTTAAAATATTGCTAAGTAGTTATGATATATTATATAATTACACCAACAAGATTTGATCCTTTGGAGATATCCATTCATGTGTCCTCTCATTGAGGATTTTTCTTAATCTATATTAATTGAAAATTACAATAATGGCTTTATGGCAAAGCTTCCATCATTTTTGTTTGTAAACTTAGAGATGGAAAAACCCCCTTATGGAATAACCTTATTAAAATATACCTGGTTAATTGCAGAGGAGGTTAACATAGAGTTGAATATTCTAATGAAATAAAATTATTGTTTTTGTATTGTAGATAATCTTGGTGTTATGAATGATTTTTTTCACATGCTTCGTAGGTAGGATATGATGGAAGCTGAATTTTTAGCTAGCTTTACACTTGAGCAAATGGATAGAAATGATCTTAGCTAGATAACGTTCTCATCATCCATCATTGAATTAATTAATTACATACTTTTCCTAACCTTAATTTTAATATATCTTTATCTAATTAAGTTTAGTGGTCTTATGCTATTTAGATTTTTGAATTTACATGCACTTTGAAAAGGATTTATAAAATTTATTAAGGAGATTTGGTCTAAGCCTATTGAAGGATTTTTATTGATTGCCCTTTGAATGAAGCATGATAGATTTTTAATAGCTTTTAAAGATTGGTATAAATAAACTTTTAAAATACCTTAGTGTTAAATAATTGTATTCAAAGGGAAAAGAATATAAATTGCTTTTTAAATCCCTTGGGATATTATTGATAAGTGTAATTCTAATATAGAGTAGAGATAATCTTAATAGAATATATGCCTCATTATCCATTAAAATATTTGGGGCCAAAAGCATGAGTTAGATGATGAGGTTATTCTCCATTGATAACATTCCTTTGACAAAAGAGACAATTCATTAGATTAATAGAGAGGTTAATATGTCCATTAATCTTGGTAAGATTAAAGCTTATAGTAGAGTTAAATGATCCCTTCCTAAAGCTATTTTAAGTAAATTTAGGTTTTATTTTGTTAATTAATGTTTAACCTCATAATCTTGAGGAGTTTATTGATGTTTTTATTATTAGATGTGAGATTTTGAGCTAATGAATATGTGTATGCATGAATTCTATTAAAGTTAACATTTAAAGTACATTATTAAACTAAGAGATGAAGGCCAAATTGTAACGGACAAATTGAATGGCAATCAAATAGGTGCACTTAGCCTAAATTTAAGTAGGGAAGCCATCAAGGAAAAGAAGACTGCCAATGAGTTGAGTTCTTATATTTTTGTTGAGTGATTTTATATATGCCACACATATGGATTATGAAATAACCAAGGACACACAGATACATGATAAATAAGTTAATTTTTTGCTTTGCTTACATTAAAATAATTAGTAGTTAAATAAAATAACATTATTAATGGCAAATCATATTACATGACTTGCATTGTATTATACGATATGCATAATAATTTTGAAAACTCTAAATAACTAATTTATACTAATTAACAAAATAATTTAAAAATTAAAATACTAAAACTTAATCATACTATACGAAACTATTTGGACCATACGATCAGTTATAATCAGATTAAATAGCCATTATCAGTTCCTTCCTTAAATAGAAAAATTTAAAATTCAGCTAATCATGTTGTATATGGTATGAATTATACTCTACAATTATGTTTGCAATCTACCTAATTTAGGGATGAGAATCAAGGAACATATTAAAAACTAGATACATGAAGATATCATGGATATTGCATTATAATAGCAAAATTGTACAAGTTGATGAAAAAGAGAAGGTTTATTATTTTTTTTTTTTTAAGTTGGTTAAACATGTTAATCATACTATTTGATACATATCATTCATGTTGAACAAACATAAATGATTTTTAGGGTTTGAAGATGATTGTGATAATTATACTATACTATCCTTGGATAGAATTATATGATCTAGTCGTCAAGTTTAGTAAATAGAATTTTTAAAGGTTTTTATCAAGTTAGAATATAAATAGGGCTCAATAGAAAACCTAAAGAGACTTTTGGAAAAAAGAGGCCACTGAGAGGTTTGAGAAACTTTTTCAGAAAAATATTCTTGTAATCTTTCACTTTATCTTGTAAGTTTTCAAATTTTTTAGAGAGAATCTTATCATTCTTCTAATTTGAGAGTCCAGAGCTCTTAGAGCTTCGTAAGCTTAGTTTGTATGGATCACGGAGATCGCATGGAATTCTAATTTGTGATATTTAATTAGTTATAGCTTATGAGGCTAGGGTTGTAGTACTTTTTGAGGGAAAAAAAAATCTGTATAAAGAGTTTCTTCATTACCAATGAAGAAGAGATGCTTATTCTCTTTTTTGTGAGTAAGATTGAGAGGGATGGTTAAATTCCTAAGTAGAAAACTTGAGCAGTGGACATAGACTAGTAGGTTGAACCAATATCAATTAGCTTTTGTTCTTTCTCTTTTCATTTTCTTTTTATTTTTCTACATTTATTTTTCCTACACTAGTACTCTAATCTATTTGATAGTTGTGCTATTATGATGACTATGTTGTGTAAGATTTGAAAATTTTAAATCATATTAAAATTACAAATATAATTTAATAAAATTTTTCTTCTCTCTTCAAAGAAAAAATTATTATTAGTTTTTGAAGCTCACTTTAAAAAAGATTTTTTTTGCTCTTGAATACAAAAATATAAAATCTTAGTAATTTCTGTATATCACAAAATTTAAAACATTTCCTTGGGCATGCCATACACTAAAATTAATTCTAGAAGTAATGCACTCTTTCTAATTATCAATTATCTAAATTGATTAATGGTTGCTCAATGAGTTTATACAAATGCTTTGTTCTTTGTAGTTTCTTCTTTATTGATATCCCTATTTTGAATTCTAAGATCTCTATTATTCAAATCGTCCATTTAGATTCTCCCGTAAAGATTATTATAAGTTAAATACAAATTAGTGCTCCATGGATCCTCTTTAGCATGCTGCCTATAGTGGCATTGTTCATAATCACCTGGGTAGTGTTATATTTTTCTTCTACAAATGCTTATGAATTTATTGGATTAGTATAGGGCTCGAAACTTTGTTTTAGTGCTAACCTTACTAACATTTATATTGAAATGGATGTTTCCATTATTATTCACTACATTTGCAACAAGTTCCATGAAAATGGGAAAGCTTAATATCAAGAGCAAAAACTTAAACTAGCCTAAAGAAGTTGAACTACAAGTTAATCCAATTTATAGAGAAGTTAATAAGGCTGTCTGACTTTTAGACTAATTTTTAATTTTCACAAAAAATCCTTAGATGTCATACAAAATATCACTCTATTTATTTCTAAGTGGTTAATTAGCTATTTATTGTATACTTAATTGGTAATGGTTTGTTAGGACATGGGATTTGCCCCCTTTTTGGTTGTTGTTTTTACTTTTATGATTCATGTAGTCTTTGCTACAAATTTTTTTGCATGTCTTACATCTTTTGCTCGGTTAGGTTCATTAGTGGCCTTTTTTTGCTTATGAAGAGTTAAAAAGAGATGAAGATGAAGATGAGGTTGTAGATAAAGATTCAAAGAGTTGATCATTAGAAATTTGTATATTTATTTTTATTTACTTTTATGAATTCATATTTATGATGTAGAGTACAATCATAATACACATCTCATCTATTTGTTGATTGGAAGATTTAACTATCAACCAAAAAATATTAGGTTCGAGTCTATTAGCTAGCCATCCGTCGAGTGGCCACTTCTATCGTTGCAAATAGCCTGCAATGATTGTATTTGCAACGATAGAGAAAGTCATATGTGCTTGTTCTGACAGTCACTAAACGCCATGATTTCTATAATTAATGTTTACTGCTGCCGTTTAGGCTTGTTTTTATTATGGCTTTAACATGAAGGTTTTGGCGTGGTACTGTGCTTGTTAGCTAGCAGAGTTTTTTACCCATCGTTTCGGTTCCTCTTGCTGCAGTTGGCTTCACTAGTTACTAGATGGGGGATGTAGTATTTTTAGTTACTAGCGGGATTCCTCAGTTGTTGTCGCCTTCTGCTAACAAAGTGGGAGCTGTGCCTTGTTGGGGATCTGACTTCATATTTCATATCTTTTGGTATGTCATTTAGTCTGTCTTTGGATCCCCTGTTGCTGTCGCTGGTCTTGTCCTTCTTTTCTGATTTATCTTGGGAATCTTCCCTTTCTCTTACTTTTTTTACTCAATATTTAGCTGCATATTATTATTATTTTAAAAAGGTCCATGTGATTTGATACTTTAGGGTACGCATATAGCTTAAAATAATTTAGAATGTATCATTTGGATCTTGTTAGATTCAAAATTGTTGGTCATATACTGACAGTACTATGTGGAAAAAAAACATATAAATATAGCTTAACACCTTGTCTACTTTTTATATATTTGTTTTGTCGCTATAGTGCTACAAAACTGGTTACATAGATGACTAAAAAATAAGAAAAAAAATACAACCATCGCATAGATTAATTTTATAAGGGTGTATTAGCTGGTAATTCAAGAAAAAATATTATGCAAATTCTCTAATTGTCTGATTGAGTCATAGAGAATTTGTTAACTTGGCATGTAATAATCCAATCTCATGGAATTGAAGGAAGTTGTCCACCTAACAATTCAGTAGGCCAACTTGATATGTTGTACTCGTCTATTGTGACAAGTTCATTTGTTGATTTGATGAGCTACACTTGTAAACTCATAAATATCTATGTAGGTACTTGGCAGGTATTCAATAGGTTTCCATTAAAAGACTCAGCCCAAATGGTCACATCTCCTAGAAGGACCATTCACTATAGAAGAAAGTGACCGACCAACAAGATGATCAGCATTAATATGCAAATCCGACCTCCACGAAAAAAAAAAAAAAAATTGCTGTCATTAAGGTGGATATTTTGGAGCTAATTTTTGCTGGAAATTATCATTTAAAACTGACAAAATTTTTTGCAAGACAATATGTCGGTTTAGGCCATATTTCCTCTCTTGATGACTTTTCTTGCCCAATTCATGTGGTCTCAGCCTCCATAAACTATTTTTTCCCCATTCAACCGTCAAACTTTAGTGCTCCTTGGAAGTTCTTTTTTTACTAGTTTTTTTTTTTTCTTTTTCTTTAGAGAACTGAAGGAAAACCTCCATTTCATTCGTGTTTTTTAATTAATTTGTGAGTTCGTTTGTTAGATTTTATTTAAAAAAGGTTTGAAGTTTTTAGGTTTATAATTTTTTTTCTAATAAATGTAATATTATTAGTTTCTCCTAAAAAGATATTATTATTTTATAGATTTAAATTATTTTTCTTCATTGTAGTGAAACTTTATATGTGTTAAAATGCTCAATAAATGCGTAGGTTAAAATAATATACTTCTAGTTTTGTGTAAGTGAAAAATAATTTTGGACAATGTTTGTTACGAGACAACGTATATATGGATATCCGAAGCCAAATATCGTTAATGTATACTACTGTTATTTGGACCAAAAGGTTCAACATATAAATTAATCAAGTGAGTTAAATATTTCATTCATGTGGTATTCATGTGGTACGTCAAGTACTTCATTTTAATATGACAAAAAGTTTAGGAGTCATTTCTTGAAGCATAAAATCAAGTCTATCTTACACCTATCAAGAATAAGCTAGATTTATGCCTTGAAGTTTTGCCTAAGTTATTAGCTTTGGACTTCATAAGGGGAGTACAACACATATTTCGATTCTCAATGTGGTCATTCGACAAGCTACCCAACAATAGACTAAGAAAATACTAGGAGATATGAAATGATGATATTCAATGTAGTTGACTTGTAAGATGGAGAATATATGGAAGAGCCACCGAACATCAATGTGCAAACGTTTTATGAATTATTATGTGCGGCTTAACAAACATATTAGGATGGGACATCAGTCATTATGAGTTATCATTTGTAGTTGGGATGCCTAGCATCAAAGCAAAATGTAATATTTCCTATGAATATTTCGATCCATTTGTCACATTGCTAAAAGAAACTAATCCAATGATTAATTTAGTTCAAGTAAATTTATACATGACAAAGAAGTTAGTATTCAAATTTAGTTTAAGTTCTTGAAAAGTAAATTGTTACATTAATAGGTATGTTTTATTACCAAGATGACTTAACAAAAAATATATATTGTCATTGCACTGCACCTTGATTTAGACAAAAAATTAGGATTAAACAAAAAAAAAAAAAAAAAAAAACTCATTTAGTTGACTATTTTATTTACCCATCGTTACTAGACTTTAAAGATTTTATGCATCTATTAGCTCTGTTGGCCATATGAGAGGGCATCACAACATATTTTTTAGTTTCTATAGCTTCAACCCATCTAAGCAGGCTATGCATAAGATCAAAGATATGACAAGGAGCAAGTTTGATACTTCTTATGTATTATGAAAGTAAAAGCCAGCGAAAGTCCATGTGCTTTCAAGATTTTAAGGTAAGAAACTAAACATATATAATATGTAATTTTAGTAATTCTATTTGATCATTTAACATTTTCTTCTATCATACTAAAAAAAATTATGTGGCTACTCGAACAAAGTAATAAAATAACAAAAAATCATTTGAAAGAGAGTTGACTCGCCTACATGATATGTTCATATAAATTTGTAAGTCAGATGAGAGACCTTTATGGTTTGGAGAGAACATTTGGATTGACTTGAATAGAGCTTGGGCCAACCCAGTTTATGCTATAAGGGAGCAAAACAAATAGAATCAACTTTTGACTATGAGGGAATAGGAAGCTTGCTCCATACATGTGACCCAGTTCCTGACATTAAGCATAGATGTCATTTGGTATAATCTGTTTGTTGACTATATTTCTATGTATTTTTAATTTAATCCATTTAACATGATGTTTTCTTATATAGAAATAAGCAATTTGAAGAGAATCCATTAAGTAGGAGTTAAATACATGCATGCTTCAATGCTAGGAGGATCAGTAGTGGATTGAAAGAAAATTTAGGAAAGCATAAATAAGTATTAGAGTTTTTATAATTATTATATCATTGATTTTTATGTATATTTTATAAAATTCAGGAGGACTATGTACAACTTCGTGATACACCAACACAGTCTTTTGTTAGTGAAGAATTCTCCACGGGATCAACAAACTATTATAACCCTAGTTTATGGTCTAAGGTAGTGGAAGGAATGCATAAAGGTAGAGTATGTAGGTTAGACTCACAAGTCAATTCGTATGAAGTTACGTCCTCCAACTCAAAAACCTTCATAGATAATAGAATTGAAGAATTAAAAAGGTGTCTATCAGAAGAACTCGAGTAGATGCAGAAAATGCAAGCTGATATGCAATCACTACAACCTCAAATACAAGCTAAGTTGCATATATTTATGGAGTAACATCACTAGCAAGAATCTAAAGAAGCTTAGGAGATGAGGAGACAGATGATGATTAGATATTATTTATTTTTTTTATATTTTTAAGACTTGTTAATTTTAGAGAACATTTAGGATTTTCATATGATACACTAATTCAGTTTTATGATTATAATTTATGTTGATTCATTTGATTTTGTTTTTTGTTTGATAGGCACAAGTAGAAAAATGTATTTTGCTTAAAAATGTTAGATTTGTAAATTTATTATATTTCATTTTTTTGTTGATATGTTATTTTGAATACAAAAAAATGTATGAAAGAATATTTTTTTTAATATAGCTACATGTTTCCAGCAAATGTTTTGATAAAAAAATCATTGGTAAAAATGATACATATTTTTGATGAAATCATGCTGAAAACATTTGCCGTAAAACTTGCGGTATTGTCGGTCGATAATTTGATGGCTACATTTGCTGATAAAATTGGTGAAGAACCTGTAATATATTCCATAGGTAATTTCGGTGGACTGAGGTTGAGTTATTTTTTGTGACCCCTTTTTTCCATTGGTGTTTTCCATATATTAACCATTGAATACTTTAGAAATATTTGCTGTGGGTTTTTACACAAACAACAACAATAACAACATCAAGCCTTTGTCCCACTATGTGGGGCCGGCTACATTAATCCATTTTCTCCATTGTGTCATGCTAAAAGTCAAATTCTCATTTAAATCTAATAAAGAAATTTCTAATATTTCTAACCATGTCTTTTTAGGTCTAACTCTACCTTTCTTAACATAAGTCAAATCTATTACCTCTACTTTCCTAACCGGGTCATCGGAAGGCCACCATTTTTTGTGACCAAACCATCTAAGGAGACTCTCTCTAATCTTATCTTCCACTGGAAATACTCCAACCATATTATGTATATGCTCATTTTGTATCCTCTCTAAGGGTAAAGCCATTTATCCACATGAGCATCCTCATCTCTACAACACTTAACTTAGTTTTATGCTTCTCTTTTAATGGCCAACATTAGGCACCATAAAGCATTGCAGGTCTCACCACCCTCTTATAGAATTTTTCCATACGTTTGAGTGGGACTTTTCTATCACATAATAAGCTGGATGCATTCCTCCACTTCAACCATCCAACTTAAATTCTATTGATAATATCCCCATATATTTCACTATCACTCTGAACAATATATCCAATATATCTAAAATGTGAACTCTTATTAATTATTTGATCGCCCAAAATCACAATCTCCTTACTAGGTCTATTTCTGCTAAAATTACACTCCATATATTCAATTTTAGATCTAGTAATCCTAAAACTTTTAGAATCCAAGATTGACCTTCGTAATTCAAGTTTAAATTCAACTCCCTCTATAGTCTTATCATTAAGAAGAATATCATCTACAAAAAGCATACACCAAGGTACATCCTCTTGCAAATGTCTAGTGAGAACATCCATGACTAAAGCAAGAAAATATGGGCATAAGGCTGATCCTTGATGTAATCCAACTGAAATAGAAAAAATACTTGGTCAAACCACCTAGGGTTTGAACACAAGTAATAGCTCTTACATACATATCTTTAAGGATTTGAATATAAGCATTATTAACTCCTTTATATTCAAAAACTCTCCATAGCACTTCTCTTGGAACTTTATAATGTGTTTTCTTTAAATCAATAAAATCATATATAGATCCTCCTATTGTTGCATATCTATGGTTTATGATTTTGATGATATAAAATATTCTTATTTCTCTACGATTGCCTTATGTACTGTCATTTCAGGTTCACACGATTGGATTGTAATTTGGAATCAGCTCAAGATTGGGTACACTAGGTCTGAGTCAGTTGTATCCTTTTTCCTTTCTTGAGTCTATTATATTTAGTGTGGCTCCTGATATTTTGTAACTTGGAAGACTTTCTGTTGCTCCCTAAAGATTTCTATTTTTGGTAACATCATCCAAGACGATATTTATATCGGCCTGGACGATCTGTCTAAAAATTGAAACCCTAATTAGGGCATCCTCATTAAGGAAGCCGTCATGAGCTGATCGGCCTGGACGATACTTATATCGGTCAGGAAGATAAGCTCAATTCAGAAAGAATCAGCCGCCAGGATCAGATTAGGTATTCATTATTTTAGGAAATCAGCCAGGACGATATAGACATTGTCTAGGACGATCTAACTCAATTATGCCTAAATTGATATGGTATCTTTGGAAAGCATTAATGGTTGATTGATACGATCACATCGTCCAAGAAGATCATAGGATCGGCCAAGATGACTTCCTGAACGATTTACATCAGCCAAAATCTATTCAGGGCGATGATCAGGATGATTGAAATCAGTTTTAAACTAATCGTCCGGGACGATCGTGAGATCGGCTAGGACGATGTAACCAATTTTCTTCTGATCATCCCAAATCATCTCGGGCTGATGAGCTGAATTTGAATTAATTGTATAGGACAATATGCATATCGTACTAGACGATAATGTCGGCAACTTATATTAATGAGCTCATTTTGAGATCTTCTATTTAAGCTATGACATGACACTTTATAAGTGTCTTTGGCAGCCATTGTAGCTTCATTCTTAGGGGAAAAACTTGAAGAGAAAGCTTGAAAGGGAGTGAGGAACAAGTAAATTCTGAGAGAGGGAGAAGATCCTGTGAGGGGGGACTCAAGGGAGTGTGGAGGAGGATTCCACATGGTTGCTCCGACAGGCTTGCACCTTAATACCATCAGATTCAAGGCTTGTCTCGAGGGAAGTTCACCAAAGAAGAAGATCTCTTTGATGTCAAAGAACCCGACGACTCCGCCGCACCGGGGAAGGTGGAAGTGATTTTGTAAGGGCTTCTCCGCCTAGCTGTGGGGGCTAAAGGAGAGACACTTAGTTTAGTGCAATACTTGGAGGGTGCCTCCAAGGAGTGGACGTAGGTCAAGGTTTGACCGAACCACTATAAATCCGGTGTGTTCTTTTCTTATTATTGCTTCCGTATTTAATTTATGCATTTATTGTGGTGATATTGGTTTTTGTTTGTGTTTTGATTTAAATATTCTTCTTTTCCCATTCACCTCTCTCTTTGTTAGCCTTGGGCCAGTTCATAAGGGCTTAATATCCCTAACGAACTTTCACCTATTTTTCTTTATATTTCTTTCTCCATAAAATCTCTCAATAAATGTATGTCTTCCATAGTAGACCTACCCGCCTTGAATACAAATTGATTTTGAGAAACATTAGTATCACATCGTAACCTATGCTCCATAACTTTCTCCCCTTTTTTAAAGTATGACACATTAACTTAATTTGCGCAATCTTGTGCATCACCTTTATTCTTAATAGTAGGAATTAACACACTCATGCTCCACTCATTTGACATCTTTTAAGTCTTCAAAATAATATTAAAAAGTTTAGTAAGCCAAGAAATTCCTTCATCTCCTAAGCATTTCCACACCTCTATTGGGATTTTATCAGGTCCAACAGCTTTTCCACACTTCATTTTCTTTAAAGCCTCTCTAACTTTTATTTTAATAATACGCTGATAAAAAAAATCTTTATTTTCATTTAGGGTGCTAAGGACATTAAATTCAATCATAAATCTTCATTAAAGTATTTAGCGAAATATCCCTTTGTTGAATATCATCTTCTAAGAAAAGTACTTTTTGATCTTCATCCTTAATACACTTCACTTGAACTAAATCCTTACTACTCCTATCTCTTTGTTTGGCTAACTTATACATATATCTTTCTTCCTCCTTAGTAACTAATATATTATATGAATCATTAAAAGCTAAGATCTTTACATCGTATATTGCTTTCTTAGATTCCTTACGTGCATCTTTATATCTATCCCAATTATAAGATTTTTTACATCTAATTTTTTTAAATTAAATCTTCTTATATTTTATATTTTTCTTGCACATTTGGATTCCACCATAAACTATTTTTCTATAGCAGGTTTTCCCTCTGATACTCCAAGCATATCTTTTGAAATAATCTGAATATTACTAGTCACTTTTTCCCACTAACATTAACATTCTTATGCACAGACAAAATCTTAAGGTCTAAAAGCTTACTATCAAAAATATTTTTATTAATATTTTTTAAATACCACCATCTAATTCTAGAATATCATTCAACTTTATTTTTATTTTTTTCCCATTTATCTTAAAGTCCAAAACTAATAATTGATGAGTATACAAATGTTTACTCAAAATAACTTTACAATCTAAACGATCTAATTTTCTTATAATAAAATAATCAATCTGAGTTTTTCTATATCTATTTTTCTAAGTGATGAGATTCTCATCTCTTTTCTTAAATAAGGTATTAAATAAAAAATTATAAGCTAAAGAAAAATCTAAAGTGGTCTTACCACCTTCATTTATCGTTCCAAACCCATGGCCATCATGAATGTTGTTAAAATTGTTTACCTCTCTACTAAAATATCCATTTAAATCTCCTCCAATAAAAACTCTTTCTTTAAGATGTATCTATTATATTAATTTTTTTAAGTCATTCTAAAATTTTAATTTTGAACCCATATCCTAACCTACTATAGAAGAATAACCACTTATAATATTAACAATCTTAGCATCAACAATAATCTTTAAAGCTAAGATTTAATCCCCAATTCTATTAATATTTATAACATTGTCCTTTAAACTCTTATCAATAATCATACCAACATCATTTCTAGTACGACTCTTACCGGAATACCATAGTTTAAATCATAAACTATAAATCTCCTTAGCCTTCTCTCCAACCCATTTAGTTTCCTGAATGCACAAAATATTTATATTCCTATAAATAATAACATCTATTAATTATATTAATTTTCCATTAAGGGAACATATATTCCATGTTTATATCCTAATTTTCATTTCATGGACTAGATTTTTTGCCCATATCCACCCTTGATGCGGGAACCCTTGCTTATTTAAACTACACCTCAGTGCCGGTGTAGCCGCCCTTGCACACTTGTCATTATAGTTAGGCCATATAACACATCGCTTCGAGGGGATGCCCTAGTATTAACACAATTTTTTTAAAGATTCATGTAATAATTATTCGATAAGTTTTACATTCGCTGTCAACTACCTAACGTAACCCTCCATTTTTCTCATCCAGGACTTTGGACCTGGCAATGACAGTGTTCAATCCAACAGAAAAGTTTTTCTTTGGTCCATTTAACAATGATTCTTAATCCACTTGAATTTTGGGATTTTCACAAAAAGTTTTAACTCTTTTTTTTGTGGTGGTTAGATTAAGGAGATGTCTTCCTTTGTTAGTCTCCCAAATGGATTCTTATCAACTTACCTAAACCTCAGTTGTCACTCATCTCGACAGGAATCTTTCAACTATGGTTATCCTTCATGATCAAGGCCACTCGGATACCAATAACATTCTCGATCCAACTACAAATGGGCATAGCTATGATTTTTGTGGTAAAGGTAGTTGTCGTTTCATAAAAATTTCCATCTAGGAGGACTTGTTCTTTTATTTTAAAGTGTCTAAGTCATCTCTCAATGGACTCATTACTATAAATAGAGAATATACATTCATAGACAACCCTTATATGCTAGACCTCAAGTGCTCGAACATTAAAACTTGCACAAAGGACTCACCCAAAAAATAAGGGGTACGCTATATGTAGAGATCCACATGAAGGCCAATCAACTAGGTCACTTGCATCTCAATGATAACCTTGTATATATAACTTTCTTAGATGATCACTACCAAAAAATTGGGTTTTTGCAACACAAATTTTTACTTTTCCTAGCAGTTATACCCGCCACTATTTTCTTTGCAGCGGTTCTAGAACCGCTACATAACCGCTGTGTTTGCAATGTGCTGCAACGACATTCTGCAATGGTTCGAAGACCGGCAGGGAAGGTTTTTACGGAATGCATATTTTCGTAGCATTTATAGCCGCTGCAAATATACATAATTGTGTCGATTAGAACCGCGACAAATATGAGTGAAATAGACCGATTGCCAGATTTGCGGCTGTTTTCTGGGCTCTAGTGGCGGTTATAACCGCCACTAAAGTACAGATTTTTTTTTTAAAATTGTGAAACCTGACCGTTCACCCTAGAGCTAGATAAGTTTGTTAGCCAATTGTGCCACAGAAATATAATAAATCAGAGTCATTCACTAAATCAAAATATAAAACCAATATAAACAGGAGTTGTGGCTAAAACAAAAACACAAGTTAAATTATAGAGATTCACAACAACAAGAGAACATTGAAAAATATATTTGAATCACATGACTAGAACAATATATTTGAGTCACTTCCTCATTTGGAAATGAAACTAGCTCATCATTTTCCATAACACTGAGTATTGAGCTGAATTACAACTTAAACTGAGATCGTTGAGTATGATGAGTATTTCAACAATAAGAAATCACTAAATGCCAAGTCAAACTCAAGAAAGATTACTAGGGAACACTATTTCTTATATATAACAAGGAAATGAGCACAAAATAACAATCTTATAATTCAAAATCAAAACAATAAAAGTTTGAAATTATATAAGATATCCATATAACCAGAAGCATCACATCTAATACTAGTGCTCATCAGCAGATTGTCAGGCATCAGATGAATTGTCATTTCCATCCTGAAAATAGTATAAAGAGAACAAGATAATAATAATCAAGCAATTTACATTTAACTTAAAAAAAAAATTTATACCATTTCTGATCCTCCATGGGGTGGATGATTCATTTGAATTTCTTGCACAAACTATCTCATCTCATCATGAAATGAGCCAAATTCTCTCACCTAATTAAAACGAAATGATCTGAACTCCTCTATAAGACTAGCTATCTGTCCAAAACTGCTGCCGCTACCACTACCTTCTTCATTTTTGCTTTGAGGAAAGTATCTAGTATGCGTGACATCAAATCCTTGGGTACAAACTCGACCTGAATGTTCTGGTCCCATAACCTATAGCAAAAACTCTCTTATTAGCTTCAAAATTTCCTTCTTCAGGTGTAAGCCCTTCTTCGGCAAGAAGATTGCATGCCTGCGTCTATAGTACAAATACATATAGTTAAATATATTGAAGATTGATTTATAAAAAAAATTGTAATAACTATATATATGTACCCATCGCTGCATAGCATCCTCAGATGACCATGTCCCATCTTTGTGTATCCGATTGATTTTCCATAATTGTAATCTGTCCTTAATAAACTACAAAAAATTATAATAATAATGTAAGTTTGAAAATAAAGTATTTAGTAGTTATAAATAAATATTAAAATTTAGACCATTTCCTTTTATCTTCGAACTGAACTCACACGACCCATTGTGTGAGGACAAGTTTGTTTCTTGGCAATGGCAGAATTTTTCGCAGCCCTTTCCTGTGATACATGATAATGTTACATTCCAAATTTTAAAATAGTAATAAATATATATAAAAAAACTTAATCACAATATTTACCTGGTCCTCCGGCTTTGACCATTTGTCAACAAGTTGACACCACTGCATTTGATCTACTTCAGCTGGAACTGTCTCCAAAATTTCCTCAATTGGTTTACTGTCCCAATGCTCAGCCTTTAAGGTGGTTTTATAATTACGCCATTTAACACCAAGGGATTGAAGAATCTAATGGCGTATATGACTAGGAAACTTAAATTTAGATTGCAGTTATAAATATGATATGATTAATAATATAAAACATAAAAAAAATTAAATTTGCTATGAAATAAATAAATAAATATATATATATATATACCTCAACTTTAGCTAACATCTTTTTCTTGAATGGCTCCATACCCTTATTTCTCCAATCAGGGAATGCTATTGGAGCCAAAACAACGTATCTTGCAACAACACCAAGATATGTTCCTAGCAAAATTGACTCAGGTATGTTATAAGGGATGTTATTTTCATTTTCCTCTATATGAATTCGTGTCCCTAGCAACATATTCTGTATATCAGCACATATTGTTCTCCCCCTACGCCTTAAAGGATTTCCTTGCTCATCTACCTAATTCAAAATAAATTAATAAGAATGAATAAGCATGATAGGTCCTTGCTCATATACATAATTCATTTAAAATAAAATGAATGTCATAAAAAGAAAATCATACCTATGAGCCATACCCCCTCTTGTGGGGCTGGAGCTGCACCACAAAATGAATGTCATGAAGCCTATTGTGTCCCATTGCACTTAATCTCTTCTTGTGAATCTTGGTGTACTAGAGTAGAAGGTATGATTCATTCAGTCTTCCTACTTCTTTCACCTCTACTTGATCCTCCTCTACTTGATCCACCTCTGCAAATTGCCTTCTTTGCTTGTTTGAAATGACTACCTCCTTCCATTTCCTACAATGGAAACAAATTAAAAGTGTTTGTTATTTATATGTTGAATTGCATATGATCATTTATAAAGAACAAAATATAAATGTAGAACAAAATAGTTCTGTTGGAAGAAAACAACATATAAATGTAGAACAACAAATGATCATTAATAACACAGTTCTGTTGGAAGAAAACAACATATAAAAAAGCCCAAAGAGAGTAATTGGAAGCTGTTTTTATGAAACAAAAAGAGAGGGAATGAATAAGAAAATGTATAACAAAACCGTCTAACAAAAAATTAAGGTGAAGAAAACAAACTAAATCTGCTGGAATTCCAATTTTATTAGCATAAGATGAAGACAACAGGCTCTCGAACACAATAATAGTACATTACATAACATTATCCAGTTTTCTCTAAGGTTAGAATATGATCACATGTTGTTTTAGGAAAATTAAGGACTTTCAAACAACAAAATAATAGCGTTATGTAAGTTACCTGCCTTAGGCTTATCAAATCCAATGAACATGACAGCAAAGCATAGACAAAAATTATGGTCCCTTAACATTAAAATAGCTGAGTTGGATGGCATCTCCATCCACATTTTTATTACTGTTGCAAATCTATTTTTCATGTCTTATGTTTTGATGATTGACAAACACTGCTTTTCTTGGACAGCTTGTTGCTTCTAACTTTTCAGGAATCGACGATCGGACAATAAAAAAGGAGCCAAGTTCAGGAATGCGTAGGGTTAGGGTTGAGTCAGTCTGTACTTTTGTTTTTTACCTTTGAGTCCACTTGTAATAGCCAAAAAGACTGATGCTTTGTAACCCTTCACACACACACTTGAGAAACTTAGAAATTCTGTTTTTACTCATATCGGCCAGGACGATATCTTTGATCGGCCTGGCCGATCAGCTTAAAACAGAAAGTCTAATTAAGGATTCTTAATTAAGGCAGCCTACGTTAACAGATCGTCCTGGACGATACATGTATCGGCCAGGACGATAAGCTCAAAACAGAAAGAAGTAGCCGCCATAGACAAGTATGATATACTGTATCTTTAAATTATCGGCCAGGACGATCCTCGGATCGGCCTGGACGATATTCAAAAATTATGCCATAATTGTTCAGGAAATCAAGGAAGTAATTAAGGATGATTGATACGATCATATCGTCCTGGACGATCGCAGGATCGGCCAGGCCGATCTAGTCAAAAACCTTAAGTTACTTCAGGACGATCAATATCGGCCAGCTCGTATTCAGGGCTATTGTCAGGACGATTTGCCTCTGATTTGAACTGATCGGCCAGGACGATCGTGAGATCGGCCTGGACGATCAAGCTATTTTTCAATCGTCCTGTTTTCCATTCAGGGCTATAGTCTGGCCGATCTTCATTGTTTTGTACTGATCGGCCAGGCCGATGTCCAGATCGGCCTGGACGATAAAGTCGGCAACTTGCAATTAATGAGCTCTTTTGAAGCTCTTCTATTTAAAGAGCTCTTGTTCAACGTTTTTCAAGACCTTTGGCTGCTGCCTTGACCTAAGAAGGCCTTGAGGAGAGAAAGAGAGAGAGAAGAGAGAGAGAGGATCTTGTGAGGGGGAGCTTGTGAGGGGTTTCACAAGGGTTGCTTCAAGGATCTCTCTGCGTCGTCTTTGTCTAGAGTTTCTTGTCCGTGGAAGGGTCGGTAGAGGTAAGGAGTGTTGCTTTTGGTTCTGGTTCTCTGCCAGCTTCAGGAGGAAGCAAAAGGAGATAGGTTCTCTGCCTTGCCGGGGTGGCAAAAAGGAGGTTCTTGTGAGGGTTTCTCCACCTAGCCGTGGGGGCTAAAGGAGAGTCACTTTTTGTGTAGTGCAATACTTAGAGGGTGCCTCCAAGGAGTGGACGTAGGTCGAGTCGACCGAACCACTATAAATTTCTGTGTTCTTTTTCTCGCTTCCGCACGTTTAAATTCCGCATTATTTTGTGGTGTGATTTGGTTTATGTGATTTTATTTCTTTGTTTTAAAAAGAAGTTTTTAAAATACCAATTCACCCCCCCTCTTGGTTAGTTTGGGACTAAGTTCATAGGGCTTAACATCCCCATCGAACTTTCAAGTGGTATCAGAGCTTGATTCGAAAATTAAAGTTTGAAAACTTTTTGAATTTGATCCATGTCTAACTTTGGGAATCGCAACACTACGGAAGGGTATTCTATTACCCGACCTCCTCTGTTCGATAACCTACCTTTTAATTTTTGGAAAACTCGCATGTCAACTTTTCTACAATCTACTGATTATCGCATGTGGATGCTTATTCAAGAAGGTTATTCTCCACCTTCTCGTGAAATTAACGGTTTTAAAACTGAAGTTGCTTTTACCGAATGGATTTTGATGAACGAGATTTAGCTCAACTAAATGCGAAATGTTTGAATTGTTTTTTCTGTGCTTTAAAATCTGAGGATTACATGCGTGTTTCAACTTGCAAGACTGGTAAAGAAATCTGGGATAAATTATGCATTACTTATGAAGGCACTAATGAAGTTAAACAATCCCGTTTAAACATTCTCTTGCATGACTACGAACTTTTTCGTATGAAACCTCATGAATCGATTTCTGACATGTACACTAGGTTTACTCAGATTGCTACTTCATTGCATGCATTAGGAAAAGAACTTTCGAACTATGAAAAAGTTAACAAGATTTTGAGATGCTTGCCTTCTTCTTATGATGCAAAAATTACTGCAATCACTGAATCTAAAGATTTAAACACCTATTCTATTGATAACTTGCTTGGCTCACTTATTGCTTACGAGCAAGGGGTGAATCAAAGAAATCTTGATGCAGGTGAGAAGAAAAAGGAGAAAACAATTGCATTGAAGGCACACAAATTGGATTCTGAATCTTTCGGGTCTGAAAGCGATGGAGTTGCCTTCATCACAAGGCAATTCAAAAGCTTTCTAAGGAAGAAACAAAAGTATCATAAAAATTGAAGAAAAGGTAAGGATCATAAACATATTAAAGGATCTTCTGATGTTGTTTGTTTTGAATGCAGGAAACCTGGACATGTAAGATCCGATTGTCCTACACTTCAAGATCAATCAAGCAAAGGAAAAGGTGATGAGAAAGCAAAGTCTAGGAAGGACAAGAAGAAAAACCAAAGGAGCTTTTGGGCAGAATCTGGTACTGATTCCTCTGAGACTGAACCAGAGGAAGAGACTACAAACTTGTGTTTCATGGGAGAAAATCAAAGTGATGAGGAAGAGGTATGTAGACCAACCTATGATGAATTGTTTGAAATTTGTGAAAAAATCCATACATCGTACAAAAAACTTAAGAAAACTCATGCTAGCCTAAAATTAGAACATTCAAATCTACAAAAAGAGCATGAAGTTTTTCTCAAAGATCATGCAACGATTGATTCAAATCACATGGCTCTCCTTGATGAATTTGATGAATTAAACAAGAAGCATTTGGAATTAGTTGAGAAAAGTAATGCATTAAAAGCTTCACACACCTCACTTAATGATGATCTTAAGAAATCTAAAGAGATTGAAAAAGATTTGAGGATTGAGAATGATGCATTAAAAAGAACTAATTGAGAATTCAAAATGATTTATGTAAGAAAGCTAGGATGACACCGACTTTTAATCAAAGGCCAGAACCTAGGAAGTGGCATTTTTATCCAAACCATTTAAGAAAACCTTTTCCTGGAGTTCAATATTTTTCTTGTGGCATGCTAGGACACATCTCACACACTTGCACAGTTCACTGCAGTACACATTGGGTGTGGAGACCTAAGATGCATGATTCAATACATACCACATCTGCATTGCACTCTACATTTCCTAAGGAGGAGCCCAAATCTGTTTGGGTTCCTAAAACTGACTATTGTTGAGTTTTGCAGGAGTGCTCTCACCAAAGACCTCGTGGGAGCATAAGATAACTGAACATAAGGAGGCTTGCAGCTCAATTGCTTAAATCTGTTATTTTTGCTTGAAATCTTTAGTCTTTGTGTGACTTTTATTTTAGTTTTTTATGTTCACTTTGTCCTGTTTTTATGAGTTTTTGTTTTTCACTTTGGTCTTTATTTTGGGCTTCCATATGATAAAACTTCTCAAGCTTTTAAATATTGGAGTTTTTGGAGATAGAGTTTAGCTTTTTAAAATTGGTTAAAGGAAGTAAACTGTTAATGTTTTTCCCTTCTTCTGACTTTGTTTAGTGGCATGATTTTCTTTTATAAAACAAAATTCTAAACTCAGTTTAACCAATGGTTTTTTAAGATCTCTTTCTAATATTGTTACATTAAATCATCTTATGCATAATAGTCAAAATTCTCTGATATCATTCAAGCTTTTGAAATCTTACCATTACAGTTATCACGTGATTTTGATTTTGTGTTGTGGATTGTTCTTCCCTATGTTAGAGAGAGAGCTCCTATTCTCTATTAAAGAATTTTTAGCTTGCAAAAGTCAAAAAGGAAAGAGGCCAATGAAGCCAAATTGAAAAGAAAACTATATACACAAAAGTGTATCAAAAATCAAAAGATGCTCAAAGAGCCAATAAAAGAGAAAAGAGGCATAAAATTAGCCCACTAAATGCAAGCTATCATCTCTTTGGTAAAACTCTTAAAACTTAGAAAACTCATTGATTATGTGATACGTTCAAAGATTTGATTTCAAATTCCATGATTGAGAAAAACTATTTTGGTTTATTATTTATAAGATATTTTAGTTGTTAACATGTCTTGATTGGATCTTCTTATCCTTTTTTGTTATTCCGAGTCAGGACTCTGTTTTTTTTTAAAGAATTTTGTACCCTGAAGGATGTCCGATCTAGGGTAAATGGAATCAGTTTTTCTACCTTCTTCTAATTGGATTTTGTTAAACCTCTTGATCTCCTAAAACTTTAAAAGTTTAAATTCATGAAAAGAATTCTCATATGATGTCTCCATAAAACAAAAAAAAATAGAAAAATTAAAATCCAAAAATTTTCGGTGTTTGTTTTATTTTTCTTGACTATTTGTGTCTTTGACTGTCTTTTCTTTTGTTTTATTTTTGAGGGTCTTGATCATCACCATTCTTTTCTTGATTTCAATTTCATGTCACATCGGCCTGGCCGATATTTATATCGTCCTGGCCGATATGACAAAATCTTTCCAAAATCCATCTGCTGACCTTTTCTGTGCTTACTGAAATTCATCGTCCTGGACGATATAGTATCGTCCTGGACGATTTGATCGAACTCATTGTGATAGTCCTGGCCGATAGTATATTTGTCTGGCCGATGCATTCTATGTGCATCGTCCTGGCCGATACACTGGACCGTCCCAGACGATCCACGTGTCAGTACGTTTTGATCTTTAAATTCGACCCCGGACGATCCATTATTGGACCATCGACCGGGCCGATCCACTGTTCGTCCTGGACGATACACGTGGCAAGCATTTAAAACGTTTTAACTTTGGCCGGTACGATCTATTATTGTGCATCGTCCTGGACGATACACCTAATCGGCCCGGACGATCTGCTTTTTCAATGGTCGTCCGGACTGACTCCTCGGGCCGATAGCCTGTGTCTAATCGGCCTGGCCGATATCTGATCGGCCCGGACGATTGGACCGCCTTTTTGACCAATCGGCCTGTACGCAATTATTGACACATATCGGCCTGGACGATTCCGCAATCGGCCAGGACGATATGGACGTTTCTTTAAATTCAGGCCGATCCAGCCATATTTTTCACTCTTCATCCTTTCTCCTTTGTGTTTTTTGCTTAAGATCTCTCAAATGGCTGGTGGGAAGCGCGTCCGTCAGACCTCTGGAAGTTCCTCGAGGGCCAGGGTTGACCCTCGTTTCCGTGAAGCAGAAGATGAAGCTGCATATCGCCGCTATAAAGAATATGGAATTACTGTTTCCAGAATTATCAATCCAGTCCACATCTCTTACCCGGTAATGGATCTCTTCGCTCACACTTCCCTTTGCTTCATTCTATCTCTTGTTTTTCCCTTCAATTCTGAGTTCCTTCTAGAATTTTTTGCAAACCTGCGCATCAACTCCACCTTCACAGCCCTGTCCTCCTATGTGAATCGACGCCCTGTCGAAATCACATATCAGGACTGTGTTGATCTTGAAAGTTCGATGGGGATGTTAAGCCCTATGAACTTAGTCCCAAACTAACCAAGAGGGGGGGTGAATTGGTATTTTAAAAACTTCTTTTTAAAACAAGGAAATAAAATCATATAAACCAAATCACACCACGAAAATAATGCGGAATTTAAACATGCGGAAGCGAGAAAAAGAACACAGAAATTTATAGTGGTTCGGTCGACTCGACCTACGTCCACTCCTTGGAGGCACCCTCCAAGTATTGCACTACACAAAAAGTGACTCTCCTTTAGCCCCCACGGCTAGGTGGAGAAACCCTCACAAGAACCTCCTTTTTGCCACCCCGGCAAGGCAGAGAACCTATCTCCTTTTGCTTCCTCCTGAAGCTGGCAGAGAACCAGAACCAAAAGCAACACTCCTTACCTCTACCGACCCTTCCACGGACGAGAAACTCTAGACGAAGACGACGCAGAGAGATCCTTGAAGCAACCCTTGTGAAACCCCTCAAAAGCTCCCCCTCACAAGATCCTCTCTCTCTCTTCTCTCTCTCTTTCTCTCCTCAAGGCCTTCTTAGATCAAGGCAGCAGCCAAAGGTCTTGAAAAACGTTGAACAAGAGCTCTTTAAATAGAAGAGCTTCAAAAGAGCTCATTAATTGCAAGTTGCCGACTTTATCGTCCAGGCCGATCTGGACATCGGCCTGGCCGATCAGTACAAAACAATGAAGATCGGCCAGAGTATAGCCCTGAATGGAAAACAGGACGATTGAAAAATAGCTTGATCATCCAGGCCGATCTCACGATCGTCCTGGCCGATCAGTTCAAATCAGAGGCAAATCGTCCTGACAATAGCCCTGAATACGAGCTGGCCGATATTGATCGTCCTGAAGTAACTTAAGGTTTTTGACTAGATCGGCCTGGCCGATCCTGCGATCGTCCAGGACGATATGATCGTATCAATCATCCTTAATTACTTCCTTGATTTCCTGAACAATTATGGCATAATTTGTGAATATCGTCCAGGCCGATCCGGGGATCATCCTGGCCGATAATTTAAAGATACAGTATACCATACTTGTCTATGGCGGCTACTTCTTTCTGTTTTGAGCTTATCGTCCTGGCCGATACACGTATCGTCCAGGACGATCTGTTAATGTAGGCTGCCTTAATTAAGAATCCTTAATTAGACTTTCTGTTTTAAGCTGATCGGCCAGGCCGATCAAAGATATCGTCCTGGCCGATATGAGTAAAAACAGAATTTCTAAGTTTCTCAAGTGTGTGTGTGAAGGGTTACAAAGCATCAGTCTTTTTGGCTATTACAAGTGGACTCAAAGGTAAAAAAAAAGTACAGACTGACTCAACCCTAACCCTACGCATTCCTGAACTTGGCTCCTTTTTGATTGTCCGATCGTCGATTCCTGAAAAGTTAGAAGCAACAAGCTGTCCAAGAAAAGCAGTGTTTGTCAATCATCAAAACATAAGACATGGGAAGCGCGTCCGTCAGACCTCTGGAAGTTCCTCGAGGGCAAGGGTTGACCCTCGTTTCCATGAAGCAGAAGATGAAGCTGCATATCACCGCTATAAAGAATGTGGAATTACTGTTTCTAGAATTATCAATCCAGTCTACATCTCTTACCCGGTAATGGATCTCTTCGCTCACACTTCCCTTTGCTTCATTCTGTCTCTTATTTTTCCCTTCAATTCTGAGTTCCTTCTAGAATTTTTTGCAAACCTGCGCATCAACTCCACCTTCACAGCCCTGTCCTCCTATGTGAATACGAGCTGGCCGATCTTCATTGTTTTGTACTGATCGGCCAGGCCGATGTCCAGATCGGCCTGGACGATAAAGTCGGCAACTTGCAATTAATGAGCTCTTTTGAAGCTCTTCTATTTAAAGAGCTCTTGTTCAACGTTTTTCAAGACCTTTGGCTGCTGCCTTGACCTAAGAAGGCCTTGAGGAGAGAAAGAGAGAGAGAAGAGAGAGAGAGGATCTTGTGAGGGGGAGCTTGTGAGGGGTTTCACAAGGGTTGCTTTAAGGATCTCTCTGCGTCGTCTTCGTCTAGAGTTTCTCGTCCGTGGAAGGGTCGGTAGAGGTAAGGAGTGTTGCTTTTGGTTCTGGTTCTCTGCCAGCTTTAGGAGGAAGCAAAAGGAGATAGGTTCTCTGCCTTGCCGGGGTGGCAAAAAGGAGGTTCTTGTGAGGGTTTCTCCACCTAACCGTGGGGGCTAAAGGAGAGTCACTTTTTATGTAGTGCAATACTTGGAGGGTGCCTCCAAGGAGTGGACGTAGGTCGAGTCGACCGAACCACTATAAATTTCTGTGTTCTTTTTCTCGCTTCCGCACGTTTAAATTCCGCATTATTTTGTGGTGTGATTTGGTTTATGTGATTTTATTTCTTTGTTTTAAAAAGAAGTTTTTAAAATACCAATTCACCCCCCCTCTTGGTTAGTTTAGGACTAAGTTCATAGGGCTTAACATCTCCATCGAACTTTCAATTACCTTTAATGTCTTCATACAGTACATATAAAGGGTGGCACCACTCAAATGTGGTTCCAACCTCATTTGGATAGATATCTTGCAACAGTCAGTGAGAATAAAGTTATACAAAGGTCATATACAAACTAACTAATCATGCCAACTAAATAAACAATTTATAGAGCAATATATTAAAGATATTCCAATATTGCCATGAAAGCCATCAAGAACATTATAAAATGTTTTGGTTTTACATTTACAAGAACAAAGAAATATTAAAATCAAATGCATCTCGTGGTTTAACTCTCACAACAAAATTCCAATTCAGATTTTTAGCATCTTCAATGTAGAATACAGGCTCCACTTGTGAATAAAAAATGAAAAGATCATTTTGGATTTTCTGACCTGTATGAATAAGCCTTGAGAAGTTCACAAGTGTGTAACCAAATTCATCTTGTTTTATGCTTGTTGAATTTGTGTTTGACCAATCACATTTAAATAATATAACCTTGAATATGTTAGAGTAATTAATTTCAATAATATCATTAATTTTTCCATAATAACTAAAATTTCCAATCTCTATTGTATTAACAACACCAAAATTCTGTGTTTTTTTGCCTTCATCTCGTTCTTTTGTATGAAAAATATAACTATTAACTAGCAGACCCTTATATCTATTTGCAATTGTGTTGGGGCCCTTAGCGAGTGCTTTGATTTATTTTCAGATTTCCAAATCATTAGAACTTAAAACCTAACAAGGAATAAAAAAATTAATTTACTATGTCATGATACATTTAATATTAAATAACAATGTAAGTTTGAAAATAAAGCATATCGTATCATGCAACCATTCGTGAAATATTTCATTAATAAGTCTCTCTAAATCTATATATGTTAGATGTGTATGCCCGCCTCTCTTTCTTCTCTCTCTAACTTTGAAAAATTATCTATAACTTTCAATATTATCACAATGCCGGAGGACATATCTATGTGCCTGAACCAAAGAATTATCATCTAAGGTGAATGAAGTCACCTTTCCCAAGGGAGTACCACCACTTGAAAAATTAAAAATAAATTGTGCCTCAGGTGTTGTTGTGGCTTTATTTAAAAATTGAGACCGCTCAAGATATTTAGAACAGAAAGTTATTCCTTCTTCAGCAATATAACCCTCCGAAATAGAACCTTCAGGTTGTGCTTTGTTAGTTACATAGTCTTTTAATACTATAAAAAATCTTTAATAATAAAAACCTTTATGAAGATTATGTAAAGTTGAACAATAATAACTTGAATTAGTAATTACTTTTGAAATACCTCTCAAACGGATACATTCATCTATACTAAACCGGACCACCTAATTTTACTTCCTCGGCCAAGTGAATAAGTAAATGAACCATGATCGTGAAGAATGATGGGAGTATTGATCTTTTCATTTTTACACAATGTTATTGCAATATTATTCTGAAGTATGTCCAACTCTTTTGGATCAATAACCTTGGCACAAATTGACTTAAAATTTTTTGAAATCTCCACTAGAATATGTATAATTTCATCGGATGGAGAACATTACCTCAAAGCAATGGGTAGAATTTCTTCAATTAGCACATGAAAATCATGACTTTTTAGGCCCATATTCTTACATTTAGTAAGATTAATACACCTTGAGATATTAGATGCATAACCTTTGAGCATTTTCATATTTTTCAAAACTTGAGAAAACATCAATTTCTCTTTTTTTGACATTGTGAAGTAAGTTGGTGGCAAAAAATAAAAACCATCTTCAAGAATTTGTGGATGCAGCACACTTTTAATTCAAATGTCAACTAAATCTTGTCGTGCTTGCAAGTTATCTTTAGATTTTTCAAGATCAAGTAAAGTTCCAATGAAATTATCACATACATTTTTTTCAATATGCATGACATCAAGATTGTGTGATAGTAAATTATACTCCCATTAAGGTAGCTCAAAGAAAATTGATTTTTTCTTCCAAATATGATGCTCACTGAATTCTATTGTACGCCCTCTTTTCAAGATTCTAGATTTGCCCAAATGAAACAGAACATTTTATAATTTTTGTAAAATATCACTACCAGTATTCCTTCTAGGTACTTTATGGATTTCTTCTGTATTGTCAAAGTACTGTTTCTGTCGACGGAATAAGTGATTTTCTGGTAGCCAACAACGATGACCCATATATGAGAATTTCTTTCCCTTATATAACCATAAAGACTATGTATTTTCGGCACAACAAGGACAAGCAAATCTACATTTAATGCTCCAACCAGAAAGCATACCATAAGTAAAAAAATCATTGATCATCTGCATGAATGCAGCTCATAAGTTAAAAGATTGTCCAGATGCTGCATCGTAGGATATCACTCCATGCCATAGTTCAGACAACTCATTTATTAGCGATTGGAGATAGACATCTATATTATTTCCTGAACTCTTCTCCCCTGGTATAATAGTAGACAGAATGAAAGACCTTTGTTTCATTGCAATCTAAGGAGGCATGTTGTAAGGAACCAAAAGTATGGACCAAATCTTATATGTACTACTCATAATCTTAAATGGATTAAAACCATCACTGGCTAAAGTGAGACGAACATTACGTGGATTTGAAGCAAAATCAGGATATCGAGAGTTGATTTCCAGGCTTCTCCATCAGCTGGATGTTGTAACAACCCATCTATATTTCTCTGTTTGGCATGCCAAATCCTCTCTTCAGCGGATTTTTTTGTTTTAAACAATCTTTGAAGCCTAGGAATCAATGGGAAGTATCGAACAACCTTAGCAGACTTCATTTGATTTTTCTTTCCTCTAGCTGAAATTTTTTTAGCCCCTGCCCACCTTGAAGAACCCCAAATATGACAAACCTCTTGAATATATCTATCTTTTCAAAATAAACAACAATCATTTGGACATGCTTCTATCTTTATATATCCAAGATCAAACACTTTCATCATCTTCTTCACTTCATATGTATTCTTAGGTAGCAATGAACCATCAGGGAAATCTTCAATCAATAACTCAATCAATTGATCAAAAGATCATGCATACAAAAAGTGTAAGCAATTTAGGTGAAATAAATGTCAGAGGAAGGATAACTTTATGAATGACTTACAACCAGGGTAAAATTCTGCTCTTGCTTCTAGCAATAAATCACCATATTTCATTGCTTCATCATTTGTCAAATCTATGTTATTTTCATTACGTTTATCATCTAAATTGGCATTGCCTGAATGTGTCCCTTAACAATCCTTGTATATCATTTGTTCTGTGCAGCCCACCTTGAGTTTGTACTTCAACAACATTACTAGTATCAGTACATGTATCTGATCTTGTAACTTCAGCTAAAAAAGCATGTTCATCTCCATGTCGATTCCAAACAACATATCCAAGGAAAATTTCTTGGGAGAGTAAATGCAACTTGACTTCTTTTACATAATGAAAATATCTGTTAATGCATAATTTGCATGGACATAAATTTTTTTGTGTTGAACTTTGACTTTGTGTTGCAAATTCTAAAAAATTATCATCACCTTCGATATAATCACTACTCCATTTTGATTTTGACATATCCATCAGGCATGTAAAGCACTCGAGAAATACACATTTAATAAGCATACACAAAATAATAGAGGAACAATATAATTTTATTTCATTACTTAATATACAATCTATTGTACATGCCTAGTGGCGCTATTTATAGCCTAAAATGAAAGCTATAGAAAGATCAAGGCGGAAGAAATTGATAAGAGAGAAGCTGGGAGAACACTGCATTTTAATTTTTTTTAATACTTTGCTCTCTATATATAATTTATTTATGATTGTGTATGAATATTGGTGCAATCTATTGAACCATGGCATATATTTGTTTAGTTGAACTTTGCTAATTTGATATATGCTAATTCCATGATCTTAGGCTTCTATGAAATATTTTGATGATCACAAATATAATTTGATTTGAACTAATAAAGTTTAAATGAGATTTGTGTTAGTATTAGTGATTAAATTTTTTATACAAGTTGCAAGAATCATGAGATGAGGACACTCATAAGTACATATTTGTCTATGGGAGCCCATAGTTCGAGCAATTCAAGCTAGGCCAAGAAACTTCAGAACCAAAATTTCAATATCAAAAAAGAATTATTTTAATTTTCTTGAGCCCTATATAATTTCTTGAGCCCTACAGTATTATATTTCTTTTCAAGTGTTGTGGAAACTACCAAGATGGCCAGTGCAAACACACTACTGAACTGAACAAAAATAAGATCAAGCATAAAAACAAGAAAATGAATTAATCATCCCATACAATCAACCATAACACTTATTATCATGTTCCAATTGGCCTTAGGGTTTGTCCGTTTAATATACGATATACTTAATATAAAAACCTACACTAAACCCTAAATAAAAAAAAAAAACATTGTATTCGCTAGACATCGTGTTTGTTGGCCATCACTCTCACTGTATTCGCTCAAATTGCTCATAAGAAACATACAAATAGTGGTGGTCACACAATCAGCCCAAATGATTAGCCCACTACGTCAATTTAACCCAAAAGGAGATTAGGAATTTTTGAAGGCACATAGAAAGAAATATATGCATATGGAACATGTGGGTACATGGCACACAACCAACGGCTAAGCTATGGTTGTGATTAACCTAAATCCTAAGGAATGCAAATGAAGAATATGAAGAAAAGGAGAAGAATATGAAGAAAAACAATGAGAAGAAAAAGAGAAGAAGAGGATGAAGGGGAAGAGACTCACAGTGATGAAGATAGAAGGGATGGTCGGCCGAGATTCGCAAGAGGAGAAGATTTTTGTCGCAGCTGTCTGGATTCGGTCCCAAACGCGCAAGCACAGAGCGAAGAGAGGAATTAGGGATTCGGGTATCTTAAAGTTACGAATGGGCTTTACCGGCGGTTTTAACCGGTGCAACTTGCACCGGTTTTAACTGGTGCAATTGTATTCCAATTTCTGATGCAATTAGTGGTTTTGGCAGCGGTTTTTAAAATCGGTGCAAAAAACCGCTGCAATAGGGCTTGTTTCTTGGTAGTGGATGTTTTTCATTTAGTCCTATAAATGAAGTGTGAAGAGTCATATTTGAGGATTTTGAATATTTTTGAAATCTTTTACATCACTTAGCACCTTTTGATATTTTTGGATTCCAGATTGCTCACTTCCATAATACATAGAGCTATTCTTAATTTCAATACTCACTGAAATCTCACTCGACTCCTTAGCTCTCATATAGAGATTACTTGATAGTAAAGTCAAAAATCATTTCAGGATAAATTCAAATCCAACATGACAAATTTTGGTTGAACCCGACATTCCAATTTATTGGTTGTACATATTTGAATATGAATGGTTCAAGCTAGTACAAGAAATGTTTTGTACTAAAAAGCTGGTTTAACAATCAGCAAGAAAGCTATCCCAAACGAAACCTTAATAGCTGCAAGTATTTAATTTCAATATAGAAATTTAATTCTTTAATAAATTATTACAATCAAATAACATGCATGGGTTGTGAATATTTAATGGGCTATTATTATCCATCTCTTCTGAAATTTAAGTTTCATTTTGGGGGAGCTTTCTTACTGCTTTATAAAGCAATTTTTTAGAATAATTTTTTTTACTCGAAAATTTTTAACTAAAAAGCTGCTTTTAAAAAATAATAAGAAAGTTTTTCCAAACAAAACCTTAGCATATTATCTTATTTTTCTATGATAAAATATCAAATGTCTTTCATAGATTTGTTATTTTTCTTGGTTACTGTTATGCAACATGTTCAAGATTTTCCAATTTTATTATTACTTTAGTTAAAAATCATGAGTGAATTGCATT
This sequence comes from Dendrobium huoshanense, assembly GCA_016618105.1. Lineage (NCBI taxonomy): Eukaryota > Viridiplantae > Streptophyta > Magnoliopsida > Asparagales > Orchidaceae > Dendrobium > Dendrobium huoshanense. The sequence continues at coordinate 68,332,196 of CM028347.1, read as the reverse complement.
TAAATAATTACAACTTTTAAAATTAAAGATATTAATAAAATTAATTTAAATTAAATATAAAAAATTATTAATAAATAGAAAACAAAAAAAATTTATCAACTTTTATTTAAACTGTTACTTTAAAATAATTTAATTTATATTACAAATAATTCCAAAAAATAATGCTAATAATAATAATAATAATAATATAAGGAAGATGTTTAATATTTTGTTAAATCTCAAAGGTTTGTACCAAAGTTAGCTAAATGTGAGGGGAGCTAAATGATAATTATCCATTTTGGAGCTAAATTTATTTGTAGATGATATCCAACCATACTAATGGGTTATTGATGTGTTAGAGCTAGAAAATAAAGTAAAGCAAATTAGTAGTATGGTGAGTCACCGGAAGGCTAAATCCAAAATATATATCTTCAACTTTTATAAGATTAAGAGGTCTACAAGAAATGCAACCCTGGTATAAAAAAGAAAACACTAGTACATGATATGGTTGATACAGACTGACATAAACATATAGACAAGCTGGATGAAGTAGATCCCCATATCAGATGTGGCTCCATCCTCTCAAACGAAATCCTTTGGGGAGTATTTGCGGATGAGTGTCTTGGGCGAATTTTCTTGATTTTGTATATAGTGTGTGAAGGCGAGAGTTCTTAGGATCGAGAGGCAAGTCCCTAGTAGCGAAAGTTCAGTCCATGCGAGCGAAAGTAGAGTCCCTAGCTATGAGGAAGTGGTTGTGCTAGGGATGAGTTCAATTAGAAATGCAGTGGTCATAGGCTTAATAAATGATGAATTAAGAAATTGACTGTATATATTTCTAATATTATAAAAAAATAAAATTTTCAAAGAATATTATTGGCAGTTACCTAATCTTGAGTCATATATTATTACAAATATATAAATTTAAACATTGCAGAAATTTTTATATTTTACCTAATGTTAGATAGTTACTAATTTAAAAAAATTTGATGAACAAATTAATTTGGAAATTAAATATTGAGTCATATATTAATTATATGAATTAATGAATAATTATTATTTAAATTTTTATAAGTAGTATATAATAATAATGTTAAAATAAAATTATATAAATTTATCCTTATTTTTATAGAACATGAAATGAAATTCTTGGGAGTAAGAAAGCTTTTCTTGAGCTTCTTGGGAGAGAAAAAGGGAAAAGAAAAGGGAAGGGAGAGCAGGAACTTTCTTTGTTGCCATACATCAACCTATTTTATGAAGCACTTCTATTTTTGTAATTCAGATTTCTCGTCCTTAGTTACTCTTTTTTTTTGTTAGGCTATTTTGGGAGTAACAAAGAGATGAAGACGCATATGAAGATAAAAATGACAAGATTGTTGACCATTATTGAAAAGTGAACGTTGTGCATGTTGATGTACAACCTATCATTGACTGACATAACTAAAAGACAATTAGGATAAGCAAAATAATACATTTGGATGAGTGTGCATATTGATTGTACAATCTATTATTGAATGGCATAACTAAAGGACAATCAAGATAAGCTCAATAATACATTTGTATGACATATTTACTTTATTGAGTCACGAGCTCGTGCTTAAATTATAATTCGTATACTATACAAATAAGAACTCTAACTTTGCGAGGCTCCGCTCGTTAGTTTGTAAGTAAATTTGATTAAATAATACAAATCTTTTTTTTTTCTCTCTTCGAGAGATGAAATTATCATCATGATTTACTCTTGCCTTAGTCAAAACACATTCTCTATAGAGCTCTTATAACATTCGCTGTCGACAATTTCTCCAACAAACTCCCACTATGTCTCTTTTGAAATCTCCAAGAACTTTAATCTCACTAACTAAGCTCGATCATGCCTTTTATTTCGATCTTAATGCAAGAACTCAAGTTTGATCTTTTCATTTGATAGAAGAGTTGGGCACAAAATAACTGAAATTAGATCTCAATTCAACTCATTTAGAGCCTTAATTGTAACATATAAAATTTTTCTTCGACTAAGCACTCGATTTCTTTATACCTCCTCAAAAACTACAGGTAATTGCCTTACATAGAGTGTGAAAATATGCATCTATTTTAATTCTAACTAATTTTTTATTAGTTTGGTTTTATTTTAGATGCAATTAATGGTTTCTATACCTTTATCAAAAAAATTATTCCTATACAAAATATTAAGAGATTCACGATTTTACTTGAAATCATCAATTTCTTTGTTAATTCACAGAAGGCCAAGGTCACATGAAGAAACTTTGGGAATAGTAATAATAGGAGCTAGATTAGAAATATCCATGCTAGCCGAGAGATTATCACAAGCATGAGAGGTAACATTTTGAGGAGGAATAGCATCGAGGTTAAAATTTTTATTAGAATCAATAGATAAATGAGTATTACCGGTCATATTTTCCTTAGGATCCCCTATAGGAGCAATAGTGGAGTGACCCTAATCAGTGGGAGCATCAAGAACTAAGAGTGTTGAAGTGCCAGCCAAATTTTCATTAGTCTCCTTGTTAAGAGAAGGGTTGCTTTGGTTCAGTTGTTCCTATAGAGGAAAGATGTTACTTAATTGAAGGATTGTTTGAAGGAACCAAATTATTATCAGGAGGGTCTAGGGAGGTCAACTCCTTTGAAGTATTCATCACATATTTGAAATTAACCATCAATTTTTTTTCCTTAATGAAGCTGAAGAAGATATCAATCATTCTTTTGTGACCCAAAGTTTTATAGTGCTAACAAAAAGGAGGAAATTCTTCCATAATAGCTTTTTAGATGTACCAAAATCACTTTTTCTCAAGGAAAACACTAATCAGATACTATTTTGTAATGTCTATCCAAAATGTGAGTAATAAAAAGCCTTGTACCAGTTGCAATACCATTATAAGTTTTTAGACGCCTAACAAATAAAGAACCTAAACAGTGGAGAATACGAGAAGAAAACAAGTGGCCCTGAAGATTAGAGAAAGAGATTCAAATGGGAACAATTAGGGATTCAACATAATTGCCAAGCATGGATGACCATTTAATAAGCTTCATAAAGAAATTTCTTTTAATACGATATATGAGAAAAACATTCTACTATAATCCATATTATTAAAAAAGTTCGATTACAACATGCCTCAGATCTAGAAGAGTTACAAAAAATTCACGATACAGCTATAGACTAAAAAAGAAATTTTGAATAGCATCAAGTTTAGCCTATGAATGATGAATTTACCAATCAAAGAAAGTTCAAAATGGGTTGCGAGTGCCAGAATATCCTCTTCTAAAATTCACATCGAAGGTGTTAAAAGAGTTGCTACTTAGCTTTTGCATGTTGTTGACCTCATTAGTCGAGGTCAATTTCCCCGGATTCAATTCTAGCACCTAGGTATTCGTACCCTAGTGTAGACGTCGCCTTTAGGATTTCTTTAGGTGGACACCTAATGACGTAGCATCGACTCGAACTTACCACTCAGCTCGAATCAAAATCAATTCAATCCAATTCTAATTCAACCTCAAATCAACTCTTTTAAACCAAAATTCGCTACACCAACCGAAGTGAAATCAAATCAAATTAACTCAAATTGAATTCGATTTCAATGGCTTCGATTAACCCGTTTTGACTCGTCACAAGTATATATATAATAATAATTGATACGTCGTCAAAAATTATCTTAATCGGGCACGAATCTCGATGCAAAATCAAGTTTGGAAACTTCAAAAATTAATTCGGAGACCATCCAAACTCCGATTTCAGCAAACTTACAGTCGAACTGAGCGTCTCAGGAATACAAACCCAACGACACCAAGATCAACCCAATCCGAGCCCAAATGAGTCCAAATCAAGGGCTCAAATTGCTGTTGGAAGGTTCAAACCGCAATTTGAGTGACCAAACGGTCTCCGATTTTGACGAGCTTATACTCGAATCGAATGGCTCGACGAGACGAATCCAATGAGCCCAAGATCACCGAATTCCGAAATCATTAAGATCTTCAAATGTCAACCGAACGGTCCACAGTCAAAGGGTTCAGCAACAACCCATAACCACCCACTCTCCCTCTCCCTCAACCCATAACCACCCACTCTCACTCTCCCTCAACCCAAAAAAAACGTCCAAGCCCCTCATCCTCTCATACATGACATGTCCAAGAACTCCTCCCCATTGGCAAGGAACTCCAACATCCGCTCATCTCCTCCTTTGCTCACAAGAAGCCCACGATCTTCTCCTCCTCCCTTGCGATTTTGGCAACTTTTCCTTTCTCTGTTCTTGCATGCGACCTAAACTGAGCAAGAGAAACAAGAGGGAAGAAGGCTAATAGGCGGACTTGAATCAAGACTGTGGTTTTGGATTTTGGTAATCTCTTCTACATTCTCTTCATCTTTTCTTTGTCCTATCAATGGTTGAAATTCATGCCACGAATATCCTTCTTTAAAATCAAAGTCATTTTTGAAATAAATTCCTTCAACATCAAGTTAAGAGGTGATAAATTCTCATTATTCTTGCTTTGCGATAAAGAGTTTTGGCACTTTATCAAATTAATCTAGCATTAAGGTTGTGGGATTTGAAATCTATGAGCCATAAGCATTGCCTCTTATTGATAAATTTGCTAAAGAAATGTGATGGTGTTATCTTGTTTTAAAGCTTCATATGGATATGTAATTCATTTTTGAATTTATAAGGAAGACATGATGTTTTATAGAGATTTCGTGCTTGATGAAATATATGAATTTGGGTTCAGAAAGTTTCCTCTACATGTATGATAGCAAATGATGTGAAGGTTGAAAATTGTGTTAAAAAATATCCACGTATTTATACACTTCAAATATGAGTTTTTCATAAATCCAAATATTATATTGCTTTATGTTGGTTGAGATGTTTTCTTAAATTTTGGAAAGAATAGAGTTACAACAAATCTTTTTTTTTATTTTAAATTACATTTAGTAAAAATTTTGAGTTGGGAAGTAGATATATGTGGAATTGTAGTGGAAAATATTTGATGGGAAATGTTATGCGGAGTTGTGCTTCATGCTATACATACGCGACACCTCTTCATGCTTTGAGAAAATAAAGAGGTTGGAGAAAAGTATTTTACTTTGATTGGGAGTATTTTGAAAAGTGAAGTATTTTCGAAGATGAAATACATGTTTTGAAAAATGTATGTTTTGAGAGATGAAGTGTTTTGAAAAGTTTGTGTTGAAAAGTGAACCAAGTGTATTGAGAGTCGAGATTTGTTAAAAGTGTATTAAAAGATGAAAAATGAAATGTTTTGAAAAGTGCTTGTGTTAAGAGAGAGGTGTGTTCTACTTTGCAAGGTGAATTGTAAGAAATTTTTAGGAATAAGAATTTTGTACATTTTGGAGAGGTGAAAAGTGTATATTGTGGAAAAGTAAAATGGGTTTTTGTGAAAAGTTAAAAATATAGATTTTTGAGGAGTGATAATTGGGAAATATGAAAGGTAATTATATGCTTTTGGGGGAAATGTATATATATGTGCTAGAGAAAGTGTTATGAGTTGAAAAATAGTTTGTTGGGTGTTTATTTGAAAATGAGATGTATTTTGCATTCAAGGAAGAAATATATGAAGGGTATTGTGTGAGAAAGGTGTTTGTGTAAGTTTTTGGGAAACGCTGTGAAAAGTGGGATAAGTGAAAAGAAAGGTTGAATTGTGAGATTAAGATATGGGTGAGTGTGGAAGAGTCTATGTTGAAGAACAAAGTGTTTGGAAGAATGAAAATTAAAAGTTAAATTTTTAAGAAGCGAAAGTGTGTGATAATAGAAAAGTATATATATAATTTGAGAGATAAGACTTGTGTGTTGAAAGAAGTAGAGAAATGAAACATTCAAAAGCAAAGTCAACAGTGCTAGTATTCAAGCTCGAAGAAAGGTACGCATTTACTTTTAGTAAATTTCAATTATTTCATTATTATTTATTAAATGAACTTTCTAATCCCTGTTTTCCTTGTCTTCTTTGTTTTATTTGCATAAACTACGAGGAATGGTACCGGTCGAGGGAACAAAAGGACAAGGAGCTAAAGGCGTCAGTCGCCTCTATCCAACCGGGTAGAGGTGCTACGGGCGGAACCACCGGGTCGTAGCCCCCGGTGATTGTGAGTATTTCTAAACTTAGAAAACCTTTAGGAGCCCCTTGATGTGGTATGCGTGAACCCTTCCTTTAGGTCCCTGTAGTAACTTCAATTTTATTAGGTTTACTTTTATTTGCTTTTAGATCCTTAAACCCCTTTTACACACGCTCAAAGTCCCAAGGGTTAGTAATAACAAATTTTTATCCCATACAACAGTAGTGACACTTAAGGACAAAAATTAAGGACCGGGTCTTAGAAAATCTAGACTTAGGAAGCATGCACACATTAGGATAGAAACTTATAACATAGAAAATTTAGTGACATCTCACTTTAGAATTAGTAAATATCTTTAAATTAGAATTCAATCAATTAGAAAGCTTTAGCCAATAATTGACTTAGGACATTTCAAAACCTCACAGCCTATTGCACACACTTAGATTTGTTTGCTAGGACAACCGACTCTAGTTTTAGGTTAGGCCGGTGTTTATTTCCTTACTGCATTGTGACGGGCTTTTTCTTGAGTTTTATTGCATGCTGGTTGTAAAATATGTGTGTGTTTGTTTATTTAATTTTACTGCACTCTGTGTTGGTTTGATTGACGATTAGATTACCCATAGGTTAGGAGCGATCTGGATTGTTAATATGATTTTCTGTAGGCAGCCACACTCATGCAGGGCAGAAAAAGATGGGCTAATTAATTAATAATAAATAAATACTACAGGTGCTTCAACTGCTTAGCCCCCAAATGAAGAAGAGTGTGGCCAAGTGTGGCTTAATAATTTAAATTCAATTGCATATATATATAACTGCGTGGGATGATTTTTGTTATAAATTGCTTAGGATAACCTTGCAGGTGGACTAGATTTTCCTTCCCTTTCTGTGAAATAAAATGCAATGTAAATATAATATATCAAGAGTCAATAAATGTGAAAGTGATTTTTTGAATGTGGGATATTACATTCAATTTGGAATCCAAAGAAAGGAGAATATACCTTAAAGGATTATTCTCTTTTATTTGGAAAGCCAAATTAGGATGATTCAATATCCAAATAGAAAAGAAAATACCCCTCTTAGGGATGAGTTTCTTTTCATTTGGATATCCAGAACCCGACGGACCCGAGAAGTTCGTAGAAGAAGAAAAGACAGAATAAGAAGATTGAAGAAAGAAGATGAAGAAATGAAGATTTAAGGAACAGTATATCCCATTTCAAAAATCACTTGCGTCATTCTTAGGATTAGAATCCGGGTTTGTTGTCAGTGGTGCCCGGCCACTTTACTTTTCTGCAAATTCTGGGTGTAATATGGACATTGGACATTATATTTGGATTATTAAAATTGATTGTTTACATTGTTTGTGCAGTAGATTTTTTTAGGACCTTGCATGTCATGTTTTGTTTTAGCCTGGATTCGAATCGGAGAGATTTTTTTCGTAAGGGTACGCTTAAAATTCTTCTACTTGTAATTAAAAATAAAAATTTTTAGGCTCACATAGTAACTCTAACGATCTAAGAAGTAAGCTCGGGACCGCCGAGAGTCAGCATAAGCATATTAATACTTTCTCTTCCTTGTTAGGCACCTCCCCGCCTGCGGGTTCTGGCAGACCACTTGACCTATGAGGGTGCAGTTCTGTCAAGGGGAAGTTGTGCAATCTCTAGGAAAAAACCTATTTTCTAAGCCTAATTTTTAAACTGCTTCATATTCATTTTATGCATTCGAGTCAATTAGCATGCATTGCATTAGATACAAATTAAAAAGAGTCTAAAATATTAATAGCATTTCTAGGCATTTCTTACCATACATAAGTTAAGGGGCCAATTAGGAACTGTCTTAGATGTCAGCCCCAATTTCTTAAAACTTAAACAACATCTCTACCCATCTTTCATAAGAGACTGGACACATGGTTTTAAAGCGCCTAGGTGGTTAGCTGGCTCCCCAATCCAGGCCGGGGTAAGTCCAGATTTGCACTTCATTAGTTAGGTTCGGGTCGCTACTTTGTAGTACCAAAATTAGATTTAGATTCTGAGGCAGATTCTTTTTAGATCTTAAGTCCTCGCCCTCCGGGAATATAATCCCAACTTTCTAATAAAATGTCAACTTAAACATAAAAATTTTCTCTTAAAATATAAACCCCAACATAGGATAGACTGAGGTTGTCTTTGAGCTTCTCAGAATCCGACACCTCCTACTTTTCCTCCATTGACTCGCTAATAAATGTTCAACATTAAGCTTTCACCTTGGAAAATTCCTACTTCTGTTCTTTGTCTTTTACTTTGTAGTCAAAGGGTATGAAATCACTGCTTTAATCGAGAGTTTTCTTAGGAGCGCTCCTCCTAGGATGTAATTAACTATAGGAGCTTGCTCTTATAGGGATTTGAGAACCCCAGACTAAAATAAACCTTATTTTATTTATATAAAATAAGGGAAGAATCTTTGGTAAAACAAATGTCTTTAAAACTTCATTTCTAATTTTAAATATATTTGTAGGATGTTATTATTATCTTTTCAGATAATATAATATCTTGCTTATTATATTCAATTTTGGAAATGATGAATTTTATAAAATCTATTCTTGTTTTGGATGTCTTGAAGAATGTTATGTTCATCTTTCAAGATGATATAATTTTCTCCTTGTTATATCTAAATAAAAGAATGGATAAACTTTTTCAAAAAAAAAAAATTTATTTCTATTTTTAAACATATTCTATAGAATTTTATATTCATCTTTCGAGATGATATGTTATTCTTTGAACTATGTTTGATCATAGAAATATATCTTTTTAAAACCCTATTCTGATATTGAATCCATTATAGAATATTGTGTCGGCCTCTCGAGACTGTACTTTATTCTCAATGTAGTATTCGATTACAAAATAAGAGAAATCAAAATCTGCGTGGTGTGACACAAATTTTTCCCACCACATGTTTACATTCTTACAACTTGTATAATTTTGATGATTCCAAATATTATTGTTCTAATTATTATTTTCTCCTAACACTTTTTGAAAGAAATATTTTTGCTCTTGTGTGGACTAACATTTCAGGATAATCGAACTCCAGACTAATGAAGACTTCAAATCAAATTCAGCATAAGATAGTTTGTAAATTGAAGTCTGTATTTTTCAATTTATTGAGTTTGAGAGAGTGTGATTGTAATTGAGTAACTTAGCATGGGGGAGATCTTTGAAAATCAAAATTTCTTATACTGATCGTACGAGATGAACCAAGTTCGTACGGGACGATCAAGTATGTTATACCCCTCGAGAGCAATGAAACGAGCAGGAAGTGAGAAAAATTTTCTAAGTCCTGATCATCCAAATGAATTTCCTTATTCATCCCTCAATAATGTCCTCTGATTTCTAACTTTGTACTGATCGTCTAGATGAAGTGTACCTTTCATCCCAGGATGATGTCCTCTAGACCCATGACTTGAATAGATCGTCCAGACGATTCACCCTGTTTGTCCCAGGATGATGTCCTTTGGACCTTTGACTTGAACTAATCATCCAGACGATTCACCCCATTCATCCCTAGACGATGTCCTTTAGACCCATGACTTGATCTAATCATCCAGACAAACTCCTATATTCATCCCAGGATGAAGTCCTCTATTACTTGAAAATTTGGACCGTCCTGCAGTTTCGTCCAAACGAACCCTTGATATAACTTTTCATATTAGACAAACTTAGTTTATACGGGATGTTGATCGGGTACGAAGTCATTTCGTACAAATGTACATTGGGTTCATATACAATAGTTTTTGCACTATTTGTACGGATGAAATCACGATCGTACGGGACGATCGAGTGCGTACATAATTGAAAATTAGCAGTTTTTGGACGATTTTTCGTGTCTTTCTTATATAAGGTCCACTTAAAACTGTCTTGTAATATTTTTGCTCATAAGTCTTCATGCAAATTGAAAGGAGATTGAAGGAGAGAGTGTGAGAGAGTGTTTGAAGAAAGATTCTTACTACTGGAGCATGAAGGATTCACTTTGTACTCAAATGTAAGAATCTCCAGTTATGATTTGTGATTTTTTCACTCTTTTCTCTTGTCATTCTAGATTTTTTGTGAAAAGATCTTTCAAGGAGATCTGGTTCTCTGCCAACACTCGTGGAGTGTGAACAACGGGAGGTTCTCTGCCTACACTTGGAGAGTGTGAAAGGACTAAGGGTTCTCTGTCTACACTTGGAGAATGTGAAAGGATGAAGGGTTATCTGCCTACACTTAGAGAGTGTGAAAGGACGAGGGTTCTCTGCCTACACTTGGAGAGTGTGAAAGGACGAAGGGTTCTCTACCTACACTTGGAGAGTGTGAAAGGATGAAGGGTTCTTTGCCTACATTTGGAGAGTATGAAAGTATGGACGATTCTCTGCCAACACTTGGAGAGTGTAAAAGGATGATGGTTCTCTACCACACCGGGTAGTGGTGGAAGAGAGTTTTTATGAAGGCTTCTCCACCTTGCTGTGGGTGTAAAAAGAGAGTCACTAGTGGTATTTGTGTAATACTCGGAGTGGATATAGGTCATGTTTGATCGAATCATTATAAATATTGTGTCTTTTTATTTTCACTGCTTTTTTACTTTACTGTTTCTATTGATCTGTGGTTAAAAAATCTTTAAAAAAATTCATTAAAGTTTTTATCGGTGTAAACATTTAAAGAGGAAAAGTTTTTAAATAAATTACCAATTCACCCCCCTCTTGATTAGCCAATGGGATATAAACTTAGGTCTAATAATATATTTCATGTTGAACAAGTTTTAACAAGTGGTATCAGAGCTTTGTTTAAAAATCATAATTTTTTACTACTTTTTGATTAACGTACATGACTACATTTGGAAACTGAAATACACCTGATGGTTACTCTATAGCCAGACCACCATTGATCGACAATATTCCTTTTAATTTTTGAAAAACATGCATGTCTATTTTTTTACAGTCACTTAATTACCGTATTTGGATCTTAGTTCAAGAAGGGTATACAAAACCAACTAGACTAGTTAACGGAGTTAGAGTTGAAACACCTTTTGTGGACTGGACAGTAGAAGAATGTGACTTAGCACAACTAAATGCCAAGTGCTTGAATAATTTCTTTTGTGCTCTTAAATCAGAAGATTACATGCAGGTTTCTACTTGCAAGAGTGGAAAGGACATATGGGAGAGACTTTGCATAACTTATGAGGGGACTAATGAAGTTAAACAATTTAGACTTAATATCTTGTTGCATGATTATAAATTATTTTGCATGAAACCAAATGAATCTATTTCTGACATGTACACAAGATTCACACAAATAATCACCTCTTTACATGCATTGGGTAGGAAACTAACGAATGCTGAAATGATTAATAAGATACTTCATTGTTTGCCTATTGCTTATGATGCTAAAATAACTGCAATTATAGAGTCCAAAGATTTAAACTTTTACTCTATTGATATTCTTCTTGGATCACTAATAGCTTACGAGCAAGGAGTTAGCCAAAGAAAGATTGATGTAGGTGAACCACGAAGGAAGAAGAATATAGCACTAAAAGTGGAGGAGTCAGAGAGTGAACTCTCACAACCTGAGGATGAAGACGATATCACACTAATGATTAGACAATTCTGAAGCTTTCTGAAGAGGAAGTAAAAGAGACGTCAACAATAGAATCGAGATAAATTTAATAGAAATGTCAAGGTTTCAAATAAAGTTATTTGCTATGAGTGCATGAAACTTGGACATGTTAAGTCAGATTGCTCAAAACTCAAAGCCACTCCTAGAAAGGAGAAGGTAGAGGTGAAACCAATTGTTAAGAAGGGCAAGAAGAAATTCCAAAGAGCTTTCTGGGCGAACTCAGCTTCAGACTCGTCAGAGACTGAAAAGGAAGAGGAAGTCACTAATATATGCTTAATGGCTGATAATCTTGATCAAACAGATCAAGAAGAGGGTTCACATAAGACCTCGTGAGAGCATATGGTACCTAGACAGCAGATGCTCAAAGTATATGACTGGAGATATTACACAATTCATATCGCTGGAAGCCAAGAGTGGAGGCAAGGTTACACTTGGAGATAACACCGCAAGGAAGGTGGTTGGGTCAGGTATGATCGGAAATCTTAAAAACTTTTTTTATTGAAAATGTGTTATTGGATGAGTACTTAAAGCATAATTTATTAAGTATTAGTCGACTATGTGATAAAGGATACTGTATAAAATTTTTTCCTACTAAATGCATATTAAGCCTAAATAAAAATGATATTTTGAATGGTATTAGGATAAACAATGTGTATATGCTAGACTTGAATTGCATTAAAACACCTACTACTTTTTGTTTAAAAACTATATCTAATGAGTCATGGCTTTGGCATATGAGACTTTGTCACTCTAGTATAAAAAATCTTAGGAGGATTACCCAAAAGAACCTAGTAAGAGGTATACTAAAATTAGACTTTACTAATGACCACCTTTGTGATGCATGTCAATTAAGAAAATAGGTAAAGTCCTCTTTCAGTCTAGTAAGGATCTTAGAACTAGTAAATCATTGGAGATTTTGCATATGGATCCTTTTGGATAAGTTGAAACTATAAGTCTAGGAGGGAAGGTATATGAATTTGTGATTGTGGATGATTATTCTAGATTCACATGGGTTAGATTTTTACATCATAAAAGTGAATCATTTGAGAAGTTTAGAGATTTTTCAACATGGATTCAAAGGAAACTAGGTAGTGAGATTTTAACAATTCAAAGTGATCATGGGAGAGAATTGAGAATGAAAAATTTGAGGATTTCTGTAAGAAAAAAGGAGTTGATCATAATTTTTTGCACCTAGAACCCCTCAGCAGAATGGGGTAGTCGAAAGATAAAATAAAACATTAATAGAAGCCGCCCGAGCCATATTGGCAGAATATTCTCTTCTTAAATATTTTTGGACTGAGGCGATTACCACTGCTTGTTATGTTCTGAATAGGGTAAATGTTAGATCAAAATTAAATAAAACATTTTATGAGTTGCTAAAAGAAAGAACACCTAATTTATCACATTTGCATGTTTTTAGATGTAAGGTGTTTATTCATAACAATAAAAAATCTGCCTTAGAAAAATTTGATCCAAAATCAGATGAAGGAATTTTTATAGGATACTCAAGTGTTGGAAAATCTTATAGAGTATTCAATAAAAGAACTTTGGTAATTGAGGAGATCAGACATATTATATTTGATGAATCTAGAATTTTGGAAGAGCCAAATATTGAAGAAGATGAGGTGGAGATTAACTCCCAAAAGATTGATAAAATAAATTTGAAAGAAAATTTAAAAGAAAATTAGGAGATAGAAAACCCAATGCCTAGAGATTTAAGATTTTCTAAAAATCTCCCAAAAGAATTAATTATAGGTGAACCTAGTGAGGGTGTTCGGACTAGATGTGGACTAAACAAAGAAGTAAATTATTCAGCCCTTATTTTAACCATAGAACCCATAAATATTGATCAAGCACTTTCAGATAAATTTTGAATTTTAGCTATGCAAGAAGAGTTAAATCAATTTGTAAGAAATAAAGTTTGGGAATTAACTGCAAGGCCAAAGGATCAAAGTGTAGTTGAAACTAACTGGGTATTCAAAAATAAAATGAATAACTCAGGAGTAGTCATTAGAAATAAGGCTAGATTAGTAGCTAAAGGATAGAATCAAATTGAAGGGATTAATTTTGAGGAAACTTTTATCCCTGTAGCTAGACTTGAAGCAATTAGAGTTTTGTTAGCCTTTGCATATTTTAGAGGATTTAAATTATACCAAATGAATGTAAAGAGTACCTTTTTAAATGGGGTAATTCAAGATGATATTTTTGTAGAATAACCTCCAGGGTTTAAAAATTCTAAACACTCAAATCATGTTTTCAAACTTAAAAAGGTATTATTTGGATTGAAACAGTCATCTAGGATTTGGTATGAGAGATTGAACACCTTCCTACTTGAAAAATCTTTTGAAAAGGAAGTGTGGACACAACTCTCTTTTTGAAGAAATTTGAAGATGATATACTCATTGTACAAATTTATGTTGATGATATCATCTTTGGATCTTCAAATAAAAATATTTGTGATGATTTTTCTAAAATAATGAGTAGTGAATTTAAGAAGAGTCTAATAGGAGATTTAAGTTACTTTCTAGGCATTAGCATTAAGCAAATTGAGGAGGATACATTTCTTAGTCAGTCAAAATATTTTAAGGACATCATCAAAAAGTATAAAATGGATAATGTTAAACCTTTTAGTACACCCATGAGTTCATTAGTTCAGTTGGATAAGGACCCTAAGAAAAAATTTATTGATCAAAAGAAATTTTGAGGAATAATTGGATTTTTGGTTTACTTGACAGCTAGCCGGCCCGATATCATGTTTAGTGTTTATTTATGTGCTAGATTTTAATCAGATCCAAAAGAATCACATTTAATAGCAATAAAAATGATTTTAAGATATCTGTTAGGAACTCCGAACATAGAAATTTGGTATTCTAAGTTTAGCTCTTCATTTGAAATAATTGATTATTCAGATTCTGACATTGTAGGTTGTAGGGTTGATAGAAAGAGCACTTCTAAAACATTTTAGTTTATTAGAAATTCTTTAGTTTCTTAGTCCAGTAGAAAATAAAATTCAGTAACCCTATTTACTGTTGAAGATGAATATATTGCATTAGAAAGTTATGTGGCACAAGTACTTTGGTTGAAACAACAGTTAATTGATTTAGGATTAACTATAGGCACTATTAACATTTATTGTGATAACACTAGTGCTATTTGCAATTCTAAAAATCCTATTCAACATTCAAGAACCAAACATATAGACATCAGACATCATTTCATAAGAGATCATGTATCCAAAGGAGAAATTGAACTCATTCATGTTACAATAGAAAATCAACTTGTAGACATTTTTACAAAACCACTAGCCTTTGATACTTTCAGTACATTAAGAACAAGACTTGGTGTGATTGATTTGCATGCTTAATTAATGTGATTCTACAACATTGATGTGTGTTTTTTGTTAATGTGTTGTGTGTCTTTTTGATTTTGTGATTTTCTGTATTTTCTATCATTTTTATTTGTGTTTGTGTTTATTTTTTAATAAAAAAATGATCACATCTAGATTTTTGAATGTTTACTTGAAAATTTGAGTGATAATCGTCTGTACGAAATTTATTTCATACGGGACAAATTGTGTAATGTATTAATTATCAAATTTGAATGATTTTGCACACAATTTTTCAGTTTTTATTTCATTGTTCATCTATATGATCGTTCGGATGATGTGTATTCAATCATATGTACGAATGTAGATAGTTATACAGATAAGTTGAGTTTTATTATTCCTGTTCGTACGTATGAACTTTTGGTTCGAACATAAGAATACGTGGCGATCCAATGTGGGGGATGTTTCAAACTGCCATAAAAATGATCTTAAATGAGTGATCGTCCCGGACGAACACATGTTCGTATGTATGATCATTTGGTCAAAAGTTTATATGAAAGGATGCCTCGTAACTTGTGTTCTTACAAAAAGTCATTTCATTTTTGGACTCATTAGTTCATCCAAACGAAATAATTTTCGTATGTACGAACCTAAATTCGTACGGAACGAAATGACTTTTGTCTGTACGAAAACTCATTTTTTCTTTAAATTGAAAGGTTTTGGACTCAAATTTCATTACTTCAAAAATCCTTTTCAATCCTCTATTCTCCTATATCTCATCTATGGCTAGTTATAGCAAGAGAGTTAGGCAAGCAAAGGTACTCGCTAAGGGACCTCCTAAAAACACTAGTGAAAATTTTCTGTCCAAAGAAAATGAGGAGTCCTTCCCAAGGTTTGCATCCGCCAAAATCATCCACTCGAGAGTTTTTCTTCAAGAACAACTCAACTTGAAGGTAATGCACCTTTTTGCTTCCACCTAGTTTGGCCTTATCCTCACTCTCATCCATTTCTATAATAAGGAGACCTTCCATTACTTTCTTGCCAACATGTCCTTTAACTCTGACTATTATGTGATTATGTCTTATATTTTTAAGAAGAAAATAGAAATAATAAAAGAGAATTTAGGAATATTTTTAAACTTAAAGACTAAAGGTATTAGAGCCCATACTTTGACCTCTTCCTCTGACTTTGACTGCACAACAATAAATCAAGTAATTAGAGGATGTAGAGGAGTAGGTCATTTGCCTAAGGTAGCCACTCTTAATCGTAATGCCTGTATCATCCAGCATATTCTTTGCACCTCCATCATACCTAAAACTGGTGATCGAGTAAATATCACACATCTTTTTTCTACTGTGACTTATCTGGTCATGAGTAGCCAACCTATAGATGAAGCCCAACTAATCATTAACTACATTTATGGACTTTCTGAGATTGGCCATGTCTCCCATAAAAGAAAGAAAAATATTGCTTTAGGACATCTTGTGACCTACATTTTGGAGAAGAAATATGATCTAGTCCATCCAGATTATGATTTATAGGAGTCTCTCTACTACAATGATGGATCTTTTCGAGTAATCTTCAGTAAAGATGAACCACATAAATAACATATCATTAGTGAATCAGATGAGGAAATGGGAGCACCACCACCTGCACCTGCTGGTGAACCTAATTATTAAGATTTGGTTTACATGTTTGATCATCTTGAGACTCATTTTGATCAACATTTTTATCAAATTGAAACTCATTTATAATAGCAGGATACTCAATACCATCATGATATGGGATGGATGTGAGAGCAAATAGATGGTATAACCTCCAATATGATTATGATGAGTAGCCATTTTAATTTTTACAACCAGCCACCTCCTCCAGATCAGGGCCTGTCTGAGTCATGACTGTATTTTCTTTTGTTTTTGTGATGTGAGCAGTTGTATTTTTATGTTTTTTATGTTGTGTTTTAGTTAAGTCTTATGTTTTATGTGTTTTTAAATTATCAATGTATTGATATCATTCATATATAATGTACTATCAGCTACAAATGATATCAATAAAAGCTATATTGTCTTATTTTACTATTTTTTATTTCATTTCAGAAATGTGTGTTAGCCTATATGAACATCCTTCAAATTTTTGATCTTAAACATGCTATATCTTGAATTGCAACATAGAATTGAATTCCTTAAAAAATCTAATTTTTCAAAAATTTAAGTTGTAATTATAACTTGATCTAGTTAAGAATGTCAATCTCATGTCTCTTGTTAGATTAATATAATTTTTATACTATTATTGTAATTATGATATTTTTTTATTTTTGTATTTCACTTATCAATAAATATTGCTGTACTTAGAGAAATTTGAAATTTTTTATTATTGATTTTGGAAAGATCAAGATTACTCTTGAAAATGTACAAATGTACAAAATTCAAAAGAATGCGCAATGGTTTGCAATTTGAAAAAGAGGCACAAATAAGCCCACAAGTAAAAAGATGCACAAAAATGTGCCACAACTATTAAAAAAGGATGCACAAAGCGCCACATGTGGTAGTTAATTCTTTCCTCAATCTTTCAATTTTTTAATTCAAATTATTTTTATGTACAATTTTATTTAATATTGAAATATACAAATTTTATATTCATCTACTTTGCAATGATTTTGTTTATCTCACTGTCCAAATTGATTCATGTATTTTGATATTTTTTCCATGTTTATGTTATGTCTCTTCTTAAATCATATGAATTCTTCTATTTCTCTAAAGATCGTCAATTGTATTTATAAATATTTCTCAATATCTTTCACGGCTCAATTATCAAAGGATTATCATATGAATTATTATATTTCTATTTTAGTTCTTTTTCTTCTTCTCTTTTTGTTATTGTCAAAAAGGGGGAGAAATATTATTCGTATTTGTTCATATCTATCTTGTTACATTTGTTTTCTCATTGTTGTGCTTCGTGTTCTAGTAAGTGTTCAAAAAAAAAAAAAAAAAAAGAATGTCGTGCAATGCCCATTTATTCTCACATGTTTATCAATTCAGGAGGAGTTTAGGATATACCTAGATTTTGAAAATTATACAAATAATAATTATTTTTTCATCATAAAAATGGGGAGATTATTAAGAGAGTTGCTACTTAGCTTTTACATGTTTTACATTCTTACAACTTGTATAGTTTTGATGATTCCAAATATTATTGTTCTAATTATTATTTTTTCCTAACACTTTTTAGAAGAATTGTTTTTGCTCTTATGTAGACTAACATTTCTGGATAATCAAACTCCAGACTAATGAAGACTTTAAATCAAATTCAACATAAGATAATTTATAAATTAAAGTTTGTATTTTTTAATTTATTGAGTTTGAGAGAGTGTGATTATGATTGAGTAACTTGGCACACACATACTGGGGGAGATCTTTAAAATTCAAAATTTCTTATACTGATCGTACGGGATGAACCATGTTCATACGGGATGAATTATGTTCGTACGGGACGATCAGGTCAGTTATACCCCTTGTAGAGTAATAGAACGAACAAGAAGTGAGAAAAATTTTTTAAGTCCTAATCATCTAGATAAATTTCCCTATTCGTCCCTGGACGATATTCTCTGATTTCTCACTTTGTACCGATCATCCAGATAAAGTATACCATTCGTCCCACGACGATGTCTTATGGACCCATGACTTGAACACATCATACAGACGATTCACCCTGTTCGTCCCAGGATGATGTCCTTTGGACCCTTGACTTGAACTAATCGTCCAGTCGATTCACCCCATTCGTCCCTAGATGATGTCCTCTAGACCCATGATTTGATCTAATCGTCCATATGAACTCCTATATTCGTCCCAGGATGAAGTCCTTTGTTCCTTGAAAATTTTGATTGTCCTGTAGTTTCATCCAAACGAACCCTTGATATAACTGTTCATACCGGACGAACTTAGTTTGTACGGGATGATGATTGGGTACAAAGTCATTTCATACCAATGTACATTGGGTTCGTACATAATAGTTTTTGCACTATTCGTACAGACAAAATCACGATCGAGTGCGTACATAATTGAAAATTAACAGTTTTTGGACGGTTTTTCGTGTCTTTCCTATATAAGGTCCACTTAAAATTATTTTGTAATCTTTTTGCTCATTGTTCTTCGTGCAAACTGAAGGGAGATTGAAGAAGAGAGTGTGAGAGAGTGTTTGAAGGAAGATTCTTACTTATGGAGCGTGATGGATTCACTTTGTACTCAAAGGTAAGAATCTCCGATTGTGATTTGTGATTATTTCACTCTTTTCTCTCATCCTTCTAGATTTCTCGTGATAAGATCTTTCATGAAGATCCTGTTTTCTGCCGACACTCATGGAGTGTAAATAGTGGGAGGTTCTCTGCCTATATTTGGAGAGTGTGAAAGGGCGAAGGGTTCTCTGTCTACACTTAGAGAGTGTGAAAGGACGAAGGGTTCTCTGCCTATACTTGGAGAGTGTGAAAGGATGAAGGATTCTCTGCCTATACTTGAAGAATGTGAAAAGACGAAGGGTTCTCTGCTTACACTTGGAGAGTGTGAAAGGACAAACGGTTCTCTGCCAACACTTGGAGAGTATAAAAGGACGATGGTTCTCTACCACACCGATAGTGGTGGAAGAGAGTTTTTGTGAAGGCTTCTTCGCTTTGCTGTGGGTGTAAAAGGAGAGTCACTAGTGGTATTAGTTTAATAATTGGAGGGTGCCTCCGGGGAGTGGATGTAGGTCGTGTTTGACCGAACCACTATAAATCTTGTGTCTTTTTTATTTTCCGTAGCTTTTTTACTTTACTGTTTCTATTGATCTGTGGTTGAAAAATATTTTAAAAAAAATTCATTAAAGTTTTTATCTGTTTAAAAATCTAAAGAGGGAAATTTTTTAAATTACCAATTCACCGCTCCTCTTGGTTAGCCGTTGGGATATAAGCTTAAGTCTAACAACCTAATTCATATTGAAACAAGTTTCAACATAATGTAGCCCATAAAAGTTTTTTGCTTTTAGATAAAGGGAAGCAATAGAAGAAAAAGACCTTAAGAGAGCTTCTTTAAAAGATTTGGACTCATTTTTATATCGACATCTTAAAGCGTACAAGAAAAGATCGCTTAGTTGATCACTTAAAGAGATCAACATCTTGAAGGCTAAACTAATGTGGGAAAGAGGGGAGGAGGCCATATGGGAAACCTTAGCACAACCTTTTTTTTTTCCTTATTTTTATATGAGGTTGACTTAATCAAAATCAAATCCAAGTCCAATTCAAATCCAGCCCAAACTCAAATTGAAATTACACCCAAATTGCCTCAAGTAGTAGCCACTTACTTATTATCACTGGCCCTCTTCTACTCTCCCGTTAATAATAACCTAGATGATTATCATTGGCATGAGTAAATATACTCAATAAATCTAATATAAAATCCAAATTCAAAATTCCAAACCCAAAGTTAAAGCAAAGGTCCATTGTGCCATAACCCTTTTTGGGTGATTTTCAATCACCTCAAACAAAACTAAATAACCTCTGATACTTGATTGGTCAGTTGCATATTGATTAGGAATGTATATAGGGTCATTCCTCTAAGCTCAAGGATAATCCAAGCCCTCTAATACTAATAACTAAATTAATTCTATAGGCTACAAAAACTTTCAATATTTATAGCCCTTGCCACTAGACTGTGCATCTTGTAGAATTTGACATTCCGAGTCTTCTTGAAACCCTTGAACATATCTATGACCCTTTCATGACAAGTTAAATATAAAACTACATTTTAATGGACCCTAGTTGACCACAATTCACCATCGGCATGAAAGTTCAAATAGATTGTTAGACCTAATAGATTTGTCCCAAGGCTAACAAAGAGGGGGAGGGGGTAGGGGGGGGGGGAATTGGTTATTTAAAAATCTCTTGGTAATTTAGAAAACTGATTTAAGTTCTTTTGTATAATGATAATATTTTAAAAATAAATTTTCAACCATAGAAAGTAAATATGTAGTAAAATAAAGGCAGAAGAACATAGAATTTTATAGTGGTTTGGTCCAACTAGACATTCTTCCACTCCATGAAGACTCCTTCAGGTATTACACTATACCAAAGTGTCTCTCCTTTTACTCCCACAGTAAGGTGGAGAAGCCCTTATAATAACCTCTCTTCCACCAACCTCGGTGTGCTAGAGTACTGTCATCCTTTTTCACTCTCCTGGTGACGGTAGAGTACCAACATCTTTTCTCACCCTCTTGGTGACGACAGAGTACTGGCATCCTTTCTCACACTCTTGGTGATGGTAGAGTACCAGTATCATTTCTCACCCTCTTGGGGACAGTAGAGTATCGACATCTTTTGTCACCCTTAAGTAAATGGTTTTAGATATTTTTTCTTAAAAAAAATAAAGTTTTAGACCAATTACCATTGTTCCCCAAATCGAGGACCATTGCACTCCATTATTTTTTTAGTAACTTTAGAGTTTTGCATTGTAGTGCCAATAAGCTCAACATTGCAATGCTCATCTCAGACCACTTTTTTGAATTTAGGGATATTAAATTTAAAATTATTATAGAAATAGAACCACCTGCACTTATAGTAGGTCCTCCTCTTATAATCACCAACAAAAAATCTAATCTTCTTTTATCTATAGTGTTCAAAATCACTGATAAGCCATTTTTTATTAGAAAGTTTCTCATTTGTGGCTGCTAAATGGGTTTGTTGAAGTTTTTACATGAAGTTTCTTGAGGTCTTCTTAATTTTCTTTATAGCTTATGATGCTTGTCACTAATTATAGAATATCTTGGGTTGCATTTCTTTAATAACTTTTAGGTTTCGAATCTTCCATTTGATCCATGAAATGCAAGTCTTTTGGCTTGTTAATGGAACTGACTAATCAGGAATTGATGATAAACTTATAAATCTAATTCTTTATATTTTTAACGAACTCATAGTAACACCTCAAAATCTAATTTGGACGAATTTATCTTATATCTTTTAATTAATAATAACTAGAGCTATCTAATCTCTTTATCAATATGAATATCAATTGAAATAAAGTTGTTGATCAAATATCAATATACATATCTATTCATTATTCTAAAAGATCATATGCAATACTCATGAATCAAACATTAATTATAATATATCATTACCAATCCTAAGTACTAAAGAATAGCTAGAAGAGAGAGAAATAAACTAATAGTAAACTCGGAGAATCCTGATCTCATCAGTCTCACACACCTGATCATCTACCCTGTTATGAAATATTTTAAACTCATATAATGAGTTAAAAAAAGCCCAAGAGGTCATCCAGTCTACAAATGACTCAACATATAGTTAAAAAGTAGTATGGATGCCATCAATAAATTTATAATAATAACAATCATATGATCATGAACAAAAATCTGTAAGCAGTAGAACAATTCAATACGAAAACCAGTAGAATAGGTACTAGTGAACTAGTAAATCGATAAACTAATAAATGAGTGTTTAATATGGATATCGAATAGAAACAATGGAAAATTTGTATAGATGAATATCTAGAGTATCTAGAAAACTATATAATCCATGATTGTGCAATATAATCAAATCAATATACACATAAAGTTCAATCATTCTATATCGGTATCTGATCAGTGTCTTATATCACATGCTCAGTATCACTTAGTATATTAATCACATGCTTATTATCAGTAAATCATAATAAATTAATAGTATAAAAAGTGATAATGAATCAATAGCATTAACATATCAATATCTGTAAACTGGTGGTAGTAGAATTGTAAAATAGTACAGAAATAATAGTGAATCAATATAATAACTATCAGTTAAAACAATAATAATGCATTAATAACATACATTTCAATAATCATATCCAATATTATTTAACAAGGAGTGTTTGCTATCATGGTGTTTTTCCAGTATTTAGAAATCCATAGTCGACAACCATGACTCAGTAAACAGAGTTGTCACTCCTTATCATTGTATTGTTGTATTATATGAATCATTAGATGGTAATACCAAACCATCATATTTAAAGAAAAGACTGTCAACCCACAATTCGATACAAGTCTATCATTTTTCAACCAACGAGTCAAAGAATCTTTACTTTTTTTATATACACACATTATTATTTTCATAATATTATAACAATAATAATGACCAGTTATTACTCAATTATATATATCAGTATTCATTCCTAATGCATATTTTAACACCATTAGGAAAAATTGTATAAAATATCATATTTTTCATTCTACTTGGTGAAATTCATCAATATTATAATCAAAATGTTTGGAATAATCAATATGATAATATATGAAAAGTTATGTGATGAATGTTCATTAAAATTGGGGAAAAATACAGTAGAATAAATTTAAAGGAGAATTTAGTAGAAAAAAAATTAAATAATTGAAAATAGAGATATGATTAAAGTTAAATAGCTCGATTGGAATAATTTTCGTAAAAGTGATGAAGAAAGTTGAACACCAAAAATCCTTCTTTTCTTTCTCTCCTCCTTCCTTCTCCCTCTCTCCCAATTTCTTCTCTGGCAAGCCGACGATGGTGTGAGGGAGGGACGGGTTAGCGGAGAAAAAAAATATAAATGATTTTTAGTGGGAAGCATCGCAACACTACATGTCAAATTTAAAATTACAATAGAACAGAGACTTCCATGTGGTAACAACCATTATGGGCATCACTACATTATGAGATCCAGTGTTGAGGCTCTCAAAGGCATAGCACTGCAATGATGAAATTCAAATCAAAATTCTAATTTTTTTTAGCAATTTTTGTACTTTCGGGTTATTACATAAAAGCAAGAAGTGTAAACAACAAAGGTCAAAAAAAAAAAAAAAAAAAAAAAAAAAAAAAAAAAATATATATATATATATATATATATATATATATATATATATATATATATATATATATATATATATATATATATATATATATATATATACAACCAAGCTCTTAACAATAGTGGCGGCCTTGGTGGCGCGGTCCCCATTGGCCCGCAATCATTTTTGTTTTGAAAGGTTTAGTGCTGATTTTGTTAAATCTACTGTATAAAAAAAGCAAATCCTAATACTTCACATCATTCAAGCTTACATACCTTTGACTTCGTCGACTATTCAAATTAGGAGGCTTTACTATGACTCAAGAATAACCTTGAGCTCGAGGGTAGGTTTTTCGCAGCCTTTTTGGTACCAATTACTGCCTTAATTTTTTGAAACTGCCCTTTTTTATAGAAGAAGAACGATAAGTTATTTGGTGTGTTTTATTAGGTTCCATTTTTCAGGATGATGCAATTGTTTTTGTATTTTATTATTTGTTTAATTTATCACACTGAAATTCTGTAAGGATAATGCGTCCATGTTCTTCTTAAGCATGCTCTGAACTATTAGAAATAAGTGTACATAGCAAAAGCCTCAGTTAAGGAACTAAGTTTTCAAGAATAGTGATTGGCTCCAGAAAGCTCAAGAAAAGTGTTTATATTTCTGCTGGGATGCATGCCTTGTTAAGTATTCCCTTGGTTAGTTAGCCTTTTTGCAAATTGGCTTTATACCTCTTTCTTTGTATTTCTAGTTCGTGGTTCCGATGAGTATGGTTAATTTGATTAATTGCAATTTTTGCAAACTCTCAATTAAATATTATATGAAGAATGGAAGGAATTATTTATGCAATTGTATAAAGTTCAACGCTTTTTAAAATAATATATAAGTCCCATAATAGAAAAAACCCAATTCCCCCACCGCAAAACGTACTTGAATCTTGCTTGCTAATTATTACTCATCAACAATTTCAACTCAGCCTCTTGTCCTCCTTTCATCTAAATTCCTACAAACCAATGAGATTAGTAGAGGTCGTGACGCCTCCATCAACCACAAGATTATGCCCGCTCACATATTTGGAATCATCGCTTGCAAGATAAAGCACGGCTTCCGCCACATCCCAAGCCTTTAGCGTCGTACCTTTCAGATTCGCCAACCCATTAACAAAGTCTTCCATCTTCTTCACCTCCTCTTTCCCCGGCACTCCCTTCTCCTCCTCCCCTTCCTTCCTCCACGCCTTCACAAGCATTGGAGTCGCCACACCGAACGGCGACACGCAATTCACCCGCACCCCGCTCGCCCCCAGCTCGCACGCCGCGTTTTTCGTGAGCCCCACCACCGCATGCTTCGACGCAGTGTATGCGTGGGGCCCGAGCCCACCAGTCACTCCTGCGACGCTCGCCATCGACACGATGCAGCCGGACCGGCGCGCCGCCATGACCCTCGCCGCGTGTTTCATTCCTAGCGCGGCGCCGCGCACGTTGACGCGCATGACGCGGTCAAATTCCTCCGCGTCGAGCTCGGCGATACTCTTTCTGGAGCCGGATTGCCTGCCGAGTACACCGGCGATGTTGCAGAGGATGTCGAGGCGGGCGTGGCGGGCAATGGTGTAGTTGACGGCGGACTCGATGTCGGACTCGAGTGTGACGTCGCAGTGGATGAAGTTGGCGGAGGGGGAGATTGAGTCGGCAAGGGATTGTCCAGCGGAGTCGTTGATGTCGGCGATCACCACTTTGGCGCCGTGGCGGATGAAGAGGCGGACGGTGGCTTCGCCTATACCTCCCGCACCGCCGGTGATTAATGCGACCTTTCCTTCCAGCCTGTTTTGTGAAATTAATTGATTTGTGAGGTCCAGGGGGTGGTGTGGTGAGAAAAAATGGAGAAGAAATAAATGTATAACCTTTTGTGGGAGCAAGTGGCGTCGTCGTTGCCAATGAGATGGAAGCCATTGTGGGTTCTATCGGGGATCTGCTCCACGAAACTCATGGCAGAGACAGAAGGAGGAGATGAAGGGATCCGGAGGAAGTAGAAGCTTAGCTAGCTAGCTGGGTTTATCCAGAACTGTGTGTGATCAAGAAAAAGCGTGGAAATTATTATATAAGAAGGGCGGTACACAGCCGTGTGTAGCCTTTTCTGTTGAGCTGGGTCGGGATATTTAAATAATTAGTTTTTTTTTTTATAATGGTGAGCGTAAAATCATTTGTATGGCTTGTATTCGCAGTGACAATATGGAGAAAACCAATTTCTTATCACAAGGCTATGATTTTCACTGTAAGGACAAATTTACGGCAGAAAAAAGGCTAAAATGATTGAAGACATGATGTTGGAAGATAGAGATTGATAGTGTCACGCGTCTCCCTACTTTGCTAGGGTTTTGCAATAGTGTTCTCCCTTGTCTATACTCATCAAATCAACTGGTTTGTCTCTATTTTTCTCCGACTCAGCCGAAGACGCCAACTATCTTCATGGATTGCTTGGAGTTTCCTCCTCTCTCCTTCTCATGTCTTTCTATTTTGGGCCCACAACCCAAACTTTCCTCAACTACCCCTCTCTGACTTTAAATTTGAACGGGGACTCCTTACTGTAAATGTTCCTGGCTCATCTAACTTCTCCATAAACTATATTAATTCCTTTACTGAAGGTAAGGTTTCGTTCTTACATGAAGAGGTGGACAAAAGCGCAAAGCCATGAATATTGGCTTTGGTAGGCTATGCGATTGGCAAAAGGTTGTTCTATGAAAACCTCCTCTCTGTGGTAAGCAAAATTTGGAAGCTCAAGGGTACCTTCAATGTTCTATCAATTAAAAACGAATTCTCTAATTTTAATTTTTTGGCTATAAGGTCTTCAAAAAGGTCTAGTCTTATGGTTCATGTTTCATTAATAATTGAACATTTATGTTCAAATCTTGGATGCTGGATTTTTTTTTCTTAGTGAGGGTGATTTGAAGGAAGTCCCAATATGGACAAAGCTTTTAGATCTACCTTTATGATTCTGGTTTGAAAGCATTTTTAAAATTGTTAGTAAAATTAGTATATTGCTGACTCTGGATTTTCTTATGGAAAAAAAAAAATTTCTTTTGACCTTAGCGAGAGAAAGTGTTTAAATTTTTACAACTTCTCACTTTAGATTTATCATAATAAATGTAAAAGAAAAACGATATACAGCAGCCTATTACATTTGAGTGGAAACCAATCTCATGTTCTTGTTCTGCATGTTATACCTTCCCCATGATTCTAAAAATTGTTCTAAGGCCTCGCACATACCCCACCTACCCAATCATCCTTTAACTTAAGGCATGGTAGAAATTAAAGCTATAACAAGGGTGCTTATCCAAGGAGAAATCCTAATCCTTACCCTATGGCTATTTCCTTTTATTTATTTTTCCTCTAAAACATATTCACCCCTAGAAGTGTAAGTGAACCAAGCTGGCCCGAGCTTGGCTCATAACGAGCTCGTGAGCCGAGCTTATCGATACACTCGCGAGCTCGTGAGCCGGCTGGTAAATAATATATTATTTTATAATTTTTTTATATATTAAGATAATATAAAATATTTGTTATATATTAAAACTATTATTATACTATACAACAACTGTCAACAATCGTACACATTTAAGAAAAAAAACTAATTTCAAGAGAAAGTTGTATGTATTTAAGGTTGTATAATTTTTACAACAACTATACACATTCTTATTTTGGGAGAAATTTTTTTGTGTGGATATCAGATGCAGACTGCAGTTAGGAGATCAACAGAATGCGCCACCACTTTAGCGGTATAGAGACGCGGTACCGAGCAATATCGAGCGAAGGGGTGATTTGGCGCATTCTAGTTGATCTCTGTTGAATCTTGAATAGTTTGTTAAACCTAAGCTTATGTCCCAAGACTAACCAAGAGGGAGGTGAATTGGTAATTTTAAAAATTCTCTTGGATTTTAAAAATTAAAACTAGTTGATGATTCGTAATAAGTTAATTAAAGTTTTGAAAGTAAATTTTACAACCAAGAAATTTAAAAATTTGCAGTAAGTAAGCAACGGAAAAATTAAACGACATAAAGATTTATAGTGGTTCGGTCAAACACGACCTACATCCATCACCTGAAGACTCCCTCTTCAGGTATTGCGCTATTATCAAAAGTGACTCTCATTTTGCCCTCACAACAAGGCGGAGAAGCCTTTACAAAACTTTTTTCCACTAATCCCCGGTGCTGCAGAGAACCGTCGTCCTTTCACATCCCTCAACTGTAGGCAGAGAAGCTCATCCTTTCACACCCACCAAGTGTAGGAAGAGTACCTTCGGCTATTCACACTCTCAGAGTGTCAGTAGAGAACCGTCGGCTGTTCACACTCTCCAAGTGTCGGCAGAGAACCTTCGTCCTTTCACACTCTCCAAGTGTCGGCAGAGTACTAGATCTTATTCGAAGATATTCTCACGAGCAATCTAGAAAGACAAAAGAAGAAGATAACAACAATTACAAAAGAAATCCTTACATTTGAGTAACCTTGTGAACTCTTTACACTCCAATTGCAAGAAATTTCTCTCAAACACTCTCTCCTTCAAATGCCTTTAAAAAATCATGTAGATAAGATTCTTTCACGTCAATTTTAGTGGACCTTTTATATAAAGATACAAAAAATATTCAGAAAAATGAAGTTTTCAATTTTAAAGGTACACGATCGTATGTTAGTACGTATGAATAGTTCAAATTCTGTTGCGTACGAACCTGTTGTGAATCGGTAAAAAATCATTTCGTATATGATCATCATTCGGTACGAACAATATAAAAATTTTCAAATTTCATATGTACGAAATGTCAGGATGAAATGAACGAGAATGAACTTGAGACGTTCGTCCCTGTACGAAACTTAGATCGTCCCGTATGAATCATACTTAGGACAAACCCGAGATGTTTGTCCCTATATGAAGTTATGATTCATCATGTACGATCCATACTTAGGAAAAAAAAATTTTTTTTTGTGCTTGAACGAACTCGAGACGTTCGTATTTGTACGAAGCTATAATTCATCCTATGTACGATCCATACTAATAAAAAAATTTTCATGCATGAACGAACCCGAGACGTTCGTCCTTGTACGAATATGGAATTCATCTCGTACGATCCATCCTTAGAAAAAGGTTTTCGTGCATGAACGAACAGAGATGTTCGTCGTTGTAGAAATTTGGGATCATCTCATACGATCCATACTTTAGAAAAGAAAACTTTTTGATTCTGTTCGTTCGACTGCTCATTCGAATAAAAATAACTAAAAAGATTATCTCATACGAAGTAATATCATACAGTACGATCAGTTTAAAAATATGAATTTTAGAACTCTCCCCCGGTGTATGTGTGTGCTCAGTTACTTCAATTATAATCACACTATCTTAAATCAATAAAATAAAAAATATAGACTTCAATTATAATAAAATCTAAACTGATCTTGATTGGAAGTCTTCAATAATCCGGAGTATAATTTCTCTAAAATGTTAATACACATAGAGCAAAATAATAATTCTTCCAAAATGTTAGGAGAAATAATAATCAAATCAATATATTTGAAATAATAAAAAACATACAAGTTGCAAGAATATCAAACATGCAAAATTAAGTAGCAACTATCTCAACAATCTCTCTCTTTTTTATGATGGAAAAACAATTATTATTTGAATAAAATTAAAAATCCTAAATTTCTCCTTAACTCCCCCGAAATGAATAAGCATGTGAATATATGGGACTTTCTATTAAGAACAAATCAAATTTTTTTTAATTTTTTATAAACTCACAAAACACATCAAAAACTTACAAACACTTCAAACTTAAAATAGAAAAATAAAATAACTCTAACGACTAAAAAAAAATCAAATGCAAACAAAAAATATTTCTCCCCATTTTTTATAACAGTAAAAAGAAGAAAGAAGAAAAACAAAAGAAATGTTAAGAAGTCATATGCGAAACCTTTGATAATTGATCTTGAAAGAGATTGATTTATAATTGCAATAACAAGATTAATGTTCATCTGATAAAAATAAAGATTCTAAACATTTAAATTAAAATATAATATTGACAATATAAATATATCAAGGTCATGAAATATTCAAGACAATTAGATAAGGAGAATTATTATAAAAGTGATTAAATGAAGATTAATTTAAGTCAATTCCCAATATAAAATATAATTAAATATTAGATTAATTTGAAATTGAAGATTAACAGATAGAGGAAAGAATATTATCAATATACTTGTTTGGTAACATTGCGCATCTATTCAAATATTTGTGGCACATTTTATGCATCTATTTGTATTTGGGCTAATTTTGTGCCTCTTTTCAATTTACAAATTATTGCGCATTTTTTTGATTTTTGTACACTTGTATATTTCTCTATTTTTTATTAATCTTTTCAAAATTAATAATCTAAAAACTCAAACTTCTCTAAGTACAAAAATATTATATTGAAAAGAGAAGTAAAAAATAATAAGACGTCAAAATTGTAATAATAATATTAAAATTATATATGCCTAAAAGAACATAAGATTGATAGCCTTAACTTAATCGAGTTATAAATTAACTTATACTTTTTAAAAATTAGATTTTTTAATGAAATTAATTTTTGTATTGCTGTTCATATTGTAACACTTTTTAGATCAATTAAGTCATGATTATCATATAGGCAAACTAATATTTCAAACAGAGAACAAAATTATTAAAACAAAATATGATATTTTTTATTGATATCAATTTAAAAAAAAACTGTTACAATGAAGCACAACTGATATCAACACAAAAAACTTAAAAATAAGATACATAACAACAAATACAATAAACACTAAACAAACACAACATAAAAAATCGTCACATCACATCACTAAGGACTAGAAAAGATAACACATATGAAGTACATCTACAAATCTGAGGGGCCCTGGTCTGGAGGTGGTGGCTTGTTGAAGATAGAAAAATAACTATTTATCATAGTCACGTTGATGTTCACCGAGTTGAACTGACCTCGAATTTAACTAATGTCCTACTGGTATTGTGCATCATGCTGATTTAGATGAGTCTGAATTTGATCAAAACACTGATCAAAATGACTATCTAGTCGATCAAAGTACTGGACCATCTCCTAAAAGTCAGGTTCATGAGTAGGCTTAGGTGCACATGTAGGTGCAGGTGCTCCCCCTTCTCCCTAAGAATTCTCATTTTTATTATCATCTCTCCTAAAAAATGCTTGAAATGAAGCATTAGTAAAGTAGATAGGCAATTCAAGTAGAGGCTCAAGATGAACAAGTCCGTACTTCTTTTCAAGGATATAGGTCACTAGGTGTCCTAAAGCAATATTCTTCTTCATCTTATGTGAGACATGTCCAATTTCAGAAAGCCCATGAATATAATCAATAATAAGTTGAGTTTTATAGTTTGATTGTCCAGTCATAATAAGATAAGTGACAGTGAACAAATGAGGAGTAATATTATTATGGTCACTAGCTTTAGGAATTACGGAGGTTTTAAGGACATGCTGGATGATCCTTCCATTTTGGTTCAAAGTAGAGACCCTAGGCAAATGACATACTTGTTCAATCACTCTAATAAATTTATTTATTTTAGTCCAGTCAAAATCAGATGTAGAAGTCAAAGTGTGGGCTCTTACTCCTTGAGTCCTTAAGTGCAAAATGGTTCCCAAATCTTCCTTAGTTATTTCTACCCTTTTTTTCAGTACATAAGATCTAATCCTACATTCGTCAGTACTAAAGGACATGTTGGCTAGAAAGTAGTGAAAGATTTCTTTGTTATAGGTGTGAATCTGAGTCAGAATAAATGCAAATTGGGTGGTAATGAAAGGGGCTTCACATGAAAATGGATACTATCTTGAACTAGATTCTAGAATGTGTAATTTTGGTAGAGATAAACCTAATGAAGTAATCCTCATTTGCTTTAGATAGAAATTTGTCATCTCCACTCCTAGAAGATAAACCTTAGTGAGTCTACCCCTCTTGCTAGAACTGGCCATTGGTAAGTTGGGAAGGATTGAAAGAGGCTATTAAAGTGAATGAAATTAAATTCTAAAGCCCTCCTATTTAAAGAAAAATAATCAATTGTACGTACGAAACTAAGCTCATTCTGTACGATTGATGGTTCGTACATGACAAAATAAATTTTATATGTACGAAGGAATACGCTCAAAATGAAATAATTTTTTATAATCATATAATTTATGAGGCGTCCTTTTGTACAGGCTTTTTGACCATACATTCGTACAGACGAATAGGTGTTCGTCTGGGACTATCGGTTATTTAAGATCGTTTAATGGCGGTTAGATTCGTCCCCCACATCTAATGACACATGTTTCGTATGTATAAACTCCAGGTTCGAACACGTACGATCAATTATAATAACTGATTCTGCATGTATAATCATCTACATGCGTACAGATGAAGTAATACAAATAGTTCGAGACAATATAAATATTGTATAGTGTGATATGTATTATAAATAAAAACATAACGTAATTAGTTCAAAACAATAATCAAAATGCTACATGATGAAATTAATTTCGTACAATACGAATAGAACACTTAGAAAATTTGCATGATCGATCAAAAATAGGAAATCTAATGTGAAAACATTTCAAAATCACACAAAATATAAAAAAACATAAATTCATAAACACAAATAAGCACTTTAAATACAAAAATAGAAAACACACAAAGACACATATCTACTTTATAGAAAATTTTTAATTAACATTCAGATCAATCACACCAAGCATTGCTCTTAATGCACTAAAAGTATCAAAGGCTAGTGGTTTTATAAAAATGTCTTCAAGTTAATTTTCAGTTGAAACATGGTTCAGTTCAATTTCTTATCTGGATACATGATCCCTTATGAAATGATGCCTTAGGTCTATATGTTTGGTTCTAAAATGTTGAATAAGATTTTTTGAAATGTAAATGACATTAGTGTTATTACAATATATTGAAATTGTGCCTATTATAAATCCTAAATCAATCAACTATTATTTAAACCAAAGAATTT
Source organism: Dendrobium huoshanense (assembly GCA_016618105.1). NCBI lineage: Eukaryota > Viridiplantae > Streptophyta > Magnoliopsida > Asparagales > Orchidaceae > Dendrobium > Dendrobium huoshanense. The sequence goes on along the minus strand of CM028347.1, from coordinate 68,299,357 downwards.
ATGCCACATAACTTCCTAAGGAAATCTATTCAACTTCAGCAATAGATAGGGCTATAGAATTATGTTTTCTACTGCACCAAAAAACTAAAGAACTTTTAATAAATTGACATGTTCCAGATATACTCTTTCGATCGACCCTATAACCTGCAAAGTTTGAATCTGAATATCCAATTATTTCAAATGAAGAGCTATACATAGAATACAAAATTCCTAAGTTGAGAGTTCCCAAGAGATATCTCAAAATACTTTTCACTGCTGTCAAATGTTATTTTTTTGGATCTCATTAAAATCTAGCACACAAACGAACACTGTACATAATATCGGGTCTGCTAGGAATCAAGTAAAGCAAAGATCTAATTATTCCCCTAAATTTCTTTTGATCAACAAATTTTTCCTATGGGTGCTTATCCAACTGAATTGAGAAACTCATAAGTGTACTAACAGATTTAGCTTTATCCATTTCATACTTTTTGAGGATATCCTTAACATACTTCAACTGACTATGAAATATTCTTTCTTCAATTTGCTTAATACTAAAACCTAGAAAGTAACTCAAATCTCCTATTAGACTCATCTCAAATTCACTACTCATTGTTATAGAAAAATCATCACAAAGATTTTTATTTATAAATCCAAAGATGATATCATCAACATAAATTTGTACAATGAGTATATCATCTCCCAATATCTTCAAAAATAAAGTGGTGTCCACACTTCTTTTTTCAAAAGATCTCTCATAGGAAAGTGCTCAACATCTCATACCAAGTTCTAGGTGCCTGTTTCAATCCATATATATCTTTTTTAATTTAAAAACTTGATTTGGGTATTTTGAATTTTCAAAACCTAGAGGTTGTTCAATATAAACATTCTCTTGAATTAACCCATTTAAAATGACACTTTTAACATCCATTTGAAATAATTTAAATCCTCTAAAATAGATAAAGGCTAACAAAACTCTAATTGCTTCAAGTCTCGCTTTAGGGAAAAAAGTCTCCTCAAAATTAATTCCTTCAATCTTATTATACCCCTTAGTCACCAATCTAGCCTTATTTCTGACAATAACTATTAAGTCATTCATTTTGTTCTTAAATACCCACTTAGTTTCAACTACACTTTGATCCTTTGGCCATGTAATTAATTCCCAAACATTATTTACACAAATTGATTTAATTCTTATTGTATTGCCAAAATCCAAAATTTATCCAAAAGTACTTGATTTATATTTGTGGGTTCTATCATTAAAAAAAGGACAGAATGATTGACTTCTTAGCTTAGTCCATGCCTAGTCCATGCCTAGTCCTAACACGCTCACTAGGTTCACCTAAAATTAATTCCTTATGGTAGTTTTTAGAAAATCTTAAATCTCTAGGCAATGAGTTTTCTATCTCTAACTTTTTATCCAAAATAATCTTCTCAATCTGGTGGGAGTTATTTTCTATCTCATCTTATTCCAAAATTGACTTTTCTAAAATTTCAAATTCATTAAATACAACATGTTTGGTCTCCTTAATTACCAAAGTTATTTTGTTAAATACACTATAAGATTTTTCAATACTAAAGTATCCAAGAAAAATTTCTTTATCTGATTTTGGATCAAAATTTTTCTAAGATAGATTTTTCATTACTGTGTATGAACCTTACATCCAAAAATATATAAAAGTGTTAAATTAGGTGTTCTTCCCTTAAGAAGCTCATATGGTGTTTTGTTTAATTTTGACCTAATATTCACCCTATTTAGAATATAACATGCAGTGCTAACTCTTTAGCCCAAAAATATTTAGAAGTAAATATTCTGCCAATATAGCTCGAGTGACTTCTATTAATGTTATATTCTATCTTTCGACTATCCCATTCTGCTGAGGGGTTCTAAGTGCAGAAAAGATATAATCAATTCCTTTCTCTTTACAAAACTCCTCAACAGTTTCATTTTCAAATTCACCGACGTGATCACTTTAGATTTTGAAAATCTAACACCCTAATTTCATGTGAATCCAAGTCAAAAAATATCTAAACACCTCAAATAATTCACTTTTATGATATAAAAATTTAACCGAAGTGAATCTCAAAAATGTTGAAACTTGTTCAAAATGAATTAGGTTGTTAAACCTAAGCTTATGTCCCAGCGGCTAACTAAGAGGGGGGGGGGGGGGGGGTGAATTAGTAATTAAAAATTTTAACCTCTTTTAAAATTTTATATCCAAAATTTATTTTAATGAATTTTGTAGAAATTTTTTTTTCAATAACAAGTTAAACAATAAAATAAAAGGCAGCGAAAAATAAAAAGACACAAGGTTTTTAGTGGTTCGGTCAAACACGACCTACATCCACTCTCCGGAGGCACCCTCCAAGTATTGCACTAATACCACTAGTGACTCTCCTTTTACACCCACAGCAAGGCAGAGAAGCCTTTATAAAAACTCTCTTCCACCACTACCCGATGCGATAGAGAACCGTCATCCTTTTACACTCTTCCTAGTGTGAAAATCATCATCCTTTTACGCTCTCCCAGTGTAGGTAGAGAATCCTTTGTCCTTTCACACTCTCCTGGTGTAGGCAGAGAATCCTTCGTCCTTTCACACTCTCTCGGTGTAGGCAAAGAACCTTTCATACTTTCACACTCTCCAAGTGTGGGCAGAGAACCCTTTGTACTTTCACACTCTCTATTTGTCGGTAGAGAATTAGATCTCCTTGACAGATCTTCCCACAAGAAATCTAGAAGGACAAGAGAGAGTGAAGTAATCACAAACTACAAGTAAAGATTCTTACTTTTGAGTACCAAGTGAATCCTTCACGCTCCAGTTGTAAGAATTCTCCTTCATACACTCTCACACTCTCTCCTTGAGTCTCCCTTCAGTTGGCACGAAGATCAGTAAGTAAAAAGATTAAGAGGCAGCTTTAATTGGATTTTATATAGGAAAGACACAAAAAATTGTCCAAAAACTGCTGATTTTCAAGTCTGTACAAGGTTGATCGTCCCGTACGATCCTGGATCGTCCTGGACGAACTTACTTAAATCAGTTGTATATGAACCAAATGTATATTGGTACGAACTGACTTCGTACCCGATTATCATCTTGTATGAACTAAGTGTTAAGAGAGTTGCTATTAGCATGTTTTACATTCTTGTAACTTATATAGTTTAGATGATTCCAAATATTATTATTTTATGTGTAGTTATCTCCTAACACTTTTTAGAAGATTTGTTTTTGTTCTTGTGTATACAAACATTTCAGGAAAATTGAACTCCAAACTATGAAGACTTCAAATCGAATTCAGCATACAATCCTTTACAATTTGAAGCTTTAAATTATTTTTTGAATTGAGAGGGAGTGATTGTAATTGAGTGAATAAAAACATACACACACACACACACACACACACACACACACACACACACTTAAGGAGATCTTAAAAAATTTGTTCTGATCGTACGGGACAAACCTAGTTCGTACGGGATGATCAGGTCAGTTATCTCCTTGTAGGAGCAATGGAACGAACAAGAGTTGAGAAAAATTTTCTAAGTCCTGATCGTCCAGGTTGACATTATTTTCATCCCAGGATGAGTTAGGCACTGTAAAATTTTGTTCAGATGAAATCTATAATCATGCTAGGTTGACTTGGGCTTTGTAAAAATTTCGTCTAGACGAAATCCAAATCATCCCAGGAGGAATTCTTCTCTATAAAAATTTTGTTCAGACAAAATTCATTATCGTGCCAGGACGAGTAGCTCTCTGTAAAAATTTCTTCTGGACGAAGTCCTGTTCGTCCCAGGATGATGTGAACCGACTTATCACAGTTGGTTACATCCTGCAGTTATTAGGGAACCGACCTATGGTATAACTGATCGTACCGGACGAACCTAGTTCGTACGGGACGATGATCATGTACGAACATATTTCGTACCAATATACATAAGGATCATTTTCGACACTTTAAGTAAAATAGTCCAAGATGATCCATGATCATACGGACGATTCATTTCGTGTTGACAAGAAAAATTTGTAGTTTTGGACGGTTTTCTTGTCTCTCCTATATATAGTCCAATTTAGACTGCCACCAAATCTTTTTGCCATTTGATTTTCATGCCTATTGAAAGAAGAGCCAAGGAGAGAGTATGAGAGAGCATTCAAAGGAGGATTCCTACCACTGGAGTGTGAAGGCTTCTCTTGGTGTTCAAAGGTAAGAATTTCTACTTGTGATTTGAGATTACTTCACTCTTTTCTTTCTTTCTTCTAGATTTCTTGTGAGAAGATCTGTCAAAGAGATCCAGTTCTCTGCCGACACTTGGAGAGTGTGAATAGTTGAAGGGTTCTCTGCCCACACTAGGAGAGTGTGAAAGGATGAAGGGTTCTCTGCCCATACTAGAAGAGTGTGAAAGGATGAAGGGTTCTCTGTCCACACTAAGAGAGTGTGAAAGGACGAAGGGTTCTCTGCCCACACTAAAAGAGTGTAAAAGGACGGACGGTTCTCTGCCAACATTGGGGATAAGTGTAAAAGGAAGACGGTTCTCTGCCGCACCGGGTAGTGGTTTAAAGAGTTTTTGTAAAGGCTTCTCCGCCTTACTATGGGTGCTAAAGGAGAGTCATTAATGGTATTAGTGCAATACTCGGAGGGTGCCTTCGATGAGTGGATGTAGGTCTAATTTTGATCGAACCACTATAAATATGGTGTTCTTTACTTTTCTGCTTTTTATTTTGTTTATCATTTACAACTTGTGTTTGAAAAATCTTTTTCTAAAAAACTTAACTAACAATTAAGTTGACGGAGTTAGAGTTGAAACACCTTTTGCAGACTGGACTGTAGAATAACGTGACTTAGCACAACTAAATACCAAATGCTTGAATAGTTTATTTTGTGCTTTAAAATCAAAAGTCAACATGCGGGTTTTCACTTACAAAAGTGGAAAGGAAATATGGGATATAATTCATATAACATATGAGGGGAATAATGAGGTTAAGCAATCTAGACTTAATATCTTGTTGCATGATTATGAACTATTTTGTATGAAACCAAATAAATCTATTTCTGATATATACACAAGATTCACACAAATAGTCATCTCTTTGCATGCATTAGGTAGGGAATTAACAAATACTGAAATGGTTAATAAGATTCTTCGTTGCTTACCTACTGCATATGATGCTAAAATTACTGCAATTACATAGTCTAAGGATTTAAACATTTACTCTATTGACAATCTTCTTGGTTCGCTTATTGCTTATGAGCAAGGAGTTAGCCAAAGAAAGGTTAATACAGGTGAACCACAAAGGGAGAAAAACATAGCACTGAATATGGAAGAGTCTGAGAGTAAACACTCACAACCTGAGGATGAAGACGACATCGCATTAATGACTAGACAGTTCAGAAGCTTTTTGAAGAGAAAGCAAAAGAGATGCCAGCAATGGAATAGAGGTAAATTCAATAGAAATGCCAAGGTTTCTAATGAAATTATTTGTTATGAGTGCAGGAAACCTGGACATATAATGACGGAATGCCCAAAACTCAAAGTCAATCCTAGCAAGGAGAAGGTAGAGGAGAAACCAGTTGTGAAGAAGGGCAAGAAGAAGTTCAACGAGCTTTTTGGGCGGACTCAGCTTCAGACTCGTTAGAAATAGAAAAGGAAGAGGAAGTCACTAATTTATGCTTAATGGCCGACAATATTGATTAGTCAGATCAAGAAGAGGTATGTGACTTAACTTATGATGAACTTTTTGAATTTTGTGAACACATGCATGAATCATATAGAAAAATAAAGAAAATGCATGCTATCCTTAGTTTAGAATTAGAAGAGCTTAAAAAGGAACATGAAATCCTTAGGAAAGATCATGCTTTGATTGATAACAACCACATGAAATTACTTGATGAGTTTGATGACTTGAATAAAAATTATGAGAATTTAAAATCATCCAATACAGAATTCGAGAAAGATTTTAAGAATTCTAAGGATGAATTTGAGAGCAAACTTTATAGAACCAATTATACAAATCAAATTTTAGAAGATATGAATTCATTTTACAAATTAACGATAAAAGCTCTCGAGGATAATAGGATACCTCCTAAACTTGAAGATTTTACTAATCCTATTATGTATCCTAAATTTATGCAATCCCTGAAAAGACAGATGAATGTTAGAAGACTTAGGAATCCATTTCCTAAAGTAAAATATAATAATTATGGATTGTTTGGACATATAGCTCACACATATACTTTGAAGATAAAAACTAATTTGGCGTGGAGACCTAAGATGCATAAACTAGACATATCATACATGTATCTGATTATAAATTGCTAAAAGGTGAATCCAAACTTGTTTGGATTCCTAGGTCTAACATTTGATAATTTTGCAGGGTAGCTCTCACACAAGATCTCGTGAGAGCATATAGTACCTAGAAAGTGGATGTTCAAAGCATATGACTAGAGATACTGCTCAATTCATAACGCTGGAAGCCAGGAGTGGAGGCAAGGTTACACTTGGAGATAATACCACAAGGAAGATGATTGGATCAGGTATGATTGGAAATTTTAAGAATTTTTTCATAGACAATGTGTTATTGGTAGAAGGCTTAAAGCATAATTTGTTAAGTATAAGCCAGCTATGTGATAAGGGTTATTGTGTAAATTTTTTTCCTACTAGCTGCACATTAAGCCTAAATGATAAAGATGTTTTGAATGATAAAAGGGTAAACAATGTTTACATGCTAGATTTAAATTGCATTAATTCTCCTACTGCTTTTTATTTGAAAACTGTATCTGATGAGTCATGGCTATGGCATAGGAGACTTTGTCATGCTAGCATGAAAAACCTTAGGAGGATTACCCAAAAGAACTTAGTGAGAGGTATACAAAAGCTAGACTTTACTAAGGATCCCCTTTGTGATGCTTGTCAATTAGAAAAGCAGGTGAAGTCCTCTTTTGAGTCCAATAAGGATTAGAACTAGTAAACCATTGGAGATTTTGCATATGGATCTTTTCGGACCAGTTGGAACTGTGAGTCTAGGAGGGAAGGTATACGGATTTGTGATTGTAGATGATTATTCAAGGTTTATATGGGTTAGATTTTTATTTCATAAATGTGAATCATTTGAAGAATTTAAAAATTTTTCGACTTGGATTCAAAGAAAACTTGGGTGTGAAATCATGACTATACAAAGTGATCAAGGAGGAGAATTTGAAAATGAGAGATTTGAGGAATTTTATAAGGAGAAAGGAATTGATCACAATTTTTCTACACCTAGAACCCCTCAGCAGAATGGGATAGTCGAAAGGAAAAATAGAACATTAATAGAAGCCGCCCGAGGAATGTTGGCAGAATATTCACTTCCTAAATATTTTTGGGCTGAGGCGGTTAGCACTGCATGTTATGTTCTGAATAGTTGAATGTGAGATCTAAATTGAATAAAACACCCTATGAGTTGCTAAAAGGGAGAACACCAAATTTGTCTCACTTTCATGTTTTTGGTTGCAAGGTGTTCATTCATAATAATGGAAAATATAACTTAGGAAAATTTGATTCAAAATCAGAAGAAGCAATTTTTGTTGGATACTCAAGTGTTGAAAAATCTTATAGGATATTCAATAAAAAAACTTTGGTAATTGAGGAGACCACACATGTTGTATTTGATGAATCTGAAATTTTGGAAGAGCCAAATGTTGTAGAAGATGAGATTGAGATTAACTCCCAAAAGATTGATAAATTAAATTTGAAAGAAAATGTGGAAGAAAATATTTTACCATTTTTATGAATAAACACTTTACATCTAATTACATATAGATGTGAGAGGTTGGGTTTCCTACCCTTAAGATGCTCGCAGGTGTCTTACTCAATTTAGATCATATGTTCACCCTATGTAGAACATAGTAAGCTATAATAACTGCTTCAGCCAAAAAATATTTAGGAAGTGAATATTCAACAAACATGGCTCTAGTAGCTTCTGCCAAAGATCTATTCTTTCTTTCAATAACCCCATTATGTTGAGGGGTCTTTGGAGCTAAAAAGTTATGATCTTCCTCTCTTTAAAAAAGATTTATAAAATTTTTATTCTCAGATTCTCCACCATGATCACTATGAATTGCAAGAATTTAACAACCTAGCTTCCTTTAAATTTAAGTAGAGAAAAATAAAAACTCACTAAATGATTCACTCTTATGTGATAAGAATCTAATCCAAGTGAATCTTGAATAATCATCAATAATTACATACCCAAAAAATTTTCCCCTAGACTTACAGTGCTAATAGGTACATAAAGATCCATTTGAAGATTTTCTAATGGTTTTCTAGTTCTAAGATCTTTAATTGAATGAAAGGAAGACTTTACTTATTTCCCTAATAAACAAACATCACACAACTGATCATTAATAAAGTCTAGTTTGGATATTTCTCAAAATTCCTTTTGGGTGATCTTCCTAAGATTTTTTATGCTTGCGTGATAAAGTCTTCTATGTCACAACAAAGATTCATCAGCAATAATTTTTATATAAAAAATATTAAAAGATTTAACAAAATTTAAATCAAGCATGTAAATATTATTTGCCTTATTTCCATGCAACACATCAACTATATTTTGGCTTATAATATAGCTTGTAGGAAAAAAAATTATAATATAACCCTTATAAAAAAGATGACTTATACATAACAAATTATATTTTACATAACAAATTATATTTTAATCCTTCAACCAAGAAGACATTTTAAATTATTTTTTTTGTGTTATCAATCATAGCTACTCCTACCACTCTTTAACTAGTGTTATCTCCAAGTATTACTTTGCCTCAGGTCCTGGTCTCCAATGATAAAAATTGATTTGCATCTCCAATCATATATTTTGAACATCCACTATCCAGGTACCAAATGCTCTCATGAGGGCTTATATGAGAGTTTCTATACAAAATTATTAAAAGTTAGACTTGGGAACCCAAATAAATTTGCATTTTCCTCTTGATAATGATAATACAAAAGCATGTTTGATATGCTGTGATTGATGCATCTTAATTCTCCACACTAAATATGTTCTATGATGAATAGTGCAAGTGTGGGAAATGTGAACCAACATGCCATATCAATAACATTTAATAGGAAAGAGGTTTACTAATCTATATGAGCTATAATATCTTTTCCAAGGTTTTGAATTTTTAATCTTTTGATTAGCATTGTAAAATTATTTAATTGTGGGTGGTATCTTATTTTCTTCAAAATCTTTTCATTTTTCTTGAAGATATGAATTTGCATTTTCCAAAATTGAACTTTTTACCTTCAATTCATGTTCTCTTTGATCTGATTCATCCATAAACATCTTAAAATCATTTTGAAGTTCATTATTAGATGTTTTCAATAAATCATACCCTTTATTCAAATTATCAAATTCATCTAGCAAAGCCACGTTATTGCTATCTATATTTGCTTGATTATTCCTTATATTTTCATTTTGTTTATGTAGATTTAGATACTCAATATTAAGGTTAGCATGCAATTTTTTGCTTTTTCGTATATGCATTATGAATTTTCTTGAAAACTTTAAATAGTTCATTATAAGACAAGTCACATACCTCCTCTTGATCTAAATGAACAAGTATATCTACCATTAAGCACCAATTTGTAACATCCTCTTCAACTTATATTTCTGAAGAATCTGAAGCTGAGTCAGCAGACAAAACTCTTTTCATTATTTTCTTTCCCTTCCTAATGTTAATTTTCTCCTCAGCTTTATCCAAGTTAGGATTAGCTTTGAGATTTGGGCAATCTATCTATATGTCCAGGCTTCTTGCATTCATAATAAATAATCTAATTAGAAACTTTAGCATTCTTATTAAACTTACTTTTGTTCTAATGCTGATGTCTTCATAAAAAATTGAGTAGTTAATGAATTTTATGAAATGTTAGTATATACAAAAATAACAAGAAATAAAAAATTCAAGATAGGAAAATAAAAAAATAATTAGAACAATAATATTTTGCTATCACAAAAAATTATATTCTCAATCTTATTTCCAACATGAGTAGATCTAGCCACCACCCCCCTACCCACCATTTGAAAGAAGCCCTCTCCCACTCTCTATTCATTCTCAAGGAGCACTGGATAAAAATTTTGTCACCTCTCTCTTTCGTACGAAGCTAGGATCAGACGCCCCCTTCCCTTCTCTCAGCTCTCTTGCTTAAATACCAAGTCGGACGACCCCCTTCTCCTCTCTCATCACTCAATGGTTTGAATCCGATCAGCCCTAGCCGATCCCTCTCCTCCTTGCTATAGGTATATCTTTTTCATTGTTAATGCTCTTCATTCCTTCTTCTCTTAGGGATCTTGATGATAGAAGGGCTAATGACATTTATTATTTCTTAGATAAAGTTTGTATTGAGTCTTCTTCTTTAGTTTCTCAGAAATCATGAGTTTTAACATCGAAATAACAAGTAACCTAGAGGATTTCTTGTTCAAACATCTTTTCTTTTCTCCAAAATTCAAAATCAGTTGGACAAAGTGGTTCTTTCACTTCAACAAATCTGTAAAGTAAAATGCTCTATGTAATTTCTTTTTCTCCAAAATCAGCAAAGGGAATCGTTAAGGATTGTTTTATTGTTCTTGCTTTTCCAAAATTATGTAAGGATGAAGAAAATTTATTGCAATGACTTTTGTTTTAAAATTAGCAAACTCTTATCTCTTATGATGAAATTTGAAGTGATGAATGTTTGTTTAAATTTTTTAGATTTTCAAAAACCTTAATAGGTTTCCAAATTGGTTTTGGTTTTGTTTTCTTGACAATAAAACTCTCCATCATGAGAGATTGAAAGTATGGATTCTTTTTGTTATTGCATTTGTGTTTTTTTTTTAAAGGAGCAATCATATAATTGAAATCATGATACTTTAAAGAAGATATTAGTGTTCCTTCTTTTAACATTGACCTTATTCAAAGCATCAATATTTTCATGTTATCAAAGGAATGTATTGTTGGCAAATGTTGTATGTTTGGAATTAAGGCACTTTTATGAGTTTGAGTTAAAAGTTTCCTTTGGGTAGTTGATGGCATACGATGTGAATGTTGGAAATTTGTTGTAGAAGTTTCATGTGGCTTATGGATTTAATGCTATGTTATTTATGTTGTTGGAACAATTTCTTGTAATGTGGAGAGGTGAGTAATGACTTGAAGAATTTTGTGAATGTTGAAAGAAAGAAGGTAAAATATGTGTATATTTTTGAAAAGTGAATTATGCAATTTTGGAAATGTGAGAGGTGTATGTTTCTTTGGAAAGGGATAGGTATAAACATGAAAAAGTGTGTGTGTGTGTGTGTGTGTGTGTGTGTAAAAAAGGTGTGTGTATGTGTATTGAAAGGTATTATGTGAGAAAACATGAAGAGTGAATTGAGGTGTTTTGAAAGGTAAAGTGTTTTAATAGGTGTATGTTTTTTAAAGGTGAATTGTGTAATCTTTGGAAAGTGAAAAGTGTATGCTTTCTTTGAATGGTAAAGTATGAATTTTTGAAAAGAAAAAATGTGTATATAATTTGGAGAAGTAAAGAATGTATTTTGGAAAGCAAAATGAATAAAAGTATGTGATTTTGGAAGGTGATTTGTATATATTTTGAAAGGTGAAATGCTTTTTATACAGAATTGTGTGGTTTTGAAAGATAAAATGTTTGATGAATGTATGTATGTTGAGTAGTAAAGCGAAGTATAAAATTTGTGGAAAGAGTATGTGTGTAAGTTGAAAAGTAAAGTTTGTGATTGGTTGAAAGTTGAACTGCTTTGAGAGGTGTAATGTGAGGATGTTGGAGAGTGAGTGATTAGGGTGATCATTGGAAAGAGAAATTTTAAAGAAAAGGCTTAGTTCTCTTTCTCTCTCTACCCCACTTTCTTTCTTTCTTCTTCTTCTTCTTCATCTTCTTCCCCCTTTCTTGTGCCTTAGGGTAAATTTTAGAAAGCTACATAAAGCATCTCAGAAACCTAAAGTTCCAAAAGCAAAATCAACAAGCCGGTGCGCAAGCCCAAAAAAAAGGTACATTTTATTTAAATTCTAAATGACTAGATGTACTCTAATCCTTTATTTTATTTTTTTGTTTGTATAAACTATGAGGAATGATGCCAATCATTTAAATAAAAGAAAAAGAAACTAAAGATGTTAGTTGCCTCCATTCTAACCGAGAGGAGGTACTACAGATGGATACTACGGAACATTGGCTTCAGTGTATATGAGTTTTCTAAAAACTTAGATAGCCTTAAAGCTCTTAACCCTTGGTTCGTTTTGAGCCATTCGAACATTAGGTCCCTATACAAATCATACTTTTTTTTTCATCAAGCATTTTATAATTCAATCTATAATTTCTAAGTTACATTTATTCTATTATTTAGATTTTATTATGTTATTTAGCAATCACACTAGTAATTAGGATTGATAGAATTTGATCTTTATTACTAGTAGTTTGTTATCCTATTTGTCCTGTAGTGTTTCAATATATTTAAGACCTATATAAATTCTAACATAATAATTTCCACCAACCCTAAAATTTATATAAACTAAAATTATAAAATGATAAATGATAATCTTTTGTTTAGTAAGAGTAAATCAATCCTTTAATTAAAACGAAATCATAGAATCATAAAGTCATAGAATTATGAATTCATAAAATCATAAAATTATAATTAAAAAGGCTCCTAATTAAAAAAAAAATTAATAATAAAATAAAAGTTAAAATCATAAAATCATAAATAAAATTAACATACGTGAAAATTAAAATCAAAATCAAAATCATAAACAAGAGATATTCAAATAAGATACATTTGCTTTACAAAAACAAATAATAAAGCACAAGAAGACTAACAAAAATATTAAACATAAAAATTAAAATAGAAACTAATTAATAATAAATATATATAGATGACTAAATAAAAATTAGAAAATTGATAAAAATTTGTAATAAACTTAATATATAAATCTCTGTTGAAATTCAAAAATAGGTTAAATATTAAACCAATAATGAAAGAAAATTTGATGAATCATTAAAAATTTAATTAATCATTAAATCAAATAAGTAACTAATATTTTGTCACTAGATCATCAAACAAATATCTAATTACTAACAATGGTTAATTATAATGCCCTAAACAATGAATCTTTAATCAACTTTAATAATTAAAATCCAACATAATACTGAACTTAAAAATATTAAAGACATAAAAAAACTTAAATTTGAACATAAAATTTTCTTGACCTTCTAACAAACTAAATTTAATCTTTTAGAAAACTTCAACTAATAATAAACCTATGATATATCCCCATGTCACATAGCCTACTACACACACTTAGATTTGTTTTGTATGACAATAAATTCTAGCTTTTGGTTAGGTAGGTGTTCACTTTCCTGCTACCGTGTGACAGGTTTACTCATAGTTTTCACTGCATGCAATTTATAAAATTTATTATTTAATATGTTTATTTATTTCTATAATCTATTAATTTATGTGATAAGTGATAAATTATCCTTAGATTAGGAACAATATGGCTACTTATAGATTTTCTACATCTGGCCATGCTGATATATTTCTTGATGGTACAAAATGATAAGAACCCTTTAAACTAAAAGAGCATGGTCAAGCATGGATGTGATTTCAATTTAAGCTTATACATAATTGTTTAAAATGATTTTAAATTTTAATTGGTTAGTATAACCTTTTAGTTGGTCTAGATTTCTTTATTTTATTTTTAATGTGAAATGTAATTAGTTTAAGTTAAGCAGTGTGAAAGTGTAACTTTGAGGTGGGATGTCACATCAAACTTTGAATCCAAGGAGGATGGAACTTCTCTTAGCGGAGATTTCTTTTTATTTGAAGATCCTAGTCAAAATGATTTTAATATCCTTCAGGGACAAGTTTATTTGATTTGGATATCTTAACTTAATGGATTTAAGGAGCTTAGAAAAGGAAAGAAGATAAAGGAGAGAAGAAGTAGAAGTGAAGATGAAGAGATATCCCATTTCAATGTCACTAATGTTAGCCTTAGGATTAGAATCTAGGCTTTTTTAGCTGTACCCGACCACATTTAATTTTTACATACCCTAGGTTATAAATAAAGTAGCACTTGTCATATGAATATTAAATTTATTTTATTAGTTAATTTGATTGGTTGTATACATTATTTGTGTATTAGAAATTTCTTATTTTTATAGGATCTTTCTTACATACCATATTTTATTTTAGCCTGAATACAATTTGAGTTTTATTATAGCATGAAAAAAAGTTTTTAACTTGGAACTTAAATAAAATTTTTTAGACTCACATAGAAACTTTAATTATCCATGAAGTAAACTCTAGACCACTGAGAGTCAGCATATATGTATATTATTATTTTCTCTTCCTTTTTAGGCACCTTTTTACTTATGGGTTATGGTAGGCCACCTGTACTGTTAGGGTGTAGTTCTATCAAGGGAATGCTGTGAAATCTCTAAGAAAAAAAAATATTTTCTAAGCCTAATTTATAATTTCTTCATAATCATTTTACGCATTCGAGTCAATTAGCATGCATATTTAACATAAATTAAAAGAGTCTAAATTTTTTTATTGTATTTTACTTTCAAGCACCATTTATCCTACATAAGTTAAGGGGTTAATTAGGATTTGTTTTACATGTAGGCCCCATTTCTACTTTGAAATCAAAAGGTATGAAATAGTTACTTTAATTGAGTGTTTTCATAGGAGCAACCCTCCTAAGCTGTAATTAATAGGGGCTTACTCTTATAGGGATTTGAGAACTCCATATTAAAATAAACCTTATTTTATTTCTATAAAACAAGGGGGAAATCTCTAGGAATGTAGATTTTGTTTTCAAACCAATTTCACTAAGTTTAAATATACTTGTAGAATGCTATTATCATATACTCATATGATAGAATATTCTTCATGTTAGGTTTAAACTTAGAAATGGAGAATTTTATAAAACCCATTCTTATTTTTAGATGTCCTGAAGAATGATGTATTCATCTTTTAACGTGATATAATAATTTCCCTATTCTATCTAATACGAAGAATGATTAGATTTTTAAAACACAATTTCTATTTTTAATCTCATCCTATAGAATTTCATAATCATTTTTCAAGATGATATGCTATTCTTTGAATTATGTTTAATTATAGAAATATCATTTTATAAAACCCTACTTTGATGTTGAATATATTATAGAATATTGTGTTATTTTCCTGAGATTATACTTTATTGTTAATGCCAAATTCTTTTAAAAAATAGGAGATATTCGAATATGCGTGGCGGTGATTTATTATCCTCATTAAATTTTTCTTAGGACTCCGCTGGGGATGAAGCCTCTCTCTATCTTTAGCAATAATTCATACCCATACATTGGTAGTATACTTGTGCTTGCCATTGGTTATAACTATCCTTCTTCTACCAATTATTTTTTTTATTTTATTCTCGAATAATTTGATCGGTAAATCTTAAATTTATAAAATGAGGTATTATAAAAAAACCCCATTAATTATTGGTGGGATGTTTTTTATGCCTCTCGATACAACTACTTAAAAACATTAATTAAAATTATCTTCTAAGAATAAAAGTTCTTATAAATTTGAATATTTTTAATAAATTATTTGCCCAATCTTTAATAGTATGTTACAGTTACATCTTTTGATAGCTCAACAAATTATTTGGATTGGGTTAATTTTTTTTAATCTTCCCAGTATGTAGTAGTATGTTATAGTTACTTCTTTTAGTAGCTCAGCGTATTAATTGGATTGGGTCTAAAAAATTGTTTCAATCTTCAAAATTTAATTCCTTAAAAAAAATTTTATTCGTGTCTTAGCCAATATGTTATAGTTATATATTTTTGTACTTGATATGTGGCATGACAAATTTGAAGAAAGTTTGAACTACTAATTCAAAGTTTTCTCTCTATCTAGACTAACATGTAACATTTATATATTTTTATAGCTTAATATGTGGTAGGATAGGGTCCAAAAGCTCAAACCTTCAAATCAAAATTTTCTGCTTGTCCTAATAACATAATACAACTACATTTTATTTGTAGTTTGATATGCTTGTTAGGATAGGGTTCATAATATGATATATGCAAGATTTTTAAAATTGAAGTTGACTTAATTCTAGAAAAATTTGAAGGTTCAAATACAAGTCTTGCTTATAAAAAATAATTTTATTAGAGAAAATTGTAGGTCGATCTCTCTTAAAACAAAATTTACATTTACTTTGTTCAAATTGTAATAAGAAGTTCTTTGTGGTTGAATCCTCTAAACACTTAAAGATTAAGTTCTAGGGTTATGAATGCTAATAAGAAAAGTTTGTTCCCTTCCTCCCTCCACTTAGGTAGATCGATGCCTTAGATGAAGATATATCTAATCATTTGAATCTTGAAAACCCAAAAGTTTAGCGAATTTTGCTAGGTTCTTAGTAATCATTTGAATTTAATTTTATATTCAACCATGTTATGATTTTTCTAATATGAGGAATGTATAATTATTGGTTGATGTATTGATGTTTTAAGATCATTCTAAATTCCCTCATCTTTAACCATCTTATAGGTCAGAGTTTGAGATGCATTTAAATATAATTTGCTAAGGGTACTATATGGATTTGACAATTTATCCTTTGCCATGTGGTTCAACTCAGATAGAAAATAGATCTTAAGGCATGTGATAAAGCTAAATGGCCTAATCAATTATATAAAAACAATTGTAAACCATATGAAGTTTTCTCGTATGGTGATATTTGTAAATTAAATCTTAGCTATGGTTATTCTCGGCTTTATAACTCGATTTGAAAATCCTCATGACCAATTCTTGTTAAGATTGATCATCTTAAATTTCCATTTGAGTTAATTACTTTGGACTATTTAGGGTTCTTTATTATGATTAACCCATGATATGGTTAACTTTCCATATATCATGTGGGTTTTCCTTCGAAATTAATCAATTCTTCTTGAATTGAGACTAAGTTAGTGAACTCCATAATATCTTTAATAGCTTCTTTCTTCAGTTGTTAAGAAATAATTAACATATTTGGGTTCACCCATTATAATATCCATAGGTATTTTCTTTTGAATTAAGATCTATATCAAATTTAAATTGGAGAAAGTGAAAGTCTCATTCATTTCCTTGTAATTATACATCTCATAGGCATCTTGCAAGTTGATGAACATGTTTCTTAATCAATTAAGCTGTCTATTCCCACCATAGATTTGGGTTCAGTTTATAGATAGATCATCCTTGCATATGAAGGTTAATTTTCTATTTTTATGCTTGGAAAATAATTTTACAATTGAAATAATTATTTCAAGATTTAAATAAAGGAGGCCTCCTAAAAAAAGAGAGGCATTTATTAAATGTTTAGCAAGAGAGAGAGAGAGAGAGAGAGAGAGAGAGAGAGAGAGAGAGAGAGAGAGAGAGAGAGAGAGAGAGAGAGA
This sequence comes from Dendrobium huoshanense, assembly GCA_016618105.1. Lineage (NCBI taxonomy): Eukaryota > Viridiplantae > Streptophyta > Magnoliopsida > Asparagales > Orchidaceae > Dendrobium > Dendrobium huoshanense. Next base: position 68,281,950 of record CM028347.1, on the reverse strand, counting down.
GAGAGAGAGAGAGAGAGAGAGAGAGAGAGAGAGAGAGAGAGAGAGATAGAGAGAGAGAGAAGATGGCTTCCCTTTCAAAGTCTTGAATATTAGAGGACCCATTCATCCTTAAGTACTTTTAATACTTTACTTTGAGAATTCAAAATTTTGGTTCATCATCAAATGTTGATGTTTTATTGGATGTAAAATATATATCATTTAAAAGATTTGGAAAGATTTGATTTCTACCTCTAATTTAATTCTCTTTGGGTTAGATATTAATTCAAAAAGAAGAAAAAGATGAAAAAGGAAATCCTGATTTAGTTTATAGGAAAATTTTGATCTGAATTAACAAAATCTAAATCCAGAGACCTTTCTAGTTAACAATTGAGTATTTCAATTCATATCTTCAAATCATTATAAGGAAAAATCACATATATGGTCAATCTAATTTGAATTATATTGGTGTTGGTTGTGCATTATTGCATTTCACATAACTAACCCATTTTAGATGCATAAACAAACCATTTTCCAAATATCTTCAACTCTGTTTTAAATATCTTCCAATTTGAATGAGATTCTAGACATGGTCTTGATGCTAAAAAATTTATAATGATTTTAAAGAATTTAAAAATCCCTTTTTTTTTAACCTTATATCTTTTGAAACTGAACTAAGAGACACCCCTTAGTTGGTTTTGAGATGATTTTCTAGTGTTCTCATTCATCATGAGTCGATTTTTCTTCCAAATTTAAATCTATCATTGATCAAACTAGGATGTTAGAACAAGAGGGGTTCTAAACTTAGTGATGTTGACGATATCTTAGTTTGAATCTTTGTTAAACTTCAAACCAAAGTAAAGCTATAATTTGACCTAGTCCATGATTGACTAATCTTGGTTGTTATAATTGAAAGGATTGTATTCTTGATGAATCCTATGATGGCTTCATAAAATAGATATAAAATTTAATTCAAGGTATATCTTCATTTTATCATAAAATAAAATCGGATGATAGAGTCTAAAAACCACTATCCCAGTTAAAAACTTTTTCCACGACATTGAAATTAAAAATATTTGAAACTACAATTTTGTTTAAAGAATGTTATAAATTTTTGGCTATTTTATTAAAACTCATTTTGGTCATATTCAAACTATTTAATTTAGAGGGTGTCAACCCATCCTTCTTTTAGTTTTTAATATTTTCCCACCTATCATTTTCATTGCGTTAAGATGATTAAAACTTAAGCGATCACTTTCAAATATTATAAGAAATTTATCAAATGAAAAACAAAGCTTTCATTGTTTGAAGAAAATCAAACATTTCTTAATCATTGTGAGTATTTGATATTTCTTGGTGCTTTCTCTATAAAGGATGCTAAAACTTGCTTCTTCTTCTTTAACAACTCTTGCAAAAGTTGAAATTTTCCCAATAAATTTTATAATGTTGCATTTAGTTCTCTTAGAAAATGAAAATTAGAACTCTAAAAAAATCAATTTATTTTCTTTGAGTTACTCTATCTTGCATTCCTCCTCCAGGGGTTGAGAGACTTTGATAAACTTTTACTTTACAAATATAATCGAACTACTAACCCTTTTTCTCCTTTAATTTTCTTCAAATATGATGATCTGATATAAAAACTTAATCCCCACAAAAATATTTGTAAGTTATAAAGATCATTTATATTGGAGGAGAAAAAAATTCAATTCAAAGAATTTCAAGACTATCATTCTTTCAAATGTTTCCCTTCCCTTCTAGAAAGTGGCTTATACAAAAGTTTTTTTTTATCTATAATAGAAGATTTGCAAGTTGTCAGTGTCATTTTTGATGGAGCAAAGAAGATCCAAAGCTTTAAATAAATTAAATATTCATTAAAGTTCAAAATCCTTAAATCTGTCTTTGTGTCTTGTATTTGCTTAATTGAAAATTTATCTTTAAATAAAGTTTTTTCATCAACTTATTCTGGAACGGATTTCCCATTCAAATTTAAATATATAAATCCAATGCTCTATGGTTAGGAGTGAGCCCCCACACTTAGGCTTCTTTTCCATATGATCATTCAATCCTCTAAAGTTTGGTGTGAGTCCCCACACTTAGGGTTCCTTTCTTCTTATTCATCTATTAGTGGTGGAGAATGACGCTCATGTTTGAATAGTTGCTATTTGAATGATTTATATTTGTGCAACTTATGTAGTTTTGATGATTTCCAAACATTATTGTTCAAATGTATAGTTATCTCCTATCAATTTCAGAAGATTTGCACTTGCTCTTGTGTGTACTAACATTTCAGGAAAATCAGACTCCAGACTACGAAAACTTCAAATCAAATTCAACATGAGAAATTTTGTTTATTTGGAGTTTGTCTTTTCTCTGAATTAATTTTGAAAGGGAGTGATTGTAATCGAGTGAATAAAATCTTACACACACAAATAAGGAGATCTTGAAATTCTATACTGATCGTACAGGACGATATTTATCGTACTGGACGATCTGTCAGTTATCTCCTATAGAGCATTTGGAACGAATAGGAACTTGCTTGAAGAAATTTTTCTAAGTCCTATTCGTCCAGGACGAATTTTAATATCGTCCCGGACGATGGGTTCTCTGTAAAAATTTTCGTCCAGACGAAACCAAATTATCGTCCCCGACGATTGGTCCTCTGGAAAATTTTCGTCCAGACGAAATAAATAATCGTCCAGGACGATCGGCTCTCTGGAAAATTTTCGTCCAGACGAACATATATTCGTCCAAACGATAAACCGACTTAGGACAGTTTTCAGCAGTTTCTAGAACCGACCTTGTAATAACCGTTCGTACTGGACGAACCTAGTTCGTACAGGACGATCAGCTGTACGAAGTCATTTCGTACACATATACAAATTGGGTCGTTTCAGATCGTTTAAGTAAAATCGTCCAGGACGATCCACGATCGTACAGGACGATCCACTGCGTACAGAATTGAAAACTTGCAGTTTTTGGGCGGTTTTTCTTGTCTTTTGTATAAATAGTCCAAATTAGACTGCCACCCAATCTTTTTGTCATTTGATCTTCGTGCCTATTGAGAGAATAGACAAGGGGAGAGTGGAAGAGAGCATTCAAAGGAGGATTCCTACCATTGGAGCAAGAAGGCTTCACTTGGATTGCTAAGGTAAGAATCTCTACTTGTGAAATTGGATTTATTCACTCTTTTCTTTCTTCCTTCTAGATTCTTGTGAGAAGATCATTCAAGAAGGTCCGGTTCACTGCCGACACTTGGAGAGTGTGAACAGACGTGGGTTCTCTGCCTACACTAGGAGAGTGTAAAAGGAAGGAGGTTCTCTGCCTACACTTGGAAAGTGTGAACAGCCGTAGGGTTCTCTGCCCACACTATGAGAGTGTGAAAGGACGACGGTTCTCTGCCAGCACTGTGGAGTGTGTAAAAGGACGACGGTTCTCTGCCAGCACTGTGGATTGTGTAAAAGGACGACGGTTCTCTGCCGCACCGGGGAGTGGTGAAAAGAGTGTTTTGTACAGGCTTCTCCGCCTTGCTGTGGGTGCTAAAGGAGAGTCACTTTGTGGTATTAGTGCAATACTCAGAGGGTGCCTCTGAGGAGTGGATGTAGGTCTGGTTATAGACCGAACCACTATAAATCTGGTGTCATTTACTTTATTGCTTTTACGTTTCCGCATTTTAAATTTCAGTTTTAACAACTCTGTGGTTGAAAAACATTTTTCTACAAACTTTAAAAGAAAATTTCATTTCGGTTCAACTTTAATTTTAAGAGGGTTTAAAATTTTTAAAACTACCAATTCACCCCCCTCTTGGTAGCCGTGGGACATTTACTTAGGCTTAACAACCTAATTACTAGACTCAACAAGTGGTATCAGAGCATTGTTTCAAAATCATAAGTTTGAACTACTTTTTGATTAACGTAGATGGCTACATTTGGAAACCGAAACACACCTGAGGGTTACTCTATCACTAGACCTCCACTGTTTGACAATATTCCTTTTGATTTTTGGAAAACACGCATGTCTACTTTCTTACAGTCACTTGATTATCGCATGTGGATGTTAGTCCAGGAAGGTTACACAAAACCAACTAGATTAGTTGATGGAATTAGGGTAGATACACCCTATGCAGATTGGACTATAGAAGAACGTGACTTAGCACAATTAAATGCGAAATGTTTAAATAGTTTCTTTTGTGCTTTAAAATCTGAAGACTACATGCGAGTTTCCACTTGTAAAAGCGGAAAAGACATATGGGATAGACTTTGTATTACTTATGAAGGGACAAATGAGGTTAAGCAATCAAGACTCAATATCTTGTTACATGACTACGAATTATTTCGCATGAAACCTAATGAATCTATATCTGACATGTACACAAGATTCACTCAAATTGTCACCTCTTTGCATGCACTTGGTAGGGAATTAACTAATGCTGAAATGGTTAATAAGATTCTTCGTTGTTTACCTACTGCATACGATGCTAAAATTACTGCAATTACAGAGTCAAAGATCTGAACATTTATTCAATTGACAATCTTCTTGGTTCACTCATTGCTTACGAGCAAGGAGTAAGTCAAAGAAAGATTGATGCAGGTGAACCAAGAAAGGACAAGAATATTGCACTAAATGTGGAAGAGTCAGAAAGTGAACACTCACAACCTGAGGATGAAGATGATATAGCACTGATGACTAGACAATTCAAAAGCTTTTTAAAGAGGAAGCAGAAGAGACGCCAGCAATGGAATAGAGGTAAGTATAACAGAAATGGCAAGGTTTCTAATGAAGTGATTTGTTATGAATGCAGGAAACCAGGTCATATAAAGACTGATTGTCCAAAACTCAAAGCCACTCCTAGCAAGGAGAAGGTAGAGGAGAAACCAATGGTAAAGAAGGGCAAGAAGAAGTTTCAAAAGGCTTTTTGGGCGGACTCAGCTTCAGACTCATCTGAGACTGAAAAAGAAGAAGAAGTCACCAACCTTTGCTTGATGGCAGATAAAGCTGAACAATCAGATCAAGAAGAGGTATGTGATTTAACTATAATGAATTGTTTGAAGTTTCTGAACACATGCATGATGCATATAGGAAAACGAAAAAGATGCATGCTAGTTTAGTTTTAGAATTGGAAGAGCTTAATAAGGAACACGAAATCCTTAGGAAAGATCATGCTTTAATTGATAGCAACCACATGAAACTACTTGATGAATATGATGACTTGAATAAAAATTTTGAGAATTTAAAATCATCCTATGCTGAACTTGAAAAAGAATTTAAGAAATTTAAGGATGAATCTGAGCACAAGACATATAGAGTCAATTATACAAATCGAATCTTGGAGGAAATGAATTCATTTTACAAACTTACTATAAGAGCTCTCGAGGATAATAGGAACCCCCCTAAACTTGAAGATTTTACAAATCCTAAATATTATCCTAAATTCATGAAATCCCTTAGAAGACAATCATATGAGAGAAAACATAGGAATATTTTTCCTAATGTTAAATGTAACAATTGTGGATTTTTGGGACATATATCTCACACCTGCACTTTAAAGATGAAACCTAATTTGGTGTGGAGAACTAAGATGCATAAACCTAGACATATCACACATGCATCTGATTATAAATTTCATAAAGGTGAACCCAAACTAGTTTGGGTTCCCAGGTCTAACATTTGAGAATTTTGCAGGTATACTCTCACACAAGACCTCGTGAGAGTATATGGTACCTGGACAGCGGATGTTCTAAGCACATGACTGGAGATACTGCTCAATTCATAACGCTGGAAGCCAGGAGTGGAGGCAAGGTTACACTTGGAGATAATACCACAAAGAAAGTGGTTGGATCAGGTATGATTGGAAATTTGAAAAAATTTTTCATAGATAATGTTTTATTAGTTGAAGGCTTAAAACATAATTTGCTTAGCATAAGTCAGCTATGTGATAAGGGCTATAATGTAAAATTTTTACCTACTAGCTGCATAATTAGCCTAAATGGGAAAATTGTTTTAAATGGAAAAAGGGTGAACAATGTTTACATGCTAGATTTAAATTGTATTCAATCTCCTACTGCTTTTTGTTTGAAAACTGTTTCTGATGAATCATGGCTTTGGCATAGGAGACTTTGTCATTCTAGTATGAAAAATCTTAGAAAAATTACCCAAAAGAATTTGGTGAGAGGAATACCTAAACTAGACTTTACTAAGGACCATCTGTGTGATGCATGTCAATTAGGAAAACAAGTGAGGTCCTCATTTAAGTCCATTAAAGATCTTAGGACAAGTAAACCTTTAGAAATTCTACACATGGATCTTTTTGGACCAGTAAGCACTGTTAGTCTAGGAGGAAAGGTATATGGATTTGTTATAGTAGATGATTTTTCAAGATTCACCTGGGTTAAATTTCTTTTTCATAAGAGTGAATCATTTGAGGAATTCAGAAATTTTTCAACTTGGATACAAAGAAAACTAGGATGTGAAATAATTTCTATACAAAGTGATCATGGAGGAGAATTTGAAAATGAAAGATTTGAAGATTTCTGTAAAGAAAAGGGGATTGATCACAATTTTTCTGCACCTAGAACTCCTCAACAAAATGGAGTAGTTGAAAGAAAGAACAGAACATTAATAGAAGCCGCCCGAGCAATGTTAGCAGAATACTCACTTCCTAGATATTTTTGGGCTGAGGCGGTTAGCACTGCATGCTATGTTCTGAATAGGGTGAATGTGAGATCAAATTTGAATAAAACACCCTATGAGTTGCTAAAAGGAAGAACACCAAATTTGTCTCATTTGCATGTATTTGGTTGCAAGGTGTTCATACATAATAATGGAAAATCTGCCTTAGGAAAATTTGATCCAAAATCAGATGAAGGAATTTTTGTTGGATATTCAAGTGTTGGAAAATCTTATAGAGTATTCAACAAAAGAACTTTAGTCATTGAAGAAACCACACATGTTGTTTTTGATGAAAATGGAAACATGGAAGAGCCAAAAGTTGTTGAAGAAGAAATTGAAGAAAACTCCCAAAATATTGATAGATTAAATTTGGAAGAAAATGTGGAAGAAAATTTAGAAAGAGAAGACCCTTTGCCTAGAGATTTGAGATTTTCTAAAAACCACCCAAAGGAATTAATCATAGGTGAACCAAGTGAGGGTGTTAGAACTAGGCGTGGATTAAACAAGGAAGTCAATCATTCAGCCTTTATTTCAACTGTTGAACCCACTAACATTGATCAAGCACTTTCAGATGAATTTTGGATATTGGCCATGCAAGAAGAGTTGAATCAATTTGTAAGAAATAAAGTTTGGGAACTAACTACAAGGCCAAAAGATCAAAGTGTTGTTGGAACCAAGTGGGTGTTCAAAATAAAATGAATGACTCAGGAGTAGTCATTAGAAATAAGGCTAGATTAGTAGCTAAGGGGTATAATCAAATTGAAGGAATTGATTTTGAGGAAACTTTTGCCCCTGTAGCTAGACTTGAAGCAATTAGGGTTTTACTAGCCTTTGCCTGTTTTAAAGGTTTTAAATTGTTTCAAATGGATGTCAAAAGTGCCTTTTTAAATGGAGTAATTGAAGAAGATGTTTTTGTAGAACAACCTCCAGGTTTTGAAAATTCTAAATTTCCAAATCATGTTTTCAAATTAAAAAAGGCATTATATGGATTGAAACAGGCACCTAGGGCTTGGTATGAGAGGTTAAGCACCTTCCTACTTGAAAGATCTTTTGAAAAAGGAAGTGTGGATACAACTCTCTTTTTAAGGAAAATTGGAAAGGATATACTTATTGTTCAAATTTATGTGGATGACATCATCTTTGGATCTTCAAATAAACATCTTTGTGATGATTTTTCTAAAACAATGAGTAGTGAATTTGAAATGAGTCTAATGGGAGATTTAAATTACTTTCTAGGATTTAGCATTAAGCAACTTGAGGAAGGTACTTTTCTTAGTCAAACCAAATATATTAAGGACATCCTCAAAAAATATGAAATGGACAATGCTAAACCTGTTAGTACACCAATGAGTTCTTCAGTTCAGTTAGATAAAGACCTTAAGGGAAAATCTGTTGATCAAAAGAAATTTAGAGGGATAATTGGATCTTTACTTTACTTGACTGCTAGCCGACCAGATATTATGTTTAGTGTTTGCTTATGTGCTAGATTTCAATCAGATCCAAAAGAATCACATTTGACAGCAGTGAAAAGGATTTTAAGATATCTACTAGGAACTCAAAACTTAGGAATTTGGTATCCTAAGTTTAGCTCTTCATTTGAAATTATTGGTTACTCAGATTCTGACTTTGCAGGCTGTAGAGTGGATAGGAAAAGCACTTCTGGAACATGTCAATTCATTGGAAATTCATTAGTTTCATGGTCTAGTAGAAAACAAAATTCAGTGGCACTATCTACTGCAGAAGCAGAATACATTGCATTAGGAAGTTGTGTGGCACAAGTACTTTGGTTAAAACAACAGTTGATTGACTTAGGATTAACAATAGGCACTATTCCAATTTATTGTGACAATACTAGTGCTATTTGCATTTCCAAAAATCCTATTCAACATTCTAGAACCAAACACATTGATATAAGGCATCATTTCATAAGGGATCATGTATCCAAAGTAGAAATTGAACTCATACATGTTTCAACTGAAAATCAACTTGCAGACATTTTTACAAAACCTTTAGCCTTTGATACCTTCAGTACTTTAAGAACAAGGCTTGGTGTTATTGATTTGAATGCTTAACCAAAATGTCTTTGCAACATTGATACTTGTTGTGTTTTATTTTTGTGATTTTGTGAATTTTGTGTGTTTTTGAATGAATTGTTTTTGCATTTATGATTTTGTCTTATGTTTTCTGTGTTGTTGATTGTTTTTGTTGATTTTGTTAAATTAAAAAATTTAAAATCAAAAATTTTTTTTTGGAGGAAATCGTCCAGGACGAAATATTTTCGTACGGGACGATGTGTTAAGAAACAGTTTGCGCGAATTTAAACCGTTTTGAGAGCAGTTTTTTATTGGATCGTCTGTACGATCTGTGATCGTCCAGTACGAATTTTTTCTTTTTCTCAAACGTCGGGACGATTGAATGCAGCGGTTGAGTGGATAAGACAATTTTTAATACGAACTTCGTCTGTACGAAATTTGTTTTCGTATGTACGAACATGTGTCGATTCATTGTAGGGGACGGTTTTCAAGAGTCATTAAAACGAAACGCTTTTTGATCGTCTGTACGAAATTTTTTCGTATGTACGATCGGTCAAGTCAAAAAGCCTGTACGAAGGGACGCATCGTAAGTTGTGTTGAATACGAAAAGCCGTTACATTTTGGACGAATTGGATCGTCTGTACGAAATTACTTCGTCCAGACGAACGATAATTTTTCGTCCAGGACGAATATTTTCGTCCAGGACGAACGTATCGTTTTTCTTTAAATATGAAGGCTTTCAAACTTGACAATCACACTTTCAAACATCTTTTTCAATCCCTTTCTACATCAACTCAACTATGGCCTCCTCTAGCAAAAGACAAAAAGTTTTGGTGAAGAAACCTAACAGGAATGCCCCAGACAACTTCCTTTCCAAAGCAAATGAGGAATCTTTTCCTCGTTTTGCATCTGCAAAAATCACTCCGTCTCGCATTCTTATCCAAACGGAGTTGAAATTTCGGGTATTACACCTCTTCGCCTCAACCCAATTTCATTTCATTCTTTCTCTTGTCCACCTCTACAATAAGCAAACCTACCATTACTTCCTAGCCAACATGAGTTTTAATTCTGACCACTCTATCATTAGTTCTTTTGTTTTTAAGAAAAAAGTTGAGATCACCAAGCACGACCTTGGTGCATTTTTAAACCTAAGAACTGAAGGATATAGAGCCCACACCCTAGCATCAGACAACACCTTCCAATGGTTTGAAATCAATAGGGTAATTAGAGAAAATGCAATTGACAATCATGTTGCTAGAGTGGCCGGTATGACCCAAGATGCCCGAATCATCCAGCATATCCTTAGATCCTCAATTATTCCTAAAGCTGGTGACAGGATAAACATAACTCCTCTCCTCTCTTGTCTAACTTTTTTAATCATGAAAAGACAACCTATTGATGAAGCCCAACTCATCCTAGATCATATCTATGGGCTTTCAGAAATAGGACATCCTGATCAGAAGAGGAAGAAGAACATTTCTTTAGGGCACTTGATTACTTATGTTTTGGAGAAGAAGTACAATATAGTTCATCCTGATGAGGAATATGAAGAGCCAGTTTACTACAACGATGCATCATTCAGACTGCTCTTCAAGGAGGAAAAAGAAAAAAAAAAGCACATGGAAGTGCTTCAGAAGAAGAAGAAGAAGGAGTGCATGCTTCTGCTTCTCAATCAGATTACCAGAATCTGATTGAGAGATTTGATAGACTAGAGACTCACATTGATCAAAGGTTTGATCAATTTGATGCTCATCTTACGCAGCAGCAACATGACATTGGTAATATTAGAGATGAAGTTCATGAAATAAATACCAATGTAATGTTGATGGCCTCCTACTTCAACCTCTTTGGCGGCATTCCTCCTCCTCCTACTCCAGAACAGTAGAAGTTTTTTTTTTATGTGTGTCTGTTGTATTTTTTTTGTTTTGTTGTTTTGTTTTTTATCTTATATGTGTTATTGTGATTGTTGTTATGTTTTTTTTGGTTCATTGTTTTTTATGTAATTTTTTTTTAATCAATGAAAGTTTGTTTGTCTTAGATTTGTTTTGAAATGTGGCTAATCTTTATGAATTTCATTAATATTGTTTTTAATCTACATTGTGCTCAAATTCGATTGTAATGTGAGATTATCTATATTAGAAAATCTAGACTTTCTAAATTTATAATTTGTTTATAACTTGTTGTATTTAGAATTTTTAAATTCATGTCTATTCATTTAGACTACATAAAATTTAATATTGTTATTGCAATTTTGATGTTATCTTATTTTGTATTTCTATGCTCAAATGATATTTATGCACCTAGAAATATTTGAAATGTTAGATTATAGATTTTGGAAAGAATTGGTCAAATTACTCTTGAAAATTGTACAAATGTACAAAAATCAAAAGGGATTCGCAAAAATTTGCAAAGTGAAAAAGAGGCACAAAATAAGCCCAACGAAAGACAAATGCACAAAAATGTGCTCCAAAACTTTGAAAAGATGTGCAAAGCACCACATGAGGTAATTCTCTTCTTTCCAAATTCGTTTAATCTCTTAATTCAAGTTGATCTAATGTTCATTTATATTCTATTGAACTTTGAAATATAGAATTTTTTTTTACATCTCACTTGTAATGATTTTCAATAATCAAAATGTCTAAATTGAATCATGTCTTTGATAAATTCTTCTTACTTATAATATTTTATCATTTCATAAATTTTATGAATTTCTATGATTGACCTAATATCTTTAGTTTAAAATTGCATACCCTATGTCAAATCACAATTTAGATTAAATTTTAACAATGAATTTCATATTATTATTTACATTTCTTGTCTTTTTCTTCTTCACTTTTTGTTGCTGTCAAAAAGGGGGAGAAATTATTATGTTTGTGTTTGTGTTTTTGTGGTTTGTATTTGTGGTTTGTATTTTCTGTGTTAAAATTTTTTTGAAAAACAAAAATATTGTTCTTTAATGCCTCCTTATGTTAATGTACTCATAAATTCAGGGGGAGTTTAGGAGATAAGAGATAATGTTTTAACTTGAAATCATACTAATAATAATTGTTTTACCATCATCAAAAAGGGGGAGATTGTTTGAATAGTTGCTATTTGAATGATTTATATTTGTGCAACTTATGTAGTTTTGATGATTCCAAACATTATTGTTCAAATGTATAGTTATCTCCTATCAATTTCAGAAGATTTGCACTTGCTCTTGTGTGTACTAACATTTCAGGAAAATCAGACTCCAGACTACGAAAACTTCAAATCAAATTCAACATGAGAAATTTTGTTTATTTGGAGTTTGTCTTTTCTCTGAATTAATTTTGAAAGGGAGTGATTGTAATCGAGTGAATAAAATCTTACACACACAAATAAGGAGATCTTGAAATTCTATACTGATCGTACAGGACGATATTTATCGTACTGGACGATCTGTCAGTTATCTCCTATAGAGCATTTGGAACGAATAGGAACTTGCTTGAAGAAATTTTTCTAAGTCCTATTCGTCCAGGATGAATTTTAATATCGTCCCGGACGATGGGTTCTCTGTAAAAATTTTCGTCCAGACGAAACCATATTATCGTCCCCGGCAATTGGTCCTCTGGAAAATTTTCGTCCAGATGAAATAAATAATCATCCAGGACGATCGGCTCTCTGGAAAATTTTCGTCCAGACGAACATATATTCGTCCAAACGATAAACCGACTTAGGACAGTTTTTCAGCAGTTTCTAAAACCGACCTTATAATAACCGTTCGTACTGGACGAACCTAGTTCGTACAGGACGATCAGCTGTACGAAGTCATTTCGTACACATATACAAATTGGGTCGTTTCAGATCGTTTAAGTAAAATCGTCCAGGACGATCCACGATCGTACAGGACGATCCACTGCATACAGAATTGAAAACTTGCAGTTTTTGCGCGGTTTTTCTTGTCTTTTGTATAAATAGTCCAAATTAGACTGCCACCCAATCTTTTTGTCATTTGATCTTCGTGCCTATTGAGAGAATAGCCAAGGGGAGAGTGGAAGAGAGCATTCAAAGGAGGATTCCTACCATTGGAGCAAGAAGGCTTCACTTGGATTGCTAAGGTAAGAATCTCTACTTGTGAAATTGGATTTCTTCACTCTTTTCTTTCTTCCTTCTAGATTCTTGTGAGAAGATCATTCAAGTAGGTCCGGTTCACTGCCGACACTTGGAGAGTGTGAACAGACGTGGGTTCTCTGCCTACACTAGGAGAGTGTAAAAGAAAGGAGGTTCTCTGCCTACACTTGGAAAGTGTGAACAGCCGTAGGGTTCTCTGCCCACACTAGGAGAGTGCGAAAGGACGACGGTTCTCTGCCAGCACTGTGGAGTGTGTAAAAGGATGACGGTTCTCTGCCAGCACTGTGGATTGTGTAAAAGGACGACGGTTCTCTGCCGCACCGGGGAGTGGTGAAAAGAGTGTTTTGTACAGGCTTCTCCGCCTTGATGTGGGTGCTAAAGGAGAGTCACTTTGTGGTATTAGTGCAATACTCAGAGGGTGCCTCTGAGGAGTGGATGTAGGTCTGGTTATAGACCGAACCACTATAAATCTGGTGTCATTTACTTTATTGCTTTTACGTTTCCGCATTTTAAATTTCAGTTTTAACAACTCTGTGGTTGAAAAACATTTTTCTACAAACTTTAAAAGAAAATTTCATTTCGGTTCAACTTTAATTTTAAGAGGGTTTAAAATTTTTAAAACTACCAATTCACCCCCCTCTTGGTTGCCGTGGGACATTTACTTAGGCTTAACAACCTAATTACTAGACTCAACAGCTCATGGCACCATCTATGTTTAAACGTATAATTAGGATCCTTTATGGTTAGGGGTGAGTCCCCACACTTAAGCTTCCTTTCCAAATTCTCATATGATCCTTTGATATTAAGTGTGAGACCCAACTTAGGCTTCCTTTCCTAATGATCATCCGCTCATGGTAGAGAATGCCCTTCATGAAACCATCCTAGTTTAAATGTATCAATTAGATCCTCTATGGTTAAGTGTGCTTCGCTACACTTAGTCTTACTTTCCATATAATCATCCAATCTTTTTTGGTTAGGTGTGAGTCCCCCACACTTAGACTTCCTTTCCTCATGATCATCTGCTAGTGGTGGCAATGCTCCTTATGGCACCATCCTAATTTAAATATATAAATTCAATCCTTTATGGTTAAAATTATGTTAACAAACTTATCCTTCCTTTCCATATGATCAACAAATCCTATGAGGTTACATGTGAGTCCACACACTTAAGACTTCTTTTCCTCACGATCATCCGCTAGTGGTGGAGGATGCCCATCATGGCACAATCATATATGGTTAGGTGTGAGTCCCCATACTTAGTCTTTCTTTTGATATGATCATCTGATCTTCTAAGGTTGGTGCAAGTTCCCATACTTAGGCTTCCTTTCCTTACGATCATCTTCTAGTGATGGAGAATGCCCCTTTTGGCTCAATCTTAGTTTAAATATATAAATTCGATACTCTATGGTTAGGTGTGAGTTTTCACACTAAGGCTTTCTGTCCATATGATCATCTAATCCTTTGAAGTTAGGTGTGAGTCCCCACTCTATGGCTTCGTTTCCTCACGATCATCTACTAGTGGTGAAAAATGCCCCTCATGGTACCATCCTAGTTTAAATGTATAAATATGATCCTTTGAGGTTATGTGGAAGTCCACACACTTAGGCTTCCTTTCATCATCATCATCTACTAGTAGTGGAGAAAGCCCCTTTTGGTATCATCCTAGTTTAAATATATAAATATGATCCTCTATGGTTAGGAGTGAGTTTCCACACATAAGCTTCCTTTCCATATGATTATATAATCCTCTGATGTTTGGTGTGAGTCCCCACACATAGGCTTCCTTACCTTACGATCATCTAGTAGTGGTAGAGAATGCCCATCGTGGCACCATCCTAGTTTAAATCTATAAATATGATCCTCTATATTTAGGTGTGAGTCCCCACACTTTGGCTTCCATTCCATTTTATCAACCGATCCTCTAAAGTTAGGTGTGTGTCCTCACACTTAGGCATCATTTCCTCAATATCATCTACTAGTTGTGGAAAACATCCCTCGTTGCATTATCTTAGTTTAAATGTATAGATCTGATCCACTATGGTTAGATGTGAGTCCCCACACTTAGGCTTTCTTTCATCACAGTAATCTGCTAGTGGTGGAAAATGCCCCTCGTGGCACCATCCTAGTTTAAATAGATAAATATGATCCTTTATGGCTAGGTGTGACTCCCCACACTTATACTTACTTTCCATAAGAAAACTTTATCCCCTAAGGTTAGGTGTTAGTTCATACATATAGGCTTTTTTTCCTCACGATCATCTACTAGTGGTGGAGAACTCCCCATGTGGCACCATCATAGTTTAAATGTATAAATTTGATCCTCTATGGTTAGGTGCAAGTCCCCATACTTAGGCTTCCTTTTAAGACGGTCATCCAATCCTCTAAGGTTAGGAGTGAGTCCCTATAATTAGGCTTCCTTTCCTCACGATCATCCACTAGTGGTGGATAATGACCCTCATGACACTATACTTGTTTAAATTTTTAAATATGATTTTTTGAGGTTATGTGCGAGTCCCCACACTTAGGCTTCTTTTCCTCACAATCATCTGCTAGTAGTCGAGAGCGCCCTTTGTGGTGTCATCCTAGTTTAAATACATCAATTAGATCCTCTATGGTTAGTTGTGAGTCCCGACACTTAGGCTTAATTTTCATATGTTCATTCAATCCTCTGAGGTTAGGTGTGAGTCCCCACACTTAAGCTTCCTTTCCTCATGATCATTACTTAGTGGTGGAGAATGCCCCTCGTGGAGCCATTGTAGTTTAAATGTAGAAATTTGATCCTCTATGGTTAGGTGTGAGTCCCCACACTCAAGCTTCATTTATACATGATCATTTGATCATCTAAGGTTAGGTATGAGTCCTCATACTTAGGCTTCTTTTTCTCATAATCATTTGCTAGTGGTTGAGAACATCCCTCGTGGAACCATCCTAGTTTAAATATATAAATTTGATCCTCAATAGTTAGGCGTGAGTCCCCACACTTAAGCTTCCTTTCTATATGATCATCTGATCCTCTTAGGTTTGGTGTAAGTCCCTTCACTTAGGCTTTCTTTCCTCATGATCATCCGCCAGTGATGGAGATTGCCCCTCGTAGCACCATCCTATTTTAAATGTATAAATCTAATCCACTAAGGTTAGGTGTGACTCCCCAAACTAAGTCTTTATTTCCATATGATCATCCACTAGTGGTGGAGACTATCCCTCATAGCACCATCCTAGTTTAAATGTATCAATTAGAACCTCTAGTATTATGTGTGAGTCCCCACAATTTGGCTTCCTTTCCATATGATCATTGAATCCTTTGAGGTTTGGTGTTAGTCCTGACACATACACTTCCTTTCTTAATGATAATCCACTAGTGATGAGGAACTTCCCTTGGTGCACAATCCTAGTTTAAATATATAAATTTGATCCTCTATGGTTAGGTGTGAGTCCCCAAATGTAGGCATTCATTCCATATGATTATCCAATCCTTTGTGGTTAGGTGTTAGTTCCCATATTTAGGCTTCCTTTCCTCACGATTATTCGCTAGTGATAAATAAAACACCTCATGGCTCCATCCTAATAAACCTTAAAATTTAAACCTTCCAAGATTAGACACAATATGTTCCATAGGTTGCCCTCTTTTCTTAAAATATGCACTCTAATGTGTTTACTTTGGTGTAAGTCCCACTTGGTGGCGTCATTCCTCTAGAACTAGAAAAAGAATTTATTCTTAATCAAGATAACATTCAAAATTCTTCCATTCATCTCAAACTACATTCAAATTACTATACTAAGTTATTTTGTATATTGGCATTACTAAAAGATGTTAATCACATTAGTTATTATTTGCTTAAGAGATTATCAACTTTAAAATCATTTAATCAATTCAAATCTCTTTATAAACTTTTCATTATGATTATCTATCAAAGCTAAAAATTTATTCAATTCATATACCTAGATTTTTAATTTCAATTTTGGTTCAAGTTAATCATTTCGATCAACACCAATACATATGATAAACTTTGGTGAGTTTATCATTCCTATTGGGGGGTGAGGTAAAATTCCCCTAACCAAATCTCTAGTACCTAGGTCTTTGTAGCCTAGCAAAAACATCGCAAGAAGGATTTCCCTTAGGTGGATACCCACTGATGTAGAATTGACTGGACTAATAAATCAACCCAAATCCAAACTAATTCAACCCTTCTCTAATTGATCAAAATAAAATCAACTCAATATTTAGTAAAACTCACTCGATTCGAATTTAATGTAATATCGGTGACTTCGATTAGCTCAAATCTTCTTGAATAATTAAAATCCCAAATCTGCATCCAATAGAATCTATTACGACTCGAGCTTACGAGTTTTAAGTTTTTGATGATAACAAACATTTTTACATCTCATAGTATTTTTCATTCTATATTTTTTTGTGAGTACACTAACATTTCAGGAATACCATGCAACATCAAACAAAGAATCGGAGCTCAAGATTGGGTTGAATAATATTATGTTGTAAAGGGTTTGTAATATTTATTGATACACTTTTGATTTCTTAAGTCAAGTTCTATAAGGGTGTATGCTTGCTTGGTGATCATGCACACATATAGTCAGGGGAGTGAGATCTAGTCAAAACCAAAAGTTTAAGCTTTAAACTAATTGTACTAGTCGATTTCGATCGTCCAGGATAATTTCGATCGTTTAGGATGATCAGCTCAGTGAACTAATCGTACTGGAAAATTTTGGATCGTCCAGGATGATTCTTTAAAATCTAGGAAAATAGCCACCAATCATAATTTAAGCAAGGATTTAAGATTTAAATTTTGTTATAATCTTCCCGGATGATCTATATCATTCTAGACAATCAATTCCAATCATTCCTAAATTGATCATGTGATTAGGGGACTAATTCTGGTTAAATTTTTTAATCAGATCGTCCTGGATAATCTGTATATTGTACTGGATGATTGTTGTCGACATACTTGATTTTCATAAAATCGTTCAAGACAAAATACCATAATTTCTCTTCTACTCGTCCTGGACGATCGGTACAAATTAGTACTGATCGTTCAGAACTATCCTAATATCGTATGGGATTATTAGATCAAATTCTACATATCATACTAGACGATCCTACGATCAACCAGAATGAATATTGGCACTGAAATTGAGTTTTTAAGGTTTTTTGAAGCCCTCTTTTTAAGCGCATAATATGGGACGATCCTGCGATTGTCCTGGATGATATTTGGCGACAAAATTGAGTTTTTTAGAATTTCCGAATGAGCTCTTTTTAGGCACATCGTACAGGACGATCCTGCGATCGTCCTGGATGATTTTTGCTGCCAAGATTAATTTTTAGGATTTTTTGAAGCCCTCTATTTAAGGTTTTTCAAGGCACTTGATATGTATCTTTGGCAACCATTGAAGCTTCGTTCTTCTAGAGGAAACTTGAAGAGAGAACTTGAAAGGGAGAGAGAAAAGGGTGGAGTTTGAGAGAGGGAGAAGATCCTTGGAGGGGGCTTCAAGAGAGTGTGGTGGGGGTTTTACATAGTTTCTCTAGCAAGGTTTCACCTTAGTACCATCGAATTCAAGGGTCATCTGTAAGAAAGTTTTGGGAAGAAGAAGATCTCTTTGGTATCAAAGGACCCGGCTACTCCACCGTACAGGGAAATGTGAAAGGGACTTTGTAAGGGCTTCTCCGCCTAGTTGTGGGGGCTAAAGAAAAGTCACTAAAGGTTTAGTGCAATACTCGGAGGGTGCCTCCAAGGAGTGGACATAGGTCAAGTTGGATCGAACCATTATAAATATGGTATGTTCTTTCCTTTATTATTTATATATTTAATTTTGTCCCTTTGTTTTCTTGTGGCGAATTGTGATTTGGTTGTGATTGTATTTTTTGTTTGAAGAAATTTTTTTAAAAACCAATTCACCCCCTCTTGGTTAGCCTCGGTACTAGTTCATAAGGGCTTAACATCCCTGAAAAACTTTCAAGTGGTATTAGAGCGGGATTCATAAAATTAAGTTTGAAAACTTTTTGAATTTTGATCAATGGCTAATTTTTGTAATTGTAATATTGCAGAAGAGTATTTAATCTTCCAACCACCTTTATTTGAAAATATTACTTTAATTTTTTAAAAAATTTTCATGTATACTTTCATGCAATCAATTGATTATCAAATGTGGCATATGATTCTAACTGATTATTCTGTACCATCATGTGTGATAAATGGAATTAAATTTGATATTCCTTTTAATCAATGGAATAGGAATGAACAAATCAATGCTCAATTGTATGGTATATCTTTAAACTATTTTTTCTTTGCCTTAAATTTTCAAGATTGTATGTTAGTATCCAAATGCACTACTGGCAAAAAATTTGGGATAAATTAGACACTATATATGAAGGCTCTAGTGAAATCAAGCAATCCAGGATGAATACTTTAATGCATGGTTATGAACTATTTTATATGAAACTTTGTGAGATGGTCTTAGAAATGTATATTAGATTTATTCAAATTATAATATCATTACATGCTATAGGTAAAAAATTTTCAAACTTTGAAAAGTCAAAAAAATTCTACATTGTCTGCATGATAAGTTTGATGCCAAAGTTGTTGCTATTTGTGAATCAAAAAATTTGAATTAATATTCTATTGATAATTTAATTTTGTCACTCATTGCCTACGAGCAAAGTTTGGGCCAAAGATTTTTGGATGCAAATGAAACGATAGTGCTAAACACTGAAAATTTGGAGAAAAGAGGCTTAGTTGGTGACAAATGTGATGACTTATCAAGCAAATTGGAAAGCTCACTAAAGCATAAGCATTAATAAAAGTGAAATAATAGTAAAAATGGTAAGAATATTATGATTTCTTCTGACATTATTTGCTTTGGATGTAGGAAACCTGGATATATAAAAAACCAGTGCCCTAATTTCAGAACTCTTCCAACAAAAGAAATGGGTAATGATAAGCAAATTATAAAAGGGAAAAATATTGAAAAGAAAAAAATCTCCTAGGGAGTCCTATCTTCTGAATCATCAGACCAAGACCAAGATGATGTTTAAACCCTAATTTGTGTGTTTATTTATTTGTGTATGCATGTTTTATTAAAAAAATTGCCTAATGATGCCAAATCAAAAGATGCGCAATGATGCCAAATTGAGAAAGATACAAAACGTGTATCAAAAATTAAATGATGTGCAAAGTACTCCAAACAATTGACAAAAGACATAAAATGAGCTCACAAAAAGTAAGCTTACATTTCTTGTACTTCTTAAAGTTTAAGAAAACCCTTGATATTTTTAATACTTGAGCATGAAAATCATGATTCCTGATTCACCAATTTTTATTTTAATCTTCTATTAGATATAATTTATGGAAAAAAATTTAAAAAAAAAAAACAATGTTTCTTTTTCTAATTTGTTCCTTGATTTAGATATTGAATTAAAAAGTTTTTGAGGAATACCTTTAAAAGAACTTTAGCTTGGATTAATAATTTCTAAATTTCTAATCTTTCTAGGTTATGCATGGTCGATACATTCCTTACTATGTTTTTTTAATAAAATTAAGAGGTAACTTTTTCATTTTAAGAATATTTGATTTTTTTCACTAGATTAGTGATCAATTGTTTGTGCCCCTCCTCTTTTTGATAATGTCATAGTGGGAGAATGTGCTTTTTTATTTGTTTAAATTATTTGTTTCATTTTACTTGTTTAATTTTAAAATAAAAAATTAAAACAAAAAAAGGAAAGTTTTGTTTTCCCCTGTTTTTAAATTTTTATCTTAGTGAGGGGGAGTTTTGGAGAAAATACTTTTAGTTTTCAACTTCACCATTAATGTTTGCCATCATAAAAAGGGGGGAGATTGTTGCAACTCGAGCTCATGAGTTTTATATTTTTGATGATAACAAACATTTGTATATCTCATAGTATTTTTCATTCTATATTTGTTTGTGTGTACACAAAGATTTTAGGAATACCATGCAACATCAAACAAAGAATCAGAGCTTAAGATTGGGTTGAATAATGTTATGTTATAATGGGTTTGCAATATTCTTTGATATAATTTTGATTTCTTGAGTCAAGTCCTGTAAGGGTGTATGCTTACTTGGTGACCATGCATACACACACTCAGGGGAGTGAGTTCTAGTCAAAACTAAAAATTCAAGCTTTATACTAATCATACTGGACGATTTCGATCGTCCATAACAATTAGCTCAGTGAACTAATCGTACTTGATGATTTTGGATCATCAAGGATGATCCTTTATAATCTTGGAAAACATCCTCCAATGATAATTTAGTTAATAATTAACGATTTAAATTTTGTTCTAATCATCCCGAATGATATATATCATGCACGACGATCAATAACAATCATGCTTAAATTTATCATGTTATTAGGGGACTAATTATAGTTAAATTTTTCAATCAGATCGTCTAGGACGATCTGTATATCATACAGGACGTTGGTTTCTGACATATTTGATTTTTGTAAAATCCTTCAAGACAAAATACCATAATTTCTCTTCTAATCATCCAGGATGATCCACAATATCATCTTAGATGATAGGTACAAATTTGTACTGATCATCTAAGACTATCCTAATATTATTCGGGACTATCAGGTCAAATTTTGCACATTATACTGCACGATCATGCGATTTTCCCAAACAATTATTTGCATCAGAATTAAGTTTTTAGGGTTTTTAGAAGCCCTCTTTTTAAGCATATCGTACGAGACGATCCTACGATCATGCTGGATGATATTTGGCACTAAAATTGAGTTTTTAGGGTTTTCAAAAGTGCTCTTTTTAGGCACATCGTACAGGTCAATTTTTGCCGCCAAGATTAATTTTTAGGGTTTTTCAAAGCCCTCTATTTAAGCTTTGTCAAGGAACTTGATATATGTCTTTTTCAGCCATTAAAACTTCGTTCTTATGGAGGAAAATTTAAGAGAGAACATGAAAGGGAGAGAGGAAAGGGTGGAGTTTGAGAGAGGGAGAAGATCCTTGGAGGGGGTTTCAAGGGAGTGTGGAGGGGGTTTCACATGGTTGCTCCGGCAAGTTTGCACCTTAGTATCATCGGATTCAAGGTTCATCTTGACAGAAGTTTTGGGAAGAAGAAGATCTCTTTGATGTCAAAGGACCTGGCTACTCCGCCGCACCGTGGAAGGTGGAAGTGATTTTGTAAGGGCTTCTCCGCCTAGATATGGGGGATAAAGGAGAGTCACTAAATACTTAGTGCAATACTCGGAGGGTGCCTCCAAGAAGTGAACGTAGGTCAAGTTTGACCGAACCACTATAAATCTGGTGTGTTAAAGCCTTTATTATTTTTATATTTAATTTATGCACTTTGTTTTCTTGTGGTGAATCGTGGTTTGGTTGTGATTGTATTTTCTGCCTGTAGAAAGTTTTTTAAAAACCAATCCCCCCCCCCCCCCCCCACTTTGTTAGCCTCGAGATTAGTTCATATTAGCTTAACATCCTTGATAAGCTTTCAGAATCTAGTTAATTCAACTTCATTTTAAAGAAATCAGCCCCTAAAAATTACTTTTAATAACACAAATAAATTTCAACCCTTAGATTGAGTTAGGTTGAAGAGAGTATGATTGTAACTCTCCTAAATTAAAATTTCCTAAGGCTTTCTTAGGGCTTAGTTAGGATGGTTAGCCCACGATCTTCCTAACAATTTTTATACATAACTTAAATGCCTCTCTTATTTTTTCTCTATATTAGCAAGGTGTCCCATGTGGAATCCTCATCCTCCCTCATCTCTCTCTTGCCGGAGTAGATCTTGTTGACATCCCCCCATTCAAAAGAATCCCTCTTCCACAATATTTTCATTCACAAGGAGCCCCAGGCAAAAATCATGTCGTTGCTCTGCTCCGCTCGAAGCCAAGAATGGATGCCCCATTTTCCTCTCTAAGCTCTTTTGCATGAGGACCAAGCCGGACACCCCCTTCTCCTCTTTTGTCTCTCACTAGTTTGATGCTGACTAGCCCTAGCTATTCTCTCTCCTTCTTGTTGTAGGTATATCTCCTTCTTTGTCTATCTTCTTCTTTCCTTCTTCTCTTAGGAATCATGATGACAAAAGGGCTAATGAGGTTTGTTGTTGCTTAAAGAAAGTTTGTATTGTGTCTTCTTATTAAGTTTCTTTGAAATCATGAGCCGTAACATCAAAATAAGAAGTAACCTAGAGGATTTCTTGTTTTGACATCTTTTCTTTTCTCCAATTTTGAAAATGAATAGGATAAAGTTGTTCTCTGACTTTGAAAAATCTATAAAAAAGGCTTTATGTATTTTTTTTCTCTCCAATATTAGCAAGGTGAATCACTAAGGGTTGTTTTTTTGTTCTTTATTTTTCAACATTAAGTAAGGATGAAGAAAGTCTATTTCAATGATTTTTTTAATTAGCAAACTCTTGTCTATTATGATGCAATTTGAAGTGATGAATGTTGGTTTAGTTTGTTAGATTTTCATAAAGCTAGAGTAGTTTCTGAATAGGTTTTTGTTTTGTTTTCTTCACAATAAAAGCCTCCATCATGAGATATTAAAAGTATGAATTCTTTATGCTCTTACATGCATGCTAAAAATAAGGAGCAATCATATCATTGAAATCATGATACTTTCAAGAAGATATTGGTATTCATTCTTTTAACATTGACCTTGATTAAAGATTTAATATCTTCAAATTATCAAAGGAATGTATTGTTTGAAAATGTTGTATGTTTGGCACTAAAGCAAGTTTATGTGTTTGAGTTAAATGTTTCCATTTTGTATTTGATGGCATATGGTGTGAAGGTTGGAAATTTGTTGGAGAATTTTCATGTGTCTTATGGATTCAATGCAATGTTATTTATGTTGTTGGAGTAGTTTCTTGAAATGTGGAGAGGTGAGTAATGGCTTGAAGCATTTTGTGAATGTTGAAAGAAAGAAGTTAAAATGTGTGTATTGTTTTGAAAAGCAATTTGTGCAATTTTGGAAAAGTGACAGGTGTATGTTTTGAAATGTGAATTGTGTGTTTCTTTGGAAAGTGACTTGTATAAATGTGGAAAAGTAAAGTGTTTGTGTGTGTGTGTGGTGTGTGTCTGTGTGTGTTAAAAAAAGTGTGGGTGTGTATTGAAATGTATTATGTGAGAAAGATGAAGATTGAATTGTGGTGTTTTGATGGGTCAAGTGTTTTGATATATGCATGTTTTTAAAGGGTGAATTGTGTAATCTTTAGAAAGTGAAAAGTGTATGTTTTCATTGAATGGTAAAGTGTAAGAATTTTTTAAAAGGTGAAAAGTTTATATAATTTGGAGAAGTAAAGCATATATTTTTGAAAGGAAAATGTAAAAAAGTTTAGGGTTTTGGAAGGTTATTTGTTTATATTTTGAAAGATGAAATGCTTTGAAAAGAGAATTGTGTGGTTTAGAAATAGGCAGTGTTTTATGAATGTGTGTATGTTGAGTAGTAAAGCGAAGTATAAAAAGTTTGGAAAGTGTGTGGGTGTAAGTTGAGAAGTAAAGTGCATGATTGGATGAAAGTCGAACTTTTTTTAGAGGTGAAGTTTGTGGATGTTGGAGAGTGAATGGTTTGGGTGATCATTGAAAAGTAAAATTTTAAAGAAAAGACTCAGTTTTTTTCTCTCTTTACCCCACTTTCTCTGTTAAACTTCTTCTTCCCCGTTTCTTGTGCCTTGGGGGAAAATTTTAGTAAGCCACATAAAGCATCTCTGAAACCTAAAGTTTTAAAAGCAAAGTCAACAAGCTGGTGTTCAAGCCTGAAAAAAGTGCATTTTAATTTAAATAATATTTTTCAATCATTTAAATTCTAAATTATTAAATGTGCTCAAATCCTTCTTTTATTTTCTTTGTTTGTACAAACTGTGAGGATTGGTGCCGATCAAATAAACAAAGGAAAAAGGGACTAAAGTTTCAGTCGGCTCCATTCCAACCGGGTGGAGGTGCTATAGCCGAATACCACTGAATTTTAGCTTCTGTGTGTGTGAGTTTTCTAAAAACTTAGATAGCCTTAAAGATTTTAACCCTTAGTATGTATTCCACTCTTCTAACCTTAGGATCTTATAGAAACCATACTTTTTTTATTTCCTCATGTATTTTATAATTCAATATTTAATTTACAAGTTACTTTTATTATGTTATTTAGATTTTATTATGCTATTTAGAACCTAAACCTAATTTATTGCATGTTTGGTGACCACACCAATAATTAGGAATGTTATAATTTGATTTTAATTACCCGTAGTTTATTCTCCTATTAGACTAGTAGAGTTTAAAAACATTTAGGACCTATTTAAATTCTAACAAAAAAATTCCAACCAACCCTAAAGTATCTATAAACTAAAATTATAAAATGATAAGTGATAATATTTTATTTAGTAAGAGTAAATAAATCCTTAAATTAAAATAGAACCATAAAATCATAAAATCATGAAATCATTAAAGTATAATTAAAATGACTCCTAAATTAAAACCAAATTATTAATATCATACATAAACATTAAAATCAAAAAATAATAAATTAAATTAACATACATAAAAATTTAAATCATAATCAAAATAAAAAACAAGAGAAATTCAAATAAAATGAATTGTTTTACATAAACAAATAATAAAACACAATAAGACTAAAATAAATATTGAAATCCTAAATAATTAATAATATAATATATAGATGATAATTTAAAATTGATTAAAAATTTTAATAAACCAAATATATAAATTTTAGTTGAAATTTAGAAATAGGTTAAATATTAAACCAATAATAAAATAAATTTCCATGAATCATTAAAATTTAATAACTCATTAAATAAAAAAATAACTAATATTTTATCAATAAATTATCAATCAAATATCTAAGGACTAATAATGGTTAATTATAATACCATAAATAATCAATCTTTAATCAACTTTAATAATTAAAATCTGACTTAAAATTGAACGTAAAAATATTAAAGATATTAAAAAACTAAAATTTGAACATAAAATTCCCTTGTCCTTTCAACAAACTAAATTCAATTGATTAGAAAACTTCAACTAATGATAAACTAGCATATATCTTCAAGCCACACAGACTACTACACACACTTAGATTTGTTTGTTAAAACAACTAATTCTAGCTTTAGATTAGGCTGATGTTACTTTTCTATTGTTGTATGATGAGCTTTCTCATTATTTTCACTGAATGTTGTTTGTAAAATTGATTCTTTGATGTATTTTTTTTATTTCTGCAATATGTGAATTGATGTGATGTGCAATATATTACTCTTTGATTAGGAATGATTTGGATGCTTATAGATTTTTTATAGGTGAATATGCTTAGATAATGCTATATAAAGGGGGAATAAATTAAAAGATTTAAACTGATAAATTTTCTACAGGTGCAAAATGCTAAGCCCCGTTTAAATTAAAATATCTTGGCCAAACTTGGCTATGATTTAAATTTAAGCTTACATATAATTGTTTGAGATGTTTTTAAATTTTAATTACTTGGGATATCCCTGCAAGTGGACTAGATTTCTTTCTATTATTTCAAAAATGTAATGTAATTTGTTCGAGTCCAAAGAGGAGGAAACATCCGTAAGGGGTCTATTCTCTTCTATTTTAATATTCAAGTTCGGATGACTTTAATATCCAAAGGGAAACAAAAATATGCCTTTGGGGATGAGTTTCTTTTCATTAGGGTATCCAGACTCGGCCAATTCAAGGAGCTCGCATAAGGAGATAAGATAAAGGAGAAAAGAGAAAGAAGTGAAGATAAAGAGATATTCCATTTCAGAGAAACTTGCATAAGTCTTAGTATTGGAATCAGGGAAGTTGTCAATGGTACCCGACCACTTTAAATTTTTGTAGACCCTTAATTGAAAATAAAGTGGCACATACTATATGGACATTCAATTTATTTAATTGGTTAATTTGTTTAGATGTTTGTATTATATGTGTTGTAGAAATTGCCTTTTTTATGTCTTCTTCTTACATGTAGTGTTTTGTCATAACCTATATATGACAAGAGTTTTATGAGGGTACGAATAAAATCTTTTCTAATAGAAATTTAAATTAAAATTTTTAGGCTCATATATAAACTTTAACAATTTAAGAAGTAAGCTCGGGACTACCGAAAGTCAGCATATATGCATATTATTACTTTCTCTTCCTTGTTAGGCACCTCCTTATGCATTTGAGTTAATTAGCATTCATTGCATTAAAAAAAAATAAATGTGTCTAAAATTTTGATTGTATTTTATTTTCATGCATCATTTAACCTACATGAATAAAGAGCCAATTAGAATTTGTTTTAGATGTCGGTCCCAATTCTTCAAAACTTAAACGTCCCTACCTATCTTTCATAAGGAGGCCAGACACATGGTTTTGAAGCTTCTAGGTGGTTAGCTAGCCCCCCAATCTACGTCAGGGTAAGTCTAGATTTGCACTTTATTAGATATGTTTGGTTCACTATTTTGCAGTGCCAAATTTAGATTTAGGTTTTGAGGCAAATTTTAAATCTTAAGCCCTCACCCTCTGGAATATAATACCACTGTATAATAAAATGTTGACTCAAAAAACAAAAAAAATTGCTTCTAAAATGTAAAGCCTAACGTAGGATAGATTGGTTTTACCTCTAAGCTTCTTAGAATATGACAACTCTTATTTTTTCTCCTTTGACTCGCTAAGAATAGTTCAACATTGATCTTTCTCCTTAAAAAAATCTCTATTTATTTTCTTATATTCTACTTTAAAATCAAAGGGTATGAAATCATTGCTTTAATTGACGTTTTCTTTAGGAGCACCCCTCCTAGGATGTAATTAACTATATGGGCTTGCCCATCTAGGGAATTGAGACCTCGTGATTAAATAAACATTGTTTTATTTCTATAAAATAAGAGAAAATTTTTTGTGGATGTAGATTTTCTTTTCAAACCCATTTCAAATTTTAAATATACTTATAGAATGTTATTATCGTCTACTTAGATGATATAATATTCTCCTTGTTATATTTGATCTTAGAAAGGATGAATTTTATAAAACTCATTCTTATTTTTAGATGTCTTGAGAAATGTTGTATTTATCCTTTAAGGTGATATAAAATTTTTCTATTACATATAATCAGAGGATAGATTAGATTTTAAAAACTTAAATTTTATTTGTTGAAAGTTTGTTAGGGATGTTAAGCCCTCATGAACTAGTCCAAGGCTAACCAAGAGGGGGGGTTAATTGGTATTTTAAAAATTATTTTAAAACAAAGCACAATCACAAACCAAAATCCACCACAACGACAATCAAAGTGTGGAAAAATTAAATGCATAAGCAGTAGAAAAAGAACACAATGATTTATAGTGGTTCGGTCAACCCGACCTACGTCCACTCCCTGGAAGCACCCTCCGAGTATTGCACTAAAAAAATGACTCTCCTTTTGCTCCCACAGCAAGGCAGAGAAGTGCTCACAAAAACGCCTTTCTGCCAACCCCGGTGAGGCAGAGAACCCAACTCCTTTTGCTTCCTCCTGATGCAGGTAGAGAACCTTGATCGATTGCTGAAGCTCACCTCTCACAATCCTTCCAAGTATAAGAGACTCTAGTGGAAGAAGAAGTGGCAAAATGCTTGGAGCAACCCTTGTGAATCCCCCTCATAAGCTCCCCCTCACAAAATCCTTTCTCTCTCTCCCTCTCTCTCTCTCTCCCTCTCTCTCTCTCTCCCTCCCTCTCTCTCTTTCCTCTAGGCTTTCTTAGGTTAAACCAGCATCAAAAGATGCCCCAAAGGGTAGAGCAAGAGATCTTAAATAGAAGAGCTTCAGAATAGCTCTTATTTTATATAAATCGACTTTATCATCCAGGCCAATAGGGGTATCAGCCTGGTCGATCAGCACAAATTTTGCTCAATCAGCCCGGTCAGTTTGGGACAATTAGAGTAATTTTTTGGTCATATCGTCCAGGCCGATAGTATATCAGCCTGGTTGATTAGTTCAAATCTAAGCTAAATTATCCTGGACATGGCCCTGAATAGAGGTTGGCCGATGTCAATCGCAACCACATCATCCCGATCGTTCCTACGATCGGCCCGGCCGAGTGATTATGTAATCAGCCTTAATTGCTTTCCTTAATCACCTAATTAATTTTGGCATAATTGTATATCATCGTCCAGGCTGATATGATACTATCTTGGCTTATTTCCAAAAATAAAGAATACCTAAATAGATCATGGTGGCTAATTCTTTCTAATTTGGGTCTATCATCCTCGCCGATAAAAGTATCATCCAGGCTGATCGGCTTAATGATAGATTCCTTGATCAGATGCCCTAATTAGGGTTTCTATTTTTAGCAGATCGTCTAGGCAAATATAAATATCATTCAGGCCGATGTGAGTAAAAATAAAAAAACTCTAATTCAGACAGAAAAAATCACTTTGTGTGTGTGTAGGGTTACTTAGCATCAGACACCTCAGAGGTTACAATTGACTCAAGAAAGGAAAAAAGTACATTACAAACTGACTCAGACCTAGTCTACCTAATCTTGAGCTGGTTTCGATTGTCGTCTAATTCTGTGTTCTTGAATTGTTAGTACGTAAGATAGTCGTAGTAAAATAGGATTGTTTGCTATCATCAAAATCAGAATCCAGGAATATAGATTTGCAACATTTGTAAACATATCTTATAGAATTAAATTATCATCTTTTGAGATGATATATTATTCTTTAAATTTTATTTAATTACAGAAATATCATTTTTTTAAATCCCTAATTTCATATTGAATCCATTGTAGAATATTGTGTTTGTCTCCCAAGATTGTACTTTATTCTTAATTTAATATTCAATTTCTAAATAGAAGAAGTTTAAATTTGCATTGAGGTGATTTATTATCCCCATTTGTCCTATCATTATATATTTTTACGTATAGGCTCTCCCTAAAAAATTGATATTGCATCACATAAGAATAGCATTGACCCCTCCATTTTTCCCCCTGAGGAGACCATGGAGGTTCCACTTCATGGTGGCAAAGTCTTACTGCCTATGCTTTTAACTAAAGAGAAACACAAACTAGTGTCTAATGATTATATTCAATCTTGAACTCAACAAAAAAGCCCTCCCTTAGGTGTATCGGGTCCTAATTTGTATGTCCCTAAGGTTGATTATCACGTCTTAACTTATCTTAGGAAATTACCAGAAAATTTATGTATTTACAATCCCCTCATTCTATCAAAAGAAATGATAGAGTATTTAATTAAAGAACATCTTATCCCATAGATTTGTGTAGCTCTAATAGCTGCAAATTCCCAAGAGGAATCTTTATACATCAAAGAAGTCCCAAGTGTAACATTTTTCGATGAGAATTTACTTCTAGGGACTATCGATCATAATCACCCACTTTACATTTCTGTAAACATGATAAAATTTAGATTATCTAGAGTTCTCATTTATCCATTTGCATTGGTCTACATGATAATGTAAAGAGATTCACATATCTTAAAGTAGGCATGCATAATCATAGTACTGATAAGATGAGATTATGAGGGTTTAATGAAAATGTGTAAAGGCTTTAGGTTCAATCACACTCTTATTAGAGATAGGAGAGTTAACAATATAAGCTTAATTTTTCATAATTGATTCAATGCATCAAAAGATCCATGAATATAAGATGGTTCCAGCTACCCTACACTAATGCATCAAGTACCAATGAGATGGCATTGAGTATGTGATTTAGCATAATTTGTAATAATTATTTATTCATGAGATTAATATCTATGAGGACACTTCGTACTATGTACTCAAAGGATCCACACTACCTATTTTAAAGGTGAAATTACAATTAAGGGGGAGAAAAATATAAAGAAATGACAAAAAGGAAATAATAAATCAAAAGAAGATGAAAAGGAAAAAGAGAAGAGCAAAGAAAGAAAAGAATTAGATAATGAAGATGATGTCTATGGTGCGGTCTTTCGGCCTCCAAATACCTTTCCTCAAAGAGGTGGGAGGATGGCCCAATGTGTATTTGGTCAAGATTGTGCTTAATTTGAAAGAACAATACCCCAATGTAGATTGAAATAGAGTCAAGTTCAGAAAAATACCTTTTAATTATAAAAGATAAATCCTACTCTAAAGTTTGATATCACTTTAGAATAAGACAGTGACCATGAAGATGTTGTTTCAAATACTCAAAGTGGGGAGCCTGAATTAACAACATATGAAAAGCTAAGTAGAAGAATTAAAACCTTAACCTTAATCCAACTGTATATTGATAGATTCATAGGGTTATTAGTTAAGGACTCATCAATATATTTGGTGAAATAGAAAAAGTCTAAAAGTTCTTCCCCGGTCCCTCCACCTCAAGGAAAGAGGATGATGTAATCCTTGACATGGAAGATTTTAATAAATTAATGTAATTATGTTTTGGTTATTTTCTTTCCAATGTAATAAATTAAGTCTCTAAAAGTCTCATGCTGGGTCAGTGGAGCAAAGGTCAAGCAAGATACCACGATAGCCTTTAGCATTAAAAAAAATAAAAGAAATCTTAATAATGGTATTGATTTAGGTAACATTTGTTTGTTTAATGAAGATGGATATTATATTATAATAACGAATCAACTAAAATCTTAAAGGGTCACTATATAAGCCATTAGTTCATTTGATGGGCCTTATTTAAGACATAATATGATTTGGATGAAATTCAAATTAGTGATTAACCTCTTGAATTTAAGGAAAAATTAAATTGATGGTCGATGAATTAAAAGAAATCATCCTTGGGATTGATGATGACCCTTACCCCATATTTATCAGCTATTTGTTAAGTGAAGAAGAGTCATGTGATCTAATTTAACTTCTCTATGAGATTAGGGACTGCTTTATTTGTCATATGATGAAATGCTAGGCTTTTCTTCTGACATGGTAATATATAAACTTGTAATCTGATAGGAAGCCATTCTCATTATTTAAGCTCCTCGACACATGCATATAGAGATCAAATAAAAAGTAATTTCTTAAATTAAAAATTTGTTGAGGCTAATTTTATTTGAGAGGAACAATATCCCTCTTTAGTAGCTAGTGTTGTGCTAGTTTGAAAATGAAATGATCTAATTCAAATTTGTGCCGGCTATAGAGATTTGAATAAGGAAAGTAATAAGGATAAGTTTCCCTTACCCATACCAAAACTCATGGTGGACATTGACTCTTTCATATCATTTTCTCTTTTATGGATGGATCATATGGAAATAACATAATCAAGTTGGCCCTAGATGATTATAAGAACATAACATTCAGAACTCATATAAGAATCTTTTGTTATAAAGTGATGTCATTTGATCTCAAAAATGTTGGTGAAACCTACTAGCACGCTATGACACAAAGCCTTGATGAAGTTATCTACAACCTAGTGGAGTGTTACATTAGTGATTTAGTTATCAACATTAAAGTTAAAGAGGCTCATATTTATGACTTACGAGTTATCTTTAAGTGATTACATTGCTACGATCTTAAAATGACCCCCTTAAAGTGTGCCTTAGGTGTCACGTTAAGTAAATGTTTGGGCTTTGTTGTGAGGCACCACAAAATTAAAATTGATCCTGCTAAGATCAAAGTCATCTTCAAAATGTCATCTCATAGAAGCCACTATCAGCTGAAGTTTCTCATGGTAGATTGGCATATATAAGGAGGTTCATTTCTAATCTTTTTGTAAGATGCTAGCCTTTCTTAATCCTTGCCAAAAAAATGATTTTAAATTCATATGGGACGATATTTGTTTGAATATTTTTGATAATATTAAATAATATCTCATGAATCCACTGGTCTTGGCAGCCTCTATTTTGGGAAAACCACTCATTTTTTACACCACAGTTCTATATGAGTTTCTTGGTGCCCTATTAGCTTAGATTAATGCATAGGGAAATCAAACCACCCACTATTATCATAGTTGGCATCTCATTTAGATGGAGATTTAATATCCTTTTATCTAAAAGCATTGTCTTAGTTTAGTTTTTGTAGCCCAAAAGTTAAATCACTACATGCTTTCTTATTAGGTAAGATCGATTACACGGATAATACTTTACAATATCTTATGAACTAACCAATGTTGTCAGGATATCTAGCACAATGTTCTTTAATATTGGTTTAATTAAAAATTACTTTCATTCCCCTGGATGTTTTGAAGCGATAGGCCATTATTGACTTCTTTGTAGTGTATCCTTTTCCGACAGAGTCCTCTATAAATGATGATTTACTTAACAAAAAAATATTGAGTTTAAAGGAATTTTATGATCATATTTGGGAATTATATTTTGACGGCACAACATCACTTCAGTGAGGCTAGTGTAATCTACTCTTCCTAGAAAAGATGAAATTGGCCTAATTTTTAAAACACCAGAAAGAGAATGATGCATTTTTCTTGTCATTGTTAGGGACTTACATAAAAAATGAGGCTGAATATGAAAGTCTGATAACTTGATTGGAGCTTGTAATATTGATGGATATTTAATAAATGAAAATCTTTGGTGATTCTCAGCAGGTTATCAACCAGATTGCAAAAACCTATAAAGTTTTGAACCCGAAACTTCTAAAATGCCATCAATGCACAAATCACGTACTCGGGCAAATTCTTATTATAACTTTGAACATAATTCCCTGTGGGAGCAATTCTATGGTGGATGTCTTAGCAAGGTTTACAAAGTAATTTACCTGTCCAGACGAAGACTCTATTTCTATAGAGATTTTGGGATGATAGGTCCTAGCTCCTATATATTTGAGAAAGAAGGAAAGAATATTAGACTTAACCAATCATTAATTATTTGTAAGAAGGAAAGCTTCATCATGAAAAATCCCTCGTTAACTAGATAAAGAAATGTGCCCTCTCTTATGTACTCGTGAATGACACCAGTATCATTGATCATTCTATTAGATGTAGTTGCTTATTTAGACAAATGTGAAGCCTTAAAGATCGTGAATGAAGTAAATGATGGACTATGTATTGCTCAACAATCATGTCCACAAATAAAAATTAAAATAAAAAGGACTTTCATATTTTTGGCACATGATGATTGACGTGATTGCATAAATGTTGCAAAATGTTGTCATCAATGCTAAGTTTATGTTATTATTTTACATCAGTCGCCTAACATGTTGAATCACATGATAGCTTTGTGCCCCTTTGAGAGTTGGGACATGGATGTTAGCACGCTTATTGATTCTCCCTCTCTGAAGGGCCATTGCTTCATTTTAACTGCAATTGACTACTTTTCCAATAAGGCAAAAGAAATTTTGCTACATCAAGTAATATCACACTATTATGAAATTATTTCGTGATCATATCATATATCAATTTGACGTAACTCATAGAATTATATCTGATAATTAGTTTGCATTCAAGTCTATTAAATTCAACAACCATACAAGATGGCAATGTATTGATTAGAGATATTCAACAACCATTTCCCATGAGCTAATTTATTGGCTGAGGCCTTCAATAAAACTTTGGTGGAAATCTACAAGATAACCTTTGATGACAACAAACTTAAGTGGGATGAGAGGTTGGTGGAGGACTTGTGGTCTTACCAAATCACTTATAGGATGCAACCCTAATCCACTTCATTCGATCTTATGCAAGGGTCTTAGGTCATTCCTCCTTTGGATGTTCAAATTCCCTATAAAAGAATCGAACATACATAATCAAAACACAACTCAACAGAACGCACGACTTTGATTAAATGAACTCGAAGGCCATGAAAATCACTGCCTCAAAACTCAACGAAACTTAGACTTGTATAAAAAATGAATGGTTCAAGCCCATTATAAGTTAGTGCCAACTAGAACCTTCTAAGTAGGAGACTTTGTCTTAGTTCCTCGGAGACCAATCTTAGCCCATCAGAAAATTGGTGGGAATTTTTAGCTGACTTGGGAGGGACCCTTTATTATAGAGTTAGTATATGAAGGGGGCTCCTATCAGTTAGTTAATTATAAAAGAAATCACCTAACGCATTTAGTCAATGGGCATTTCCTTAAAAAGTATTATGTTTGATGTAATATGAATTTGCAAATTAACAAAAAAATCTTTAGTTTCAAATCAATTCAAATTCAATCATCTAAAATCTAAGTATCATAAAAAAAAAAATTATAATCCTCTATGGTTAGGTGTAACTCCCTGCGCTTTCTTTCCATACAATTATCTACTAACAGTGGAGTAAATCCTCATGCAACACCACTCTAGTATTTGATCCTCTAAGATTAGGTGTGAGTTCCCGTGCTTCCTTTTCTTATGATCATAAATTAGTGATGGAGTAAATCCATATGCAACACCATCCTAGTATCATAAATCAAATCTTCTAATCCTCTATGGTTGGGCATAAGTCCCCATGTTTCCCATCCATACGATAATTTACTACTAGTGGAGAAAAGACCCTTGTAGCTCCACTCTAGTCTCTAATCCTTTAAGGTTATGTGTGAGGCCTCATACTTCCTTTCCATATGGTCATCTGATAGTGATATAATAAAGACCTTTGCAACACCATCCTAGTATAATAAATCAAATCTTTTGATCATCTATGGTTAGGTATAAGTCACTTTATGCTTCCTTTCCATATGATCATTTATTAGGAGTGGAGTAAAGCCCCTCGTAAAACTACCCAGGTCTCCGATCCTCTATGGCTTGGTGTGAGTCCTTATTCTTCCTTTTTTTTTTTGCAAATCTAGATCCATATCTTTTTATTTTGATAATAATAAATATTTTTGATTTCTCACGATGCTACTCATGATAATTGTGTTTATTGCATATCTGTTTTACCCTAGTCACTAATATTTCAGGTCGACTGTTCACTTGCAACTTTGATAAGCTCAAGATTGCAAAGAATACAATCAAAGTCTATATTTAGAGTCTTAATGTATATTTTGTTTTTCTTAAGTCAATCATTTAGTGTGGTGGATCCTAAAGCTGAGTAACTTTGTACACACATACTCAAGAGGGTGACTTAGTGACTTAGAAAGAAGATGAGTTTTTTGATCTAATTATATTATACAATTTACATCATACTGGATGATCAGTTAACCAAAAGAAATATTAGTTACAAAACTTTTGTTAATTGAGATTTATTAAGCCAATCATACTAGATGATCCTTATTGTACAGGATGATTAGGCATAATATTGAAAATAGATATCAATCAAAATTTAGGCTATATTTTATAATTCAAATTTTATTATAATCATACCGTACGATATGAATAATATTATATAATATATGACAAACATGCCTAAATTAATCCCGTGATTAGATGAATAATTATAGCTAATTTGTTTAATCAAATTGTATAGATTGTTTGGTGATGATCGTACTATACAACATGAATGAAGCATGGGATGATAATTTTTCATCATCTATTATCAAAGATAAATTGCTATAGTTTTCAACTAATTATATAGGATAACCCCCTAATTTCATTCTGTATGAATCAAGCTCTATATGAGATAATAATTTATCATCTCTTATCATACTGGATAATCAGTACAAACTCTTGAACTGATCATACATGGCAATAAATTTCATAATGTCTAAAAGGCATGTTTTACACTAATCGTATTGGATGATGCTCACAATCATCCTTGATGATCTATTCATCTCATTTTATTGATTGTATATGGTTTATCTCTTTATACAATACTAATAGGAGTACTTTAAACTAATCATACATGATGATCTTGGATCTTACTGGACGATCAGAGTTGGTAGATTAGAATTTAGGGTTTCTTGTGAGACTCTCTATTTAAACTCTTACTTATACTTTCTTTTAAGATTTTTTCTACTATATTTCTTTCGAGGGAGCATAGAGAGGGAGTTAAGTAGTGCTTTAGGAGAGAAGAGAGGGAGAATTTATTTTGATAGAGAGTTTTGAGAGATTTATAAGGTAATATGTAAGGAAGTTCATCCCTATCTTTTTTCAAGCTTCTCCCTTGACCCTTTGGTGACTCTGGGTGAAATTCTACAACACTAGGTCTTGGTTCTGTCCCATCTCCAAGAGGGATAAAAATAATTCTTAGTTCTCTGCCATCTCCATGAGGGAGAAAAATGATTTTAGGTTCTCTGCCTTTACAAAGAGGGTAAAAAAGGATTCCAAGTTCTCAACCTTTACTAGGAGTGCCAAAAAGAGTTAGGTCCCCTACAGCACCGGGTTAGAAGAAGAGATTTTATAAGGGCTTCTTTGCCTTACTGTATGTGAAAAAGGAGAGACTAGTTTTAGTGCAATAGATGGAAAGGAGATTTTTGGGGAGTGGATGTAGGTCATGTTGGAACGAACCACTATAAATTATGGTGTTTTTTTTTTCGTATTATTTTTTTCACTTTATTCTTATGTGATTAATTGTGTGGTTAAAAAATCTGGTCTTTTTATTATTGTGAAATTAATTTGCTTACACATTGAGGGATAAAATTTTATTTATTTTTTAGATATTTAAAAAACTATAAAAAGATTATTTTTATTAGAGAAAATATTAAATTACCAATTCAAATCCCTCTTGGTTAACCTTAGGCTTGTTCTTTGATGTCTCACAACCTCCTCAAACGTTCACTTTTCTTATGGTCATCCACTAGTGATTGAACAAAACCCTCTGCGATACAATTCTAGTATCATAAATAAAATATTCTAATCCTCTATGGTTAGGTGTAAGTCCCTGGGTTTCCTTTCTACATGATCATCTTGTTTTAGTGGAGGAAATCCCTTTATGAAACCACTATAACCTCAAACTCTCTAAGGTTAAGTGTGAGTCCCCGTGCTTTCTTTCCGTATTATCATCCACTAGTGATGGAACTAAGCCCTTTTGTGAAACCATTCTCATATCAGGAATCAAATCGTTTGATCCTCTATGGTTAAGTATGAGTCCTGATACTTCCTTTACATATAATTATTTTTTTAGTAGCGGAGAAAATCCCCTCACAACAACACTCTAGTTTGAGACATTTTACAAATATGTGTGAGTCCCTAAACTTCCTATTTCCTATAATCTTAGCTAGTGATTATTTGATTAAGCTTGATGGACCCCTTTATAGCTTAGCCAACTCTCTAGTATCTTAAGTTAATGTGTAAATCCCCATTCTTCCTTCCTTAGAGATCTTGAGGTAAATAAAATTCAAAATCAATCTCTTAGGTATATGTCCCCTGATGACATCCTTGAGACTTAAGGTTAGGTGATGCCACTCCTCAGAACTCCAAACACTAATCCAATCCCATTGGAGAATAATCCAATCGATCAATTATAATATGTGCAGTACAAATTAATTCTAATATAAATATTAATGGTCTATTTGTTGACATCATCTTTGCATGAGGCCGATCAAGCAAAACAAAATCCAAAACTAATGTCAAATCAAAAATCTCAAACAAAAATCAAGGCCAAAAGACAATATTCCAAAATCCTCTTTGAGTAATTTTTTTGCACGTCAAAACAAAGACAAATTATCTTTGATTAATGATTTAGTAGTTTAACTTTATTTAAGAATGAATCTAGGGCCAACCATCCATATTTAAGAGCTATATGAGTTCTCTAACCCAAATAACCTAATTAAAATCCAAAGGCTATAAAACTTTCAAATGTTTATAGCCCATGCCACTAGACCATTCATTTTGTTGAATTTAACCTTGGAACCTCCCACAAAACCCTTGAAATTGTCTATAATGCTTTATATGCCATGTTAAATAGAAAATTGCACCTTAGTAGACCCTGGTTGACCCAGAGTTGACCATGGTCCCACTAAACAAAAATGCCTCTAAAGGGATAAATGAAGTTTTCTCTAAACTTCAACATGGCTTAATCAAACAAAGCCATGGAACCTCTTCTAATGTTTCATAGACATCATTAGGATTCAATTTAACCTAAACCTAAGTTTATTTGACCTATTTATCATGTCAACTATGGTTGATCAAAATTCCCCTTAAGGGCCCAAACATGCATTTCATGCAATGAGATCCCATCATTGCATGAGGCCACCTCCATTGGGAACAAAATGCTATTTTGAATTTTTTGGGTGTAACACCAACCCTTTCATTGACCTGGTTAATCAAGTTAACCATTATTTCCCAAATCAATCAAATATCCAACCAAGTTCAAAATCATTATTTCAAGCAATTTTAAACCAAATTGACCACTTAAAATCATTCAATTGAATATTACAAGCATCTTTAATATTGTCCTAAGTTAAGCCACAATTTATTTAATTTGGTCAAAGTTGTATGCATTGTCAAACCCCCACATACACATAGATATTCACTCAAATACTCACATCATGGTTTCAAAAACTTGGCTACTAATTTCTGACATCAAAGTTGCACTCCTTTGAAATCCACATCACCACATGTTGACTAATCAACCTAGTAAACAAGTCAAAAGAATCCAAAATGAGTGGAAATAAGTTAAAATAACCAAGCCACCTCATCCACCAATTTCCCTCTAAGCCTTTCAGAATAATTCTTCTCAAAACAACCATAATCTTGCCCAAGTCATCCCTAAAGAAAGCTCCCAAAAAAACCAAGCTATGGCTTACCCAAATGGGATAAAATTAAAGTTTGTGAATTTGGTTAAACCTTAAATAATTTGCTTGAGGCTCACCAAGAATGAGGGTGAATTGGTAATTCTAAAAAAATTGCTAAACTCTTAAATAACGACTATATTAATTTTTAAAAGTTTTAGAAATTGAAAATACTAAATTTCAATTAATTACAAAAATAAACGAGTTTATTAAAAAATTGATTTAAGTATGATGATATCTTGATTTATGAAACAAAAATTTAATGCAAGATAAATAAAGTGCATAAAGGAAAAAACGCATCAAAGATTTTTATGGTGGATCGGTTAACCTTGACCTATGTTGACTACATAGAGTCCTCTGCTCTGGGTGCTGCACTTATCACTAAGTGACTCTCTTTTTGCACCCATAGAAAGGTAGAGAATATTTAAAATTAACAATTGGACTTTAAAATTGAGATCTTTTTTATCGTCTTAAAGTGATCTATCTCATATAAATATTGTTCAAAGTCATTAAATCACTTTCAAGCTTTCTTGATCATGTTGTTGCATTTATCATATGAATATGATTTTGCTTTGTGGTTTAGTCCTCCTTATATTAGAGAGTGAGTTTTATTCTCTATTATCAGGAAGATATTCTCACAACTCAGAGTACTTAAAGGTTTTGAAAGGGAGCTATTTTACAAAAATGATAAGAGGCATAAAATAAGCCCAAATAGAAAACAAAAAAGATGATCATTGATCACCATATAATTGAAAGATACAAAAAAGTGTATCAAAAATAAAAAGATACACAAAGTTCAACAACCAATTGATAATATGTACAAAATGAGCCCACAAGAAATCAAGCTTCCTTCTCTTTCAAACCTTTAAATCTTAGAAGAATTCATGTGTCACATGAAATTTTCAAAGACTTGATTTTTGAAACTCATGATCGTGACCAATTACTTTGCTATAGTATTCAATTAGATATTTTTTTGGAATGATGTTTTGAAACGATCGCTTTGATGATTTGCCTTATAAGAAGTCCGAGCTGGGGTTAATAGGATCAGTTGTTCTATAATTTTTTTTGTATTTTGGCGATGTTAATTCTTTTTTTTACTAATTTTTAATCCAATCACAAGGAAAAATTACATATCTAGCATTATTAAAAAAACTATTTTTAAATCTTTTTGTAGTTTTTATTATCTTTTTGTTGTGTTTTTTGCTCATTTTTTATGCTTTTTTTTTGGACCTCTTCTGATCGTCTTTATCCATCTTTAGATTTTTTATTTTTTGTTCACATCGTCATAGATGATTTTCCTATCATCCTGCATAATAACATCAATACACTGCTCATTATCCATCTAATGGCTAATCTGACTCTATTATTTGAGATCATCCTAATGATCCATATCGTCCTAGATAATCTGATCAAATTTTATCTCATATATTGGTGATTGTCCAAGATGACCCACATGTTCATCCTGGATGATACACATTGAAAAAATGGTTGAACATTTTAAATTTGGTTGGTATTATTCATTATTGCCAATCGTCCTAGATGATTCACCTATTCATCCTGGATGATCCATATAGTTAAAGGTCGTACTAGTTGACTCCTCGGCATGATTGCCTGTGTCTAATCTTCCTAGATGATGTCCGATCATCCTAGATGATATGACCACCTTTTTGACCAATCATCCTGGACATCATTATTGCTCCTGATCATCCTAGACGATTCCATGATCATCTTGGACGATTTGGCTGACTCTTTATAAACAGCAGTTTTTTAACCATTTTTCTCACAACAAACTTCTTCGATCCTTACTTCCTCTCCCTCATACTTTTAATGGCTGGTGGAAAGCATTCTAGAAATCTTATTTGAAGCTCCTTGAGGGCAACGACCAATCATTAATTCACTGAGGCAGCATATCAGGTTGCCTATCTCCACTTCAAAATGGTAGGTATTACATCCTCCAAGATTGTTAATCCCTGTACTGTTACTTATCCAGTGTTAGATTTATTTGCTCATACCACTCTGATTTTCATTATGACCCTTGCTTTTCTGTTCCACTCAAAACTTCTTTATGAATTCTTTGCCAATCTTTGCATTAACTCTACTTACACTGCACTCCAATCTTATGTAAATAATAAACAAGTCAAAATCAACTATCAGGACTATCATGAACTTCTTCAACTTTCCACCAATGGCGACAAACTTCACATCATAGCTTTTGATCCTGACTTCAACTAAAGCACTGTCAATCAATACTTACGACATACTAATGTCACTTTCCATGACGATGCCTCCAAGTCCTTAGTTAAAGTTGCTAGGACCATTCAAAATGTCCTTCAAATCTCTATAATTCCAAAGGTTGGTGACCGTATGCACATCACTCCTCTACTCTCCCTCACCACCTATTATATCATGGCTCTTAGGAATTTTAAGGCTACCAATATTCTTTTTTGTTACATTGAACACTTGACTAGTATTAGGGATCCCAGACATAAATGGATACCAAATCTGGCCCTAGGATACATCATTACATATGTTATAAAATAAAGTACAATATTTAATATCCTACCCACTAAACTACCAACCTTCATTCTACACCAATAGCTCCTTACACATCCTTCACATCACTTGCCTCCACCCAGAGCACAAGGAGGCTGAGGGAGTAGGGGAAGCAATACAGGAAAATGTCTGATTACCGTCAAATTTTTTGGCAGAATTATGATCGACAGAAATGGTGACGCTGTTACCGACAGAACTTGTGCGACAGAAGGTTTACAGCAGACTATCCGGCAGCCTAATCACCACAAAGTTATCAGCAAATAATTAATGGGTCATGTGCCTGCTTTATAGAGTAACCGGCGCAGGATCCGCTGGTAAGTACCGGTGGGCGGACCGGCGGTTATTGCGTCGACTCAACCTAAACACAATGAAATACAATCGACAGATTAAACGCCGATAAAAATACCGTCGGATACTCCGCTGAAAGTCCGCCAGTAAATATCATATATCAGGCGAACCCTAGGGTTACCTTCTCATTTCTCATTTCTGTGTTTTCACTCCAGCACCTTCGCCGCCTTCTCAGCTGTTTGACTTATCTCCGATGACCTCCATTTTGACTTCGCTCCGATGGCGGCTGGTGTTTGATTTTGCTCCGACCCCTTGTCCACTGTTCGCTGCTTTGTCACGATTTAACTTCTCTGACGGTGTTTGAATTTGCTCCTTGGTCTGTGTTCAACTTTTCTCCTTGCGTTTGACTACCGTAGCTATTCGACTTCTCTCCTTGGTTGCATTAGACATTGCTCCTTGCGTTCGACTTCGCTCCTTAGTTACATGCCTTCAATTCACTGTTCGACTTCGCTCCTTCGCTCCTCACTCTGATCCTTTGCTCCTTCCACCGAACCTTGCTCCTTGGACCGAACGCGCTGATCCTTGCTCCTTCAACTGTGTTCAGGTTACTTTCTCTCTTTCGCGCTATTTGAGTTCACTACTTTGATGACCTAACTTTCATATTATCGTCCGTTTACTATGTGCAGGTAACTTTTTCTACTTCGCTTCTGGGAATGGTTATTACGATATTTTAAGGGTAGCTCGCTTGCTGTGCAAGTAACTTTCTTTCTTGCACATTTGTTATAAATGTTATGAGCATAAACATGAAATTGTTGGAGTAGCTGTAGTGGAAGATAAGATTAGAGAGAGTCGCCTTAGATGTTTTGGTCACATTAAACGGAGGCCTTCCAATGACCCAGTTAGGAAAGTTGAGGTATTAGATTTGGCTTATGTTAAGAAAGGTAGAGGTAGACATAAAAATACTTGGTTAGAAAATATTAGAAAAGATCTTTCTTTATTAGATTTAGATGAGAATTTGACTTTTAACTGAACACAATGGAGAAAAAGGATTCA
Source organism: Dendrobium huoshanense (assembly GCA_016618105.1). Taxonomy (NCBI): domain Eukaryota; kingdom Viridiplantae; phylum Streptophyta; class Magnoliopsida; order Asparagales; family Orchidaceae; genus Dendrobium; species Dendrobium huoshanense. The sequence continues at coordinate 68,238,818 of CM028347.1, read as the reverse complement.
TGTAGCCGACCCCACGTAGTGGGACTAAGGCTTGATATTGTTGTTGTTGTTTCATGCCCTTCATCTGTGACGTTTACCCCGCAAAACAATGAGCAACAAAGCATTATATGCATAATCGGTTGGAATTAACTAGTGATATACATATAAAATTATAATTTTTTAATTATGCTTGTTGATTAGAGAGATGTCCATCCAAGATCTCAGACGGATGTTGATATATTAGTTCCAAAAAATGTTACAACATTATCTAATATATCTAAATTATATATATGTAGGTCATATTATGGATATCAGAACTGAACGAAGTTGGATGTATAATCGATTGGCGCAAGGACCAAAGACATTAACAGATGAGTTCATTAGAGGGGTGAATATTTTTATTTAGATAGCTTGAAAATTGGAAAAAGGATGTGATATCATTCATAAGCTTGAAAATTTTGGAAGGTGGGAAATACATAGCTAAGAATTTATGTGCCAACTCATTCCAAGTTGTTATTGAGCCTAGAGATACGTAACTTAACCATTATTGGCACCATTACACATGAATGTTGTCTAGTTTTTTAAGAAGCTAGCTTAGTATAAGTTGAGATCCTCAACAGAAGTTCCCCTAAATTAATAATTTTGAATCATCTGAATTATGGTGAGTTTCAAGTCAAAGTTGTTAGCATGGATAATAGGTTTATTAATACCTTGGTGAATTATATCTACTACATGATTAACATACTCCCTAATAAGTCTAAGGTGATCCTATATGAAATTGGTTTAATCATACCTAAAACATCATTATTTTTAGATCTTCTAGTTTTTGTATGGGTCCTCTCAATTTCTAAGTCAAATAACACATGCTCCTTACTAGATCTACTACACCTGCAATAATAAAATAAAAAATATATATTCTAAAAAAACTCAAAAATGGACATTTCCTTCTTTTTAAATTAAAAAAAAGAAATAAAATACAAGTAGGATTAAATATGTAACTAGTTTAATAATATAGCTTAACTTGTAATATGCATGTTATTTTCCTAACAATAGCGCAATTAAAAGAAGTTGATGCTAGGGTTTGCATGGGTTGCATTCAATGCTTAAACTAAGTTTATGCTAAGGGCTAAATTATACTTAAGTTTCCTTTGATATGTAATATCCACTAAATAAACAAGTGTAAGCATCTATCAAGTAATAAAGTTATTGCAATCCTAAGAGGATGTGTCATGCTAACATGTAAGTAAACTAGTACTATCTACTTCAACTATAATGTTTATTCTACAAAATAAAGATAAGGGTTGAGATATTGTCACTATAGAGGATCACAAGGAAAAAGATAAGATAATAGATAATAAAATATTTTAGACTAATGAAAGCAAGTTACCAAAATTTTTCTAATAAGGCCCTCTTTTATTGATGTGGATTAGAGATGCATAACAAGATCTCTACGAACCTTGTAAGGATGTAAAGGGAGGTTTATGGAATTTCTATAATTAATGTATATCTATAGAATCTAGAAGGTTAAATATCGTATTTCTAGGCATGCAAATACTTCATTCTAATACTTTTATTTATTCCAATATTTCTCTACCAAGGCTCTATATCACACTTGTTTTAACTATACACATGGATACTATATGCATTAAATTAAGTTCAAAAGATATTGAAAATATACATTTCTCATTCAAATCACTAGAGTCTATAGTAGTACTAAAATTAGATTTATATCATTAGCCAAAAACTATGGAATTATCCAAACATGCTATGCAAAGAAAGTAAACAAGATTTCATTTCTACAATAAATGAGAAATTATAGGATTAAAAGTTATTTAGATATGACTTGGATAGTATATATACCTTCTCCAAATTTTTTTTCTCCTTTAATTATCTAATTTCTTATAAAGAGATTTTTTTTTTGAAGAAAAAAGCATAAAATATTTGATTAAAAAACAAAATGATTACAACCTAATGGCATTCAATTCCTCCTTTAACACTTTAATAAAAGTGGGAGGAATCTTATTCAACACCAAATCATCCCAAATGAATGAACTAAGTATTGCATAGTTAGCACATAGATCCGCTAACTTATTGCACTCCCTTTTAACACAATTGAAAATAACATATTCAAAACATTTAATAAAAAATAAATCTCCCAATTCATTACTACCTTTTCTCATGATGCCTTGAATAAAATTGATGATGTTCTGATTATCACTTTCTATGATTATTTTTTTGTAAGTATGCATCCATTCTCTATTCACTTCTTTGAAAGAAAGAATAGCTTGATGTTCCAAGTAAGAGATGTCCCAATGAAGAAGTTTTTTACTAAATGTCGTCAAAAATCTTCCTTTATGGTCTCGAATTACTCCACCAATTTAGGCCTTATACGAAGAACAAAGTGAAGTATCAAAGTTTACCTTCAACCAATCGGGTGGAGGGGGGTGCCAAATATCATCAATCAACCTAAACGATTTGTTGACATCCCGTATGCCCGAGCTCATACCATTTGCCTGTTGAGATATCACAACATAACTCACTGCATTAGCTGCTACCACCCAAGAGCTAAATTAGTTGCCATCATGAACTAGTTCATTCCTAGCACTCCATAGATTTTTGTTGTGAAGCCATATGCAACAAGTTTCAAAAGAATTGAAAGTAGGAATTTGAACACCCCAATTGCTTAAAAGTTGAATATCTTCTCTTAATTTTCTGCATTTAGTGATTAAATGCTCAATGTCTTCAACCTCCTCACACCCACATGGGCAGCTCTCCATCCTTTGCAATCTTCTATGGCGAAGATAGTGATTCATTAGAATTTCTTTGTGAAGAAATCTCCACTAGAAGTTCTCCACTTTAGAACTTAGATTAATATTTTTCAACCAATCCCACTCCTTTGGTTCTGAAGATTGATCTCTCGAATACAAAGTAGCCATTGCAGCAATAGATTTACCTAGAATCATATGAATTAATTCCAGCTTATCTTCTTCCTCTTCACAGTAAATTCGAATTCTTGTAATTATTTTTACAAGTTTTGGACCACAGAATTCCTCAATTTTCATCACATCCTAGTTCCCATTGCTGATCCAGCTATCCACCGTGCATTCACAGCACTCTATTAATTTCATAAATGTTGGCCATTTGTCTAAACTTTTATCCAGTAACCACTTGTCTTTAAATATATTCACAGAATTCCCATATGCAATTTTCCATTTGACAATTTGTTTAAGGAACTTCTCTCCACTTCTTATAAGATTCCAAGCAACTGAACCTAATTTACTCGAAGAATTGCTATCCATACAGGTAGCATATTTAGTCAATAGGATCTTATGCGACAATGTTTCTTTATCTTGAATAAATTTCCAAGCCAATTTAGCTCTCAATGGCCCATCTTTCTTTGAACAAGGAACTAACCCACGTCCACCTTGATACTTCAATTTGCAAAGTGAATCCCAGCTTACATAGTGAATCCCATTCCTTCCATCACTCTTGCTCCATATAAAGCTCCTACATAACTTGTCAATCTCATTCAAAATACTTCTTGGGACCAAAGAAAGGGATGAATGGAAAGTGGGAAATGATAGCAACACTGATTTAACCAAAGTTAATCTCCCTGCCAAGGATAAATTTTCCTCCCCATACATTTAACATGCTCAAAACTATATCCAAGAGGAATTGGAAATCAGCTTTGACAAGTCTTCTCAAGGCCATTTTAATGCCCATGTATGAGAATTCTTTTATTTCCTTTAATTCCATGACTTTAGCTATCCTTTTCCTCCTTCTCTTGACAGCTCTTCAAAAAAGAACTCCTGATTTTTTTGAATTCACACTTTGGCCCATCCATCTACAAAAGTCCATGATTATGTTTTTAACTTCCTTAACCATCTTCATACTAGTTTCCGAGAAAATGATGATATCGTCGGCATAAAGTAAAGGAGAAATGAAAGGCCCATTAGAAAAAATTTGAATGCCAATCGAATCATTTTTTTGTTAGAATGCATTGGAAAGTAATTGAGCACATAAAATAAACAAGAATGGAGACAATGGACATCCTTGACGAAATCCACTCTTTGCTTCAATCCAATTTGATAAGTTCCCATTGATAGATAATGAAAAATAAGGACTATAAACAAAATCCATGCCTAATTAGAAAAAAAGGTTGGAAAGCCAAAATACTCCAAAGCTTTGTTTAAAGTAGGCCAACCCATAGAATATAAGGCTTGCTCCATGTCTATTTTAAAAGAGACTAATCCATTGGAAGATTTAGAGTATCTAAACTTGTGGAAGACTTCATGGGCTATCAATACATTATCCGATAGTGATCTACCTTTCAAGAATGCCACTTGCTCTACCAAAATCAGTTTATAAACAACAAGCAATAGTCTATTCAAGATCATTTTTGCATCTATTATATAGGCTGAATTACAAAAGCTGATCAGTCTAAAGTTAGAGGGAGATAAAGGGTTTTTTACCTTAGGAATCATCACTATAATGGTTTCTTTCCACTCCTTGCACATCATCCCTATTTTGAAGAAGTGATCCATTGCATTCCACAGATCTCCCTTGATTATAGACAATTATGCCTTGAGGAAGGAATAAGAAATCCCATTTTTTCCCTGTGCAATGTTTGGACCCAGCTCTTGGATCACCTTTTCCATGTCTTCAAGTGTAAACTCTCTATTAAGCACCCAGAAGTCTTCTATGATTCATGTCTCCACGGTTTGGGCCATCCCAATAAGGAGCCTTTCTTTCCACTTTTCATTGAAATAGTTATTGAGAACATTCTCCACCTTAATCTGATCTTCCATGATCAAACCATTCTCATCCTTGATTTTGTGTATAAAATTTATATTCCTCCTTGCACTGGCATAAGCATGAAAAAATCTAGTGTTTGAGTACCCTTCTTTTAGCTCATTTCCTCCACCATGTACAAAGACGAGCTAAGTAGAATTCAGATTATTCATTTCTACATTGAGTAGCCAAGCCTCCTCTTCATTTAGAAACCCGATTACAGCTTCTTTAGCTTGCAATTCCAGGAATTTTTTCTTTAACTCATCTTTCAACTGATTTAGCTCCTTATACTTGGCTTTACTCCAATGAAACAATGCTTTTAATGCTCTATTCATCTTTTGATTCAAAATATGAAGAAGACTACCACAAATGTTTCTCCCCCATGCCTTCTTAACAATGGTCACACAGGTTTGGACATGAAGTTCACACCTCTTCAAACTTTATTTGTTTCTTACTTGAATTATTGAACTCCAATAAGTTCAACAATATTAGACAGTGATCCGATGCAATCCTTGTTAGATGCCTTACCACCATCCGTTGGGGCAGGTTCATAGCCACAGAATTGAGAAGGCACCTATCCAAATTCTCTAGTATCCTTTCAGCTCCCTTTTTGTTATTACACTATGTGAACTTAGGACCAATATTCTCCACTTCATGTAAATAAGGACTTCATCTCCTTAGTACCAAGAGAATAAACAAAGTCCCTTCCTCCCTTCTTCTCCTCCCTTGATAGCAAATAATTAAAATCACCACCCACTATCATTGGGACTTCCTTAGACACATGATACTCCAACCTCCCCCAAAGAGACCTTCTACTATAAGTGTCCCTACTTCCATATACTGTTGCAATCTTCCACTTCCCTTTATTGACTACCTACAACTCTCCAACCATAAATTGAGAAGAAGATTACAATACTTTGAATGAAGCCATATTTTTCTTCCATAATGTCGTCATCCCTCCGAATAATCCGTCTGCTGGGACATGAAAGAAGTCCCATTCCATTCCTATCAACAGATTTACATCTCTTCTGTCTATTGAAGCTAGCTTAGTTTCAAGTAACTCAAGAAAGAATACTCCATACTCCTTAGTAAACTCTTTCAAATATAGGGATCTTTTCTTTTCTTTTTGTTTGCTCCCCTACAATTCTAGAAACCTATGGATGACTTGATTGAATAGTAGGGTAAGATTTGCCCATATTCTCCTTCAGATCACCTTCCCCCCTTCTATTCCTTCAGGCTGATTTAATTGTCCCCAAACCTTTAAGTTGCTTCAAACCTTTCTTTCTTGCAATAGCTGAATTCACCCCTGGATTGTTCAACTGTGGTATAGTCTCACTGTCATCCCCCTTATCAATGACTACATCTTCATTTATAATAACTGGAATATTAGGCATCTCCATATCCTTATTTTTCAGGTTATCCATATCTTCAGAAATTTGATTTAATGCATCAAATTGATTGGCAATGTTGAGATTACCTGTAGAGCTGACAACAGCAACTCCTTCTTCCACAATATCAACATACATCTTATTCTGAGGAGGAAAAGAATTTGAATGTTGTTCCAGACCTTCTACCCGAGAGAGGGATTTCATCATTATATCTTCGTTCTGATTTCCCGAACCATCAACTGATTCCTTCATGTTTTGCTAAGTATCAACATTTTCCTTTTCTTTTGATCCCAGAGACTTGTTTGCATCCTTCCAACCTGGTCTAACCCAAGTGTTTTTGAGTTTCAAATTTCTGAATTTTTTTCCCATAATCTACATGAATCCAGGGACCATAAGTCTCTTTATCAATCATATTTACTTCTTCATTTGTAGACCTTGCATTTGAAATAGGTTTTTCTGATGCAGCCAATCCTTCTTTAGATAATTTTGATAGAATAACATACGGCTTATTTCCTGCTACAGCCACAGCACAACTACTCTTCACATGCCCAATTTTGCCACATTTGAAACTGAAATTTGAAATCCTCTCATACTCAAATTTCTAATAGAATTTACCAGAAGCTCCTTCCACCCATGCTCCCATAGGCAACTTGTTCTCAAGCTTGATCTTGACACAAATCCTGGTAAACTCTCTTCTTCCCCATTGAAACATGTTTTCATCAATTAGATACGGAGTTCCAACCATTGAAGAGATTCTACATACATTTACTTCATCCCAACATTGCAAGAAGAGGTTTGGCATCCTTATCCACACAAGAACTGTTAAACCTTTATAAGAAGTTGGCTAAAATGCTAGAGATCACTTGTCTAGACCAATGATATTCCCATTCACATACCAAGGTCCACTAGAGAGAACTAATTCAAGCGCCTTTGGGTCTTCAAAAGCACATAAGACCCATCCTCCTCCAAGTAGAGTAATGTCAAACTTGCCAAATTGAATCCATTGTCTCCTTAGCTCCATCACAATTACATGGTAACGCACAAACTCTCTGAAAACCTTCACTACCAGAGATTTCTTCAATTTGTTAGAATTTTCTAACTCCTCCTTCTTAAGCATAACAACACCTTCTTCATTAGAGCATTCTCCATAATCAAAATCAATCACTTTGAAATTAGATTTCTTATCCATGCATTGGTGGTCACCTTACTAGATTGAAAAGGCCTTCTGCTATAAGATCCTTACTGCAGTTGCCTAATTCGGCTAAAATGCATTCCTGTACCTTGCGCGATTCATTAGCAACCAATTGCACTTCTTCCGAATTCCCAATTACTGGGATCTTCTCACCATTTACATTTATAGAAACAGGGGAAGAACTACCATCACCAGTAGTAGCCAACATTAATGCCTTTGCGATATCATATCAGATTTAGAAACAATAACATCAAAATCATCAGTGGAAGAATGAAGACAATTTTTCATCCCTTTTTGTAAAACAGATAGATTGATAGCTTCATCCGAGACTTCATTGAAAACCTTTTTCCCTTTTCCCATGTACTTCGATAGATTCTTATGTTGAATATATCCTCCTTCATTTATTACCAAGGCTCTAAGCTTTTTAAACCTTGGTTTAGACTCAAGATCAAACACCAACCTTGCATCGCCAAAAATAGGGGGAGATGACCTATTATTTGGACAAGGAAGAATACGGATAGTACTAGATGATGTTCGACGACCATCAGTGGTGTCGAAGGGTGGAGGTCGATGGTCCTCTACCGTCATTGGTAACCAACAAATAATGCGGGAGACATAAATTCAAAAAAAGATAGTTTCTCTCTCTACAAACTCTAGGACTCTCTCTCTCTCTCTACGAATATATTTTTTTAGAAGTTTTTTTAGTCTTAACCATTTAAAAAACTATTCCTAATTATAGTATCCTTCTCACCTTTAGCCTCACTTAGACATTACTCTAAATGTGACACTGTAGACTGGACGAAACTAGATAGAAAGTATGAAAAAACTCTAAAATGAAATGAAAAATTATTTATACTTGTATAGAAATGAACTCATGCATTGTGTCTTTTAACATGGTGGGGCACAACATTATAGAATGAACTAGCACTTTGGAATTGCTAGACTTTCTCTTGTTGGGCTAATTTGACGCATCTAATGGTTGAACCTATGCATCACATAGCAAATTTAGTGTGGCTCCATCTTTCATTTATTTCTTCATCATAGTACTTTAGAGTTTGAGTGCTATGGCACTTGAATGTGCAATTTGGCACTTCTTTTTTAAGAAGCTCAATGCTTTAGCGCTGAAATTCCTAAGACTCAAATGGTGCAATTTTGATTTCTTGTGTTGTGATGTTGTAGAGCTCTACAGTGCTAAGTTTAAATCTATTGTGGTGTTGATTTATTTATTATTCTCCTAAGGCTATAGTGTTATAATTTCTTGATTTAGTCATGATGCATTATAGACTATGCGATGTTGGTTGTAGGATCATTGTGGTGTTGGTTTAACACTTAAATTTTTCTCATTTTTTCTTTGCAATTCCTACACATCAACGAAAAATAATATTTTTAGAGATATTTAAGATAAGAAACTATTACAAAATTTACACTTAACATTCCCTTATTTCCACCTCCTTCAGAATCACTACTATCCAAATCATCATTTTTTATTATTATAACTTTCTCTTTATTTTTGACATCTATATCAGCTTTTCTCTGGCTAGCTTTCTACTCATTAGATATTAGTGTACCAAGTAAATAATCAATAGAGTTTGCATTTAAAAATTTTGATTTTGAGATCATTGTCGCCTTGGCATCTCAAGATTAGTGCAAGCACATTAATATTTAATTTACATCTTTAAAATTACTAAATTAAATATAGGAAAATCTGTCATTACCATTGGGTTTTCTAGCAGATTGATATACGATGCAAAATGTGGCGGCCGAACTGATGGAATATATCTCGGTAACTTTACGGTGGAATTTTTGAAGAAATTTCTTCTATTAGAACACCGGTGCATATTCCACTGAATTTTCACCCAAAACTAAAAATTTCTGACACATTTTTTAATGTTTTTTACCAGCAGAATTATCGATGAACATTGCACTAGCTTACTTAAACTTGACAAATTGTTACTAATATATTATCCACCAGTAATATCATCAATGGATAATCCACCAAAAAATTCATCAAAAAGGGCCCTATTTCAACCCCTCTGCCATCTTTCTTTACATTTCTTCCCTGTAGCTTTGGTTAGCTTCACTCCCCTCTAAGAGTTGTCGTGAACTCGACCAGACCCTTGCCAACTTTTACCATTGAACTTGTACCATTCACCACCATTGGTTTGTCTCTACTCGTCACCGCTGGTAAGAGAAGGTCGTTGCCTCCATAAGATAAGGCATCTTAGTGTATTCTTTTTTCTTTTATTTTTGATGTTTTCACTAGACAATTGGAATAGAATGAACCATGGTTTCTGCTTTTTCTTTTGTTACGGATGTTCTCACTATACATTTGCAAGAGAAGGTATCTTGGAGTATGCTTTTTTATTTTGTTATGAATGTTCTCGCTAAACATTTTCAAGGAAAAGAAGCTTGGTGTATGCTTTTGTTATGGATGTTCTCACTAGACATTTGTAAGAGAATGTTTCATGGTGTATGCTTTTAATTTGTTTTTCTTATGGATGTTCTCACTAGACATTAATTTACAAGAGAATGTAACTTGGTGTATCTACATGGATAGTTATAATATCTCATATGAAATGGCAATCATCTTTAATATTTTTTGTTGTTCATGAAAAAGAGCATTTCATATATATATATATATATATATATATATATATATATATATATATATATATATATATATATATATATATATATATATATAATGACACAATTCTCACAACATTCTTCCATCTACTGATTAATGGAAAATAAAGAGTTTTTCCCACACAATTTCGCACACCATGCATGTTATAGGAATGTATTTGTTCTCTATAGTAGACTTGGTAACAATAATTTTGTTCCTTAGTTTTATAGGTGATCAAGTTATTACCTCAAACAAAAATATAATATTTTGCAGTATTACTTTTTATCTTCAATGCTTTTTCTTTTAGTTATGGATGTTCTCACTAGAAATTTGCAAGAGAATGTATTTTGGTGTATGCTTTGGCTTTGGTTATGGATGTTCTCACTATACAATTTCAATATAATGTAGGACAACCTTTAAGTCTAAAGATTTTCATATAAGTATATATAAAACTTAATATTTGGAGTGTATTTTTAGTAGTAATAGATCTAGTTTAGGGATTGTGACTTTGGACGATGAAGTCATTAATAAAGGGCATATTTTTAATCTCTTTGATCTATGCAATTAGGGAAGTATGTGAATGCATTGGGCGTTATTATGTGATAGAAAAGTGCCCCTCAAACTAAGCATAATTTTAAGTTGTGTTATAGAGATGAGGATGCTTAAGTGGATGAGTAGTGAATTTACCCTTATAGATAGGACATAAAAAACACATATATATAAGAAGGTTGGAGTAGCTCTAGTGGAAGATAAGATTATATAGTCGCTTTGGATGGTTTGGCCACATAAATGATGGCCTTCCGATCACTCTAAAACTCTTTGTATTTTTCCTAAGTAGAGGTTGTCAGATTTTTCATTGATACGGGACTTATACGAAATTAAAAATTCATTTATTTTCCTTCAATAATTTTAAAACATTATCTAATACATTCATATTATATATAGGTTATATTAAGGATATCATAACTCAAAGAAGTTGGATGTATAATCAATTGTCGTAATGATGAAAGACATTAATGAATGAGTTCATTAAAGGGGTAAAATTGTTCATTATGATAGCTTCTTAACTGCCCATCTTCATCTTAGATGGAAAGTTTTATTGCACTTGTTCTAAACATAAATATCAGCTACACCAGAGCGTAAATGACGTAATTGTTAATCTAGCATCGAGGCTTCATGCAAAAGTATTAGTATTAGTATTAGGATTCTCATTGTGAGTATGAAACATATTTTGATTCTCAATGCCCATCGACAAGTGCTAATATAGCTGAGGAAGAAAATATATGACTTGATCTTGAGGACTTAGTTCATATAACTGGAGCACAATTTGGGTAATATATAGGTAAGTCACCTAATAAGGAGGCACACTATTTTTATGAGTTGTTACATACTTCCGAACAACCAATATGGAAAGGGTGCACCACTCAGTCATAGTTATCCTTTGTTGTTAAGATGTTAAGTATCAAGATAAAATATAATGTCCCCTGTGAATATTTTAATTAGTTCATTGGACTGCTTAAGGAAACTAACATGGCAAATAACATAATTTCTACATATTTATATCAGACTATGAAGTTGGTTTCCAAGCTTAATTTGACATGCACAAAGATAGATTATTGTGTCAATGGATGCTTGATGTTCTATAAAAATGATCAATAAGATATTGCATGCCATTACTACAATGCACCATTATTTAAACTAAAATCTATAAAAAAAAAAAGCTAAAGGAAGTACCGATCAGTAGGTTATTTTACTTACCCATAATTTCTAGACTACAATGGTTTTATGCATTCATGAGATTTGCTACACATATGAGATGACATAAAAAACATTTCTAACAAGAAGGTTTTATTACACATCCGTCAGCTTGGAAATACTTTAATCATACAAATCCCACCTTCACCTCAGAATTAAGAAATATAAGATTTCATTTATGCACAAATGATTTACTCTATTTAGCCAGTCTACTTAATTCTAGTCATGCTGTCTGTGATACTCACCCCATACAATCTCCACCTAGAGTTATGTATGACAACTCCTTACATGTTTATGAAACTTTCATTCAAGGGCCACATAATCTAAAAGCAAATATCAATGTATTCATGTAATAATTAATTGATGATTTAAATTTATTATGGGAAGAGGGAGTAAGTACTTATGATATCTCAACCAAATAAAGCTTATTTATGACAACAACATTACTTTGAATAATTGGTAACTTTCCTGCTTATGGTATACTCTCACATTGGAACACTTCTAGAAAGTTAGCTTATCTATATTATATGGAATAAATTTATTCACTTTAAAGGATGGAGAGAAGAACAATTAGTTTGACTGTCATCGCATGTTCTTACCTACAGGTCATCCTTTTAGGCGAAATAGAAAGAGCAAGGTCCATGCCCACACTTGTGGATTCTTCAACATTAGCTTATTATAAATTGCCAAGGAATGGTTCTAACCACAATTAGACCAAAAAAAAAAGTATTTTTTAGTCATTGACATATTGGAGGACAAACTAGATCAGACTTAACTTAAACATGATGCATATAGAGAAAATATCTTTGATAATATATTCGATATAGTCATGGAAATAAAAGTTAAATCCAAAGATAACATAAAAGCAAGGTTGGACAGAAAGGAGATTTGCATGAGGAAAACATTAGAATGATGGATGGTGGAAATAAAAAATTTCTCAAACCAAAAGTTCCTTTCAACTTGAATTTAGAGCAGCGGTGAGCCGTCTGTGAATGGGTAAAGAATCTACTAGTACCTGATGTATATTCTTCAAATTTAAGTTGATGTGTTGACATAAGATCTGGGATATTATTTTGTTTGAAAAGTCATGACTATCATATATTTATATAATATCTATTACCAACTGCCTTTAGTTATATTTTAGATCAAATTTTAAAGCCCTTGATCGAGCTAAATATTTTTTTCAAAAATTTATGCTCTTCAAAACTAAATCCAAAGCACCCAATTCTTATGGAGCAGCATATCTCTCTCATTCATTATAAACTTGAGAAAATATTTTCTCCAGTTTTTTTGACTTTATAGAGCATCTACCTGTGTATTTACCATATGAGGGTACAATAAGTGGACTAATTCAATATTAGTAGATGTATCCTTTTGAGAGGTATTTAAATAAACTTAAGAAGTCTGCTAAAAATAAAGCACATCCTGAAGGCTCAATATGAGAAGCATATTTAATGTATGAGAGAACCTAGTTTTTCTCTTATTACTTTATAATAGTGTCATAATCAAGTCTGAGTACTGCACCTCAAAATGTGAGTAAATCCTCAAATTTATATATAATCAATGACAATAGTAAACCCGCAAATGCTAGTACCGTGAGCTATTTGACTAATAAGGAGATGTGAGTTGTTGCATTGTATCTTAATTAATTGTGATGAAGTTGAGTCATATCTTGAGTAAATATGAATAAGCTTGCTCATAAATTTATTACTCATAAATTTTATCTAAACCTTAATGTTTACAAGAGTTTCATTAATGTTTTGAATACAACAAAACTAGTAGAAGAACAAATGATAGTGGAAACAAAATTTTCTAATTGGTTTAAAAATAACATACATATTTTGACTATTCATTTCAATTAATATTTCTTTAATTAGTTAATAAGCATGCTAATAACATACTTTAACTACTAACTAGGTGCACACTTAAAACAATAATTTATAGTATCATGGGATACTTTTTTTTTTTTAGTTTAAATCCATGGAGGGGCATACGCGTTGATATAAGGAAAAATTACAAGTCCTTAAGGGGACCATCAGCCCGCTACTGCTCGGAGAGCTACAATTAATCAAAAAGACAAAAAAACCTAAGGGACGATTATCCCCACCTATATGGAATACAAAATTGCCTAGTAACATTTTAAGGCGGTACAGAAAGAGTGCCCAAAAATAAGAAAGCTCTAAAGATCTCTAATCAGCCCAGACTTCCTTGCCAAAAACTCCCTAAAGAGGGAAGCAAACCTGCAAAAACAACAAAAGAAAAACAAAAGAAAGTAGAAGGAAATGAAAAATAGGAATACCCTTTATCTAAATGACATCCCCAGAAGTCAGCTCCAGTAAAACCCACCACACCCTTACCAACCTAGTCATCATGAGAAACCCTGAATACCACCACAAAAAGCTAAGGGAAACAAACATGTTAGTATCTCCAAGAACATAAAAAATAAAGAACTTGGAGGCGTTAAACAAAAATAGGCCCAATGATCTAGCAGTCGCAAAGCAAAATAACCACGCCAGTAAGGGACAATAACACAACCAGAGACCTGCACCAACAAAATAACCACCCAGAAGAAGAGAGCCAAACAAACCAACCCACAAAGCTTAACCCAAAAATGACAGAAAAGACCACAACATGCCAGGAAGGAAAAAAATAAACCAACAGACAGTGAAAAACCCACCAAAAAACAACCCAAAACTATTGGTAAACATAAGGAAACCCAATTTGGTCTAAGTATTAAAGACCTTGAATGTAAACAGGCATGTGATCCAAGCTCAACTCCTTAAAATTCTTGAACACAGCCCCAGAAAATCCATTGCCTGGGCAACTGCATTCACTTCCTTATTGATAATAGAGAAGGAATGAGAAAAAAGATTCAGCTTACGAATAATCCTTCTCCTAAAATAAAACAAAGAGGGAGCACAAGGCATAACATTAATACCAGTATCGATCAGGCTAACTAAAGGAAAATTAGCTTCCAAGACAATATTATTAATACTAAACCAATTACACAGCTTATTCCCACTCATCACAGTCATAAGAACCACCATATGCAAATCCTACACCACTACCAGAGCAGCATAACCAGAGATAAAACCACCCTAGTGATTTCTGATAATACCCGCATAACCAAAGGTATTACTCACTTTAACCCACGCCACATTCATTTTATAGTGGTTAAGAATAGGCTTGCACCAACTAACACAAAAAGGTTTCATAATCGCATTATTCCCAGAAATGCCAAAAAAAGACAAAGTATGAAAAAAATTATTGAAATTCTTAATAGACAGCACCTTACTAATGAAAAGGGAAAAGATTTTGTCTTTAATCTTGTTAATAATTCTTTGGTGATCCATAATCATCCCATTGAACCTAGAATCATTCCTAGCCAACCAGATATACCAACAAATGAGACAAGAAATAACATTTCTAATATGCCCTTTTTAGTCAACAAACCAAAGATCAAGTAACTGGGATATAGAAAGAGTGGCCTTGTGAAAATTCAAATGAAAAACGTCATCATAAAAAGTCCAAACCTTAACAGCTATAGGATTAGAAATAAAAATAAGATGCTTATTATCAACATGAAAACAACATTGGCATTTAGAGGTAATAATGAGACCTTTCTTCCTTAAATTATCATCAGAAGGTAAGAAGTTATGTAAAGTTCTCCAAATAAAGACATAAACAGTGTGAGGAATAGTGTTATGCCAATATCCTTTTAAAAAGTTTAGAAGATCCTTTTTAGTACGAAAAGAATTCCAGGCATTCTTGATGCTAAAAGAGCCATCCTTAGAACCCGAAAATAGTAACATGTCCTCCACATTGCCATTAAAAGGAATTTTAGTAATAATTTGAATAATGTTTTCAGGAAGGAAAGCAGAGAGCTTCTCAAAATCCCAACCATTAGCAGAAAAGAAATAATTATCCTTCATATTAGAAATAGAAACAGTATTGAGTAAAGAGTCAATGGAATCACCATTAATCCACCTATCTTGCCAAAAGAAGATATTGCCATTACCAAGACCCCAAGCTAGCAAAGGTTCCATAAACCAT
Organism: Dendrobium huoshanense; assembly: GCA_016618105.1. NCBI lineage: Eukaryota > Viridiplantae > Streptophyta > Magnoliopsida > Asparagales > Orchidaceae > Dendrobium > Dendrobium huoshanense. The sequence continues at coordinate 68,223,034 of CM028347.1, read as the reverse complement.
TTAACAGAACAGATGCGCTGTCAAACTTTAGAGTTACCCTTAGAGTAACAAGACAGGGAAGAATGTTTCTCAGCACAATATTTCTCCTTCATAAATTTGGCCCAAAGACTAACATTAGATCTAAAATTGAACCAAAGTTTCAAAGAGAAAGCCCAAGCCAAGTCATCCATATCTTGACAACCTAAACCACCTTCTTGCTTAATGCCACAACACCCTTTCCAATTTTTCCAATGAATCTTAGATTTTGACCCATAACCATTCCAAAAAAAATTATTTAAAATCCTCTCAATTCTAAGACAAACACCCTTAGTAGGCATGATAGTTTGAAAACTATAAACAGGCAGAGAACAAAGAACACTTTTAATAAGAGTAATCCGACCACCATAGCTTAAAAAAGAAGAATTCTAAGAAATCAATCTATTCTGAATCAAAGAAATTAAATCATCAAAGAGAAATGCTCTTTTTCTACCTTTAAAAAGAGGGATACCCAAATATTTCAAAGGCAAAACACCATGAGAAAAGCCAGTAAGATTCCTAATGTCCAAAATACGATCAGTAACAACATTCTTAGAAGCAATAAAAGAATATTTTTGTTTGTTAAAAGAGAGCCCACTAACAGCTTCAAAATGATTAAAAATTCTCAAAATCTTCCTAATATTATTCTTGGAAGCATTAGAAAACACAATGAAGTCATCTGCAAAACATTAAATGAGATATATGAAACCCGAGTTTTGAAGTATAAACTAGGACAATTAAAGAACATATTAGCCAAACCCCTAGATAAGTAGTCCGCAACGATAATAAAAATAGCCGGAGACAAAGGATCCCCTTGTCTCAGCCCATAAGATGCTTAGAAGTAACCATGAATCTTCCCATTCACAATAATAGAATAAAAAGGAATTTCAATACAAGATTTAATAAAATTAATAAAATTTAAACCAAAACCAAAAAGGCTCAAGATTTTATATATAAATGACCAATTAATATTATCATAGGCTTTAGCAATATCCAATTTCATAATCATGTTACCACCTCTCACCTTAATGTCCAGATCCTGACAAACTTCCTAGGCCAAAAGAATATTATCGGTAATAGCACGACCTTTAACAAAACCCATTTGAAAAGGAGAAATGATCTTAGGCAATAAGGTAGATAACCTGCTCATCAGAAGTTTAGAAATCAGTTTATAAAACACAGTGCATAAACTGATAGGCCTGAAATCATTCCAAGAATTAATAGCAGAGTACTTAGGAATTAAAACAACAGAAGTGGAGGTAAAGAAATTAGGAATAGGATAAACGTTAAAGAAGTCCTCAACAGCATGAAAAACATCGTTAGCAATAATAGACCAAGTAGTTTAGAAAAACTTAGTAGTATACCCGTCCGGGCCTGCAACAAAATCCACATTCATGTTAAATAAAATACCTTTAATCTCTTCCTAAAGAGGAACCTTAGTGAGGTTACCATTATCCTCCACAGAAATAACATTCAGAATAATAGAAGCCGCCACATAACTATGAGGAATAAAAGTTTTATTCATGTGACATTTAAAGAAATTAACAGCCAAAATAGCAATCTCATCTTTGTCTTTAGTAAAAGAACCACTATCAGTAGCCATTTTATGAATATGGTTAATGGAACATTTCTTATTAACCAAGGAATGAAAGTACTTAGTGTTATTGTCACCCTCCACTAAATGTTTGGCAGCCCTTTTTGTTTCCAAAAAGCTTCTTCCTGAATCTGAACCTTAGATAGCTCCCCTTTAGCTTCTTTAAGACTGCACAAATTAGCCTCAGAGGGATTAAACTGACAAAGATCCACGATGTTATTAATATTAGTCTCAGCAAGAAGAATGTTGTTAAACAAATTTTTAAAAACATTATGATTCCACCAATTCAACACTAACTTAAGCCTTTTGAGCTTAATTCAAAGTCTATTCATGCCACAAATAGAGTCATCAGGATAAACAGGAGCATTCCAGTTCACTTGCACAACATCAAGAAAGGAATCATGAAGAATCCACATATTCTGAAATCTAAATTGAGTAGGAATATTCATAGGGTTATTCTTAATATTAAAAAGCAAAGGAGAATGATCCAACAAGGTGCGACTAAGAAGCTCAACTTTGTTCAAATTAAAAGTGTTCACCCAAGAATTATTGAAAAGGACCCTATCCAATCTTTGCCACAAATGCCTCATGTGCCAAGTAAATCTGTTTCCCGAGTAACCAATATCCATGAGACTACAAGCCAAAATCATTTCATTAAATTCATCCATAGATTGATAAATAAGAAGAGACCCACCTAGCAGTTCATCCATATAAGAGATAGTATTAAAGTCCCCACCAACCAACCACGGGAGATTACAGACACTATTAAATTGCAAAACCCTCCTGTTATAACGAGAAGTTACAGCATAAATAAAAGAAGCACAACATTGTACATTTGAACTTTCAATATTACAATGGATCACTTGAGTAAAATCACAATGATATCAATCCTAACAAAATCTTCCCAAAAGATCCAAATTTTGCTAGCAATATTAGACTTAGCATTGTTAAAACCCAAATACCTAGCAGTTCTAGATAATTTATCCACAGAAATAAGAGGTTCTAATAAAATCAGAATAGCAATATTTTGAATGTGACATAAGTTTTTAACTCTAATCTTAGAAGAGGGGCAACCGATCCCCCTCACGTTCCAAATAATAATGTTAAACATAAAAAACATTAATGAGAAGTATGCGATCTAGTGCTTATAGGAGATTGTAAAATAACACTTCTAGGCTTCTTACCCCTTTTACCACAAGCCTTAGAGAAGCTAAGGTCATGATCTTCTCTAGCATAGCATTTAGCTAAAATATCAATTTCCGTATCAGTATAAGCATCAGAATGATAAAGATAAGATAACAACATAGTTTTATCATTTAAGTTACCAGTAGGCCCCTTAGAAGGCCTCTCATTTTCAATATAAAAAACACCATCCTCTAAAGATGTTAAAAACCATTCATTACCTTCCATAGAACCTTTACCTTTATCAAGCTTAGTGTTACCCGTCGGATCCTAAATTGAATGTTCCTCAATCATTAAATGTTCAGGACCAACTTGATGCTGAGAAGGCCCCGCCTGCTCAACCACCTCATTGTCAGTATAATTAACAGTAGCATGAAAATTTAAAGAAGAATTAACCATAGCTTGTGAATCTTGTTTCTCAATAATAACATTAGTATTGACATCCATGAAGTTGTTAACTTCTTCCACATTAGTATTATTAATAGTTTGAAAAGAATCAAAAACATTGAGAGGAGCGTTATGAACTATATTGTTAACCTTGTCTTGAGCAACATTCCCTTCCCCCACATAACTAGCAAAACCTTCCCCCACATCACTTATAGGAAGCTCATTAGGAGGAATGACTGACGGGATAATAACAGCCTGAGAAACAGGCTGCTGTTCCACCACATTACCAATAGTCAAGATACCATTTCCTTCCATCCCAATATGATTACTGTCATTTATCATATCGGCTTCTAGTACTTTAGAATGCTTGATATTCTCTTTTTCTTTCTTAAGGTTGGGATGTAGCTTAAAACATTCATTCAAGCTGTGCCCATGCATCTTACAGTGCGCAAAAAAATGGGAAAGTTTTCAAATTCTACCTTTTGAAAGTATCCGTTAAGTTTTGACCCAAGCCATATCTCATTGGGAAATTTTTTAGAGATATCCACCTCAACCAAAATCCTGGCCACAGACAGACGGGAAACCGAAGCCATCGCCTGATCCGTTTGCAACGGCCATCCAAGGATAGAAGCCAAACCAAACAAAATATGAGTATTAAAGAAATGTTGTCTAAGGTCAGGAAAAGATACCCACATCGGAACAATAGAAGATTCATGACGAACATCAAAACCGGGAGTCCATTTATGAATGCGCATCTAACAAGGTTAAATGTAGTAAGAACATCTAGAAAAGATCCTGCTACAATCCAGATCATTAATCAATTGATAGCCACATGCGTAGGATCAAGTAAACCAATATGAAAAGTACCAGACAGCTTAAGATTATAAAAAAACTTTCGGATCACATCAATGTTAGGTCTCTTAAGCACAAACTTACCCACAAGTGTAAGATCAAAGGACTTAGCAAGTTAAGCTACAATGGAATCCCCAATCAAAAGAGCAGGACACCCTTTGAACGAAGATTGAACAAATTTCGGGATAGAGGAAGAACTACCATCACCAGCTAAAGCATATTTAAAAGAACGGGGTTTACCATTAGGAACCGAAGCAACCGTAGGGTTAAATGATGATGGAGTCATCATCCCCCCAAAAAGAGGAACCTAAAGACAAACCAAAACAAAACATCGCGAGAAAACACTGAAAGAAAAGAAATCACCAAAAAACCACAACAAAAGGAAATCCACAAAGAAAACCAAGAGAACACTAGAAAAAAAGGAGGAAAAAAATCACCCGAGCAAAAACAGAGACAACACCAAGGAGGAAAGGTTAGAGAACACCAAAACTGCAAAGAAAACCAGCCAAAGAATGCCGCAGAGATGCACACATGGCCAAACCCTAGAATCAAAAGGAAATCGCCTCGAGAGAGAAAAAGAGACGTTTAATTAAAATTATGTTCTACTAATTTTGGTATCATGGGCTACTTGATATAGCTGGAGTACCAAATAGAGTTGTGAAATATTATCATATTTTTTTGTTAATGGTTATGAATCCCAAATAAAATTTTGGTGTGAAGGTAGGAAGATAGAGAATTTTTGAGTGTGCAAGAGAGAATACTCATACAGGTGATGATTTTGAGTACTATGGGGTATTATAAGAAATATTACACTCGGAATATCCTGGTCATAGGAACAATGCGTATATATTCAATTGTGACTGGTTTGATTCAATATATAATAAAGGTAGAAGAATACATCAATTTTACGGTACAGTAGAATTTAAGCATGGTAGGATATATATAAAGTTTGACCGATTTATCATTGTTAGCTAGATTAGCCAAGTATATTTTACTAACTATCGTAGTAGAGTATGAGGCAACCAAGTATAACTCGTAGTTATGAAGATGAATCCTAAGAGAGTAATTGAAAAAACTACATCAATTACACCAGCACATCAAGAAGCATTTATGTCAAACTTAAAATATCTTATTAATGATGTGGACAATCAAATTACAACAACTGAGAGAGAGTTGCAGTTAGAGGAAGTAGATTTAAACATAGGGGAAAGTTATGAGGAATCTGATATTGGTGTAGATGTTTCATCATATGAAAGTGAATCAACATAAGATAAATAATTTTTGACAATCAACTATGAATAAACAATTTATAGTAAAAATATTTTTTATATTTAATTTTGTTGTACTTTATTTATTTAATTCATGCACTATTTTATATTCAATTTTTTCTATAATTTATATTACAAATATTTCTTAAATGTTTTATTCATATGCCTCGAGGTGATGACCGTCACAAAGGATTGATATTGATAAAGAATTTATTTGGTAGGAGCAGCAATAAGATGATTGGTGGCCCATCCAACAGGCTTGTACGTATTAAGGGTATCTCTTTATCTCAGCTTACTACCGAGAGTTAGCCTAGCCCACCTTTACATACTCTTGCAGCCTGTAGCCCATAATTATACTCACTAGACCCACACTTTCCTTCGCTAGACATCATGCAGAGTACTTCCTTTTACCCATACTACCATCCCCACCATCGCATGGTGGCCCTCCTACATATCCATATCCATCATATATCCTATTTTACTATCCCCTACCACAACCTCAGCCCGCTACATGGTTACCTTGCACACTAGCTGCAGTAGAGCAGGCGATAGAGAGCCATATGTTGATTGAACCTGATGGCAATACATATGCACTAATTATATTTCAAACATGCAAATACAATTGAATACATTTTTTTGACAGCTAAAATATTTATTTTAGGTGTTATCAATCAATGAAACCAACGCATAAAATATGGGCCATTATACGGAACATGTATGATGCTCTTTATGTTTCTTAGAAAAATGTCCTAAAGGAAGTATAAAATATGTGGTTTAGAGAGTTTGACGGTACTTATTATATATATATTCTTTATTGTATGTTTTAAAATATAAAAAGTTTTTTTTTTGCTGCCACAACACAATGATAAAATTAGAAATAATTTTATGAAGCGTGGGTCGATTCACATGTGAGACGTATTTACAGACATTAGAAAGTCAGGTGAACGACCACTCTAAATTTGTTAGAGTGTATGGGCTGAGTTGACTAGTTGTTGGGTTAGCCCAAATGATAATAAGAGGAGGGACCAGAAAAGACAGAATAGAGCTTCTGATGTTGGGGGCATGGGTAGTTCCCTTCATACTGGGGGTTCTATTCAATATACCAAGCACAAAAGATGTTTGCTAAGGAATTTTAAAATCTTTTAATAATTTACTTTAATATGAATACTAATATATATCTATTACAGAAAGAGCTACTGGGTAGAGAACTTACCTTTATTGAATTGTATAGTCATGCCCACAAGTGGCTGGAGGGCCAGCAATAGGTTAATGAGTGAGCGAGGAGAGCTTATGTTAGTATATAAGTTTTTTTTTATGTCATATATAAATTATTTAAATTTTTATTAACTTTTATAAGAGGTATAAACATGACTTTGAGAGAGCCATGCTGCAGTAGGTGAAGGTTATTCGGGTGGATCAACAGAATATTCTGAGTGCCACACTTGGTTGCAAGTGGTAGGAGGAATGCATCACATCTTAGTATACAATTTATGATAGCAAGCCTATACATACAAGGGGTAGACATCTGGTGGCTCCAGCTTCTGAGCAAACACCCAAGAGTCTTTATATAGCCAACATGTAGCTACCCTTACATCCGAGCTAGAGCAGGTCAAGAAAGAACAAGCTGACTGGCAGATATAGATAATACAACAGATGCAGATGCAACTAACTCAGTTGATAGAGGAAATATGAAAGATGAGAGAGCAGTTTAATGGGAAGAGTACACCATCAACAGACGAGAATATTGAATAAGAGTAGATGTCATCTATTTTATTGATGTAGACATATGTAATTATTTGTTTATTGACATATTTACTTATATATATTTTGGACATCTGCAGTTGTTTATTATTAGATATTTATAATGATATTCATCTTGTTTTTGTTATTGTGTATATATTTATATTTAATATTTGGTGATATTCTTGATTAGAGGTGGATGTTTTGAATGTATATAGTACGGAATTATTTACTATACAGGTTGTATTGTGGAAATTAGTTTCAAAAGAAAAAAAGTTTTTTTTTTGTTTATGCTAAATGTTTACAGTGGATTTTTTGTCGGAAACACCGTCAACAACACGATATGATGAAAATAAAATGATGTTTCATGTGTATATTTATGCTGGAATTTTTGGTAGATATTCTGACGATAATATCCATCGATAATAGTTCGGTGAATTATGGTGGTAGATTATCCGTCAGCATTTCTGTCGTACAGTTTTCAACCAAAATTATTTGCATATCATACGCAAGAATAATATACCTAAAAGACACTATTTAAGGCGGTAGATTCCTATGAAGTAACAATCTTAATAAAATGTGTAAAAATATAATAAATTGAATCATCACATTACATGCAATATAATTCATATTCTTGCAATAAAATATTATTTCAAGATTATTTTACCTAATTGATTTCTTTATAAGTTATGCAAATCTACCCAAAATTTTCTTTCTAGTACATGCAAAAAATGGCATTTTTTAGATTTTTAAAGTGCATAAAAAATAATTTAAACATTAAATATTAAATTTTGTAAATTCCCTTTCTTCAAAACTTCAATCTTTAAAAGTAAGTTCAATTTTGATATCATTTTCTATCTGATGGGGAGGTGTATAACCTGCCTTTACTATGTTCCACATTCACGAATCTATATATTAAATTAAAAAAAACATACGTGATTTCAAGAAATCAAATATAATGTCATCAAAAAGCGACAACTTGTTTCAACTTCCATAATATGCCATGTAAGGAACTGCGTAAGATTTTAATGCCAATCTAGTAAGAACTTACTCTCATACCAATTTAAAGTATTTTTACACTATGGAAAGCTTATGACACACCCAAGAAGGGTGGTGAATTGGTGTGTATTTAAAATTTTTTGAAATGTGCTGAAGTTTTAAAATAGAATAAAAAACATTTTTTTCAAAATAGCAAAATAAATTGACTCATGTTCTAATTTAAAAAAAAAAAACCAAAAAAAATTATCACAAGTTAATTTTCTTAAAGAAATATCTTAAATAATACAACAACAACAACATCAAGCCTTTATCCCACTATGTGGGGTCGGCTACATGAAGTCTTTTTCTCCATTGTGTCCTATTAAAGGTCAAATTCTAATTTAAATCTAATAAAGAAAGGTCTTTCCTAATATTTTCTAACCAAGTCTTTTTAGGTATTCCACTACCTTTCTTAACATAAGTCAAATCTAATACCTCTACTCTCCTAACTGGGTCATTGGAAGGCCATCGTTTTATGTGACCAAACCATCTAAGGCGACTCCCTCTAATCTTATCTTCTATTAGAGCTACTCCAACCTTTTAACGTATATGCTCATTTCGTATCCTATATCTTACGGTAAAACCACTCATCCACCTGAGCATCCTCATCTCTTCATACTTAACTTAGTATAATGCTTCTGTTTAGTGGCCAACATTCAGCACCATAAAGCATTGCAGGCCTCACTACTATCTTATAGAATTTTCCCTTAAGTTTGAGGGGTACTTTTCTATCACACAACAAGCCCTATGCATTCCAACCATCCAATATGAATTCTGCTGATAATATCCCCATCTATTTCACCATCACTCTGAACAATAGATCCAAGATATCTAAAATGTATACTCTTATTAATGACTTGATCACCCAAAGTCACAATCCCCTCAATATGTCTATTACTACTAAAATTACACTCAATATATTCTATTTTAGATCTACTCAAGCGAAAACCTTTAGTCTCTAATGTTGACCTCCATAATTGAAGTTTACTTTCAACTCCCTCTCTAGTCATATCAACAAGAAGAATATTATCAGCAAAAAGCATGCACCAAGGTAAATCGTCTTTCAAATGTCTAGTGAGAACATCCATGACTAAAGAAAAAAGATATGGGCTTAAGGCTGATCCTTGATGTAACCCAACCGAAATCCGGAAATGAAAGTTTGCTAAGGAAGTTAGGCCCCTTATGAACTGGCTCAAGGCTAATTTAGAGAGAGATGAATTGGTATTTTTGAACAAAACTCAAACTTAAAACCAAAACCAAGATTCACCACAGAGAAAATACCACGTGAAAATTAAATGCGGAAATAAAAAAGGAAAGAACACACCAAATTTATAGTGGTTCCATCAAACCTTGACCTACGTCCACTCCTTGGAGGTACCCTCCAAGTATTGAACTAGACTAAGTTTCTCTGCTTTAGCCCCCATAGCTAGGCGGAGAAGCCCTTATAAAATCTCTTTCACCTTCCCCGGTGCGGCGGAGTCACCGGGTCCTTTGACACCAAAGAGATCTTCTTCTTCTGTGAACTTCCATCAAGACAAGTCTTAAATCCGACGGTATTAAGGTGCAAGCCTGCCGGAGCAATCATGTCGAATCCCCCTCCACACTCCCTTGAGTCCCCCTTCATAGGATCTTCTCCCTCTCTCAAGCTTCACCCGTTCCTCACTCCCTTTCAAACTCTCTCTTCAAATTTCCCCCAAAAGAATGAAGTTATAATGGCTGCCAAAGATACTTATAAAAGTGTCTTATCAAAAGCTTAAATAGAAGATCTCAAAATGAACTCATTAATGGAACTTGCTGACTTTATCGTCCAGCCAATAGAAATATCGTCCTGGCCGATCATTACAAAATAAACTCAATCAGCCGAGATGTTTTGGGATGATCAGAAGAAAATTGGTTACATCATCTAGGTCGATACAATATTGTCCTGGCCGATTAGTTCAAATCTAAGTACAATCATTTTGAACATCACCCGGAATAGATTCTGGCCGATCTTAATCGTCCAGGCTATCATCCTAGCCGATCTTGCAATCATCTTGGCCGATCTACTCGTATCAATCAACCTTAATTGCTTTTCATAATTACCAGATTAATTTAGGCATAATTGTGCTGCATCATCCAGGCTGATGTATAGATCATCCTGGCTGATGTCCTAAAATAAAGAATATCTAAATTGATCATGGCAACTGATTCTTTCTGATTTGAGCTTATCGTCTTGGCCAATACAAGGATCGTCCAAGCCGATCAACTTAATGACAGCTGCCTTAATGAGGATGATGCCCTAATTATGGTTTCTATTTTTGAACCGATTATCCAGGCCAATATAAATATTGTCCCATACGATGTTACCAAAAAATAGTAAACTCTAGGTAACAGACAAAAAATATCATGCAAAGTTACATAGCATCACGAGCCACACCAAATATAATAGGCTCAAGAAAGGAAAAAGGGGTACAAACTGACTCAGACCTAGTCTAACCAATCTTGAGCTGGTTCCAAATTGTTGTTTGATATTGTGGACCTGAAATCTCAGTAGATAATATAGTCGTAGAGATATAAGAGTGTTTTCTATCATCAAAATCATAATCCATAAAAAAAAATATCCGCAATAATCTCGCCCTTTTTGATGATGACAAACATTACAAGTTGAATTTACAAAAAGAAATCATATTCTCCTAATCTCGCCCTCACTAGAATAAAACTTTAAAAAATAGAGGAAAAATTTTTAATTTTTGAAATAAAAAAAGATACAAAAACAAAAATACGTTCTCCCCCTTTAACATTATCAAAAAGAGAAGGGGCACGAAAGAAACTCTTTTAAAAAAAATGAGTAAGTTACCTCTTAATTTTAATCAAAAACTTAGTAAGGAATGGATTCATAATGCATAATCCACTAAATGTTAGAAATTTAGAAATTGTTAATCCAAACTCAGTTTCTTTTAAAGGCTCAAAAAGTTTTCGATCCAATATCTAAATTAATGAATAAATTAGAAAAAGAAACACTAATTTTTTAAAACTTCTTTCATAAAATATATCTAATAGAAGATTGATGCAAAAATTAGTGAATCAAAATATAATTTTCAAGATCAAGTACTGAAAATATCAAGGGTTTTCTTAAGCTTTAACTAAACACGAAAAAAGTAAGCATACTCTTTGTGGGCTCATTTTATGCCTCTTATCAGTTTTTTGGCGCACTTTACTCATCTTTTACTTTTTTAATACACTTTGTCTATCTTTCTTAATTTGGCATCATTGGCCTTTTTTTTTATTTGTCATCATTGGCCAATTTTTTTTTTATTATTTTAGAGTATTTTACCTTTTTGAAATTTTAAAAGAAAAAGTAAACCCATTCTATTGACAAAGTGGACTACTTGATTAAGAAAATTTTGAGATAGATTAAGCAATTTGTAAAAGATTCCTATGCGATAGATAAAATGTAGGGAGATAAAAAAAGTTCAATTTCAAAATCCAATTTAAACAGAGATTGAGAGTCAAAATCATGAGTTTCCTTTCTTTGATTATTTTTAGAGAAGTCCACCACAACTTATCTAAGAATTCAAGAAAAATAAGGATAGACTTTTCATTTAAAAAAAATATCTTTAAAAAAGTGATATGTGTGTGTTAATTAGTGAAAACTTCACAAAAAATAACAACAAACAACAACAAAAAACAACACTCAAGTAAAAAAAAAAAAAGGAAACACTAAAAAAAAAACTAAAACATAACACAAAATAAATAAGTAAGGCTTTTAAACACCATCTAGCTCCTGGTCTGATGCTTCAGAAACTAGGTTTGCCCAAGAGATTTTTATATTCTCATTATTTGCCCTTTCTATAATTTCCTTATCTTTGCCCTTTTCTTTTGCAGGAAGAGTTCTCAAATTAGGGCACTGATTTTTCATGTATTTAAGCTTTCTACATCCAAAGTAAACAACATTAGAAGAAATATTAACATTCTTATAATTTTTACCTTTGTTCCACTTTTGTTGATGCTTATGCTTTGGACTTTTTAATTTGCTTGCTAAGTCATTGCTTTCATCACCAACTAAGCCACTTTCCTCCGAGTCTTCTTTAACACTATTATCTCACCTGCAGCCAAAAGTCGTTGATCCAAGCTTTGCTCGTAGGCAATGGGTGAGCCAATAAAATTATTAATAGAATATTCATTCAAGTTCTTTGATTCACAAATAACAACAACTTTATTATGAAACTTATCAAGTAGATAACGTAGAATTTTATTAACTTTTTTAAGGTTTGAAAACTCTTTACCTAAAGCATACAATGATGTAACAATTTGAATAAATCTAGTATACACGTCTAAGATCATCTCATAAGGTTTCATGTAAAAATGTTCATAATCATGCATTAAAAAATTCAACTTAGATTGCTTGATTTCACTTGTGCCTTCGTATATGGTGTGTAATTTATCCCAAATTTTTTTACCGGTAGTGCACGTGGAAAATAACACAAAATCTTCAGAATTTAAAGCAGAGAAAAAATAGTTCAAAGATTTTTCATTTAATTGAGCAATGATTCGTTCATCCCTATTACATTGATTAAAAGGATTATCAGGTTTAATTCCATCTAAAATACGTGACGATATAGAATAACCAGTTAAAATCATATGCCACATTTGATAATCAATAGACTGCAATAAAGTAGACATGCGAATTTTCCAAAAATCAAAAGTAATATTTTCAAGTCTGGTGATTGAATAACCTTCCACAATATTACAATTAGAAACATTAGCCATGGATCAAAATTTAAAAGTTTTCAAAAACTTGTTTTTATGAATCCCGCTCTGATACCACTTGAAAGTTCGATAGGAATGCTAAGCCCTTAAGAACTAGCCCAATGTTAATTAAGATAGAGCTGAATTGGTATTTTTAAACAAAACTCAAACTTAAAACCAAAACTAAGATTTACCACTGAGAAAACACCTTGTGGAAAATAAATGCGGAAATAATAAAGGAAACAACACACCAGATTTATAGTGGTTCGGTCAAACCTTGACCTACATCCACTCCTTGGAGGCACACTAGAAGTATTGTACTAGACTAAGTGTCTCTCCTTTAGCTCCCACAACTTGGAGGAGAAGCTCTTACAAAATCACTTCCGCCTTCCCCGGTGCGACGGAGTCAGCGGGTCCTTTAACACCAAAGAGATCTTCTTTTTCTTTGAACTTCCCTCAAGACAAGCCTTGAATCTGAAGGTATTAAGGTGCAAGCCTTCTAGAGAAATCGTGTGGATGATTCTTTCCATAATTACCATATTAATTTAGGTAAAATAGTGTTGCATTGTCCAGGCTGATGTATAAATCATCTTGGCCGATGTCCTAAAATAAAGAATACCTAAATTGATCATGGTGACTGATTCTTTCTAATTTGAGCCTATCGTCCTAGCCGATACAAGGATCGTCTTGGCTGATCGGCTTAATGACAGCTGTCGTAATGAGGATGATGCTCTAATTAGGGTTTCTGTTTTTGAACTAATCATCCAGCCCAGACGATGTTACCAAAAATAGTAAACTCTAGAGATCAGACAAAAAATCTTCTAATGTGTGTGTACAAAGTTACATAGCATCAGGAGCCACACCAAATACAATATACTCAAGAAAGAAAAAAGGGATACAAACTGAACCTAGTGTACCCAATCTTGAGCTGGTTCCAAATTGCAATCTGATCTTGTGGACCAAAAAATATCGGTAGATAAGGCAGTCGTAGAGAAATAAAAGTGTTCGCTATCATCAAAATCATAATCCATGAAAACAGATCTGCAACATGAAATACTTTGTCAAACCACCTTGTGTTTAAACACAAGTAATAGCTACTTCATATATATCTTTAATGATTTGAATATAAGCATTATTAAATCATTTCTTTTCAAGAACTTTCAATAGCACTTCTCTTTGAACTTTGTCATATGCTCTTCTAAATCAATAAATATCATATGTAGATTCTCCTTACTTTCTCTATATTTCTTTATCAAACCACTTATAAATATATGGCTTCCATAGTCGACCTACCCGGCATGAATCCAAATTGATTTTGAGAAATATTAGTATCACGCCACTACCTATGATCTATAACTCGTTCCCCTAGTTTTAAAGTATGACACATTAACTTAATTCCTCTATAATTCGCACAATTTTATGTATCACCTTTATTCTTAAAAATATGAATTAACACACTCATTCTCCACTCATCCGACATCTTTTTAGTCTTCAAAATAGTATTAAAAAGTTTAGCAAGCCAAGAAATTGCTTCATCTCCTAAGCACTTCCACACCTCTATTGAAATATCATCAGGTCCAACAGCTTTTTCACCCTTCATTTTCTTTAAAGCCTCTCTAACTTCAGTTTTACTAATACGCTGATAAAAATAGAAATCTTTATTTTCATTTAGGGTGCTAAGGTCACTATATTCAATCTTATTTTCATAATTTTCATTAAAAAGATTAGCAAAATATCTCACACACCTTTGTTGAACATCATTTTATAAGAAAAGTATTTTTTGATCTTCATCCTTAATACACTTCATTTGAACTAAATCATTACTACTCTTATCTCTTTGTTTTGCTAACTTATACATATATCTTTCTTTCTCCTTAGTATCTAATCTATTATATAAATCACTAAAAGCTAAAGTCTTTGCATCACATATTACTTTCTTAGATTCCTTACGAGCCTCTTTATATCTTTCCAAATTATCAGAATTTTTAAAATTAAACTAATTTTTATAACAAATCTTCTTATTCTTAATCTTTTCTTGCGCATTTGAATTCCACCACCAACTATTTTTACTATTAGGAGCTTTTCTCTTTGATACTCCAAGCACATCTTTTGCAATATTCTTAATATGACTAGCCAATTTTTCCCACATAACATTAGCATCCTCATGCACAGATAAAATCTTAAGATCTAAAATCTTACTCTCAAAAATATTTTTGTTAATATTCTTTAAATGCCCCCATCTAATCCTAGAATATCATTTTATTTTATTTTTTTATTATCTGCCCATTTATTTTAAAATCTAAAACTAATAATCGATGTTATGTACATAAATTTTCACTCGGAATAACTTTACAATCTTTGCAATCTAAACGATCTAATTTTCTTATAAGAAAATAGTCAATTTAGGTTTTATTATATCCATTTTTATAAGTGATGAGATGCTTATTCCTTTTCTTAAATATGATATTAGCAATTGAAAAATCATAAGCTAAACAAAAATCTAATATGGTCTTGCCACCTTCATTTGTTGTTCAAAAACCATAGCCACCAATAAAAACTCTACCAACATGTCCATTTAAATCTCCTCAAATAAAAACTCTTTCTTCTAGAGGTATATTTTGTAATAATTCTTCTTAGTCATTCCAAAAATTTAATTTAGAACTCAAATCCAAACATCCTTGAGGAGCATAAGCACTTATAATATTAACAATCTTATAATCAACAACAATCTTTAAAGCTATAATTCTATCTTCAATTCTATTAATTTTTATAACATTATCCTTCAAACTTTTATCTATAATAACACCTACACTATTTCTAGTATGACTCCTACCCGAATACGAAAGTTTAAATCCTAAACTATCAATTTCATTAGCCTTCTCTTCAACCCATTTAGTTTCCTGAATGCACAAAATATTTATCTTCCTATGAATCATAATATCTATTAATTCCATTAATTTTCCTGTAAGGGAACATATATTCCAAGTTCCTATCCAAATTTTAGTTTCATGTACTAGCTTCTTTGCCCACATCTGTCCTTGATGTGGGAACCCTTGCCTATTTAACACTGCACCCAGGCGCCGATGCAGCTGTCCTTGCACACTTATCACTGTATTCTGGCCATACATCACATCGCTTTCAAGGCTTAAAATGAAGCCATATTTATCTCTTTTTTTTTGGGGACATTTAGGCCAATTAAGACAAACTCACACACACAACGCATACACAAAGACTCGAACCCATGACTTCTTAAGATATTTAGAGTTCTAAATATCTTCAATAATGATATCATAAATAAATATATAACAAAGAAAAGAATTGCAAGAACTGAAAACTAAAGTAAAAAAGGAAAATCATATTTATAGTGGTTTGATCAAATTGACCACATTCATTTCCCATGTCTTCTACTCAAGAATTCTATTAACTCTATTTTTTTGCTCCCAGTAAGACAAAGAAACATTTCTCATTCAGTCGATAATACACTACTTATCTCTGAAAAAGCCTTCAACCCTCGGCTCCTAGGCTAGATCTTGAATCTATACACAGAATCTCTAGCACTGCTTCTCTTCTTGAGATGTCTTTACTCCCTAGCTTCTCATGTTAAATCTAAGGTCTATACACAGACTCTCCACAACTTCTCCCCAAGAATCTTCACAATAACCTCGAGAATTTAAAAAAAAAAAAAAAAAAAAAAAAACATAGATTGAGCTAAACAACTTTAGTGAATCTCTATTATAAATATTTTGAACTATTCCAAAAGCTCTCTCTAAAAGTCTCTCCAATCTCTCTCTCCTAGACCCTCTAGCAAATCCCTGAGAGCTCTGAAAAGAAACTCTTTAAAAACTCAGTGTGGAATTCATAAAAGAGCTTTTAGCTTTCTTAAAGGTTGGATATTTATATGGTTGCTCTAAAAGAAACCCTAACATGGCTATTTATTAAAATTGATGTCCTAATCATACACTATAATTGAAGGAACATATAGTACAATTAGTTAGATTAGCTTAAAACTCTTAAAATTCATGATCTCTTTGCTTGGGCTGCATAATACATATCATATAGTAAAATTAGTTCAATATGTTGAGTTAGAACACTAGTTTGGCATGTCTGATTTGGGGTGATATAGATAATCTCTCTATTTGTTTACCATATGTGATATGAATCGTATAGCAAAAAATTATATTTTGATTTCACCAATAAAATTTTTAGCATTAAAAGATAAATATCTTAAATATTTATACATTGATATCGTATAATATAATTAGTTCAAATTTAAATTTACCTATTTTTGGAATACCAAATAATCATAGGTATAATTTAAAATATCACATCACAAAAGATGATATTAATCGTACAATATGATAAATTATATGCAAAATTTAAGATTAATTTTTAATTAATTTATTAGCATAATTATAAGAACTCATAGTATCATCCAAAAGTATGATCTAGAATATAGTATAATTTATATGAGAATCAAGTGTTTTAATGAACTTTGAAATTTTTATTTTAATTCATTTTGTACTCTTGTTCAACTTTTTGTGGGTTAACCTGCTATATTTCTACGCAAACATAAGAAGACTCAAGACAATTAAAGATCGTATCAAAGCCGTCGAGTTGGGAAGCATTGGCACGATGCCTAGAGCTATATATATAAGTGTGAAATGGTATAGGCCACGTGCACGTGCAAAGGTTGTGGAGACAATGAGTTTGTCGTTGTTGCTAAGATCACAGAAGTAGTGGAGGTCATAGATGCCTTGTCCCAATTGGTAGATTTATTATTTTTTGTAGAGTTCAGAGGGCATTCTGAGACCAATAAAAAAGCATCATATCACTCCAAAAATATAACACGCTTGGTAAAACTTCGTACCAGCGCTCGGTACAGCTAGATACCGCTTGGTACCATGCGCTTTACCTGACGGGATAACCGTCCGGTGTCCACACATAAGAATAGCTCCAATTGGTGTTGTATGAATTCACTTGAATAAGGAAAATTTAAAATTAACAGAAAGTAATTTAAGGCGAAAATTCTTCATACTCAATCTCATGATAATATTTTTTTCCCAAAAAAAAAAAAAAATCTAGTGACAATGGGTCGGGGTGTCAATATTTGATACGATCCAAGATTTCTGGGTGCAGGTCAACTTGTTTTAAAAATGGGTTAGGTTTGGATGTCAAATTCGGATCCCATTGCTAATTCGGGTAAGATTTAGGTCAACCAAAAAGAAGCATGGCAACCCATGCATGCCCTTTGTCGCTCACTCATGCTAGCCTGCCTCACGCCCTCGCCACTTATCATGCTCGTGATCACCCACAAGTACTCACATGCTCACGATAGCTCTCATGTTGCGCTCACTTGCTTGCCTGAACAACTGTTCGCGCACTCTTTCCCACAGGCCTTTCTTGAATGCCTGCGGCCCCGCACTCGATCACCGTCACCCGAGTCAATAGGTCATGTCGAGTAAACCCATATTTGAATTGAATTGGGGTTAGGTTTGGTTCTATGACATGTTTCCTTAGTTGTGTCGGTTAAGATTGATATAGTTGATAGCAGGTCATTTTCTGCTTAAATCCAAACCTGACCCGAAAACCCATTTGATGCCGCTAATAAAAGGAAGCCTTGAATCTCTTTAACTAATCAAACAAAAAGTCTCCAAACATAATATAAAAATTATATGAATCAATTATTTCATCATGTAATGGCTTCTCAATGAAACATTCTTCTATTTATCTCTTCTTTATTCTTTTTCATATAAATAATAATTATATTGAATATAACTATGTGAGGCATCATGATCGGATTCATCATCACTATCATTTTTTTTTTTTTTTTTTTTTTTTTTTTTTTTTTTTTTTAATTAAAACCCACGAAGGGGCCTACGTGTTAAAATCAAAAATCGGTTACACAGTCCTTAAAAGGACCAACCAGCTAACTACTGCTCAGAAGAGCTACAATCCAAAAAAGAGAGAAAAAACCTAGAAGCCGGTCGGTCCTTATCCTATGATTACAAAATTGAATGTAAAAAACAATCGGGCTGTGAGACGACAGCACCCAAAAAAGGAAGATCCAATAAGTAGCATCCGGCACGAACTTCCTGCAAAACTTAAAAGAAAATAGAAAAAGTAGAGAAAAAAAGGAAAGAGAAGAACCTTGCAAGCAATACAGCTCCCAAGATAGCAGATATAAAAATGCCTGCAATAAATACTCCAAAAGAAAACATTAGAGTCACTCAAAAATGAAAGATTGGTAATAACTTTCAGATGATGCTTCCCATGTAAAACCAACTGGCAGAGAGTGAAAAAATTGATAGAACTCATCCTTTTAACATATTTCCCTCTACCAATGCAAAACTTGATTGTCTTAGAATGCCAGAATAAATTTGAAAAACAATACAAGCGGCCAGGACTCACAATCACCAGAAAGATCTGGGAGATAATGCCGAAAAGAAAGGAAAAGATATACCCAGGTTGAAACATAAACTCCATAAAAAAACTAAATGAAACTGGCAATCATATAAGCTCTGAAAAGAACATTAGAAGGGAAACCTTGCAAACACTTAATCCCGAATACAGACATAATTAAATAGCCTGAAAAGATAAATCCAAAACAAAATCTGGAAATCTTAGACAGCCAGACAAATTCGCAAAGCAAATCAAGTTCTCCCCAGGAATACCCGAGAGACATCTCCAGATTTTCATCTAAGTGAAAATTGCAATCATATAAGCTCTGAAGTAACCAAAATTTAGGTGACCTGCCAGAAATTCTCAAAAAAAGCACATAAATACAACCATAGTGAATCCAATTAATAGAGAGATTAAGCAATTCCTTCCGGATCATAATGCCAAAATAATAGGGATAAAACGGACTCATCCCGTAGTTAAAAACATAGTTACGGCCATGCCAATCCACCAACCAGACAACCATCTCAACCAGCTTAAAAGGTGGCATATCCAGGGCTAGAAAGCAAAAATTAGGACCTCCAAACCAAAAAAACAGCATACCATGAGGTCTGATGCCAGCAACAATAAACCCAAAAACCAGCCTCTTAGAAAAAAACAACCTGACGAAATGAAGTTTACTAAAAGAGCGATCAGCAAAACCCCTGGAATAACACTGAGCCGCAGTTAAGAGAAATTTGCCACAGAAACAAAAAATTAAGATCTTAACCATGTCTAATGTAGGGAAGAGCAGTTTTATCAAGGGTGATCATACCTTTCAAAAAAGAATTCAAATAGCAAATATTTAATTCTTGATAACACTCAAGAAGACAGCCAAAATTAGCCAACCAATCAGCACAAGCATTAGCTTCACGATAGATATGAGAAATATTAAAATTGAGAGAAGACAGGGAATTTTTAATTTTCCTAATAAGATAAAAATTTTGAGGATTCCCCTGAACTTGGTTATTAATAATCTGAATGACAAGCTCAGCATCGACCTCAATCCAAACATTTAAAAAACCCATCTTAATGCATAAATCAATACCAAGAGAAACCCCAGATAGTTCAGCAGTAATGACAGAATCAGTATGCAAAGGGCTGGCAAAGGCAGCTAAGACATTTCCCTCAAAGTCACGAATCATACCACCCGTGCCAGCAACAGTGTTTCTAATGGAACCATCGGTATTCAATTTCACATAAGGAAAACAGGGTTTCCTCCAAACAACAAATTTGGGCGAAGAATTAGAACCATTGTCACCCATTTTAATACCAAGGGAATCAACCAAATAATGAAAATTTTTGCAATTTTTAAAATTAAAAACATTACAGGAGGACAGATGCAAAATTTTATGATGGATATTAGAGATAATAACATTTGCATCCATCTTGGTATCACAATGTTTGGATTCATTTCTCGCTTTCCAGATGAACCATAAAATAAGAACAGGGATTAAATTTAAGATGTGACCCTTAGATTTAATCATCCACGCTTTCAATAACGAAAAAAGATCATTGTAAGTATCCTCGTGATTAAGTTTAGTCAAAACAAAGAAGTGATTCCAAACCTGCTTAGCTAAAGTCCCATTAACAAAAACATGATTAATACTTTCAATGTTAGAACAACACTGGCATTTAGAAGGGAAATTAAAACCTTTTTTCTGAATTAAAGTATCAACAGGGATAAAGCCTTTAAGACATCTCCAAGCTAGGATAGAATAAGATGTAGGAATAATGTTATGCCATAACGAAGAAAAAATAAGAGAAAAGTTGTTCCTATACCTGAAAGAATCCCAAACTTTGGTCATCTGGAAATTACCCGAAGAAGACAAATTAAAAAGAATTTTATCCTTGCAAAACAAATCTAAGGGAATCGGAAGAATCATATTAACAATAGAAGGTGGAATAACCTCCAAAAGTTTAGTAACATTCCAGCTCCCATTAGTAATAAAATTAGAAACTTTAATTTTATCTATAGAAGAGGTATTTAAAAGATTATCAATCGATAAAGGACCAATCCAGTTATCTTGCCAAAAGAAAACATTACCAGAACCAATTCCCCATTGAATGAAACGATCAGCTGTCCACTTGATTTTACAAAGTCTTTTCCAGATCAAAGAATCCGTAGCTTTATAAACACCAAGCAGAGGGTGAGAATCTTTACAATATTTAGCGTTCATAAAACGGGCCCATAAACTCTCATTAGATCTGAAAGAGAACCAGAGTTTATGAGAAAAAGCTTGAGTCATATCAGAAAGATTCTTGCAACCTAAACCACCTTCGTTATAGATGCCACAAACATTGTTCCAAGAAGCCCAACGAATACCATTGCTATTAAGTTTGGAACTCCAAAAGAATTTGTTTATCATTCTCTCAATCGGGATAACCGTCCGGTGTCCACACATAAGAATAGCTCCAATTGGTGTTGTATGAATTCACTTGAATAAGGAAAATTTAAAATTAACAGAAAGTAATTTAAGGCGAAAATTCTTCATACTCAATCTCATGATAATATTTTTTTCCCAAAAAAAAAAAAAAAATCTAGTGACAATGGGTCGGGGTGTCAATATTTGATACGATCCAAGATTTCTGGGTGCAGGTCAACTTGTTTTAAAAATGGGTTAGGTTTGGATGTCAAATTCGGATCCCATTGCTAATTCGG
This sequence comes from Dendrobium huoshanense, assembly GCA_016618105.1. Classification (NCBI taxonomy): domain Eukaryota; kingdom Viridiplantae; phylum Streptophyta; class Magnoliopsida; order Asparagales; family Orchidaceae; genus Dendrobium; species Dendrobium huoshanense. The sequence goes on along the minus strand of CM028347.1, from coordinate 68,201,133 downwards.
GTAAGATTTAGGTCAACCAAAAAGAAGCATGGCAACCCATGCATGCCCTTTGTCGAACATTATTCATCATCACTATCATTGATCATTTATGTACACATTTTATATACATAGGACCCTCTATACTTTACTAGTGATATTTTATGTATTAAGTGATATCATGTTTGGTAAGGTGTTATTTTCAAGTATTTTGAGTTAGTGTTCAATATGTGGTTGAAAGGCCATGTTGGGTCCCAAAGTCGACTAGCCTATATTTCAGGGTAGAAATTTAATATTTCTACAAAAAAGATAACTTGTATTTAATAATTTAATTATATAATACTTGGCATAAATTATAATAATACAATAACTAAACCAATAAGTTAAATACATAATTAAATGTATCCATGAAAGAGTCAATGAATACATAATATTTATAAACTAATATTAAGAATGTACAGATGATTTTTCACAATATAAGTTATAATATTTAAATAAATTAGATTTCATAAATAGTTTCATGCAATCATAAAAGTTAAACCAAGCAAAAGATAAATAATTAAATATATTAATTAGGTGATTTAATCGTAAGCTTAATATTAATTAATTAATCTACTCAACTACGTACACTTACTATATAATTTATTCAGTATAACAAAACTATATATACAAGCACCCATATAATCAAAACATAAATCAATTATAATGATAAAAATAAATAAATCATGACATCATTAAGTATTAATGATTTGAGCATGATTAAATAAATTATACTCAAATTAATTGTCGTGACTCGCTAATTTAGTTTAATATAATAGTTTTTATGGCTCTCCCACTTTCTAATATTCACATATAATTTGAGTTGTATCAACATTTTAAATATATATATTCTCATATATTAATTGCAGCGTAGTACAAATGATTGTTGATGATATAACATTTAAGAGTTCAAGTAAATATAAAGATGGTTAATGATATTTAGTTTCGTATAAAGATCCAACAGATATACAGAGAAAAGAATTGTGTAATAGTTATAAGAGTCATTAGAGTTTTTCATTGACATCCTAGGAGATAAAAAAAACATGGGGTCTAGCAGAGTTAAAATAATTCTACTATTGCTTGTCATCAATTACAAATGATGCCCTTCCGTGAGAAAATGAATTGATGCAATGTATAGAGCATATTACACGGTTGAAGTTGGATCAGCCCCATGTCATTTGAGTTGTCTTTGGTAGGTTATTTGATTGTTGTTTTGGTTATAATCTCTAAAATCTTACATGCATAGTGTGGAAGTTGGGTGTCAAACTTGATGTTGTTGGCCTGCATTGATGTTATAAGAGATGACCTATGTCTACATGTGATGGTAAGTGATGAAGTCGGTAAGCATTAGAGTAGCCTAGTGACACTGATCAGGAGATTATAGAGAGGAGGACTATAGATAGGTAATGGTATTTAGAGGGCCATGGTTAGGCAGCAGTCGCGTCAAAGGACCATAGTCAGTGAGTGATAGATATTCGAAAGAATGTAGTCAGACAATGTTGATTGGAAGATCAAAGTTCAATGATTGTTGTCAGAGTAATGCAATCGGGTGATTTGGTTTAAGGACTTAGTCTATTGATGGTGATCAAAAGATTGCCGTTAGAGGACTACAAAGGTCAAAAAGACCACAGTCCGGTGATGATGGCGTGATGACTGTAATAAGGTGACGACGGTTAGAATCTCAATGCATATTTGAATTTAAAACTTTCAAAATTATATTCAGGTGCACTTCAAAAACAAGTATTAGTAAATTTATAGGCAATTTGAGCATCTTAATAAGAAGAACCAAAGGACACCAAAAGTGGTCTAATCTAAACTTGAATGAGACCAAATTAAGAGCCTAGAGAATAATTAGAAACCTTAGGAGATTAAATAGATGACCAAATGGTCTACAAATTCAGAATGCTTATAGATAATTGAGGTGCTCAATGATACAAATCCAACAGGCTTATGAAAACCTTCATTGCATACAAATATTTTAAAACAGATTAAGATGATGCCACAAATTTATTACCATTAAATTATGTAATATATATATATATATATATATATGTGTGTGTGTGTGTGTGTGTGTGTGTGTGTGTGTGTGTGTGTGTGTGTGTATAACAGTTGGACCACTTAAATTAAGCATGTCATAATCAATGAACTATGTCAAGTATGCATGTCATTCATACTATCATGATAAAATGCAACAATCATTCATCATTTTAGCAATTTATACATTTGTATTCAAATTAGATAATATACCTAAAAATGTAGAAATACCTAGCAAAACCTTGATATGATTATATCGGAATATGTAGAATTGGTAGACCTACAACATAGTGCAAGATATATGGTGAGAACATTCTACAAATGAATATATCATGATTTTTTTAATGGTCAATTAAAATATTATAAATCATATAAAATCTTAAAATCAATGATATCTAAAGTATGGCAATGATAACCTACCTCGATATGAACAATTTTCCTTTTTTTTTGTCCAGCAAACAAAATCAATTATATAATCCTAATCTCCTCTTTTTCTCTCTTCCTTTGCCACTTTTCATCATTTGTTTATTTCTTCTTCACCAAGACAACTAAGGAATTTGGGATGGGTTTAGGGAAAAAAATATCAATATTCACATAAAAATACTAAAATTTGCCTAGCACAATACCATCATTCTTCCTAGCATTATATTGCTCATCGAAGGAAGTGTCAAGAACTTTAAAACAAAGATCTTTGCACCACATTGATACTTCCCAGATCCATAGCTCTTCTTCGCAACACCTAACCGACATAGCTCCCATTACTTAATGTCAATGTGCTAACCAATATATTGGGTAGTATTGCCTTTATAGTGTCACTAGACCACAAGGGAAAATGTAAACTTGACAGTTTCCTCCAAAATTTAATTCTCATGCCCCTTTTTAAACCCAATTGAACATAAGAAAGAATTTAAATATTTTACAAAATATTATTAGAATTGAACATTCTTACAAATCTTACTAGGTCCTATTCAGGTCATCAGATATTCTAATTATATTAAAAGGGGTTATTACACTAGACCACTATCATATGAATACAGTCCTTCCGACCTCTTTTTCTCACCAATTATGGTCCTCAAACATCCGCTGACTATCTCTCTTTGACCTCCATCATCCACTGATTATAGTCTTCTAACCACCATTGTTCGACTATGTTTTTTTTAAACACCATCGCCTGAATATAGTCGTTGGATCTACAACCTCCTAATAAGTATCACCAAGCTATTCTAATGCATACTAACTTCATAACCTAATATCACCAATAATGCAAATGTAAGCTATTACTTAAATATTAGTGCTAAACATCAACATTAACTTTGACTCCTAACTTCATAAGAGGGATTTATTCTAGATTTTTGTAACATGGATCTTCCAATTTTTATAATAGAGTTTGCCTTATATAATGATTTCCCTTGAGGAATATCATCCTTTGTAATCAATGATAAATATTATTTGAATCATTTTAACTCAATTAGGCCCCGTGGTTTTTCCCTTTCATGAGGTTTCCGCATAAAAATTCTAGTTTATCTTACAACTTATGGACTACTCTCTTTTATGAGCATATGTGTATGTTTGAACATCATAACATGCTAGGAAATAAAAAATCTTTAATCTCACTACTGACATTAATGTTCTAACAAGCAATAGTTTAGAGTCATAGGTAGGATCCAATTGTTTGCTTTGGAGGCAACCTTTGCTAGAACCTCAAAAGGTCATTCATCTTAATGCCCAAGCTTGATCGTAGTGATGAATTCCATTTACTATATATCATTTTATCAGATCTAAAAGAAGTATTTCTAGTTTGAGTGTAACCTCACTTATAACTTTGAGTGGACCTCATCCAATGCAATAGCTCTCAACTATCAACCATTGTTGCATGAATTTTTATGGGAATTAAGTAGATCAAGACTGTGGGCAACTTTGGTTAGAACCTCACAGGGATGTTGATGTCAACATATTAAGCATAGGTATAGCCAAGCAAGTTATTCCAATTCAAACATAATTTTGTTGACAATCATCTTTCAAAATTCTTATAATAAATATGAGGATATTACTAATAAAGCTTCATGAAATCTCAATATGTACTCTAGGTCCTCAGCTTGACTTCTACTCCCTAGGTAGGATCATACTCTTGACCTCAAAATGGAAATAACAGTCTAAAGATAGATAAAGCATCACCTTTGATTAGAGATACATGTAGCATTCACCCGTCCTAATTAAAGTACACTCAATCCCAGAGAAAGTCCGTTCAATATTTTTACACATGTTAACATTATGACCAACACTCTTAAAAAATAACCTCACATAGTTTAAACATTCTTGGTGGATTTATCTCAACCACTTTCCTACAAGTCAATGCCATCGAGCAATGTTATGACAACCAATCTCAGGTAAGTCAAAAAAAAATTGTGAATTTCCCTCAATATTTTCAACACTATTTTATGTAATTAAGTATATTTTTTTGATTTCTCTCAATCCCTTTTGCCACAAGTTAAAATTTAGGGTGACACCATATAACAAAATCCTATGGAAGACACAATTCATCAAGATCATTTCTAATATAGATTAGGAGCTTGATTCAAAAAGATATTATATGTGAAGCCTGACATTGTCATTGTGTAATGTTAATCATGCTTATACATAGAAAAAAAAAAGATGCAAGCATACATAAAATTTTAATATTCTTGGGGATTAATTTCACAAAATATTTGAACGCTATTGAGATACCATTAGTCATAATCTCACTTTTAGGAGCTCAATTATAAACATTAGTTAAGCTAGAAGTACTATATTTCATGGGTTATACAAATAGAAAGATTTTATTCTAAGGTTGTATACAAAACCATTGACTATACATTCTATTAGCATACATTTTTCAACATCAATTTTGATGATTTATCATAAAACCATCATGCACTTGACACGAACTTTATATAGGTAGCCTCTTCTCCCATGAATTTTACCATAATTCTCAAATAAATAAATAAATAAATAAACTCACCAGCTTCATGTCACTTATGATTCCAAAGGTATCAAAGAAAAATCTTATTTCTCGCATCACATATAATTGAGTATAAATTTTCATAAGAATAGTGGGTCTTTAGCCTTAAAAATCTTGTTTTCATGATGTAGATATTCATTGTATCTTTCAAGGGAAAATATGGACATCATTATAAGAGATGAAATTCTAAATCACCCAAAATTTGGTTCATTCAATAAGGGACGTTAACACTTTTTTTCAAATGAAGATTGAAGCCTCATTAGAGGGCTATGATGTCATGCCTCCGAATCTTATTTAGAAGAATGGGATCTTATTATCTTTTACTCATTCAACTAGATCTTACAATTTCATAGAAACAGTGGAAAGCATAATTATATTTATATTTATAACTTTTATTATTTAATAGAAGCCTAAAATAACATATACAATTGTTATGATGCAAAATAAACTAGCTCATCTCAATGAATACATGACTACAAAAAAAAACTGAAGAACTCAGCAACTCAAAACATCCTTTAGCTTCATTGTCCTTACCTTAAAAAACATATAAATATTATATAATGAGCATAAAAGTCCAACAAGTTATCAATATTTATAGCTTAAATCAATGCACATAATCAATCATATCTTATAAATAGCCATTTATCATATAAATAGTCATATATCATGTCAAGTGGCATATAAGTGTCATATCGGTCTGCCTACTTATCATTCATATTTCTAATGTCATGCAATCAATCAGCATTATAATCACTATTATTAATTATCTGATTGTAGTATTCAATTAATTTTATCTATCAACTATTATTTCTCTCCTTTATCATATCATATCAATTAGTAGTCACCAACCTTATCCATCTTATCAGTGCATGTATCTGCGTATTATTTACTTTAATAATACTATCTATGTTTGTATCATTAATATATGATTTAATATGATAGCACATCCATCTTTAATGTAGTATTTTTATCATTTTATCAATCAACAATCATTCTCATCATTTTTTAATTAGATTAATTATAATTATAGGTGAATTTCAATAATCTAGAAAATTATCAGTCTCTACTTGTTGGCATAATTGATCATCAGTTATAGGCTACAACCTAAATAAAATTATAAATCATCTTTGATGGAAAGCATATCAGTCCACCCTCCTATACAAGATATAACATTTTAATAACAAACGCATATAGCCTTCATTGTTTACATGCAATGCAACATGCATCATGTATCAAGAGTATCATTTGCATATATGAAATCCAATAATTCATGAAATGAAAGAAAATTCATAAAATATATATGCTTTAACTTCAAAAAATCATAAATATCAATTTTTTCAATTAAATTCAATAATTCTCATAATAATGATCTCTATAAATTATCAGAAATTACATAGTGAAAGTTCAAATAAATGGGAGATATCACCTATTTATTACTTTTAAGAGAGAGAAAATATACTTAATGCAGAATCAATAAAAATAAATATAGAGTAAAGGTCACTTATTATGATTAAAAACAACTTTTTTAATAAGAACAATGGACATTAAATCCCTAGAGAGCTTTTCTCTCATCTCTCTCTCTTTCCTCCCTTTTTCTCCTCTTTTCTTCCCTTCTTAGCCAAGACAAATGTATGAGGGAAGGTGGGCTGATGGAAATGTTATTTAGCTTAAATATATAATAAAACTAATTTTAGTGTCTGACGCCATATAGCCCAAGATACCAAGTGGGACTATGCTACGTGCCTCAATAATTATTATAGAGCATTGGTATTGTGGAACTTCTAAGCATCGGGCACTATGAAGCATAGTGTTGCAGTGCTCCCCTTGGAAAATTTTCATACTTTCATTTTAAATTACTTTTTAAATGCTTGGGTTGTAGCATATGGTATCTCATGATTTTCATCTTTAGATCGTTACCATCTCACTTCCATCATTGGTGTAGCACTATACTACCACAGTTAAGGCAATCACCATCTGATTGCCCCTAGTACAACATTGCTATCATATTACAATCATCAACTAATTGCCTAACTAATGTCATTGGCCATTCACCAACTCATCACCATGGTAAAATCACCATCTATCGCCACAAACAACCACCCAAATTCCACTCGACTACTATTATCAACACACCAATTGATTTCCTTCTATAGATAATCACCCCTTGATCATCACCATCGACATTCTACATGATTGCAAAGTCGGTATTCCACCGACCACCTTCATTGTTAAGTGCCTCAATTAAATTTTTGTACTTGGCCACCACTTTTAGTGCAAAATCTAACCACCACCCTTGACCGGCTATCTTTTCCAGCCATTGTGAATGCCATGATCATCTTTAATATTCTTTAAATTGTTAAAAAAAAAAAAATTCCTCCTTTTATAAAGAAGAATCAAAGCCTCCTTAGCGAATAGTATTTACTTCTTTTAAGGGGGAGAATTAGAATATATGTACGAGGCTTGTGTGTTTATTGCACTGATCGTCTTTAAAATATTGCCAGACAATTTTTTTTATTCTTTTTTAGTAGAGCAGTAGATCCTGTAAATGAGGATCGAGCCTTTCTTTCCGCAAACAATCTTTAAATTCCTGCGAAAAAAACTTCCCATTAATTTATAAGAGAAATTTTGATCAGATTTAGGAGAATCATGCCTTCTTCCCTATCTCCAAGTGGAAGTATTTATATATTTATGAAGGAGGAAATATAGACTTTTTTAAAGATTTTTTTTTATTTTATCTTATTTTTCTGAATTTATTTAAGGACAAATTGGATTTTTTTGCCTATTTTGAAAAAAAAAATTATATAAAAATTATAATTAACTGCTCAGAGCCCATACTTGGCTGAACCAATGCCTAAATTTAGGTCCCCAGTATCTTGCCCACTCTTCTCCACCCTTGCAAAAATACAAAAAAAAAAAAAAAAAAAAAAAAAAAAAAAAAAAAAAAACAAAAACAAAATCAAATTCAAAAGTGCCGGCTCTAGGCTCCTGCATGACATAGGTGGTTTCCCTAAAAGGGGTTCCCATTTAGTTGTAAAAGAAAAAGGAGGAACGTCCCTAGAGCATGTGTGCGTTGCCACAACAATTTGGCTGGTTAAGCCAGGAACACTTATGCCTAGGTTAGATTTTGTCTTGGTTAGTCCAAATTGGACACTTTTGGAATCCACATATTTTTTTAATATTTTATACTCAATTTTGACACTTCTAAAGCCTAATGGCGCATTTAATATCAATTTCAACAAATTAAAATTTTTTAAAGCAAACTCGTATGATATTTTTTAATTCGATTGATACACTGACTTCTTAAAATGACAAAATTATAAATAAGCAGATTTTACTTAGCTTGCATCTTCGAGGGGAGGTCCAAATTGATGTTCAAGGTACGATTGTGCCACATAATTTTTCTGAATCATAATTTTAGTTTGAAAATATTTTTAAAATGATAAAACATAAATTTTTGAACTCCATGAGTTTTAATGCCCGAACATAGGTGGTAACTGATATGTCACCAAAAGTTGCTTTGATTAGTCACAAATATTGATGCATATTTGAATTAGAAAGTTCTAAAAAAAAATTCAGGACCCTTTGAAATCCAATTTCACCAAAATTATTGTCAAACTAAATAACCCCACAAGATGAACCTAACAATATTAAATGTGGTCCAATCTGAGCCCAAATCAAGAGCTTAAGGCATAATTAAAAATTTGTGGATATTAATTGGATAGCCAAATAGTCTCAAAATTTTGCATGCTTATAATCAAATCAAGTGGCTCGATGAGACAAATATAATGAGCCTAGGATCACTTAACTCTGACATGGTTAATGTACTAAAATGCTTAAAAAATATTTTGTGATCAAAAAAATGAATACATGCTTCTTCAGGATTTTCCCCATATTTACAAGGTTGTCCACTCTCAAAGACTCATATATGCATGCCTAACTTTTAGATGGAGTTGTGATCTTGGAGCTTGGAGCTTGGGCCTAACTTTAGCTTCAACTCTAAAAGAACTCTAAAGCATAAAGGATATTATAGCACCACCCAAGCACCACCATCAGGCCCCCACCCAACTGTTACTAATAAGCCATCACCAGCTGATCAATATGGTTTTCCAACCATCATCTCTTGGCTAAATTCCTTCGATCTCCATCACTCATTAATTGTAATCTTTGAACCACTATCACCTGACTATGGTTATTGGACCACTATTGTCCCATTAAGAACTCCCAACCACCCATCGCTCGGTTATGGTCTTCAAACATCCTCTCCCATAAACTATGGTTTTTTAACCACTATTGATCATTAGCTACTATCCTAAGACCAAATTCATCAAATTGTAGCTAAATACCTCCTAACATAGTTGTCTTCTTATGGTCATCTGATATGCATTACTCAACTATGATCTTCATATCATTGTCACTTAATTATGGTCCTTTTGATGTTTGTTACTCGTCGACTACTATCCTCTAACCTCCAAAGAGCATCTACTATGATCCTTTGAACACTATTGTATGTTAACTATGGTCCTTTGACCACTATCACCCTCCTAAAACCTCTCAAACCATCATTTTCCAGCTATAGTCCTTCAGCCACCATCAACTGACTACAATTCTCTGGCCAATATTACTCGACTAAGTTTATTTAGCCTTTTTATATCCTAATAAATTGATAGTTCTTTGTGGAATCTAATTGTGTCAACAAATTAGGTTGTAATGTTGACCATAACTCAATTCTATCAATCGAGCTTGTTGAGAGGTTACAAGGTGGGTCTCCCCCAACTTGGGTTTTGGGCTTTACCCCCGAAAGTTTTTTTTTTTTTTTTTTGTACATTAATACATCCTTGTAACTACGAAGCTATGAACTCGGCCTAGTTGGAGATAGAGATCAAAGCATCAAGGCAATATATATCAATCAGGTTGGAGATAAAGAGTGAAGTGTCAGTTGTGCTGTGAGTTGGACTGGATAATTTTCTTTCTCGTTTTTCTTTCTTCACACGAAAGGCTGTGTCCCCTTGCTATAATCTGTGTGTCTCCTCGCATATTCTATGTAAAGAATGGCATAAAAGTGAAGGCATATAAGCAGAGAGTGAGAGAGAAGATAGATTTGTATAATTTCTCCCAATTTTTATAGTGAATTTCATTGTGTGGTGTGGCTCAGTGATTTTTTTACATATTCAAGTTTTTCCTCATTAAATCTTGGTGTTCTTTCTTTTCATTGCATTTTCTATTTCTTATTTATTTTTGTTGTGAGGTTATATTTCCAACACCAACATTACATTGCTAATGTTACGCCTACTAACTTCATCATCTACCATCACCTGTATTGCCAACGTAGGTTGTTACTTTTAAAATTTGTGTATGATATAAAAAATAGTTTTGACTTCGAACTTTAACCATAGTATATATGCTGGATTTCTTCCATAGATCTCTTCTAATTTCAACAATGTAATATATCTTGTATCGATGCCATCATTAGTAATTGATGAAAAGAACTAGTAGAATTATTTCAACAGGATCAGGCCTGTAATATTTCTCTTTCCTTTGTTTTTCATGTGAAAACTCTAATGTATTTTATAATTATTACACTTCTCTCTTATCTATGTGTATTAGATCTTTCTTTAAAAGATAGAATATCAAAATCTCTCTCTCTCTCTCTCTCTCTCTCTCTCTCTCTCTCTCTCTCTCTCTCTCTCTCTCTCTCTCTATCTATCTCTTATTGCAACTCGGGCTTCCGAGTTTATGATTTTGATGATAACAAATAATATTTATTAATCTTTTATTTCTCCTAGTATATGTAATGCATATTTCTTTCTATGTTGACTAATATTTCAGGTATACCATGCACCGTACTTTGAAGTTTCAAGGCCCAAGATTGTGTAGAATTGGTTGTATTAAATGAGTCTGTAATTTTATTTCTTGAGTCAAGCCTTGTAATGATGTATGTTAGATTGGTGACCGTGCACACACACAGAGGGAGCAAAAAATGCTTTTAAATATTTTAATTTTTTATGTAAATCGTACTGTACGATCTGTATCATACTGTACGATCTGGTGTAAAAGAAATAAATTAAGATATTTTTTTTTATTGAAAAAATTATTTTTAAATATAACTAATCTTACTATACGATCACCACATTATACTGTACGATTTGTTATAATCAAAAAGCTTACCGTCCATTAAATTAGACAAAGACTTAAATTTGAAAAGTTGTTCTAATCGTACTGTATGATCATAATCATACTTTACGATGTTTAAAACTATTGCGTAATTTAATCCTGAGATTATTCAATCAAAATGAATAAAATTTAATATTTTGATAGTACTGTAAAAATTGGATCATACTGTACGAACTGGACATCGTATAGCACATCGTACAGGACATCGTACAGTACTAACAGGTCAATTTCTGCATCGTACTGGACGATATTGCGATCGTACGATACGATATTTGATGGCTGAATTGAGTTTTTTTAGGGTTTTTTTAGCCCTCTATTTAAGAACTCTCTTAAGAATTTGTAAGAGTTTTTGGCATCCATTGGAACTTCATTCTTTCGGAGAAAACTTAAAGAGAGGACTTGAAAGGGAGAGAGGAAAGGGTGGAGTTTGAGAGAGGGAGACGATCCTAGGAGGGAATTTCAAGGGAGTGTGGAGGGGATTTCACACGGTCGTTCCAGCAAGCTTGTACCTCAGTACCATCGGATTCAAGGTTCGTCTTGAAGGAAGTTTTGGGAAGAAGAAGATCTCATTGGTGTCAAAGGACTCGGCTCCTTTGCCGCACCGGGGAAGGTGAAAGTGATTTTGTAAGGGCTTCTCTGCCTAGCTGTGGGGGCTAAAAGAGAATCACTAAAGGTTTAGTGTAATACCCAGAGGGTGCATTCGGGGAGTGGACCTAGGTCATGGTTTGACCGAACCACTATAAATCGGTGTGTTCTTTCCTTTATTATTTATGCACTTCATTTCCACATTCATTTTTATTGCGATTAATTGGGTGGGTGAAATTGATGATCTATCTTTTTATTGTGAATGAAATTCGCTTCCGTATAAAGTTTTAAGAAGATATTTCTTTTTGTTAAAGAAGTTTTAAATCATCCAATTCACCCCCTCTTGACGCATCTAGTAATTTCATCTCTCTCTCTCTCTCTCTCTCTCTCTCTCTCTCTCTCTCTCTCTCTCTCTCTCTCTCTCTCTCTCTCTCTCCCCCCCCCCCCCAAATATTTTGGCTTCTAATAATATCTATAAAAGATGAACTTCATATTAAATACATAAAAGCAAAATAAATGATAACAAATAACTGAAAAATATCATTAAGTCTATACTTCTCTTCAATTATTATCTTGTTCTGTAGAATAAGTTACTAAACCAATATCACTCAATAAAATTACTAAACTAACATCAGACAAACAATAAAAGTCCTAAATAATGTTATAATAACAAAAATATTTATCTAAGAATAATAAAGTTGTGAATCATAAACAAAAGGAGAAAAGTCCAAACAAAAGCATACAACTTTTAAATTGATAAAGCATTAGAATTATTTAATTAAAAGAATTCGGTCGTTTTAGCTATAGGTTTTCTTTTTTATTATTTTGCAATAATGAGCCTATTTATCAAATAATATATTCACTCTGAAAAAGTATTAATATTTTTTTATATCATACAACATAAAATATATCACTACTGCACTTATCACGTGAACTTAAGAATATTTATTTATTATGGACGAGTCGATTTAAAGCTTCATGAAGAAGGCCACATGCCTGCTTGATAACAATTTTTTATTTTGTTGCATAGATTATAAAAAATATTCCATATAAAATTTAAATTCCAACCTTTAAAATTTTCACACAAAAAAAATCATAAATAACATTTAAATTTTGCCAATTAAGAAATTTAACACTCAACTATCTTTATCTATAACTAATCACTAAAGTTTCCTATAAATTACAATCATTTTTTTTTTCATATCTTTCTTATTAAATCATGATTTGATGATTTCACAAGACTATACAAGAATTTGATACTTAATATCAAAATCTATATGCTGATTTTAAAAATGAAAAAAATTATATGATCTAAGGCTTCATTTGGGACTGTTTTTGAACTGCTTTCAAAAAAAAAATATGTATAAAAGAACACTTTAGAAAACTATAAAAAAGCTTCGTTTGCGACAACATTTTTGCTTCTTTCTAAAGTAGTGTTTAGTACAAAAATTTATATTTTAATTATTTTTTTATTTTGGAAAATTTTCTTACTGTTATCTTAAACATTTTTTTAGCACAAATATTTCAAATTAAAAAAAAATTGTACTACAGAGTTGTTTTAATAAGATGTAAGAAAGTCATTACAAAACAAAGACTAGGGTTTCATTTTTGACGGTTTTATTACTGTTACATGAAACAACTTTTTAGTACCAAAAATTCAATTAAAATTTATTTTTTACTAAGAAATTGCTTCATAAAGCAGTAAGAAAGCTAACCGAAATAAAGTCTAACACTTTATTTGAAAGGACTTGTTATTGTTTCTTAAATTATTTGTCTAGTACGAAAATTAAATTTTTTGCACTATAAAGTTGTTATAAGAAGCAGAAAGAAAATCGTCCCAAATGAAGATTAAGTCTATGACAACTTTTTTTATTGCTTACTAAAACAACTTTTTAGTATAAAAATTTCTAGTTCAAATAATTTTTAAACTTAAAAAAATGTTTTATAAAACAATAAGAAAGTTGTCCCAAACGAAGCCTAAGGATAGCTTTTTTGCTGCTTCTTAAATCAGCTTTTGAGTATAAAAATTTCAAGTTTTATAAAAGAATTAAAGTTGTTTTAAGAAGCAATAAAAAATGTGTCCCAAGTGAAGCCTAAGGCTTCGTTTGGGATGCCTTTCTTACTGCTGCTTAAATCAGCTTTTCAGTACAAAAATTAAAATTTTTTGCACTAGAAAGCTGCTTTAAGAAGCAATACGAAAGCCGTCCTAAACAAAGCCTAATGCTTTGTTTGGGACGGCTTTTTTATTACTTTCTAAAACGGAGTTTTAGTACAATTTTTTTTATTTTTAAACTAAAACTCCGTTTTAGAAAGTAATAAAAAAGCCATCCCAAACGAAGCCTAAATCTCCTCACAAAACCGCATATTTTCATGCTAAAAGGACAACCGAGAATTCAAGGGACTTTGTCTCTTTGCCATCAATCTAAATTCAAATACCTAACGAATAATTAATACAATTATATTATAATAAAAAACAGCTTATAAGGTTTTCAAGCTAAGTTTAAGTTTAAGCGAATTGTATATTAATATCGCTTATATAGATCTAAAGAAGATTATTCAGATCTCAAAGTAAATGATCTAAAAAATTAGAAAGGACCTGTCATTTATTTTTAAAGAAAGGATCATAATTTTAAACTATGTGCTGTATAATCTATCGTTCATTACGAATGAAAACTTTAAAATAAATCAATCTAACTGGTTTAGGTTGATATTTAGGGTCTATTTGGAATTACTTTTATTATTTATTTTTATGTTTAAAATATATTTATTTAATATTTTTTATTTTTATCCATATACTTTTTTATGTTTAAAATATATTTCTTTAATATACTTTTTATTTTTTATTTTACTTCTCCTTCACGCATTGCAAAAAACCGTACATAATAACATAAATTTAATCTTATTAAAAATAATTCATTCTTGAACAGCTGGCCACGTGACCAAATATCTTTAAAAATACAAAATTGTTGATTATTGTTATTTTGTGAGTGTTTAATCAATAAGATACAAAATTTATTTAATTAAAGCACTTTATATCCATGTATATATATTTTTAGATTTAGGTTTCGTTTGGAACCACTTTTTTATTGCTTTTTAAAATAAAGTTTTAGTACAAAAATTAAAGCCTTAGGCTTTGTTTGGGACAATTTTCTTATTGCTTCTTGAAGCTACTTTCAAGTACAAAAATTAAAAAATTTGTACTGAAAAGCTACTTTAAAAAGCACTAAGAAAGATGTCCCAACCGAAACCTTAATTTTGATTGGAAGTCATACATTTATGTATATTTTATCAAGAGGTTTTCTAAATTATATCTCAAAGATCTTATACACCTATGTATTTCGGTTGAAATTTCATTTTTTTTTTTGTGGCATGAAATTTATCATATCAAGGACGATTCTCAATGCAAAATTTGGTTTGAAATTGTTGTGTTTCATCAAATATTACTTTTCCATTTTCATCGACTTTGTCTCTCAGCTCTAATTTTCTAACCATCGTCGTCAGTTACAGTCTCCTGATCACCTTTGTCAAATTATTATCACTTAACTTTGGTCTCCTGACCAACATTATCTAGACCATCATCGACCACCTTCTCATGATTATAGTCTCTCAATTATTGATGCCCAATTATGATCTTCTAACCGCTATCGATTGACTATAATCTTCAAACCATTATTACCCGACCACATTAATTCTCGCTAACTTTGTTACCCAACATAACCAATTGTGTCGATGCAAACTATTTTTTATAAGGCTAATGCATATCTTCAAAGCATGTTATTGCTTATAAGGTTGATGCACAATATAGGCACCACTGTCGACATCCACTAAATTTGTTGCATGTCGGTGCGAATAATATCGACATATTCAATTGTTAATAAGATCAATACATGCCGTCAAAAAACTGTGACTATTGATATCAAAAATAAAATTCATATTGTATTGATCACGAGTTTCATCTTCATATAGGAGAATAATGGAATAGAGATCAAAATTGATCACTTAAGCACAACTATAGTACCTCACGGCTCCTCAAAACTTTCATAATTGAATCCATCAGTGATAATTCATGTTCTCTATATCAATGCATTCCGCAATTACATGAAATGATATATTTATTGTAACCTACATTATGTATTAGTATAATCATTATAACTAAAGCAATGGCCCATGATTTTATTCTTTTCTCAGATACCAAAATTGTAATGTCTCTTCTCATATGTATTTTATTGGTGTATTGAATCTTTATATGAACACAAATCTCTTTGGCCTATTGGTTGAGAGCTTAGGCTTCCAACTAAGAGGTCCAGGGTTCGAGTCTATGTGTATGCATTGTGTGTATGAGTTTGCCTTAAATGACCTAAATGTCTCAAAAAAAAAAAAAAAAAAATCTTTATATGATGCTAAGATATGAAAAACTGACTCTATTATTATGAATATTAGAGATGGATTTATTGTAGGGGGCAGATACATGGGCCACAACTGGCCAACTAAATAAATGTATTAACTTAAATAGTTAATTTAGAAATATAAAGAATATTTAAAATCTTAATCATGCACCACACAACAGAGATAGCGGGAACCAAGAATGATTGGCAGTTAGCTTATGCTGTGGGTCCCTTATAGAATAATTTTTTTCTATCTCTCGCTCTATCCATCGCTATCAACTGTAAATAGGTGACTTTTTTCCTTCACCTCTCTCTCTCTACTAATTCCACGACTGCTAAATATTTTAGGACACAAAAATATTCAAACAAATTAACTTATTTTTGAATAAGTTAATGTTTTTTTTTAATATTACTATTAAATTAATCAATTAAAAACTTTTAAAAGTGAACAAGTTGCCACTATTTGTCGAACTTTTATTTGGTCCGGTGAACGTACGTTTCTCTACGTTCGGCCACCAATGTATTAGCACCACGTAGCAGGAAGAAAAGACGCCGACCCGACCCGCTGTTTTTTGGGTTCTCGCACATGCGTTTTTTTAACTCTCTCTCCCAAAGGATTTGGCCGAAGAACCGCGTATAAGAGAGATACAGCGAGCTCCCGTTTTTGCTTGCGATCAAAATGGAGTAACTTTCCATCCTGAAGAAGGGAATTTCCGTTTTTGCTTGCTCGGTATTGCTAGAAAAAACTCAGTACAACTCGGTACAACTCAGTATTTGCTAAGGATTTGCTCGGTATTGCTAGGTATTTGCTCGGTATTGTTAGAAAAAACTCAGTACAACTCGGTATTGCTCAGGATTTGCTCGGTATTGCTAGGTATTTGCTCGATATTGTTAGAAAAAACTCAGTACAACTCGGTATTGCTCAGGATTTGCTCGGTATTTGCTCAGGATTTGCTAGAAAAAACTCAGTACAACTTGGTACAACTCGGTATTGCTAGAAAAAACTCAGTACAACTCGGTATTGCTAAAAAACTCAGTATTTGCTCTGGATTTGCTCGGTATTGCTAGGGATTTGCTCGGTATTGCTAGAAAAAACTCAGTACAACTCGGTACAACTTAGTATTTGCTTAGGATTTGCTCTGTATTGCTAGGTATTTGCTCGGTATTGTTAGAAAAAACTCAGTACAACTCGGTATTGCTCAGGATTTGCTCGGTATTGCTAGGTATTTGCTCAGTATTGTTAGAAAAAACTCAGTACAACTCGGTATTGCTCAGGATTTGCTCGGTATTGCTAGGTATTTGCTCGGTATTGTTAGAAAAAACTCAGTACAACTCGGTATTGCTCAGGATTTGCTCGGTATTTGCTCAGGATTTGCTAGAAAAAACTCAGTACAACTCGGTACAACTCGGTATTGCTAGAAAAAACTCAGTACAACTCGGTATTGCTAGAAAAAACTCAGTATTTGCTCAGGATTTGCTCGGTATTGCTAGATATTTGCTCGGTATTGCTAGAAAAAACTCAGTACAACTCGGTATTGCTCAGGATTTGCTCGGTATTTGCTCAGGATTTGCTAGAAAAAACTCAGTACAACTCGGTACAACTCGGTATTGCTAGAAAAAACTCAGTACAACTCGGTATTGCTAAAAAACTCAGTATTTGCTCTGGATTTGCTCGGTATTGCTAGGGATTTGCTCGGTATTGCTAGAAAAAACTCAGTACAACTCGGTACAACTCAGTATTTGCTTAGGATTTGCTCGGTATTGGTAGGTATTTGCTCGGTATTGTTAGAAAAAACTCAGTACAACTCGGTATTGCTCAGGATTTGCTCGGTATTGCTAGGTATTTGCTCGGTATTGTTAGAAAAAACTCAGTACAACTCGGTATTGCTCAGGATTTGCTCGGTATTTGCTAGGTATTTGCTCGGTATTGTTAGAAAAAACTCAGTACAACTCGGTATTGCTCAGGATTTGCTCGGTATTTGCTCAGGATTTGCTAGAAAAAACTCAGTACAACTCGGTACAACTCGGTATTGCTAGAAAAAACTCAGTACAACTCGGTATTGCTAGAAAAAACTCAGTATTTGCTCAGGATTTGCTCGATATTGCTAGGTATTTGCTCGGTATTGCTAGAAAAAACTCAGTACAACTCGGTATTGCTCAGGATTTGCTCGGTATTTGCTCAGGATTTGCTAGAAAAAACTCAGTACAACTCGGTACAACTCGGTATTGCTAGAAAAAACTCAGTACAACTCGGAATTGCTAAAAAACTCAGTATTTGCTCTGGATTTTCTCGGTATTGCTAGGGATTTGCTCGGTATTGCTAGAAAAAACTCAGTACAACTCGGTACAACTCAGTATTTGCTTAGGATTTGCTCGGTATTGCTAGGTATTTGCTCGGTATTGTTAGAAAAAACTCAGTACAACTCGGTATTGCTCAGGATTTGCTCGGTATTGCTAGGTATTTGCTCGGTATTGTTAGAAAAAACTCAGTACAACTCGGTATTGCTCAGGATTTGCTCGGTATTTGCTAGGTATTTGCTCGGTATTGTTAGAAAAAACTCAGTACAACTCGGTATTGCTCAGGATTTGCTCGGTATTTGCTCAGGATTTGCTAGAAAAAACTCAGTACGACTCGGTACAACTCGGTATTGCTAGAAAAAACTCAGTACAACTCGGTATTGCTAGAAAAAACTCAGTATTTGCTCAGGATTTGCTCGATATTGCTAGGTATTTGCTCGGTATTGCTAGAAAAAACTCAGTACAACTCGGTATTGCTCTGGATTTGCTCGGTATTTGCTCAGGATTTGCTAGAAAAAACTCAGTACAACTCGGTACAACTCGGTATTGCTAGAAAAAACTCAGTACAACTCGGTATTGCTAGAAAAAACTCAGTATTTGCTCAGGATTTGCTCGGTATTGCTAGGTATTTGCTCGGTATTGCTAGAAAAAACTATTATTTTCTATCGACTCCAAGGCAGCGCAAGCCGAAGCTTCTCCGACCCTATCTCCTTCTCCATACGTTGATCTTCCACTAACATTTCTCCATTTTTTCAGCAAAGTCCGACGCCTCCACCTCTTCAAGCCGAAGGCAACCGTTTCGATCCCTTCAGCAGAGAGAGAGAGAGAGAGAGAGAGAGAGAGAGAGAGAGAGAGAGAGAGAGAGAGAGAGCTTCTTCCCCTCCATGAATGTCAAGCGTGATGCCATGCAAAACAAGAGGAGTGTTTGGCCGATATCTAACCTGTACGAACAAGCTTATTGAGAATCACTCAGGTATGTCCTCAAAGGAAAGAATTAGTTCTTCATATATTAAGAAAAAAATAACGCAGTAGTTTAACCTTCAGATCTCTGAGAGTAATATCTCCATGAGTGGGCCAGTTTGGTGAAGGCAGACGCTCTTTTATCCTCCACGGTGCTTCCGGAGGAATGCTACTAAATTGCTTTAATCTCTCTACTGAAACCATTCTATTTTCTACGAAACAGCTTATCCAAATTGCCCAAAAAAGCAAATCTCTAGCAATACCGAGCAAATCCTGAGCAAATACCAAGTTGTACCGAGTTGTAAAAAACTCGGTACAACTCGGTATTTGCATGATATTGGTCTTCACAGAGCGGTATTTCTCATTTTTACAAAGCAATACCTAGCAAATACTGAGATACCGAAAAAATCGCGAACATAGCATTTCCGGGTTCCGCTCCGGGTCAAGTCGTCGGGCCGCGCGGTTTAGAGTAAGACCACGTGGCGACATGTTATTGGCGGCCGAATGTAGCTCTACGTCAGGTCAGAGGACGTAATAATTGTTCCTATTTGTCGGAGTTATTTTCTTTATGCCTCTTGTCATTTATATTTTTTAAATTATATATATATAATTTTCTTTTCCTTTTTCTTTCTTATAATTTGTTTTTTTATAATTTTTATATTTCAATAAAATTATTTCTCATAAAATTTTTAGTTTTCTTTTTAAATTTAATTTTTATTGGATGACTTTTTACTGTTTTTTAAAGTATTTTTAATACAAAAATTAAAAATTTTGTAATAGAAAGTTGTTTTAAGAAATAGTAAGAAAGTAAACATTAAGGTAGCCTTAATCTATCTCACCAGACAACATCTTCTACAACAATGGATATGATGCGATGATACTTTTATATATTTTTAATGAGGCTAAAAAGTTCAACTATAGTATATTAGAAGTTATTGTTAAAAGATTAACATAGGTTATTTAAAATCCATGCGCACACTTAACATCCGCAATTGTTTCTTTCGTAAGCTTTGATGTGTTAATTAATATATGATGAATTATCGTATTGTTTTAGTTTTATTTACTTTGTTTTAAAATAGTAGTAAATGTTAGATCCTAACTTGTCTAGGGATGAGAGAATGAGAAGAAATTGAGCGAGCACAAAATATGCATGAGTAATTGAAAGTGCTAGAGGAAAGAAACATTCAAAAGATTTGAAATACGTCTCTTTATCTTATATTTATAGGGCTTTTATAGCGCTTACAGTGCTATAGGAATGGCTTTAAAAAAAAATAAAATGCTTAATAATTTGATATAACTAATTAAAGAGTATACACGATATAAATGTGTCGTAGGCTAGCAGTTTTCTGCATGGTTATTAACATTTGACAAGATACTGGATCCGATTAAAATTATCATATACAAGTATACTATGTTGAGTATTCAATATTAAGTATAAGTTTTTAGTCTATATGGGAAAGTCTTTTAGATGTAGAGGCACGTTTTGAAGGCTATACCTAACCTCTAGGTGCAAAGGGCAAGTCCTTTGAGTGGAGGGTACCTGCAAGCTATGGACTAGCTAAGCCTAGAGGATCAAGATTATGAAACTTCATGTTGAGCACTTTCTATAGCTTGATTGATGGATGCCAGTGATGAATTGATTGTTTAAATAATCACGAGTAACCTTTGGAGGCCAATCCTTTCTTAGATGATGGATTCCTATGAGTTTGAATAGACCTGTATTAGTACAATGATGTAGACGTCTAGAACTCAATTTCACTAGCCAAGGTGTGTCACCCTTCATGCGGCAAGTGACTTTGGTGGTTATTTCTATGATTGTGTTCTATTATTGGAACCTACAAGGTACTTGTGAAGTATCTACATGGACATATAAAAGCATACAATATTATTAAAATTAATTTCATTTTTCTTCAAAAGAATATAAATAAAAATAATTTTTATTATACAAACTAAAGCTAATATTCAATTTACACTTAACAAAAAAAATCAAACATTACATAGAAAAAATACTACCAAGGTATTCAATCATAATGTAAAATATTTAATCTGAACAAGAGCACAAGAATATAAATTATAATATTTTCTATATAAAAAAAGATAATTTAAAAAAATTTATATTTTAGAAAATAAATCTAATCTATATGATAAATTAGCATAATAAGATTTTGGGGAATTTGCTAACATTTAGAAACTATGATATTTATAAATTTAACCCTCAAATATTCAAATTTACTTACAAAATATTGAATATTTAAAATACTATTGGAAAAATCATATTTCTCATCCTCATTAGTAAGTTCATTTCACATACCCCTCGCAAATTGATGTCAATACCTCAACGATAATGTATCATGACTTTATCACCCGTTTTCGTGACTCTCCCATCTCTTCTTTGTCATTAAATCCCTCACATGGTGTTGATTCCATTGACAATCCTCCTCTAGTAATATCTTGCTAGGTTCTTTACACACATATCATTAAGTTTTGTTGATGCCCTTTCCCTGTAAAGTAATTTATGTTTTTAAATTATTTATAGTTAAAATTTTTAACTTTTAATATAAGATTTGTCTAAGCATATAAATGACAAATGAAGGATCCACTTTTATAACATATGGTAAAG
Organism: Dendrobium huoshanense; assembly: GCA_016618105.1. Classification (NCBI taxonomy): domain Eukaryota; kingdom Viridiplantae; phylum Streptophyta; class Magnoliopsida; order Asparagales; family Orchidaceae; genus Dendrobium; species Dendrobium huoshanense. The sequence continues at coordinate 68,179,067 of CM028347.1, read as the reverse complement.
TACAACAAAAATGGTCACTATTGGTCCTAAAGATGGGACATGGCCATCATAGCTCCAACATAGGTGTTGGATATTAGTTATTTAGGTAGAAAAAATTACTACATAATAATTCTTGTTAAATCAAGATTATTATACATTAAAGGCTTTTTTGTATCACCTTTAGCGCTAAAAGAGGGCTAGGGCCATGTAGTGCCAACAAAAAAAAAATTATGTTGATTGTTTAGTTAAACTAAATTTCTAACAGATTATGTCGTGTTTATATCATTAATTATGATGTGTTAAAGGAAAACCATAATTTTAATTTCTCCTCATCGTTTCATGTGTGTTGCCAATGAGGGGCTTTGATTCTTAGCGCTTGAGAGCATCAAGTTACATATGGTCAGAATGTTGGTGCTATAAAGTTTTATTTAAGAACCATTAGTAGGCCTCATGTTCCTTCCCCTTCTTTTTAAATTTTACTATGTTGGTTACATTGTTTTTTTTTTAAAAAAACATATCTTATATTGTTGGCAAGTCTCGATCATAACAAAGCTAGTTGACTATCTTCCAATGATTTGTTTGTGATGGCAACTCTTCATCATAGGACAATTGGTGAAACAACATCTAATCTTTTTTTAGAAATATAGGTAATGTCAAATAAAGCATATTCTTATTTTATGCATGTTTTGATGTTGGATCCTGATAAAGTTTTATGAAGATCATATGTGAAAGTCATGAAGATGCATAATATTGATCCTATAAGAGAATATCTTATTGGTATTGAAAGGAAGTTAGTGTAAGAGAAGTTTGCAAAGATGGAACGTTGGGCTTCATTTAATTCATTTGAGGTATCACAAAGGATAACTTTATATTAAATTTATATTATCCGTTTTGGGTGTCCCAATTAGAAATGCACGAATAAGAATTTTTTATGAAGAGTAAATTAACAAGTGATAAAATGATAATTGGAGTTTTATATGGCTTGCCTCCTAATACAAACTTAAATATGGTCACACATTTATAAATTCCTTAAGAGAAGTAATATTAAATTTTAAACTTAATCTCATAGAAGATGACTTTATATTAAATTTATATGATCAGTCTATGAGGGCACACCACTTTGAAAATATAGGAAGAAGAAATTTTTATCGCAAGCAAATTGGCATGTGAAGTAATGATGATTTGAGTCTTATATGACATGCTACGTGACAAACTCAAAAGTAATCTCACATGTATAAGTTGTACAAGAAAAGAAACAATGAACTTGGAAGTAGGGTTGTTAAAATCAGGTCATGGGTCAGGTTTGGATCCAACATGGATCTTACCCAACACTACTTGACCCGACACAAACTTGGCCTATTTTCGAAAATGGGTCTCAATCCCGAACCTTACCCACTTAGGACCAGAGTTAACCCGCCAACCCATCGATCATCTTCTTTAGTACCGATCAAACCAAAACTAGCGAGGTACCTCCTTTTTTAATCCCATCATTGTCATTACATCCGATCCAACATAAAGAATAGAAACCTTGTCATCGTTGCCGAGCAGTTGTGACTTCCAAGTTTCAATCTGACAGGTTGGATCATTGTCGAAGAAGCCAAGAAGGCAAGCTCATCGTCATCACAAATCTTTTCTCCCATAGTCGAAGTTCACCTCCTTCCTGAGTCCGTCATCATTGTAACTTCTGATCCAACAAAATGAATGGCAAGCACGCTATTATTTCCAAACAGTGATTATTTATGAGTTTTGGCCCCACAAGAAAGAACATCATTGAAGGAGCCAAGGAGGTAAGCTCACCATTGTCCTATAGTACTCCCATCATTTTCATTCTCCTCCACTATCACACATCGCCAAGTAATCGGGTTAGTTTGGGTCAACAACGGGTTATTAGGTTGATCCGGACCTTACCAATTTTTTCAAATGGGTTGAATCTTAAAACTCGAATATGATCCGTTTGCAAAACATGTTGACCCTAATAACCCAAAATTTTTGGGTCAAGTTCAAATTTGGTTATGGGGTCATTTCAAATATTGACAGCCGTACATAGAAGGTAGTTGGAAATATTTGTCTAAAGTTAGTATATTTATGTACATGTATTTAAATGTTAGGCATTTTAGATGATCAAAGTCCTCATATAGAATCATATAATCTTTACTATTATTTATCTACTATATACTACTTGCATGAAAACATGAAGCTTTACATTATTTGAAATACATAGAGTTAATAAGACATATGAGTAGATCTTATGTTTTCTTTTAGTTTATTAGCTCTTTACATCCACATGAGTGTTCTTCTATGGGAACACTTAATTAATCTCTTAACGTGCTATATCAACCATTAGTATACATAAGGGTGACATCCAAGATAGAATAGTCATGTCATATGATATAAGTATTCTTGTGCTATGAAATTGTGTTTTGAAATCATGACCATTGAAGGTACTCCATTATACTTTGAAGGATTCCCCTTGCTACATTGATCGATGGTCTTAATCGATTGTCCTAAGCCATCCTTAGCCCCAACATTGTCATTGGGCTTCAGATGTATATGAGACCTAGAGTTTTTATATGAAAATCGTTATCAAAGATTGATTTCAAAATATACTATAAATGAGAATAAAAATAATTGCATTCTACTAACCATGAAATTAGATGTATTAGCTAGATTTAACTTATGTTAAGAAATATAGAGGTATAACATAAAAAATTTTGTTGGAAAATATTAGGAACGACCTTTCTTCATTAGATTTAAATGAGAATTTGACTCTAAATATGACATAATGGAGAAAAAGGAATCATATAACCGACCCCACATAGTGGGAGGCTTGATGTTGTTTTTGTTTTTGTATTCAAATAACCATGAATGTGAAAGGATGATTAAAAAATTTACTACTCAATGTGAAAAGATGAAAAACATAAAGCTTAGTCTAATAAACTCCAATCTTTTGGAAGGATGTAGAAGTTGTAAGAAAATCTCTACTTCATTTCCCACGTGAATGACTTACAAAAATTTTGCAAAGAAAATGTGCCTTAGGATTATTCCAAGAGAGAGGAAAAAACTTTTCATGAGAAAAGTTGACATAGGGTAAATGAATCGAGTTAGTGTAAATTGTTTTAAATGAAGCTTGTTAAAATGTAATTGGATAAATATTCATTTAATGCAACTAATAACAATTATCATGAAATGATACTTACAAATAATATGCAAATAATATTACAATAAAATTTACAAAATGATTAAAATTTTTTAATAAATAAAATCCTTTTTATTTTGTACTTTATTTTAATTTTTGTTAGCAAATTTTGTCATCTTATACAAAATAATATAATTATCTAACAATGCCCAACCTATATACCCATTATTGCTTTCTCAGATATTTTGACCGGTAGCAATATTCCATGAAAGGGTACCTACCTTTAGGAGAAGATCCATCAAAGAATACATTCAAACCCATTAGAGGAACTCATCTAAAGAGAATAAGGGCTGTCACTCGCTCAAATTCGCCAAGGAGCTCGTCCTATGCTAGGCAACCTGGAAATTCCTCACAAATCGAACATATTGCCACTCATCTTAGTGAGATCCTCCCTGTGAACTCACCGGACCCAACCATAAGAAAGAACATACCCAGATACATTTCGCTTCCTTAAGCTACTATTTCCCAGTTCAAAGACTCTTCATACCTCGAAAAATAGCTCGATTTTCCATTCTTAATATGAGGACCTTGGGCCTCCATCATTAGTGACTAACCTAATGAAATGATTTGATAAATATAGTTGTCATTCTATTATTGCTTTCCATGAAGCCCTAACTAGAAGATAAGTTCTCCCATAATACTCATTTACAACTTTTCAAACATCAAAGATAAAAAATTAATGCAAAAAATTTCATAATATATCATTTACTTGAACTTGTATAAAAATCAAATCATCTCATAAGATTTTTAGAAATAGGGTGATATATACCCTACCAATTCTAAACTCATTTTTAACTAAAAAATTACCTAATCTAAGCACGAGAAGATTATTTTAAATCATAAAGTGCTTTATTTAATATATAAATATAATTAAAAGAATTTAGGCATTTAAAATTAGGTTTTATAATAAAAGGCATCGTGGTCAATAAAGACATTCAAGGATTTATTGAAAATTAGGGGATTATTATATGCACATTTCATATCTATTTAAATTTTTTTAAAATTCTTATAATAGGCATAAGCAAGAGGTAGTCTAATAGACTTCATTCTTGTTACAAGTGTAAAGAACTCATAAAAATATATATCCTCAACTTGTTTGTACCCTTGTTTAACTTGTCTAACTTTGTTTTAAATAATACAACTTGAATACTTTAGACCCTTTTTTTTTAAGTAATATTCTAATATTCAAGTATTAAGACTAATTTTCAAAATTATTTCTAATAAATTGATTCCATTCTTCTTCCATAGCAATGATCCAAAAATTATCTTCCTAAACTTTATGAACATTTTGAATCTCAATCCTAGATAATAACGTTGAATGATTCATTGCATCCTTTCTTCTAGTCACAACTCCTTGGGATGGATCTCCTATAATTAATTCTTTAGGATGATTCTTATTATACATATGTTCTTTAGGAAAAGAATTATTACTTTTTTTAATCTAAACTTCCCCACTTCACCTAAATCATCTTTTTAAACAACAATTTTAATAGAATGAACTAAGTTCTCAAGATAATATTAACTGAATTTTCTATAATCTACTTCCTCTTATTTAAAACTCTATATTCTCTTTCGAAATTGAATAACCTAAGAAAATTCAAATTCGCCATTATGATCTAAAAGAATCCTTTTAATTATCATTGTTCTCTTTGAATATACTTTACAATTTTTTTTTAAATATTCAAAAGAATTAAACTTAGTTGCTAAGAATATCACCTAAACTTGTGGCACTAATGGGACCGAACAAATCCAAATATAATAGTTCTAATGGTCTAGTAATAAAAATAATTTTTTTTTTCTTTTGAAAGAATGTCAACATTGCTTGTCATGCTTGCATGCATCACACACATTATTAGAATGAAAATACAACTTTGGCAAACCATGTACTAAATAAAACTTTCTAGATTTATTTAGTGTGTGCATGTTGATATGTCATAGTTTTCTTATGCCATAATCATAAATCATTTGCAGAGCTTTTAAAATAAACTAAATTTCTCACTCCAATTAAAACCATAACCTAACTTTATTTATCTTCCCGACTTTGATGATGATCATATATTTCATCCCTATACGTTCTCACATTTCTAGTTAATACCTCTTAAACCTATTCCTCACTCCACTTAAACCATTATTAAGAAATAAATAACTTATGACTAAATATGAAAATTGTACTTGAATTTAAGAATTTTTCTATTAATATGCCATGACAAAGGTATATATAGAGATGGCCTTCCAATACGTAGACACTTTTAAGACCAAGCCTAAAGGATGGGTAAAAGCCTGGATACTCATAATATTAACAAAGTCTAGGACACTACAAGAAAATCACGTATTACTGGAGGATTTTCCGACAGAAAATTGTTATGTATCTGGCAGATTTGTAAAGTTCCCAGCGGAAAATTTTTCGATAGTAAAATGAGTATAGAAAAAATTTTCCGACAGAAGAAAATTTTCTGACAAAATTTCCCTCCAGAAAACTTTTCCAATAGATTTTTTTTTCCCGCAACATTGAAACTAACAGCTACTGTGTTACACGGACACCTGCCCTCCCGCCCTGCCCCGCTGCCTGAGCTGACCCGCCCCGCCTTTCGCTGCCGCCTGACTATCTGCCAGCCCCGCGCTGTCAGAGTTGCCTAGCCGTCTGCCTAGGCACTTCTCACACTGTGGCACCTATGGGACTCGAACACGGCACCTGTGGGATATGTGGAACAAAATCTATTATAAAACAAACTCTTATATATTTAAATAGAATAATACATAAATAAAAAGTTTAAATAAATTAAAATAAAACATTCAAATGAATAAATAATTAAAATAAGTTATTTAATTAATAATAAATAATTTGTTGTTAATTAAGCTATTAAATTAAAAATAAATTAATTATTACTTCAACAACTTATTTTAACTATTTAAATTAATAACTTATTTAAGTTATTATTTAACTTTATTATAAATTTAAAAACTTATTTAAAATAGATTAAATTTAAAATTTTAATTCATAATTAAATTTAGTTATTTGATGAAAAATTAATTAAATTAAGTATTAAATTAATAATTAATTAAAATAAGCTCAATGCTGGTCATAATTCTTCCAAGTATAATGTGAAAAAGTGTAAAGCAAGTTTATTTATAATTTTCCACTATAAAGAATTGGATTAATAAAGTACTACTACGGTCGTAATGCATAGCCCCATATTGCTACGAGCATATGCTCATAAGGAATTATATATATATATATATATATATATATATATATATATATATATATATATATAATAAGATGATTTCCTCTCTTATAAATTTATTGAAATTAGAGTTTAAATAATGCTGTATTTAATTCTGAAAAATATTACATCAATTTTTATGTTTAATATATGATTGTAAATTGAGTGACTGTATTTAGCAGTAATTTTGTCGTCTCGCTTGTCAAATAATGCTGATATGGCCCTTTGGATTAGCCGTATTTAGCAGTCTAAACTAATGTTTGGACACGTCGACTTAAGTCAGTTGGCCCATTCTGATGCAAATAATTTAAGGCCTATCTATTGCCATTCAAGAAACTCTGATTAGCATGCAACACTCAAATCACACTGACATTAGATTCCAAACCCGTCCCTATTCTATTACCTGTTACATCTATTTGTTTTACTATCATATAATTGCTTTCATCATTACCAACATCTCTTCATAAATTAAATTTGTTTTATATCGTTGCTACATTTTGCTTCCATATCACTCATTTTCAGTATATATATCGTTATATGGATATGAATGTATGAATGTATGAGGCCGATTTTGAGTTTAATCAAATTTATTCAAGCAATTTATCTCCAATTTATAGCATTTTTTAAGCTTTTTGTCAAAGACTTCTAGGTACAGCTAAGAATGAAACTATTTACAATGAGTGACACATGTTGCAAATAACTCTAGAGTTAAGCGATTAAGTTCTCATTTTGTTCCATTATCATATTAATATACCTTATATCGTTAACTCCACATTATGATTAATGATTGTGATAAATGACCACCAACCTCAATTGATGACATATATTAATTCTTTAGACATGACCCTATGCCCAAATGTTTATCATGGCCATGCCTCTTATTTCCATACTCTACTAATGAGCATCTGCTTTCAACTTGTGCCCTACCATTGCATTATCTCTTTTTACGATAATATTGTCTCATGTGACCCCGGAAATAGCCTACTTCGAGGTAATCATACAAAGCTTCAATATTAAATTTATTATGTGCTATTATTAGTGAGAATGATAAAGAAAGTAGCGTCATGACTCAATTAAATAAATTTGTCTTGATATAGAAATAAGCAAGATCGATGCAGGATAATTCATTTTAACTACAAAGAGTGTTTATTGTTCATCAAATTAATAAATGGTGGTGACATTTGTCTGTTGATATAATGGTTCCTTGGGTAGGCATATCCATGTGGACATTTGCTGGCTAAACTTGTAGGTTTGAAAATATTAATTTTAAGACAATCTATACAACCTTAATAGAAAATTTCAATTTTTTTTCAGTAATTAGATTCCTCATAAATTCTTCTTAACTAGATTTGTTTTTGTGCAATGAAGTTTGGATAGAATAGTGATTCTTTTATCATTCAATGCCTATGTCTTACTTAAGATTTATGCCCACCACTTATAAATCTTGATGCTAATAAACTAATTAATATTAATTTGGTGGTCATCAATGCAAATTTAGTCATTTAGTTCAAATCACCATCAATATAAATCTCGTAGCCATTGACAAATAATTGATTACATGATTCATATCTTCACAAGCAATAATCTATAGGTTAGGTTTTTAATAAATTCTTAAATTTATCATCATTACCAAGAATATGACAATACAACATTAATTATATTGATCACATAAAAATATTATCCTCCATCTAATCATTACGAGGACAAAAATACCATTGATTAATAGGCATTTTGGTTTCATATAGATTTGAAGATTATATGTATCATTTTTCTCAATATGATTCAATAAGATTACTAATATTTTTCATTAAAATTATTATAAACAATCTCCCTCAAAATTCATTACATGATATACTAATTGAGTTAACCCCTTTTTTATTTTAGGTTTCTTTTTGATTCACTATAAAGGGAAGGAGATTGTTTGGGAAAAGAATGTCATGAGGCTTCTTAAGCAAATTCTTAAAACTGCATTTCATGAATCTCTAAATAAGGCAAACTTAGCTCAAATTGACAACATGAAGCATAATGGCTTCTCTAGATGGAAGATGTTGGATGGTCTAACATCATGTTTATTTGGCTAGTAAGGATCGAAAAATAAACCTTATGATAATTTATGTCAATAAATTCACCCTTGAAAAGGGGTTCATCAATAATCATTGTGATAATTCTCTCACTTTCATATTACAACAACATTTCTATGTTAAGATTCATATTTTTTTAATATTTAAATTTGTATCAAATAACTATTTTTTTTTTTCTTATCATATGTTGTGTAAATTGTATGAGTTAGAGCTTAAGTTCATTGCAATACATTATGTACTATTAAGGTGACCTCAAATAAAAAGGAAAAAGGTAATTGAATAATCTTTTGAACTTGTTGAACTTTTATGAAGTCTTTAATCATAACTTGGTCTCTTATTTTTCTCAATTAAATAAATTTAAATATAATATACAACAACAAAACAACAAAAATATCAAACCTTTATCCCTCTACGTGGGGTTGACTACATGAATCATTTTTCTCCATTATGTCATGTTAAGAGCCAAATTCTCAGTTAAATTTAATAAAAAAATAATTTATAGTATTTTCTAGCAAAGTCTTTTTAGGTCTACCTCTACCTTTCTGAACATAGGCCAAATCAAATATATTTATTCTTCTAACGAGATCATTGGAAGGCTAATATTTTATGTGTCCAAATCATCTAAGGCGACTCTCTCTAATCGTATAAACCACTCCAGTAACTCCAACCATTTCATGTATATACTCATTTTAAATTTTGTCTCTAAGATTGAATCCACTCTTCCACCTTATCATCCTCATCTTTGCAACACTTAACTGGATTTTATGCTTCTTTTTTAATGGACAACATTCTACACCATAAAGAATTGCCATTCTTATCACTGTCTTATAGAAATTTCCCATAAGTTGAAGGCCTATTTTTCTATCTTATAATAAGGCGCTGCAATCCTGTCAACCATCCAATTTTGATTCTACTAATAATAACCTCATCTATTTCAGCATCAATTTGAGCAATATACCCAAGTTATATAAAATACATACTCTTATTAATGACTTGTTATCCCAAAGTAACAATCCCCCCACTAGATCTATTGCTACTAAAATTGCAATCTATATATTCAATTTTATATCTGCTTAAACAAAATAGTTTAGACTCTAAGGTTGACCTACATAATTCAACTTTTCCTTTAACTCCCTCTCTAGTCTTATCAATAAGAAGAATATCATCCACTAAAAGCATATAAATATTATTAATAGCACATGATACATATCCTTAATGTCTTGATCATAAGTATTATTATCTCCTTTCTTTTCAAGAGCCATTCTATTAGAACTCTGTCATATGCTTTCTCTAAGTCAAAAAATATCATATATAGATCCTCTTTATTCTCTCTAAACTTCTCCATCAAAACTCCCAATAAATTTATAACTTCCATAGTAGACCCACCCAACATGATTCTAAATAGATTTTTAGAAAAATTTGTATCACTTTGTAACCTATACTTAACAACTCTCTCCCATAGTTTTAATATTTAACACATTAACTTAATTCCTCAATAATTCATACACTCTTGTGCATAACCTTTATTCTAAAAAAGAAGGATCAACAAACTTCTTCACCACTCATTTGACATCTTTTTAGTCTTCAAAATAATACTGAAAAGTTTATAAACCAAAAAATGTTATCATCTCCTATGCATTTCCACACATCTATTAGAACATAATGAGGTTCAATAGATTTTTCATTCTTCATGTTTGTTATACCAACTCTAACTTTAGTTATAAAAATATGACAATAAAAAAAAATTATTTTCATTTAAGGTGCTATAGTTACTAAAGTCAATCATATTCTCATAATCTTCATTGAAAAGCTTATTAAAATATCTCAACAACCTTTGTTTAATATCATCTTCAAATAAAAGTACTTTTTTATCTTCAACCTCAATCCACTTCACTAGATCTAAATTCTTACATCTTTTATCTCTTTGTTTGGCTAACTTATACATACATCTTTTCTCCTCCTTAGTATATAATATATTATATAAATTATTAAAAGCTAAATTCTATGCACTACATTATTTTTCTAGATTCCTTAAAAGCTCTTTTATATCTTTTCCAAAATTTCAAACTCTTATATCTAAAAAATATTTATAACAAAATCTATTATTTTTTATAGTTTCTTGTATATTTGGATTTCACCGCCAACTTTTTTTGTTATTAGGGAAATTTTCTTTTGATGCTCTAATCACACCTTTGAAGTATTATTAATATCATTAGCTTGTTCTTTTGCATAAAATTTGATTTCTCATGCACAATCAAAATATTAAGATCTTGAATTTTACTCTTCAAAATATTTTTTTCAGTTGTTTAAATGAGGTTATCTAATTCTAAGACAATATTTTATTTTATTTTTTAAATTCTGCCCCTTCATCTCAAAGTCAAAAACTAGTTGGCGATGCTGTCTATATAAAATTTCACTAAGAATAACTTCACAATTTTTGCAATCTAAGTGATCAATTTTTCTTGTAAGGAATAATAAAAGTTTTTCGATATAAATTTATATCAAAGATGAGATGCTCATTTTTTTTCCTTAAATTTGTTATTAGCAATTATAAAATCATAAGTTAGAGCAAATCCTAATATACTCCTACCAACTTCATTAGTCACTCCAAACTTATAGCTACCATGCATGCTTTTAAAATTTTCTACCACTCAATCAACATGTCCATTTAAATCTACTCCAATAAAAACTTTTTTCTTCTAAGTCATTTTAAAATTTTTATTTTAACCATATATCTAAACCTAATTGAGGAGCATAAGCACTTAATACATATCAATAATCTTAGCATCAATAATAATCTTTAAAGTTATAACTCTATCTCGAATTCTATTAATTTGTACAATATTATATATCCTTCAAACTCTTATCTATAATCACATATGCACCATTTCTACTATAACTTCTACCAAAGTATCATAGTTTAAATCCTAAACTATTAATCTTATTTGTCTTTTCTCAAACCCATTTAGTTTATTGAATGCATAAAACATTTATCTTTCTATGAATCATACCTTTTACCAATTCCATTAATTTATCTCAAACAAAATCTATATAATAGGTTCTTATCATAATTATAATTGCATGGACTAGTTTTTTTCCTTATATCCTAACATTATATTGGAATCCCTGCTTATTTAACACTGCACATGAGTGCCAATATAGTGGCTCTTGCACACTTCTCACTATATTTAGGTCATACAACATGTTGCATCAAAGGAATGCCCTAGCATTAATGCAAATATTAACCGATTAATCCATATTATGACTATTCAATAAGTTTTACATTGGGTGCTGACTACCAAAAGAAATCCTCTGCTTTTCTCATCAAGAGCTTGGGACCTAGAAAAGAAATTGTTGAATTTAAAATTAGTATATTATAATAAAAATTTATGTTGGCATCAAATAATATCAAAGATCTATACTCTCAAAATATGATCAAGAAGATGCTATACCCAATATGAATTTAACCATTAAAAAATATATAAAATCCACAAGTGGTATGATCAAAGGCTCTGTATATCACATAAAAAACACCCCTGCTCCCTTTTCACATCATAAAGATATAGAGGAAGCCAACTTTAAAGAAAACCAAACAAGAGAGGAGCGTGTGGTTCATGCTAAAGGAGTTATTTTAAGGAGAAGCTTTAGGTGGGAGACCCATTTGGAAGGGTGGAATAGGTCAGGACGGAAGCAAATGAAGATTATGATGATAATGAAGAAGAAAATGATCCATAGGCTTTCATATTTTGTATATATATATATATATATATATATATATATATATATATATATATATATATATATATATATATATATATATATATATATATATATACACACACACACACATCAAATTAATGATAACTCTTAGTATTTACGACTTTATCAACACTTAATTTTAGCAATTGCAGTGGTATAAAATGCTACAAAATTCATTGCAACGATTTTTGAACCATTGCAAATCCGTTGTATTTGTTGGAAAGGGCTTCTAAAGAGGTCTTAAAAATGCTATAATATGATGGCTTAAGTAGTGGTTTTTGCTCATGATATGTTCTATCAACTTAATTATTTATAATTAAGAATGAACTCATAAAAAAACCTTTCACCAATCAAACTCAATGGTTTGGCCTTCTCAATTTCTTTGCTAGTGTATGTGCTTATTGGTATCTATTCCATGAAATAAATTTGTGATATAATTGGATGAAGGACAGAAGTTCGCTCTGAGTTTTTGCCCTAGCCGCCTCTGAGGCGATTTCTAGGGTTTCCTTTGGCCTTCTTCCGAGCGCTGTTTTTCTCTCTTCTCCGTCCATTTTTCTCTCATCGTGTGATATCTTGTGTCCCTTTCGGCCTTCTTGTCCTAGTTGGGGCTTCGTTCGTTTGGCAGGGATGTCTTCATCCAACATTTGGGGGAAGACTACCAGCTCGTCACATGGAAAAAGTAGAGGCTTTTTCGATCTGGATGCTGATTCTACCAAGTCTCCTACTCGATCTTTTAAAGATGTGCTTTATGGTACCACGATGCAAGGTGATAGCGCTCCTAAACTTACGCAATCTGTTGTGAACGATGTTCCTGCTATTTTAATTTTTGATGAGGATGTTCTTAAGTTAGCTAGTCCGTTTCAGTTTACTCTGGTTGGTAAGTTCGCTTTGCGTCAACCGAATCTTGACTCTATTAGATCATTTTTTGCTAATCTTAAACTGTCTGGTTTTTACTCGGTGGGGCTTTTGGATTCTAGACATGTAGCGATTCAGTTATCTAATGATCTCGACTATAGTAGAGTGTTTGCTCGGAGATCTTACTTCATAAATAATTGTCAAATGAGAATTTTAAAATGGACCCCTTTTTTGATGTTCATGAAGAATCCCCTATAGTTCCGATTTGGATCTCGTTCCCGAACTTAAGGTTACATTTTCTTTAACCCCCAAGTTTTACATGCTCTTGGCTCTATTTTTGGGCAGCCTTTGCAAACAGACCAAGCTACGGCTTCCAGGACCCGTCCCTCTGTGCCTAGGGTTCTGGTGGAAGTTGATATTTCGAAAAAACATCCTAAAGAAGTTTGGGTTGGCTCAAAGGCTTTTGGTTATATGCAAAAAATCGAGTTTGAGAACGTTTCTGATTTCTGTTCGCATTGCAAAATTCATGGCCATGCTATGTCTGATTATTTTAGATTACACCCTGAATTAAAAAAAATATGTGAAATCTACGGTTGAGATAGCTGATTCTCCTATTAATTCTGTATCTAATATTGTGCCAGATCAAATTCTCATGCTGTTATGGATGTCCATGGGGAGAAGGAGAATGGCTGTTTCGGCCAGGAAAACGAAGTGGAGGTGGTGGCTAATAGTGAAGGTAACGTTTTGTGTAATGATAGTGAGAAAATGCCAAATCTTTTTGTATCTGTTGATTCCATGCTTAAAAATTCTATTGATTCTGCTTTGGCTCATACGAAAGCTAACTTAGCCATTAATGAGGAGTCTGATGTTAGTGAAAATGGTGAAGAAGGGGAATATATTCCTTCTAAAAACAGGAAGGAGAATTCGGTGCAAAATGTGGAAAGTAGTGAGAATTGTGAAGAAGGGGAGTATATCCCCACGAAAAACAGGAAGGATAAATCTATGCAAAATCTTGAACGTGGTATTTCTCTACCTGTTGAGTTAGAAGGTTCTAAGTCTAAAAAATCTATTGTGGATGATTCCTTTTTTAATAATTTTGGGAAGGACCAATTTACTAAAGTTAATAAGAAAAAAGGGGAAGAAAATTAAAGAATCTGTATCCTCTACGTCTTTCTCTACTAGAGCACAAACTAATGCCAAAGGTTCTCATGGTTAAGTCCCTGATTTGGAATGTTAGAGGTATTGGTGGTAAGGACTCGAAAACTAGAGTTAAAAATATTTGTAGGATTAATAATATTCAAATTCTGGTGTTACTTGAACTCATGATTGCTATGTCTAAACTTGAAAATACAGCGTCTAAGTTAGGTTTTATTAATAAATTTGCTAATTGTTCTAATAAGATTTGGATTTTCTGGAAAAATGCTGTCACGGTTGATATTAGGGAAGATTGTATTCATGTTGTGCACGTTTATATATCTATGTTTAATTTTAATTGTAATGCTTCCTTTGTTTATGCTGCTTGTTCTAGAATGGGAAGAATTGCTTTGTGGGATCAGATTAAGAATTTTGCTTTGATTTCTACGGGCCCGTGGTGTGTTGGAGGTGATTTTAATGTTATTGCTAATGCTAATGAGAGATTGGGAGGTAATCATCCCAATTTTAATGTGATGGAGGATTTTAATTCCATGATTTCTTCTTGTGACTTACATGATATAGGTTTCTTTGGTAATGCTTATACGTGGAATAGAGGAAATTTGTGGCAAAGACTGGATAGAGTCTTATTTAATCAGGATTGGATTGCCAAATTCCATATGACTAATATGGAGCATCTTAGTAGGACTGTTTCTGATCATGCCCCTTTACTTCTTTCTATAAATGCTAACAAGAAGTTTATTCCTACTGCTTTAAATTTCAAAATATGTGGCTTGCGCATCATGACTTTCTTAATGTTCTTGAAAATAATTGGAAAGATCCTTTATTCCCGTGTAACAATGTTTCTGGTATGGCTAAACTTTGGAGCAAACTTAATAGGCTTAAACAGGTTTTGAGATGGTGGAACAAACACACTTTTAAAAATATTTTTGATAATATTCATGATGCTGAAAAAAGGGTGATGGATTTGGAGCAGATTCATCAGCTTATTCCTTATAGTGATAAGCTGGCGGATCTTAATGTTGCTAAGATAAACCTATTTAAGTTACAAGAACAGGAAGAGATTTTTTGGCACCAAAAGGCTATGACTAAATTTACTATTGAGAGGGATAGGAACACTAAATTTTTTCATGCTTTGGCTAATAAGAAAAGAATTAGGAACCATATTTTCAAAATTTCTACTAATGATGGTAGGGTTTTGGAGGATGAGGATTCTATTTTATTGTCTGGTGTGGAGCATTTTAAAAATATTTTCAATAGGGATTTTATTCCTAATCCCATTAACAATCCTTATATTGTTCCTAGTTGTATTTCTGAGGAGGATAACTACCAGCTTACTCTTCTTCCATCTGAGGAGGAGGTTTGGAAGGTTATGCAGGATATGAATATTGATTCTGCTGCTGGACCTGATGGGTTTACTACTAATTTCTTCATTAAGACTTGGCACATCATTAAGGGAGATATTTTGGAGGCGGTGGCTGACTTCTTCTCAGGTAAACCGTATTTGAAATGCTTCTCTGCGACTAACATTGTTTTAATTCCCAAAAAACCTGCTACCAATAATTGGAATGACTTTAGACCTATTAGTTTATACTCCTTTTTTAATAAGCTTAATTCTAAAATCCTTGCTACTAGAATGGTTAATATTCTGCTGATAATTATTTCTCAAAATCAAACTGGTTTTGTGAAAGGTCGTAGCATTTTTGATAATGTTTTACTTGCCCAAGAAATTTCTCATGATATCAATATGAAAGTTAAAGGGGGGAACTTTATTTTGAAGTTGGATATTACTAAGGCTTATGAGAACCTTTCTTGGGTTTTTCTTTATAAAGTGCTGCTTTTAATTGGTTTTAATCAAGCGTTTATTTTGTTGATCAAGAATAGTATTGAGCATTGTTTTTTTTTTGTTATTATTAACGGGAAAAATAATGGTTTTTTTAAATCTAGTCAAGGTTTACGTCAAGGTGACCCTCTCTCTCCCCTGCTTTATTCATTATTGATGCTGATTTTTTATCTAGGGGATTGGAGGTTCTTTATAAGAGACACCCTAATATGTTTTATCGTACCTTGGGTGGTATTCCTATCACCCATCTCAATTTTGCTGATGATTTCATTATCTTTGCTAATAGTTCTCTTACTAATGTTAAGTTTCTTGTTAAGCATCTTGAGGAATTTCAAACTATGAGTGGTCTGTTCATTAATAAGAACAAAAAGTATGTTTATTGTTTCTAAGTCTACTAGCCAAGGTAAAATTAATGATATTAAAAGGATTTGTGGTTTTAATTGCTCTGCTCTGCCTATTAAGTACCTTGGGACTCCTATTTACAAGGGGCGTAAGAAAAGTATGCTCTTTGAGGATATGGTTTCGACTTTCCAAAGCAAAATTTGTAATTGGTCTTCGAATTTTCTTTCCTTTGGTGGCAGATTGGTTCTTATTAAACATGTTCTTAATTCTCTTATGATTTATATTTTTCATACTATGAACCCGTCTTCTTCCATATGCCTTAGATTGGAAAGATTAATTAACAAGTTTTTTTGGGGTGCTAATAATAATAAATCTTGTATTCTTTGGTCTTCTTGGCAGAATATGTGTGGCCCTTTCAATGAAGGTGGCTTAGGTTGTAAGAATATTCTAGATATGGTGCAGGCTTTTTCTTACAAACTTTGGTTCTCTTTTAGATTGAAAGTCAGTTTATGGGCTATTTTCATGTTTACAAAGTACTGTAATGAGAGGCATCCCACTTTAATCCAATTTAAAAAGACTGACTCTGCGGTTTGGAAGAGATTATGCAATATTAGTTGGTATGTTGACCCTCTTATTCAATGGGGTTTGGGTAAAGGGGATGTTTATTTTTGGCAGGACAATTGGCTTGGTCATATTGATAGTATGATCTCTTCTCATACTCCTAGTAATATTAAGGTGAGCTTTTATTAACAATAATCAATGGGATGGTCATAAACTTAAACAAATCTTACCTGATAGCATTCTGCATCTCGTTTTGAACACCCCTTTAAATACGTTGGAAGATGACCGTATCCTTTTTAATATGACTACTAATAGTATCTTTAATATTAAAAAGGTTTTGGGAGATATTTAGGAGTAAGAAAGAGGTTTCTAATGTTTATGATTCTATTTGGCACAATAGTATTCCTTCGTCTTATTCTATTCTCACGTGGAGATGTATGAAAGGTTATCTTCTGGTGGATGCCCGTCTGTGGACTAAAGTTTTCTATTTACCTTCTAAATGTTTATGCTGTTCTAACATTGAGTGTATTAATCATGTGTTTCTTTTCGGTAAGATTGCTCAAAGTGTTTGGAAACATTATGCTCTGATGGTTAATAAACATATTCATGTTTTTGATTCTACTGCTATGAATGGTATTCAGTCTTTTTTAACTGTTTGGATGTCTAATGCCAAAGGTCATGTGCTTAATTTATTACCTATTACTATCTTGTGGTTTATTTGGAAAGCTCGCAATGAGGCGAAGCATGAGGGGAGAAAGATGGAGGATAAAAGCATTATTTCCAATATTAATAATAAATTACTTCAACATTTTGCCGGCAAGCTTCTTTCTACTAAAAAGTTTACTCGCTGTGATGTTTTGGGTGTGTATCTGGGTATTCCTTTATATATGGAGGTTGTGATGAGTAGGGAAAGAATAGTGCGTTGGATTAAACCTGTTATTCCTTATGTCAAACTTAATACTGATGGTTTTGTTGACAATCAGCATGCTGGTTTTGGTGGTCTTGTGCGTGACAATGTTGGCAAAGTGATTGTGGATTATGCGGACCCTTTACCTTCGTTTAAAGTCATTTTTACTGAGTTGATGGGGTTACTTAAAGGTCTTATCATTTGCAATAATAGAGGTCTTCTGAATATTGAGATTGAGGTGGATGCTTTAAGTCTTATTAATATTATAAAAAATGTGGATACTTTTTCTCCTCAGTTTTTTTATATTATTAGGAATATTCATTTGGCACTCTTTAAGCTTAACTATTCAATTAATCATGTGTTTAGAGAGGGCAATGCGTGTGCTGATTGCATGGCTAAACTTGGTAGTAGGTTGTAGGAGGATAGGGAGTTTGATGTGATTACTTTGCCTCTTAATTTGAAGGGGCTGGTTAATCTGGATAAGATTGGTTTACTTTATATCAGAAGTAAATGATTACGCTTTCTTGGTTGTGGGTCTGAAGGTTTTGTTGTTTGGCTCTTTGTGCTATCTGTTCATTCGTTTGGCCTGCCTGGTTGGGGTTGTTGGTTGATTTGCCTGGGTTTATTGTTTGGTTCTTTTACTGCTATTGGGGGAGTGGCTTTATGGAAACCCCATTAAAGTGTTTTACTTATGTTTGGTTGGTTCTTTGTCATTGTGTTAGTATGCTGTGGATTCACTGGAGCTGCTTGAAGGCAATTGTTTTGGCTATTATTTCATTTCTGCATGGTGCCATGAGTTGTGATGGTTTTTGCAGATTTGAGGTGGATGTGTCTCAGTTTGTTTGCAGATTGTTTAGCTGGAGTCTCTGGTATATTATCTTTGCTGGGTGGATTACTTTGGCTAGAGTATTGGTTTATTCTTTGGTCTGTTATTACACTGGATGGACTGGTGGATGGTTTTAGCTGTGTTGTATTTCTTCAGAAGTATTCTGTTTCTCGGCAATGGCTATATTGTTTGTCTGCAGGATTTTATTAGGATGTCCATTGCTAGGATGTCTATTGTTATATTGAAGTCGTGGTCTGATAGGGATAACACTAGGATTTTTACTTATATTGTCTACTTTATTTCTCTTAATGTTTTTTGGAGAATTCCTTCCAGGCATCAAATTAAACTCCGTGTTACGAGCGTCAGTGATCGCAAGGTATTCTCTTTTTCTTTTTGGTATTTCTATTTCTATTATCTTCAGGTTTTCTGCAGGAAGACTGAGCTGAAAGGGACCATTCTGCTCTTCCTTTTTTGGGTGCTGTTGACTCACAGCCCGTACTATTTCCGTTATTATTTTTGTAATCGTAGAAAAAGGATCCTCCGGCTCATAGGCTGTTTGTTTTTCTTTTTCTTTTTAATTGTAGCTCATGCGAGCATTAGAGAGCTGGAGGAACCTTTTAAGGACTATGTAACCGATTTTTGAGATATTAATGCATAGGCCCCACAGGTGGGTTTTATCCAAAGAAAAAAATAAATAAATAAAGTTACGGATTTTGTTGTGGTTGTCACAGTTAGTTTTCTGCTAGACTATATCATTTTTTTAATATAATTGAAGATCTAATTTGAATAATTGAATTTACATTAGAAAATTCTAACATATTTAATTATAATGAAAAGTTGTGTTTTATAAAAATCTTTTGGTGTGTAGTTGCAATTCTTTATAGAAATTGAGGCTTCGTTTGGGACGGCTTTTTTATTGCTTTCTAAAACGGAGTTTTAGTACAAAAATAAAAAAATTTGTACTAAAACTCCGTTTTAGAAAGCAATAAAAAAGCCGTCCCAAACGAAGCCTGAGTGTAGATGAAGCTAGAAATATGGCTGTGTCATTAAAAAGCCTATATGAATGAATATTATTTAAGAATCTTATTATATTTGAATAATTAATGAATCAAATTAATAAAAAGTTTTTTTTTTTTGTGGCTCATATAAAAATATCTGCCGACCATAAACAAATTTCACTTAGTATATCTCAGAGCGCTCACCTAAATTATTTTGTTTAAATCTCATTTTCTTCTACTTTGCTTGCGCTTGCGTTAACTTTAACACATTTAAGAAGAACTTTGCGCTCAAGACCTGAACTAAAAAATAGACCTGCCATTACTCAAGAATCATAAATGAGCCAATTTTATTCTCATTAAAATTTAAATTTCGACTTGTGCTCATTGACAAGCCTATCATTGTGTCCTAAACTGAAAGGATAATTCTTGTATTATATGCGCCTACTCATATAATTGAGCCTTAATTGCAGCTTCAGCTTCGGGTTTTGTTTGGGACGACTTTCTTACTGCTTCTTAAAGCAACTTTCTAGTACAAAATCTAGAAAACTGCTTTAAGAAGCAGTAAAAAAGTCACCCCAAACCAAACCTAAATTTCTTTAGCAAAAATATTATGATTGGATGGCTGATTGGGGAATGTTTGAACTACAAATACTCTGAAAAAAATCCACTTATCATTTATTTTATTATATGTAAAAAAAAAAAGAACATGAAGAATCGAATTCTTACATTATTTTGCACATATTTTGAATTTTTTTATATATTATGAGATTATGTTTTGTTATCACACACTATATTTTCTCTTTTTAAAGTAAGAATAAAGCTATGTTTTCCAAATAAATTCACTTATATTTAATAGCTTTTTTAGTGGTTTTAGGCAAGTTGTCAAAATCGGATTACATAATTGTTGCGGGCTAGAAATTACGCGGCGATAGAGATTTTATTCTATGTCTTAGCGTTGTACGTATAACTAGCACACACAAAGAACACAAGATTTTTTACGTGGAAAACCCTTAAAAGGGAAAAAACCACGAGGCCTAGCCCAGTTGAAAAATGGTTCCACTAGACTTTGAGTTTGTTACAAAGGACTGAATCACCTCCAGGGGTGATCAGATTACAATCAATTACTTAAGACGTCGAGTCTTCGGCAGGACGTAGGGACTGAATGTCGGGCCCTGAGTATGACTTCGGGTCTTTGGCAGGACGTCGGGTCTTCGGCAGAACGTAGGGACTGAGTGTCAGGCCTTGAACAAGACGTCGGGTCTTTGGCAGGACGTCGGGTCTTCAGTAGGACGTAGGAGCTGAACGTCGGGCCTTAAGGTGGTGGTCCGGCGAGGTTCATGCGGTGGTCCGACGGTGGTCCGACGAGATTCCTGCGGTGGTCCGGCGGTGGTCCGGCGAGATTCTGCGGTGGTCCGGCGGTGGTCCGGCGGCTGTCGAGGAGGAACTCCTTCCTTATCTTCTTCCTTCTCTTCTCTTCTTCTCTCTCTTGCTTGGATCCTCTCTTGTGAAGAATGAGGGCTCTATTTATAGATTTTCTGGAGTGGCATGGTCCGTAAATAGGTGTGAGATCAAGGGCGAATAGGGAGTGGTCAAATGGACGGCCGATATTGAATCCTACGACCGTGCACCGTTCGTTGGCCATTTGGAAGCCTTAATGGTGTCGGAATTTAATGATCCTGGGCTCGTTGGATTCGTCTCGTCGAGCCGTTCGATTCGAGTATAAGCTCGTCAAAATCGGAGACCGTTTAGTAACTCAAATTGCTGTTTGAACCTTCCGACAGCGCTTTGAACCCTCGATTTAGACTCATTTGGGCTCGGATTGGGTCGATCTTGGTGTCGTTGGGTTCGTATTTCCGAGACGCTCAGTTTGACTGTAAGCCCGCTGAAATCGGAGTTCGGATGCTCCCGGATTTAATTTTTGAGGTTTCCAACTAGCTTTTTGCCTCGAGATTCGCGTCCGATCAAGAGAATTTTTACATGGCGTATCAATAATAAACTAGAAAAAGAAGAGGTTCGCATTTCAATGATTCGACCCCGGGAAAAATAATTCTGTAATTAGTTTTTAAAATTTTCTATTTACTCAACTACTATCATACCTTAGAAAAACTGTAAAATTTGGTAAACGATGGCTTCTGCCAAACAAAGGGACCGCGAAAAGAACCTCCAAAGGCCGGGGGAGGCTGCTGCTCTTGAGAATTTTGCTTCAAAACATCATCTTCAGCCCTTGAGGCATTTCACAAACACCTGTAGTGCATGTCGTATCATCTGCTATGTGATTTGAAAGTGGCTAGAATGTGAGGATTTACACAACTGCGGCTACTATCTTCAATACCATTGGAATTCATTTCAATCTCCTCATCCCTATTGTGAGCAATGAACCTAGCAATTTTTTTTTTTTTTAACCCAAAAAAAAAAAAAAAAGCTACCTAACGTACCGCAAGGCTTCATGTTAATACTGTTGGTTTTGAAGAAAGATACGTGGATCAGACATCAACTTAACGCAATAGCTTACTTAAAGCTTCAAGTTCCACTCTCTCTCCTCTTTTGGGTTTTGCTATGGCGAAACCTCTTTTCTTTTCCTTGCTTTGCTTTCCTCGAGGTGTTTTTTTTAGGGTTTCTCCTTCCGATCGTTTTGTTGGGGCAGGAGCAATCGTCTTCCTAGGGCCGTTGCTGCCTTAGGTCCTTTTCGTGTTCGTATCTTAGATGGCTACGTCGGTTAACCCTTGGGGTTCTCCTTCTGTTACTCCTCTCTCAGCTAAACCAATTTTTTTGCTCTTCCGGATGGTGAGAAATCTTCTTCTCCGCATTCTTTTAAGGGTGTGGTTGTTGGCTTTTCGATTCGAAGATATATGGTTTTGCTTTCAAAAAATCTTCTGTGAAAGGTTTCCCTGCGATTTTGTTTTCCGATGAAGATGTGGTGTTTCTTGCTGCTCCTTATCATTTTACTCTTGTGGGTAAATTTAGTTTACGTCACCTTACTTAGATTCTATTCATGGTTTTCTTCGGAACATAAAACTATATGGAAATTTTTTCTGTGAGTCTGTTAGATCCACGACATGTTGCGATTCAACTATCGAACGATCTTGATTATAGTCGCATTTTTTCACGCAGATCTTACAATATTGCTAACTGTCAGATAAGATTGTTAAAATGGACACCCTATTTCGATATTAAGGAGGAATCTCCTATTGTCCCGATATGGTTGTCGTTTCCTAATATTCGTCTGCTTTTTTTCAATCAACATGTTCTACATGCTTTAGGTTCTGTTTTTGAGAGGCCCTTGCAAACCGATCAAGCTACTGCCTCTAGATCTAGACCTTTGGTTGCTAGAATTCTCATCGAAATTGACATAACTAAAAAGCATCCTAAAGAGGTCTGGCTAGGTTCTAAAAATCTGGGTTATTTACAAAAGGTGGAGTTTGAGAAAGTTCCTGATTATTGTAACCATTGTAGAAAACATGGTCACTCTTTCAATGAATATTTTATTGCTTATCCTTAGTTAAAAAATAAACAAAATGAACCTAAGATTCAACTTTTAGATTCGGATAGTGGGGAAGTGAGGGAACTTGCTATTAATCAGCTGAGTACAATGGAGCATTTAGATGCTATCAAATATAAGGATTCGGATGTGGAAGTTATTACAAGAAATGAGAATAATTTAGAGAATAATGTTTTGGAAGCAATTCAAGAGGATATTCAGGGTGAGGCACTTGAAAAGTGTCAAGTGAAGGATACTCATATCGGGAGTGGCAATAATGACACGAAGGAGGTTTTGTTGGAAAGAAGGGATATGTATTATAATTGCAACAAGGATGTAGGTAATAATGAATGTAGTAACAACAATAATATTATGGAAGAGGATGTTGAAGAAGGGGAGGTTGTTGTGTCTTCTAGCATCAATGTTTCAAAAGATGAGCATTATCAATCCAACTTGCCTAAGTCAACTCGGGATTCTGATACTAGTAAAAAAAATTTAACAATGGTTTTACTATAGTCACTAGAAAAAAAAAGAGCAAAAATATCAAAGCTATTCTGGCATCTGCTCCTAGAGTTGTTGGATCCTTAAATTTGACAAAAACGTTTTCTAATATTTAGTTCCCTTATCTGGAATATTAGAGGGGTGGATGGCTCTATCTCTAGGGATAGAGTGAGGAATCTCTATATGATTCACAAAATTTCTATGTTTATTTTAATTGAGCCTTAAATTTCTACTGATAAACTTGATGCTACTCATAAGTTCCTTGGTTTTAATATAGCTTTTGCTAATTGCACTAATAAAATCTGGCTTTTTTGATATAGCACCATGAAAATTGATATCATTCAGAACAATGCTCAATAAATTTATGCTTTAATTGAGTTTTAGAATCTTATTTTCTTTGGTTCTTTTGTTTATCCTGCTTGTAATCGTTAAGGCAGGTTTCCCCTCTAGGACAATCTATGAATTTTTGCTAAGGCTATTGACAAATTTTGATTTATTGGTGGTGATTTTAATATAATTACCAATTCTAATGAAAGAATTGGAGGTTGTTTTCCCAATGCCTTGGTTATGAATGATTTCAATAATATAATTTTAGATTGTAACTTGCATGATATTGATTTTTCTAGTAACACTTTTACTTGGAATAGAGGTACTATGTGGCAAAGATTGGAAAGAATTCTTTTCAATGATGAGTGGCTCAATAAGTTTCCCATATCTCATATTGATCACCTTACAAAAACCTTGTCTGATCATTCTCCTTTAATATTGAATATCAATTTAGCTAGCGCTAATATGCACTCTAACTTTAGTTTCCAGAATATGGGGTTGTTGCATCATGATTTTTTCATGATTTTAGATTCGATTTGGTCTACCCCTTTAAATCCTGTTGATAACATTACTAGGATGCACAGGCTTTGTATGAAACTCATAAGGCTTAAATAAATTCTTAGATGGTGAAATAAGGTGGTTTTTAAAAATATTTTTGCTAATATTACTAAGGTTGAAAATGATATTAATGTTTTAGAAATGGCTTATATCATTGATCATTCTGATGAGAATCTTTCTAAGATGAATGATGCCAAATTGGGTCTTTTAAAGTTATAAGAGAAGGAAGAGGCTTATTGGAAACAAAAAGTGGATTCTAAATTCTTATCTGAAGGTGACATAAACACCAAATTTTTTTATTCTATTGCTAATCATAAGAAGATTTCTAGACATATTCACAAAATTAATCAACAGAATGACACGATTCTAAATACCCCTGATATGATTTATGGCTTTGGTGTTAATTAATTTTTTAATATGTTTAACAAGGATTTCAGTCCTCAGCTTAATATTGATACTTCTCTTATTCCCCATACTATTGATAATAATGACAACTCTATATTAACTGCAACCCCTTCTAAAAAGGAAATTTGAGATACTATTAATAAGATGAATTCAGATTCTGCTCTTGGTGTGGATGGTTTCCCTACTAATTTTTTTGAAAAGTCTTGGCACATTATTAAAAAGAATTTGGTGGAAGTTGTTCTTGATTTTTTTGGGTAACCCTTACCCGAAATATTTTTCTAACACTTCTATTATTCTGGTTCCTAAAAGAGGAGCTATTAACTATTTGGATGACTTTAGGCCAATCATTTTATGCTCTTTCTTTAATAAATTAATTGCTAAAATTATTATGGGAGATTGTCTTTAATGTTGCATAAAATTATTTCTCCTGGGCAAACTGGTTTTGTTAAGGGCCATGCTATATTTGATAATGTTCTGTTGGCTCAAGAATTAGTGCATGATATTCACAACCCCATTTCAGGTGGCAACATGGTTATTAAGATTGACATTACCAAAGCATATGATAATCTTAACTGGGATTTTCTGTATATTATTCTTGCTCTTTTCGATTTTAATAAGTTTTTTATTAATCTGGTAAAGAATAGTTTTAATAATTGTTTTTTTTTTGTTATTATTAATGAGAGTTTGTTGAGTCCAGTAATTAGGTTGTTAAGCCTAAGTGAATGTCCCAAGGCTAACCAAGAGGGGGGTGAATTGGTAATTTAAAAATTATACTTCTACTCTTGGATTTTTAGAAAACCTTTTTAATTATTAATGCAAGTTAAATTTAAAGTTTAAAAAATAAACTTTTCAACCAGAGTAAACAACTTGCAATGAAATTAAATGCCGAATAAAAATAAGAAAGAACACACAAGATTTATAGTGGTTCGGTCAAATCTTGACCTACGTCCACTCCCCGGAGGCACCCTCCGAGTATTGCACTAATTCCATAAAGTGACTCTCCTTTTGCTCCCACAGCAAGGCGGAGAAGCCTGTACAAAATCACTTTCACCTTCCCCGGTGCGGCGGAGTAGCCGGGTTCTTTGACACCAAAGAGATCTTCTTAACACCAAAACTTTCCTCAAAATGACCCTTGAATCCGATGGTACTAAGGTGCAAGTTTGCCGGAGCAACCATGTGAATATCCCCTTCACACTCCCTTGAAATCCCCTCCAAGGATCTTCTCCCTCTCAAACTCCACCATTTCCTCTCTCCCTTTCAAGTTCTCTCTTCTAGTTTTCTCCCAAAGAACGAAGACACAATGGTTGTCAAATATACACTTTGTCGTCCTTTTACACTCTCCAAGTGTCGGCAAAGAACCGGACCAATATTGTTGAACTTCACTTAAGAGCCTTCGCCGGAGCAACCGTGTGAATATCCCCTCCACACTCCCTTGAAATCCCCTCCAAGGATCTTCTCCCTCTCAATGATCCCTCTCAAGAGAAAACAACTCCAAAGGTAAATAGTTTCTAGGACTCCTTATATAGAAAGGACATGAAAAATTGTCCAAAAAACTGCTAAAAATATGTTTTTCTGCGCACCGGATCGTCCCGTACGAACCATTTGTTCATCTGTACGAACCAATTTCGTCCTGGACGAAATTGGTTCGTCCTGGGACAAAAAATTTTGTCCGGTACGAATAGTTAAATCAAAAGTTGGTTCCGAAAACTACAGAACATTTCCAGAAACTGCCATAGTCGGTTCCCATCGTCCTGGACGAACTGGACTTCGTCTGGACGAAATTTTTACAGTGAGAAACTCGTCTTGGGATTAAAAATGATTTCGTCTGGACGATCATTCCTTAGAAAAATTTTTCAGTTCAGTTCCTATCCGTTCCATTGCTCTTACAAGGAGATAACTGATCTGATCGTCCCGTACGAACAATGTTCGTCCCGTACGATAAGTACAAAAACTTTTTCAAGATCTCCTTTAAGTGTGTGTAAATTTATTCACTCAATTACAATCACTCCCTTTCAAATTTAATTTAAATAAAAAGTACAAGCTTCAAATTCATAAAGTATCTATGCTGAATCTGATTTGAAGTCTTCGTAGTCTGGGGTTCGATTTTCCTGAAATATTAGTACACACAAGAGCGAAAACAAATCTTCCAAAAAATGTTAGGAGATAAAAACACATAAAATAATAATATTTAGAATCATCAAAACTATACAAGTTGCAAGAATGTAAAACATGCAAATAACAACTTTCCTAACAATCTCCCCCTTTTTGATGATGGTAAAATAATTTTGTTTGTATAATTTCAAATTCTAAGAATCTCGTAAACTCCCCATGATTTAAGTAACATATGAAAATAAGGAGGCATTAAAATTATTTTTGTTTTCAAAATTTTTAGAAATACAAAACAAAACAAAACAAACACACATACACTAAACAAAACAAACACACAACGATATGAATACACAAGACACAACAAACAGTTTATCCCCCTTTTTGACAACATCAAAAAGTGAAGAAGAAAAAGACTAGAAATGTAAGCAGACATATGAAAATCATTTAAAAATTTAACCTTTAAAGTGTTTGACATAAGTTATGCAAATAAAATTAAAACATTAGCCAAATCATAAAATTCATAGAATTTAAGAAGAGATATAACATAGAAACTAAAAAGAATTAATCAACACATGAGTATATTTAAACATTTAAGATAGAGAAAATCATTGTAAAAATGATGATATAAAAATTTTATATTTCATATTTCAATATGTAATATAAATGTACATAAGATCAATTTTGAATTAAGAGATTGAAAAATTAAGGAAAGAAATAACTACCACATGTGGTGCTTTGCGCATCTTTTTCAATTTTGTGGCACATTTTTGTGCATCTTTTCACTTGTTGGGCTTATTTTGTGCCTATTTTTCACATTGCAAATATTTGCACATTTCTTTTGATTTTTGTACATTTGTACAATTTTTAAGAGTAATTGTATTCTTTTCAAAATTAATAATCTAAAACTTCAAATCTTTCTAAGTGCATAAATATTAATTGATAAGTGAAATATAAAATAAGAAAACATCACAATTGTAATAATAATATTAAAATTAATGTAGTCTAAATAAGAGACATGAAATTGACAATCTTAATAATATCAAGTTAGAAACACAACTTAAATTTAGAAAAATTAGATTTTCTAATGAATTCAATTTTATATTGTAGTTCAAAGTATAGCACTTGTAAGATCAAAAATTTAAGAGTTTTTCATATAGGCTAACGAACATTTCAAACACAGAACAAAAACACTTAAACATCCAAAAGAAATCTAAAGTAATAAAAGAATAGAAAAACACTAAACAAAATACAAGTACACAAACTAAAAAAATCTTCATATCACATTCCAAATGTCTCACAACAAGAAACAAGGAATCCGATATGAAAATATCTCAAAATCATACAAAACACACAAAAATTAAAAATAGAAAAACACATAAAATAAACAAAAATAAAAATACAACAAATAAAAAACATACACACAAAAACACATAAACAAAGGGTTTAAATATCATTTTGCTCCTAGTCTGATTATTCAGAAGCTAGATCTGCCCAGGAGATTTTTTGCTTTTCATTATTTTCCCATTTTATAATTTGCTTAGATTTGCCCTTTTCTTTAGCAGGAAGAATTCTCAAATTAGGGCTCTGACTTTTCAGATGTCCAGATTTCCTACATCCAAAGCAAATAATACTTGAAGAAATCTGAACATTCTTACCATTTTTACATTTATTCCACTTTTGTTGATGCTTATACTTGTGCTTTAGTGGACTTTTCAATTTACTTGTTAAGTCATCGCTTTCCTCACCAACTAAGCAATTTTTCTCCATGTCTTTCGCTTTTAGCATTATTGTTTCACCTGCATCCAAAAGTCTTTGACCCAAATATTGCTCGTAGGCAATGAGTGAGCCAATCAAATTATCAATAGAATATTCATTCAAATTTTTTTATTCGTAAATAGCAACAACTTTGGCATCAAATTTGTCAAGTAAGCAACGTAGAATTTTATTGACTATTTCAAAATTTGAAAATTTTTTACCCAAAACATGCAATGATGTTACAATTTGAATAAACCTAGTATGCATGTATAAGATCGTCTCATAAGATTTCATGCTAAAGAGTTCATAGTCATGCATCAAAAAATTCAACTTAGATTGCTTGACTTCACTAGTACCTTCATATGTAATGCATAAACTGTCCCAAATTTCCTTGCCGGTAGTACATGTAGAGATTCTCATATAATCTTCTTAATTTAAAGCACAGAATAAACAATTCATACATTTAGCATTTAATTCAGCATAAATTTGTTCTACTTTACTCCATTCAAAAAAAGAGGTATCAGTTTTGATTACATCTATAATACGTGACGGTACAGAATAACCATTTTGAATCATATGTCACATTCGATAATCTATTGATTGCAAGAAAGTAGACATTCAAATTTTCCAAAAATCAAAAGAAATATTTTCAAATAAAGGTGGTCTAACAATTGAATATCCTTTTAATATTTTACGGTTTCTAAAATTAGCCATTCTCGTTTTTCAAAAAGTAGTCAGAACTTATGATTTTGAAACATTGCTATGATACCACTTGTTGAGTCCAGTAATTAGGTTGTTAAGCCTAAGTGAATGTCTCAAGGCTAACCAAGAGGGGGGGGGGGGGGTTAATTGGTAATTTAAAAATTATACTTCTACTCTTGGATTTTTAGAAAACCTTTTCAATTATTAATGCAAGTTAAATTTAAAGTTTAAAAAATAAACTTTTCAACCAGAGTAAACAACTTGCAATAAAATTAAATGCGGAAGAAAAATAAGAAAGAACATACCAAATTTATAGTGGTTCGGTCAAATCTTGACCTACGTCCACTCCCCGGAGGCACCCTCCGAGTATTGCACTAATTCCACAAAGTGACTCTCCTTTTGCTCCCACAGCAAGGCGGAGAAGCCTGTACAAAATCACTTTCACCTTCCCCAGTGCGGCGGAGTAGCCGGGTTCTTTGACACCAAAGAGATCTTCTTCTCACCAAAACTTTCCTCAAAATGACCCTTGAATCCGATGGTACTAAGGTGCAAGTTCGCCGGAGCAACCGTGTGAATATCCCCTTCACACTCCCTTGAAATCCCCTCCAAGGATCTTTTCCCTCTCAAACTCCACCCTTTCCTCTCTCCTTTTCAAGTTTTCTCTTCTAGTTTTCTCCCAAAGAACGAAGACACAATGGTTGTCAAAGATACACTTTGTCGTCCTTTTACACTCTCCAAGTGTCGGCAGAGAACCGATTCAATGTTGTTGAACTTCACTTAAGAGCCTTCGCCGGAGCAACCGTGTGAATATCCCCTCCACACTCCCTTGAAATCCCCTCCAAGGATCTTCTCCCTCTCAATGATCCCTCTCAAGAGAAAACAACTCCAAAGGTACTTGTAATAGTTTCTAGAACTCCTTATATAGAAAGGACATGAAAAACCATCAAAAAACCAGCTAAAAATATGTTTTTCTGCGCACCGGATCGTCCCGTACGAACCATTTGTTCATCTGTACGAACCAATTTTATCCTGGACGAAATTGGTTTGTCCCGGGACGAAAAATTTCATCCGGTATGAATAGTTATATCAAAAGTTGCTTCCAAAAACTGCAGAACATTGCCAGAAACTGCCATAGTCGGTTCCCATCGTCCTGGACGAACTGGACTTCGTCTGGACAAAATTTTTACAGTGAGAAACTTGTCCTGGGATGAAAAATGATTTCGTTTGGACGATCATTCCTTAGAAAAATTTTTCAGTTCAGTTCCTGTCCGTTCCATTGCTCTTACAAGGAGATAACTGATCTAATCATCCCGTACGAACAATGTTCGTCCCGTACGATCAGTACAAAAACTTTTTCAAGATCTCCTTTAAGTGTGTGTAAATTTATTCACTCAATTACAATCACTCCCTCTCAAATTTAATTTAAATAAAAAGTACAAGCTTCAAATTCACAAAGTATCTAATGCTGAATCTGATTTGAAATCTTCATAGTCTGGGGTTCGATTTTCCTGAAATATTAGTACACACAAGAGCGAAAACAAATCTTCCAAAAAATGTTAGGAGATAACAACACATAAAACAATAATATTTGGAATCATCAAAACTATAAAAGTTGCAAGAATGTAAAACATGCAAATAGCAACTTTCCTAACAGAGTTCTCATGGTTTCTTTACTTCTTCTCATGGTGTGAGATAAGGAGACCCCTTATCTCCTACCCTTTTTATAATTGCTATGGAATATCTTTCTAAAGCTCCGGAGAAACTATATGCTCTTCATCCTTCTATCAATTTTTTCTACTTATGGGGGTTTTCCTATTTCTCATCTTAGTTTTGCGGATGATTTTATTATCTTTACGAATATGCTGTTTAAATGTTTGGAGCACTTCCAACTTCTGAGCGGTTTAACAATTAACAATAATAAAAGTGGCTTTATTACTAGTAAGTCGATCAGTTCTCAATATATTGCTAGAATTCATGGTAAATTTGGTATTTCTCACTTGACTTTGCCTTTCATTTATCTGGGTACTCCTATTTATAAGGGTAAGAGGATGTCTCATCTTTTTTATGGTATCATTTTAGCTTTGGGCAAAAAACATAACAATTGGGCTTTCAACTTCTTATCCTATGGTGGGAGATTTATTTTAATTAAAAGTTTTCTTTCTGCTTTGCCTATTTATCTTCTTCATACTTTAAATCCTACTATTTGTGTGTACAGTAGGATTGAGAAGATGATTAACAAGTTTTTTTGGGGGGCTAAAAATAGTAAATGTGTTATTCTTTGGGCCTCTTGGAAGAAGTACTGTGGTAGTTTGAAGGAAGGTGGTCTGGGCTGTAAGAATTTATTGGACATGAGTAAAGATTTTTCTTATAAACTTTGGCTCAACTTTAGATCTAATAAGAGTTTATGGGCTAATTTCTTATATAGCAAGTATTGTGGTATTAAGCATCCCATGGTATGTAGCTCTAAAAAGGGAGACTCATACACTTGGAAGAGGCTTTGTAGAGTCAAATGGGATATGGAGGAGTTCATTCAATAGGGTATTGGTAGTGGTGTTGTATTTTTCTAGCAAGACCAATGGATTGGTAATTATTTTATTGACAATTTGCTTAACACTAGATCTATTTCTACTTTACTAGTTAAAAGCTTCTTTATTAATGGGGATTTGAATATTGAGATGTTGAAGAATAGTATTATTGATTTTATTATTAACATCATTGTTAATATTCCTTTGTAAAGTGACAAAGAGGACAGTATCCTTTTAATAATTCCCATGATGGTAATTTTGCTTTGAAAGAAGCTTTGCACTTAATTAAAGAGATTAGACATCATAATCCTTTTTTTCTACTATTTGGCACAACTCCATACCCATTTATTTTGCTATTTTTACTTGGAGAGTGATTAACAACTATATTCATGTTGATAATATTCTTAAGAAAAAAGTTTTCAGATTGTTTCTAAATGCAAATATTGTTACCATATTGAAACTCTTAACCATGTCTTGGCCAATGGGCCAATTGTGGTTAGAGTTTGGATTCATTTTGAAGAGCTTTTTAATTTCAATTTTATTCATGGTTTCAAGAGCATTATTGACATTCTAAAATACTGGTTTGTTGATTCTAAACGTCATATTAGGAATAGTCTTACCACTATCATTATTTGATTCCTTTGGAATAGTAGGAATGAAGTTAAACATGAAGGGATCAAATTGAATGTTAAACATATCATCCTTAGTATTTGTGATAAAGTTAGACTGCTTTACATTGCCAATCTCATTAAATCTAATAATTTTAATGGGTGTTACAAGGTTGCTTCTCACTTTGGCATTTTTAATATCACAGTTAACAAAGGTAGAAAAGATAGAATCATTAGTTGGCTCAAATCGGGTATTGATTGGGTCAAGCTTAACACAGATTGTTCTTATGACGGGAAGGTGGCTGGATGTGGTGGCATTCTAAGAAATCATTGGGGTAAAGTGATTAAATGTTTTGTTGGCCCTTTTTCTGTTAATTCTACTTTTTTGGCTGAGCTTTATGGCCTTAACTATGGCATCAACATGTGTATTAAGTTAGGTATTAACTATGTTTGGATTGAGGTTGATGTTATGCTTATTTTACACTACATCAATAGCTCTCATTTATTTAATGCTGATAATTTTTACCTGGATAGACAAATTAAATAAGGTTTTTCCTATATTAATTTAAAAATCTCGCACATTTACCGTGAAGGTAATGGGTGTGCTGATGCTCTTGCAAAACTGGGTTGTATCAACCCTCTTTTCAATGAATTTAATGAAAATGAAATTCCTACTTCTGTTAAATGGTTGGTTAATCTGGATTGTGCTGGATTACCCTATATTAGACACCATTAAAATGTTCATTGCTTATCTATTTCCTGGGCGCTTACGGCTGGGTGGGGATTTGGTTGTGAAGGATTGCTGGGGAAGTTAAAGGTTGTATTTGTTTTTTTATTCTCTTATTATCATTTCTTGGTGAAGATGGTTTTTAGTAAATTTATTTACTCTATAGTTTGCATGCATGGCCTATATTGGTTGGCTAATAGTGATCATGGGACATTAAGGAATTTTTGTTTCATTATTATCTTATGGTGGATTCAGAACTAGTTTCCCCTTAGTTATATGGTGGTCCATTCTCTTTCTTATTGTATGGGTATGTCTATTCTGGGTCACTATATTCTATTTTGTTGGCTTATTGGAAATGAGTATGGGAGGAGCTGGATGATGGGTTTGTTGGATAGGAATCTGTGTTTTATTTTGTTTTGCACTCCCAGGGCCATTAACAGCTAGTGTCTTCAAATTTTGGCCTTTCCAGCTTATCAAACCTACTATATTGGTTCTCTAGGATGCGTTTGACATTTTTTTTTTAATAGTTAGTTGTCTTCTTCTCTATCCCTTACATTTTGTGTGTCAAATTACTTTTTTGTGTTGGAGTTTTTGTTTTTTGCAGATCTGGTGGATAGAAATTTGGTTCTACAATTTTGGCAGGGATTCCAAGAGTTCAAAATTTTAGAGATATTGGAGGTTTGCTTATTCTTTTTGTAGGAGGTTTGTACTGAATGCCACTATTTTACCCTTTGTTTTTTGGGTGCTGTCTTCTTGCAGCCCTAAAATATTCTTAGGTTTTTCTGTAATCAATAGTATAAGGAACCATAAGCTTTTAAGGTTTATTTTATTTTATCTTGTAGCTCTATTGAGCATTAGCAAGTTGGAGGTTCCTTTTAAGGACTTTGTAACATTTTTTTTTTGTATTAACACATTGGCCCCTCTGTGGGTTTTAACTAAAAATAAATAAATAAATAAATGCATTAGCTTACTTGCGTGATCATTTGCAAAGACCTTAGAAGTGTTAACATTTGGATTAATATGTTTGAGCTGTCTGCTATAATATATCAGCTGTAATTGTAGATAATGGTTAGTTTAATTTTTAATAACTATAAATTTGATATCAATTTATTTTGATCAAATTTACATATAGTCATTATCCATTAAAAAAAATGCAGTACGATATATTTTTTAATCCAAATATTAAATGTTGTTTTATTGCACTATTTATTTAATTTTTTTTAATATGATCGTTGAGTAATGGAGTCTTTACATCTATTTAATATAGCTAGAAATTAATGTGAACTACTAATATTATAAGGATTCTATAAGTGACTTTCAAGAAAACTATAAAGAAAGTTTCTTTATTATATATTTCTTTCATTTGAGTGAAACATTTGGTGACTAGACCTTTATGTACAACAAGAAAAAGCTTTTGCAAAACTTTTTTTTTTAAAGCATTTGCAAAACTTAATTTTGATTTTTACGGTGACTTTAATTGCCATAAAAATGCTTTAATTTGTCTCAAAATTGTAACATGATTGCCGCACTTGGGGTCCATTATAAAGATATTTTGCAAATGTTTTGCAACCAACGGGGAAGAGATCAGCATATGTTGTATTTTCTAGTGGTCTATGTTTGGGATGAGGAGTAAACAACACAATGATGAAAAAAGTAAATAGTAAAAGCAATGAAAAAAAATACTAGAATTTAACCTGGAAAATTTTGAAATAGGGGGAAAATTTTATGGAGCCACACCACATCAAAAAATTCACTATGAAAATAAGACGAAATTAGTACATATATCTCCTATCTCACTCTCTCTTTGCTTCTCTTCTCACATACATCATTTTCAATGTATACACTATCAAAAATACAAAAGAAAGCCAAGTAAATAGCCCAAAGGAATGCAACTCATTAGAATAATGAGAAAGAAAACCATCCAACCCTCCTCACAGTGCTAGTTCGGGGTGTTGCGGTGCTCTAACCTATATCTTTATCTAGTGCAATGCCATATGTAAACCGCTGCGATGCACTGCTTTCTATCGTTCAACGTTGGGGCACTCTGGGACACATCTTCGGGGCACTACACAAGAAAATTAGAGGAAAATTAAAGCACCTGAACCCAAGCAGGGTTAAACCCCAACACAACCCAACAACTAAGACAAACTTGAGGTATGAGGAAATAGAACAACCTGATTGATCAACCCAATCTGATTTCACACAAAAAATCTAAATTATCTACTATTTTAGAGAACTTGTGGCAGTTTAAACTGCCACTGCTCTCGAACAATTGTCGTGGATTTAACAACCTCAAATGTTACAAAATAGCAACAATTTAAACCACTGCTAGATCTCTAGAATAGATGTCATTTAAACTGTATATATATATATATATATATATATATATATATATATATATATATATATATATATATATATATATATATATATATATATATATATATATATATATATATATTCTAATAATAAATCTTTTATAAATAATACTTCATAAAAAATCATTCTTGTTGCGTCCTGGAATATTCACGGCGGTAGAGAGTATAAAGTTTAATGCTTTAGCTTTGTACGAATATCCAACATGCAATTAGATAAGGGAGAGAGGGTGCCAAAAAAGAATATTCGCAGTGGTAGAGAGTTTAAAGTTTAATGTCTTAACTTTGTACGAAGATCCAACACGCAATCAGATAAGAGAGGGAGGGTGCAACATTTATAAGAGAGACCAAGATTTTTTATGTGGAAAATCCTAAAAAGGGAAAAAACCATGTGGCCTAGCCAATTCAAATGAATCCACAAGTATTTGCAATTGATTATAAATGAGGCCCTTCATTTATGGGAAGCCCTTAGCTTGATGTATATCATATGGAGTACATTACTTGGTGGGAATACACATAATTACTATTAATGTGTTTGTTTGTTCTAAAGGACCAGAGTCTGTGGGAAAAAGAAGGTCGAAAGGACTGTTGTCTGGCGACGGAGGTAGGAAGGACCATAGTCGGTGGGTGAGGGAGAGGTTAGGGTGATAGAGGTCGGAAGGACTGTTGTCTGACAATGGAAGTTGAATGGATCGTAGTCAGTGGATGACAGTGGTAAGAAAGAACATTGTTGGAGGGCGATATAGCTCTGGAATCAATTGGAGGCTATATAAAAGTTTGGCATTAGTTGGTGGCAAAGCAGAAAAAATCATCATCAGTTGGCGGTCAGGCAGATGTCTAACGTTATTTGTTAGCCAGGAAAAAATATAACGTCAGTTGATGGTTAAGCAGAAATCTTGAGATGAATAGAGTTCCAACGTCGAATAGAAGTCTGACAAATATCTGGCGATGGCCAAAAGTCTGGCGTCGGGTAGGAATCCGTCAAAGGGAGGAAGTTTGGCAATGGGTAGAAATCGATCGATGGACAGAAGTCTAACGTTGGATATAAGCCCAGCAAAAGTCTGATGACATGTAGAAGTCCAACATCAGGCAGAAATTCATTGAAGAATGAAGGTTTGACATCGGGTAGAAGTTCTATGTTAATCGAATGCCGGGCAAAACTCTGGCATTAGATGACATTCTGGTAGAACTCTGACGTCAGTAGGCTACCAGGTGGAAGTCAGTTGGTGGTCGAGGAAGATTCTCCTCCTCATACTGGATGTTGGATGCCCTATATATCACAAGAGGAGGTGTGCAATTCATGCTAAAGGACATATTATAAGAAGAAGCTTTAAGTGGTTAAAGAAGAAAAAGAAGAAGAAGAAGTGTTAAGTGGTTGAGCTATTTTTTGCAACCTGTATTAAAAAGGTGGTTACAAAGATTGCCAAAAATAACTCTATAGACAAATTACAAGTAAAATGTGAGCTGTAATGAAACTATAAAGAAGATGACAAAGAATATAAAATTTTAGCAGGTAGATCCAAATGGATTAAGGAGAGTTCAAAACTTACAATAGCAGGCCTAGAGAAGGTCATAGCCGAGAAAGCTCTAGAGCTCAAAAGAAGGCACATGAAAGGAGAATGTATCAACCTCAGTTTCCATCAGACCAGACCACGAGAATAGTCAGCAGGGTGCCAGGCCAGATCTAGGACCAAAACATGGTGATATGGAGAGGCCATCTTGGGAAAAAATTGTCTATTCCATTCATCATAGTCCAATGGGAAACAAAATTGTTCAAAAAAATTATCAATGCGAGCTGAAGCATGAAGGGAAGGAAGAGTGAAGATATTCAAAAAAAAAAAAATCCAGTGTGATACCTTTGCTGAGATAACCTTGTTGATTTAGCAACAAATAGAGATAGGGGTATAATGATTCCCCGCAAAGCGCCTATCGTTTATTTCCAACCATCAAAAATAGATCGAACAGGTTATCACAAAAAGTTAAAAAAATTTTAGTTAACATTTAAATGCTAAGCATAAAAAAAAAAAATATAGTTGCAACCTAAAAGGCCTCAAAAAACCCATCTAAATACAACATAAGAGAAGACATAACCTCAAAAGAAAAATCACATTGAAACATTAAATACATGATTTTTCCTCCTTCAAGCAAAGAGGACAAGTGGCTCCTATCTAAATGTTACTTTTGGCTAAAACATTCGTAGTTTTTAAACCATCTCAGACTGCCAGCCAAGCAAAAGATGAAAATTTAAGATCTAATTTCTTATGCCAAATGAACTTGTGCCAGAAAACTTGAGGATAACCAGAGAAAAATTGCCTTTTAAATGTCTTAAAGTAAGGCTTGTCTACTACGTTCAAAACAATAGTAGTAGAGGTGTGGTTTTGGGTTATAATAGAGGAAATATTTTAAATAACTAGCGAAGGGAAAGACTATAGAAGATTATAAATGGCTAGACAAATAAACTCTTTTACAACAACAAAACCATGGGTTGGAGGCTGCATGACATCAGAAATAATAAGGTTGTGGTTTTGTTAAAAGATAGAATGCATGTTGTTAACAACATCCACATGAAGCTTGATGCAATGCCTAATATGAGAAGCAGTATTATAGAGAAACTTTCAAAATTTTGAAGCTTTGGTAGGAGGGGTCTTCCAAGGATAATTAAATTTTAATATGAACCAAAAAGCAACCAACGAGTTCATGTTATACATCCGCCAAATAAAAGTATGGTAAAGGGTTTGGATTTTAGAGACGCCCAGCCTACCATGACAAGTTGGTAAACAAGTTTTCTTCCACACAATAAGATTATGTTTCTTTTTAGAGGTGGAGCCATAATAAAATAATATGAATAAAGTTTGTCCATAGTTTTATAACATGATTTAGGTAATATCGCTCCTCTATTCTAATAGGCTAGGTTGTTGGTAATAGTGAACCCCATGTATTGAATTCTACCTGCAAAAGACAAAAACTTGATTTTTCAACCGAATAGGAGATTAGAAATCCTACACAAAAGGGTTGGAAATGAATAGAAGTAAGTTTCTTAAAAGATATAAGCATGCCCAAATATTTTAGAATATACTCATAATGATAGAAGCCAATAAAATTAGTAATTTGAATGTGATTAAATTCATTCAAAATTCTGTGAAGAAATCAATGTTGCAATTGGATAACCAAATTTTGGAGAAGCTGTCTTTTCTCAAGGAGTTCAACAAAGTTATTTTCCATCATACTTCAAGAGAAGGTAATAAGGTAGCTGACATGTGTGCTACTTTGGCTTTAGACAAAAGTTTTTGCTTTGATCTATTTTATTTTGATAGATGCTTTTCCTTTAATAGTTTGTAATAACTTTAGTTTTTTTTAATGCTATTTAAATTTCTCAAAAAAAAAAAAAAGTAATATCATTAGCTAAATTGGAGTTCTGAGTAAATATAATATAGAATTTATCCTTGCTGATATGAAGCCCAGAAGCTACAGCAAAGATGTTAAGAGCATCACCTAAACCATGGACATTCTGCAATGATGCCAACCAAAAAACCAAGACATCTTTTGCATAAAGCAGATGATTAATAGTAGCTGAACCACAAGATACCAATAAATGTTTAGCACCAATAATGCAAGAAAAAGGATCCATCACAAAAGAAAAAAAGTAAAGAAGAAAGAAGGAAACCGTGCCAAAAACTAGAGGAGGAATTAAAATAGCCTTCAACAATTCACTCAAGATTTTAGAGGCTATGACAATATTATATGAAGTGATTCTCTTATGGATGAAGCCAACTAGACTCTCACGAATAATAAGAGAATAATACATTTCATATGGTTTGAAAGGCAATAATATTGTAGAACACATTACAAAGAGAGATGGGTATATAGTCAGAAATATTAAAGGCATGAGAATTCTTTGGAATTAAGGCAATGGTAGTCGCTTTAGCATGCTTGGTAAGATGACCTGTGTTAAAAAAGTTTTTAATTACATTGCATTTATGAAGCCCAATAATATCCCAAGAAGACTTGAGAATTCAAAGGTATACCCATCCATCCCCCGGGGTGGATGAAGAGGGCCCACCAAAGACAACCTCTTTAATCTTAAAGTCAGAAATTAGGTAAGTAAGAGGGCCAATAAGATGGGCCGAGATAGTGGTGCCACATGACAAAGAGTGAGTGGAGGAATTAATCAGCATTGGGGAGTTATATAAGTTTTAAAAGTAATGGATGGTTGCATTAGTAATGTCAGAACTAGATGTAAATTGACTCTCATCATTGGTAAGCTCCATTATGTGGCTAGAATAACTCCTAGATTTAATTCTAGCGTACAAAAACCTCAAACTATCTTCCCCACTAGATAACCAGGGGACCTTAGCTCTCTGGATCAACCAAGAACTCCAGACCCCATGATAAGAAGCAAAAGGAATTTTTCTCCTTGAGAGTGACATTAAGAGCTGAGTCTAATGGGTTATTTTGAAGACGTTCCAAGCACATTTTCTTATTGGATTCAAGCGTACAAATTTTTTCTTTGAGGAAATATGAATTTTCCCTAATTTTCTTTTTTAGAAGAGATTTGAGAGACTGTAATTTGCTATAAAAATTGGCAATCAGGCTAAAAACATGGTGTGAGAAGAAAGCCCTGATAATAATACACTAATATCCAAACATGTTAATCTATAATTTTTAAACTATAATTTGCCAACCTTGGATATAGGATGGCCATAATGAAGCACGGTAAGGGAGTAATTCAAGCAGTAGGGAGGTTCCATCTTAATAGGAGGTAGGAAAACAATTCCAACAAAGAGTGATTCACAAGCATTCTATTGAGCTTAATATGAATAGGGTCATCTAACCAATTCTTAAACCATGTAAAAAATAACCCCTTAGAGGTGAGGTTTAAAGTGCCCGAATTAAAAGTGAAATTATTCATTTCACCAAGATGACTGAATTGAATCGGTCTTCCACCTGAATTTTCCTTTGCCACTCTAAAGCAATTAAAATCACTATATAATGATCCATGGAGTAGTAATAGAATCTGCTAAATGAGACAAAACCTGAAAAGTAGGATCTCTCTTAACAGGAGAATTATCATTATAGATAATTGAAAAATAAATATGTCGTAAGGCACCTAAGAGGAGGGTTCTATAAATTAGCTGGGGGAAAAAAGCAGGTGAGAAATAGATAGTAGATGGGTTTGCCCTAGACCAACTTACTTGAGCCTTCTGAATGTCATCAAGAAAACTTAGTAGCCTAAAGGTTTGGATGATTTTCTATTACTTAATGATGGTTTGTTCCTCTTTATATTCTCTTCACGAGAAGATTTTGACCTTGCATGATTGGGAGGCCTAAGGTTCTTCTTCGGAAGACCCTTCAAAATGCAGAAGTGGACTCCTTAATTCAAAGCTAAAAGGGGTGAATGTTGCCCCATTACCATTTGGATTAAAATCATAGATCTTCCATTAGCCATCTGGAACCCCTAGGTATCTAAAAAATTTACAGTTTTTTGTACACCCCTTAGGAGTTGGTTCTCACTGCAAGGAAGACCCGTCTCATATTTATCAGGGTATTTTTTTGTTACAAGTACCTTTGCTTTATTGGATGAAATCCCCATTTCATTGGATTGTGATGATCTCTTTCTCAAAGTCCTCTATGACTGGAAACCCACCCGTTATTCTAGGTGTGGATCCCTTTTTCAGCATTCAAACCTATGTCAAAAAAATCCATAATTAATGAACCATCCTCTATTGCACACTTGTGGTAGAAGTTTGAGCAGAGTTATCTCTCTTCGCCCTCCCAGTGAAGCTCCCACTATTATCCCTACCCACAACCATCTGCCACAACTTCAACCCAACCGTCCTTTGCTGCTCCCCCTCCCTCTCCCCCTACCTCGTCTTGTCCTTCCATCTTGGGCACAACTCTTGATCCGTAGATTCCCTTTGCTCTTCCCTCCACGGAAGTTATAGCTTCTATTCATCACATAGATTATATCCCTAACCTAAATTTCTCTATAGATAATGCCTCTTCATCTGAATTTTCTCCCTATAAGGATCAGTCACCTACTGACACTAGTGAGCTGCCCACATTTAATCAAACTGCTCACTCCTCTTCCTCTATTTTGAGTCATCATAAGATCTGTGTGATGGCATCTCCTAACAAATTTGTTATTTTGCAGTAGGAAGATCCCCTCAATCATCAAGACACTAATGAAACCTCTTTTAACCCTAATTAAACTACCTTCATGATCCACATGATCTGGCTCAGACCCTGAACCCCCAATCTAAAAAATCCTCCAGAGCCAAAACTGCTAAGAAAGTACATTCCTCCACCTCGAAGTCTAATTGATCCTCCCTCCGATTGGGTGCTAAAATGTTCAGGGTTTTAATAGCCCCAAGAAAGTATAATCTTGTAAAAACCTTATCTCTTCCTAACATCTTGACATACTCTACATCCTTCAAGCCAAAATTCCACCACATTCTGTTTCTGATCCCTAGTTTATTCACACTCATCAAGTTTTTTTTTTTTCTAGCGAGATGAGTTGTAATAATTTCAGCTCCACTACCCTTGGTAGGATTTGGCTATAGTGGTTGACCTATTGGAATCTAGGGAGAAGTTAAGGAGGAGGTAGATGATTATGATTTGTATTACTATTTTGTTTTGTAAGAATCTCAAAATTTAAATTCATACTTGGCACTTTTTAAAAAAATTTCTTGGTCATGCATGAATTTTGAAGTGTATTCAAGTCAGAAATTTTCAGAACTAAATTTGTAACCATCTGAATTCCAATTTGAGCAAACCTATAGTTAAATTGAACGTAACAAAGAGACGAACCCAACAACACAAAATTGGTCCAATCCGAGCATAATTGTATCCAAATTGGGGGCCCAAAGCTTATTTAGAAAGTTCAATAATGAAATTTAATGACCAAATGATATCAAAATATAACATGCTTATAATTAAATCATGCGGCTAGGCGGAATGAATCCAACGAGCCTAATATCTTTAAACTATGTCATCATTAAGACAGTTAAACACTTAAAAAATGCTACATCATTATGAGGATCAATATAAGCTATCTAATGGAGTACTCCAAATCTTCCCCAGATCTTCTCCATATTCACGGGGCATGCCACTCTAAAAAGTCTATAAGTATACACCCTTCCCCACTACCTAATTCTCTACATCAAGGGAGAACTTAGGCAATGCATTAATGACAAATTTGAGGCTTCAAGAGCTCCAACAGCTATCTCGGTAAACCCTTCATAAACCATCGCCAAACCACTACTCGATTATCGAGCGCCACTGGACTTCTACCCGACTATCGACAGAAAACCACATAGCCACTGACCACCGCTGAAATTCAGCCTGACAATCACCATCGCTCGTAGATTATAGTCCCTCTAACCACCATTTCTTTCCAACTATGGTCCAAACGACCCCTATGATATGCCCACTATGGTCCCTTTGACCACTATGCCCATAGACTATGGTCCCTCCGACCACTATTACCCGCCAACTATGCTCCCTCGAACCATCATCACCTGTCAACTATGCTCCCTCTGACCACCATCGCCCACCAACTATCACCCCTCTGATCTCCATATCCTATGACTATAATACTTCTGATCTCTAGTGCGTAAACATAATCCTACCAAACAAATAAACAGGCAAATTACACCCTTATCATTGGATTCTTCCTACCCAAATATGAAATGTTCTCCATATTATACATTAAACAAATGTCTTTTCCCTCTAGAAGCAAATAATTTGTATTCAACTACAAATACTAATGAAATCATTTTATTTGTGTCAGGCCTATAATTTTCCCCT
Source organism: Dendrobium huoshanense (assembly GCA_016618105.1). Classification (NCBI taxonomy): domain Eukaryota; kingdom Viridiplantae; phylum Streptophyta; class Magnoliopsida; order Asparagales; family Orchidaceae; genus Dendrobium; species Dendrobium huoshanense. Next base: position 68,135,468 of record CM028347.1, on the reverse strand, counting down.
TTTAACTATTTTTCAAGTAAAACTTTGGAGGTCTTTTATGACTCATGCACCCCTTTTTATTTATCAATATATGTATTGGATCTTCATTCAAGGCTAAAGACATTATGCTTCTTATCTCTCTACCTCCATAAATTCTTCAGTCCGTAATAGTTTAACACCTTATGTTGGAATGGATTCCTTACTAAGGGGAAACTTGTTATCCAACCTCAAAAGGTTGTTCATGCCAAAATCCTAGGTATGATTGATGCAAGGTAGTACCTTTACCATGCCATATTATCAGACCCAAAAGAAGTCTTTCAATATTAAGAGAATCTTCAACACAATAGTGGGCAAACTTTGTTCCATCATATTTTAACCATTAGCTATTGCTACCAAAATTTTCTGTGAACAAGAATTGGACTAGAGGGAATCCTTGGTTACAATTTTAAATATAATAGTAATCAAGTATGTCCTTTTAATATTTTACTTATCTAAAAATATTCTTACTTGCAACTATCTATGATAAAGCTTCTCATGCTTTAAATGAATTCAAAACTCTATGCAATCCTTAGTTGGACTTCTACTTCTCAGGCAAGGTTATAGTCTCGTCCTCAAAAAGTCAATAACGGTCTTAAGATAAACCACACCTAAAATTTGATTCAGGATATGCATGGCATTTACAAAGACCTCCCTTCAACTTCTATACTGAAAGAAAGATTGGGCTCCGTTTGTTTTCCGCAGGAAGCATATCCCTAAGCACACTATGGAATTATGGATCAACTTGTTGGGTAAACACAAAACAAAAGACCAATCTTAAAAAATAAACATTCAAGTCGATAAGAAGTGTTTTTTTTATCAAAACTCTTCTCTTTTTCTTTCTTGTGACTTCTCTCCTCCAATGAGGTGTTTTTTGTTCTATTAAGAAGAGGGATGGCCTAAGATTGTATATATGGTTAGCTTGAGCTCCTTGTGAATGTCCTTAAGGAAAGTAATGATTAAAATATCTCAAAGTCTTGCCTCATTATCATTATTGTAGTTACTGTGTAGCATCTATGGCACAAACAAAAGTCTTTTTCAAAATAAAAAATCTATTAAGTTAAACGTATAATCAAATCGAACGGCTTGACTAGACAAATCCAATAAGCTCATGATTGCCAAAATCTAACATCATTAAGGAACTTAAATACTCGATAAATATTTTATGAATGATGGAGTTGATACTAAACATGCCATTGATTTTCTCTCTATCTATGGTCATACCACTCCCAGAAAATATAAATAGATCCCTCACTTTTAACATGAGGAAACGAAGGGGTAGCGGAGGGAGAGAGAGCTCCACACCCGCACCAACATCAAGCAATCTGTGCCACCAAGTTGCCTTTGATGAACCTCTAGCTGATGATGACAATTGAACCTCCATATTGAAGCGACTAGCTAGCCTTCCTTCAACCACCATTGCTCGACTACAATTATTCCAACCACCATCACCTAATTACGGTTCTTCTGACCTCCATCGCCCACCGACTATGATCCTTTTTACCACTACTACCTAATTATGTTTATTTTGACCTCCGTCGCCCACCAATATTAATCCTTTCAACCCCGCCACTGAGTACAGTCCATCTAACCATTGTCACCCATCGACTATGGTCCTTCTAACCACCGTTATTTGACTATGATTCTTTTTATGTCAAACACTTGCAGACTATTATCCTTCCAACCACCGTCGATCGACTATAGTTCTTTTGACCACCATCCTTCTAACCTCGGTCGCTCTCCAACTATGGTCCTTTATGCTATAATCACTTAATTATAATTCTTTCAACCACCATTGCCCTACTTCAATGCTTCTGATTTTTATTGATCATAAGCTATGGTCCCTTCGACCATCATCACCTGACTATGGTCTTTTCATCATCTATCTCCTATTGACTACGGTCCCTCTAAGCACCTTCACCCGACTATGATTGTTCTAACCTCTGTCACTTGCTAATTATATATGTTCCTTCCAACCTTCATTAATTGATTATAGCCCAATCAACTAAAAAAACAAACCAACATTCTCTTGAGAACAACTTTAAATTCATTTTCCAACTATGTGATATACACAATGTATATTTGTTAGATTGAGTCAATTCCCTCCTTCGAGGACAGGCATTATTTATAATCAACCATCAAAACTAGTCGATTCAATTTTATTGGGCAAAACCCCTTGGTTTTCACCCATTTTTAGGGATTTCCATGAAAAAATAATTGTATCTCTTATGAATGTTGCACTCTTCCCTCTTAACTTTATGTGTGTTGGATCTTCGTATAAAACTACGACATTAAATTCTCTATCTTTCTACCACCACAAATTTTCCAGGATACAACAGTTCTAAATTTTTCGGTCTTACGAAAGTCAATCATAAATGAATTAACCATTTAGTTTTTTTAATAATCGTTGTGAAGGGAAAGTTTTTGTAAGTTGACGGGAACAAACATTTGCAACTTTAACTTCATAATCACAAACAAGAAAAAAAAATGGCCAATGTTTTTGTGATGGGCAATCTAGCAGATATTAGAGTTGCTAATCGCCCAAAGCCACATAAAAGTAGATGTCTAACCAACATGCCAATAACAAATATGCTGTATTGTTGTACTGATGTTCTAAAAAGTTTCAAGATTCAAACACAACTTCTATCCGTAGCAGGGAAATGATTTTGTGCTCATTATGGTACTCAAACTCAACAATCTAACTGCAAAAATTTTCATTTTTACATACAACAAAGAAAAGAAATCTAAGTGCCCAACTGATAATAGACAAGATCATTATTCAAAATCTCTTAGAGCCTATTTGTAAACATTTATATGAAGAGAGAATTCTAGTATATTAGTGAATTCTATGGTGGAGAGAGGTTCATGTCTTCAATATTTCTAATTGACCAAAATTTTAATCAACTATGAATATTTTGTTCATTTGATCACTGCGAGAGTTCTAGACAATAGAGAAGCCATATTGTCCTGAGATTCTATAATTCAAAAATATGCTCATAGAGATGACAAACGCAAAGAAGTTGGCCAAAGTCCTTTAAATTAATATTAACTGGAATCATATTTATATAACTGACATTGAGATTGCTGCTTAATATAATTTTAGACCTAATTTAAATAGTTGAATTTATATTAAAAAATTTCATGGATGAGTATTTTCGTTTCTTCATAGAAAATGAGTTCAAATAAAATTAGAAATATATATATATATATATATATATATATATATATTGGTTAAAACCCACTTAGGGGCCTACGCGTTAATATAAAAAACTGGTTACAAAGTCCTTAATAGGAACCTTCAGCTCTCTAATGCTCGTCAGAGCTACAAAGTCAAAAAGAAAAAAACCTCTAAGCCGATGGTTCCAAATCTAAGAGTTACAAAAAAAACTAATAACATGCTAGGGATGCAAGACGACATCACCCAAAAAAGGAAGAGGATAGGATAAAGAATGAACCCGATCTTCCTGGCAAAATTGTGGTTGAAACCACTAGAGCCCAAAAAATGATGCATAACCGAGATGACGAACCTAGTGATAATCTAGCTCTTGAAGCTGCAAAAAAACAGACTACAAGGGAGGCAGATAAACTTAAATGATAGCTGGAAACAAACATTAACCACAAAATCAATTTTGCAATAATGAGATAGAATAAGAGAAACATCACCCATGGTATTAGAAGCCATATATATACTATATACTTAAGCATAGCCAAAAGCAAAAACACCATTTGGTAACTCCAATTGTAATACGAGAACTTAACGAAATAGACTAAACCTCTAAAATACCAACAGCAGTTAGAATAAGCTTTAGAAATCTTTAAAATGATATGGTTTCCACTAGAATAGCCTAATTTGGAAAACAGCCACCCGTTGAAATAAAAATTAGCATTCACCAAGAGGAAGAAAGATCCAGCCAGATTAGTAGAATAGATCACAGGCAGGGTACAAAACTCAACGAAAGCATCCAGTTTAATAAATAACTTCCCATCCCAAACAGGAACAAAAAAAGAGACAACATAGAACCAAAAAATAGAAAGATTAACCATGTCAAATATAAGGAAGAGCAGTTTTATCAAGGGTAATCATACCTTTCAAAATTGGATATAAATACTAAAATTTAAATCTTGATACCTCTCAAGCTGGCGCCCAAATTTAGCCAACCAGTCGGCACAGGCATTAGCTTCATGAAAGATGTGAGAAATAGTATAATTAATAGTAGAAAGAGACTTTTTGATTTTCCTAATCAAATAAAAGTTTTGAGGATTCCCCATAACATGATTATTAATAATTTGAACCACAAGTTCAGCATCCACCTCAATCCAGACATTAAAAAACCCCAACTTAAGGCAATTATCAATGCCAAAAGATAACCCATTCAGCTCAGCAGTGATAAACAACAAGATTGCAAAGGGCTAGCAAAGGCAGCTAACACCATACCCTGATGATCCTGAATAATACCACCAGTGCCAGCTAAAGAATTTCTCACAGAGCCATCAGAGTTCAATTTCACAAACAAAAAGTGGGTTTCCTCAAAATAACAAGCCTAGTAAAGCCCCTGTTAAAATTCTCACCCACATGGATACCAAGTAAAGAAGCAAATTTACTAGAATTACAGCAGTTCTTAATCGAAATCAAGTTACCAGAAGATAAATGCAAAATTTTATGATTGATATTAGAGATAATAATTGTAGCATCCATTTTAATATCACAATGCTTGGCTTCATTTCTCGCTTTCCAAATGAACCATAAAATAACAATCGGGATTAAGTTAAAAATGTGACCTTTAGAATTATTCATCCACCCTTTTAATAAGGAAGGAAGGTCATTGTAAAGATCCACGTGATTCAGATTAGCCAAAGTAATGAAGTGTTGCCAAACCTTCTTTGTTATAGCCCCATTCACAAAAAGATGATTAACACTTTCAATGTTAGCACAATAGTGACATTTGGAAGGGAAACTAAAGCCTTTTTTCTGAATCAAAGTATCCACAGGAATAAAACCTTTAAGGCATCTCCATGCTAAAATGGAATAAGAAATAGGGTTATTATTATGCCATAAAGAAGAATAAAGAAGAGAATAGTTGTACTTATACCTGTAGGAATCCCACACCTTTCTCATTTGAAAATTTCCCGAAGAAGACAGTGAAAAAAGAATTTTATCCTTGCAAAACAATTATAAGGGAATCAACAGAATCATGTTAACAATAATGGGAGGAATAACTTCCAAAAGTTTAGTAACATTCCAGCACCATTAGCAATAAAATTAGAAACCATGATATTGTCAATAGAACAAGTATTTAAATACTTATCAATCGAAAATGGCCCAATCCAATTGTCTTGCCAAAAGAAGACATTACCTTTACCAAGACCCCATAAAATAAATTGTTTGGATTTCCACTTTATTTTGCAAAGTCTTTTCTAGGTCAGAGAATCAGAAGCTTTATAAACACCAAGTAAAGGATGAGAGTCTTTGCAATATTTGGCATTCATAAAGTGGGCCCAAAAACTCTCATTAGATCTAAAGGAAAACCAAAGTTTATGAGAGAAAGCTTGAACCATATCGGGAAGGTTTTTATGTCCTAAACCACTTTTGTTATAAATGCCACAAATGTTGTTCCAAGAAGCCCAACGAATACCATTACTATTAAGCTTGGAACCCCAAAAAAATTTGTTTATCATTGTCTAAATTCTAAGATAAATAGTACCAGTCGGTTGAAGAGTATGTAGTAAGTAAATAAGAATATAATTCAGAACAGATTCAATAAGAATTAATCTACCCCCAAAAGACAAAAAATTAGAAGACCAGTGGGTTAATTATTTTTGGAAGCAAGTAAAAATATCTTCAAACAGGTGACTTCTCTTTTTACCTTTATAGATTGGGGTACCCAAATACTTAATGGGTAAGGTTTTAGATTGAAAACCACAAATTCTTTGAATAGCCATGATTCTATCTCTATTAATAGACTTACCTGCAATAAAACTGCTTTTATCCTTATTAATAGCCAAATCGCTATAAGCATGGAATTGTAAAAGAAAATTGCTCAAAGATTTAATATTATTAATCAAGCCATTAGAGAAAAGAATGAAATCATTTGCAAAACTAAGGTGAGAAATCATGAAACCTCTAACAGTACGAAAAAGAAGTTTAGGATTTCTTAAGTATAAGTCTTCAATACCCCTAGAAAGGTATTCCATAGCAATAATGAAAAGAGTCAGGGAAATATTGTCACCTTGTCTTAAACCTTTAGAAGACTTGAAAAAATCATGATTTCTATCATTTATGATAACATAAAAATAATAATTATCAATACTATTCTTAATAAGCTTAATGAAAAATTCACTAAAACCAAATAAAGAAAGAACCTTATAAAGAAAATTCCAGTTAAGATTATCATAAGCTATAGAAATATCCAGTTTCAAAATGATATTGCCACCTTTAACCTTGGTATCTCATGCGCAAGTTCTTGGGTCAAAAGAACATTATCGAAAATGCTCATACCTTTAACAAAACTAGTTTGATTACTAGATATAATTCTAGGAAGAATACTTTCCAATCTTTTGGAGATAATCTTGGATATGAGTTTGTTAAAGAAAGAACAGAGACTAATAGGTCTGAAGTCATTCAACTTATTAGCCCCAGCAATTTTGGGAATAAGAACAATGTTAGTAGAAGTGAAAAATTTTGGATAGGGAGACCCCTTGAAAAAATCATTGACCGCTTCAATAACATCAACTTTAACAATATCCCAACATTTTTGAAAAAAATTTAATAGTGTAATCATCAGGACCCGCAATGGAGTCACCATTCAAATCCATAACAGCATTGTAAATTTCCACATCAGACGGGAGAAGACAAAGGGAATCATTATCAATATCATTAATAATATGCGGAATGACTTCAAGATTAATTAAAGGAACATTTCTAAAATGATCATTGAAACTATTCTTAAAATGTTCCACACCAGACATGTAAATTAACTCCTCAGACTCAATAATAGAGCCATCACTTTTGACGATTTTATGAATATAATTCTTATACCTATTACGATTAGCCATGGCATGAAAAAATTTGGTATTCCTATCCCCTTCAATAGTAAATTTAACATTAGCTTTTGTTTCCAAAAAATTTCCTCCTGATCGTGAAATTGAGCAAGAGAATCCTTAGCAAACTTAAGGTTATTAAGATTCTCAATAGAAGGATTAACCATATAGGTATTTTCCAGCTCAAGAACTTTCAGTTCAGCTTCCTTGATATTGGTAAAAACATTCTTAAAAACATTTTTGTTCCACCAATTTAAAACATGTTTTAATCTACTGAGTTTAGACCATAATCTAAGCATGCCCTTAATATCATTGTTAGGGTAAATGGGAGCATTCCAATTAATACTAATAACATTCTTAAAGTCAACACGAGATAGCCACATATTTTGGAATCTAAAAGCATCATTACCAACATTTCAATTAGCATTAATATTAAGCAATAAAGGACAGTGATCAGACAAAGTTCTATTGAGATGTTCACCAGAAGACATGGAGAATACTGAGAGCCAATCATTATTAAAGAGAAATCTATCAAGACGTTGTCATATAGTGGATCTATTCCAAGTAAAAGGACTACTAATAAAACCAATGTCATTTAAAAAGCAGTCAGAGATCACAGAGTTAAAATCTTCCATAGCAATAGAGTTAGGCAGATTACCTCCCCTTCTTTCCGAGGCATTAGAGATAATATTAAAATCACCTCCAATACACCAAGGGCCATTAATATTGTTTGCAAATTGACGGATCTGGTCCCAAAGCGAGATACGATTCTATCTAGAGTAAGCAGCATAGACGAAAGAAGCATAACACTTACAATTAAAAAAGTCAATTTCACAGTTAATAATTTGAGGGAAATCGAAAATAATACTAACATTAATATTTATATTCCACATAATCCATATTTTGTTGGAACAATTAGCAGCAAATTTAGAAAATCTCATTTTAGAGGCAGTAGAGCTAAGTTTATCAAGAGAAATATGAGGCTCAATTAAAACTAAAAACATGATACTATGCATTCTAGAAAGATTTTTAACTCTAGCAATAGATTCCTTACTCCCAATCCCCCTAACATTCCATAGAAGAGCTTTAATCATTAAGATATTTGGAAGAATTTTGAGCACTAGTTGACCGGGGAGTAGAAGGTTGAGAATTTTTAGGGTTCTTCCATTTCTTTTTACCAATTTTTGAATAACAGTCCTCATCAATATTTTTAGGATTGGAAATATTAGAAATAGAAGAAGAAGCAACAGCCTTACTCACAGATTTTTCATTCGGTAGGACATTTTGCTCTCCATTAGAAGGCGGGACAAATTCCTCTTCTTCGCAAGTATCATTGTTTCCATCCAATATAATCTCACCTTCACTGTTAGGAACATCATTAGAAAGAGAATTAGAATGTTTTTCAACAATATTAGTAGTAATAGGATTTAAATCAATGTCATTTAGCATAAAATCTATAGAGATGAAAATTTTAGGATCATTAGCCTCAGTATTGTTCACAATAGTTTCATGGTTCTCCTCAGTAATAATAATATCAACATTTGAAGTACTCAGAGGAACTTGAGAAGCAACAATTTCAACTTCCGACTTATTAGACGATGGAAGCGGTTCCACCTGGCTCGAGTGGACAACCTTCCCAATAGGCACATATGTTTTTTTGGTGGATCCATGCTTACCATTCAACTGAACTGTCATTTTTTTAAGTTCAGGGTGAAGTTTAAAGCAATCATAAGGAGCATGTCCATGGATCTTGCAATGAGAACAAAAATCAGGGACTTTCTTGAATTCAACCTTTTGCATATAACCGTAAGCTTTCGATCCAACCCATATTTCCTTAGAATACTTTTTTGTAATATCAACTTCTACAAGAATTCTAGCCACAGAAGGCCTTGTTCGAGAAGTGGCTGCTTGGTCTGTTTGAAGAGGTCTCCCAAAAATGGATCCCAATGCATGTAAACCTTTCTGAATAAAAAAATGCAACCGAAGGTTTGGGAAAGAAATCCAGATGGGAACTATGGGGGATTCTTCCTTGATATCAAAAAATGGTGTCCATTTCAAAATGCGCATTTGACAGTTAAAAATGAAGTAGGATCGTCTAGCAAAAATTCTACTGTAGTCAAGATCATTAGATAGTTGTATTGCTACATGTCTAGTATCCAAAAGACCGATTGAGAAAAAACCTGAGAGTTTTAAGTTTGTGAAAAAACTACGAATGGAGTCTAGGTTTGGTCTGTTAAGACCAAATTTACTAACCAATGTGAACTGAAAGGGAGATGCCAGCTTAAGAACTTTATCATTAGTCAAAAGAATGGCTGGAACACCATTAAAAGTCGTTTGAGACAAGTTAGGAAGGTCATCACCTCAAAATGCACCACCCGAGAGTACCTCCTTAAAAGATTGCGATCTCAAAGGCGAACTATCTGCCGCCTCGAGATTAAAGAAGCCTTTGTTTTTGGTCGGATCAGAACCAGCAAGAGTGCCCCAAGGGTTTGGGGGCTGTGAACCAGCCATAGAGAAAAAGCCCACGAGGGGAAAAAAGCCAAAGATCGGACACAGCGAACACCAACTCACAGAAAAGCACCAAAAAACTGGAGAAAAAACTGGGCAAAACGGACGAAGACGAAGGGAGAGAGCGGAAACCCTAAATCTCCATAGCGGCGGGTTTCAGCTCGAGGAGTAGGGCTGATCGAAAATTACATTAAATGACCCATCAAATCTTATATGACAACAACAATGATAACATTATTATCATGACTTTATTCCACTACGAGTGGTCTACTACATGAATTCTTTTTCTCTGTCGTGTTATGTTAAGAGTTAGATTCTCATTTACATATGATAAAATAAGATTATTTCTATTACCTTTTAACTAACTCTTTTTAGGTCTACTTCTACCTTTCTTAACATAGGCCTAATCAAATACATTTACTCTATATCCTAATTTAGGTAATTAGAAGGCTGGTGTTTTATTTGACCAAAACGTCTAAGGCGTCATTCTCTAATCTTATCTGCCACTAGAGCTACTCCAACCATTTCATTTAAAAAATTGTTTAGCCTTTTTTGTGTAAGAGTGAGGCCACTCATCCACCTGAGCTTCCTCACCTTTGTAATACTTAATTTAATTTATGGCCAACATTCTACACCATAAAGCATTGTTGGTCACACCACCATCTTATTGAATTTCCCTTATGTTTTAGAGGCACTTTTCTATCACAGAATAAACCTGATGTATTCCTCCACTTCGACCAACCATCTTGAGTTCTAGTGATAATATCTCCATCTATTTCGTCATTACTTTGAAGAATAGACCCAAAATATATAAAATGTGTACTCTATTTAATGACTTGATCACCCAAAGTCACAAACTCCCCACTAGATCTATTTATAAAAAAATTATACTTAGTGTATTAGATTTTAGATGTGCACAAAAAAAAATCTTTATACTCTAAATTGACCTCGATAATTCAAGTTTTCCTTCAACTCCCTCCGTAGTCGTATAAATAAGAAGAATATCATCAGCAAAAAAGCATACACTAAGGTACATTCTCTTGCAAATGTCTAGTAAGAACATCCATGACCAAAGCAAAAAAATAGCATAAAGTTGGTCCTCGATGTAATCCAACTTAAATAGAAAAGTACTTAGTCCAGCTTCCTTGCATCTGAATACAAATAACAACTCTTTCAACATATTTTAAATGACTTGAATATAAGCATTATTAACTCCTTTCTTTTTTGGAACTTTGTAAAGTTCTTCTTTTGAAATTTTACCATATGATTTTTCTAAATCAATAAAAATTATATATAGAATATTATTTAAGAATCTTATGATCTTTGAATATTAAGTGAATCGAATTATTCAAAATTTATTTTTGAGGCTCATATCAAAATATCTGCAGACCTCAAACAACTTTCACGTTGTCTTTATGGCTAAGAGCCCTCGCCTTAATTTTTTTTGGTAAATCTCTTCTTCTTCTACGTCGCTTTCACTTGCATTAACATTAAGACATTTAAGATGTACTTTGCGCTCAAGACATGAACTAAAAAATAGACTTGCCAGGCTGCCATTACAGAAGAATCATAAATGAGCCATTTTATCCTCATATAAATTCAGATTTCCATATGTTTTCATTGACAAGCCTATCATTGTGTCCTGAATGAATAGAAGAATTATCGTATTATATACACCAACAAATATAATTGAACGCTATAAATTGCAGTTGTAGCTTCAATATCTTCTCAGGCAAAATATTATGATTGGATGACTGATTGGGAAAAGTTTCAAACACATTTCTGGAAAATATTTAATATGATGTGACATATTACTCATAACATAAATTTAGTTGCATTTCTAACGTCCCTAATGTGACAAAAAATTGTTATTGCTTTGAAAATGATAATTAGGTTTTGTTTGGGACAGCTTTCTTATAATCTCTTAAAGCAGCTTTTTAGTAAAAAAAATTTAATTTTTGTATAAAGTTTGTTTTAAGAAGCACTAAGAAAATTGTTTCAAACAAAACCTTAATAGGATACAGTTCGTGCAAAGGTACACATGGATGAACTACCAAATGTTGTTAAGAGTCGTGACGTTTCTTGTTAATGCTTTTGGTTTTAAAGAAAGTTACGTGAACCAGGCATTAGCTTAAGGCTACAGCTTGTATGCGTGATCATTTGCGAAGCTATAACAAGTGTAAAGTGCTTACATCTGAATTAATATGTTCGAGCTGTTTGTTATATTATTTGAGCTGTATTTGAAGCTAATAATAAGTTTAACTGAAAATAATTATATATTTATTATAAAGATATTTTGATCAAATTTATTTTTAGTCGTTATCAATAAAAAGTATGCAACTTTAGCTCTGTCATTATGCAGACAATTGCTAATGGTTGGAGTTGAATTCCAATTTTATGAGTGGACAACATTTTAATCTTACTAATTTTGAAATGAGAGAAGAAATATAGATATAGGGAGAGAGTTTGAAGGGAAACGTTAAGAAAATAAATAGTAGAAAAAATATAAATTTAACACAATTAAATTTCATGTCAATCATCAAGAATATTTAGTGGGAGTATATTTGAATTATTTAAATACAAATAAAATATTTGTTTCCATCTAAGATTTTTATTTGGGACATCTTTGTTGTAATGCAATAGACCCAAGATATGTAAAATATGTACTCTTTTTAATGACTTGATCAGCTATAGCCCCGAATAGATTTATTACTATTAAAATTACACTCTATGTATTCAACTTTAGATCTACTCAAACAAAAATCTTTAAACTCTAAGGTTGACCTTCATAGTTCAAGTTTTCCTTCAACACCCTCTCTTGTCTTATCAACAAGAAGAATATAATCAACAAAAAGCATACATCAGTGTACATCCTTTTCCAAATGTCTAATAAGAACATCCATGTCTAAAGCAAAAAAAAAAAAGTCCTTAAAATTGATCATTGATGTAATCCAACTGAAATAGAAAAATAATTGGTCAAATCACCTTGTATTTGAACACAATTAATAACTCCTACAATCATATCCTTAATGGCTTGAATATATTTTTTTTTTTTGGTTAAAACCCTCGTATGGGGCCTACGCGTTAATGTTAAAAAACGGTTACAGAGTCCTTATAAGGATCCACTATCTCACTAACGCTCGATAGAGCTACATTTAAAAAAGGAAATAAAACCTAAGAGACGGTAGATCCTTTTTCTATGATTACAAAAAGAACAATTAAATAAGCTCGGGCTGTTCCGAAACAGCACCCAAAAAAGGAAGAGCAGATAAAACCTTTTCAGCTCAATCTTCCTGCAAAAAATAAATAGAACATAGATACCTAAAAAGGCAAAAAAGAAGGAGATTACCTTGCTGACCTTGAAGCTCATATTACTCAAAAAGCAATAATACCTGCAAGATAAACTCCCAAAAGATGTAAAACAGCAGCTGGAAACATAAGCAAAAACATCCCCAGAAGCCATAGAATTGAAATTAACGACAGCCAAGCCCGAGGGAGAAGCGATTAAATACCAACTGGAGCATAAAACCCCAACCTCACTGACCATATAAATGCCAAAAACAACAGAAAGATCACTCCCAGCAATACTCACCCCTTTCATAATCCAAACCAACAAAATAACCAGAAACCCACCCAGAGAAAACAAATTCCTACCGCAATAGTTCCAGCTTAGCAAAACATCCCAGATAATGAAATGACCAGCAGCCATGATATTCCAGAAAATAACCCAACCAAAAAACTCCTCCTTACAATCCAGCCAAATAAAAACAACCAGAGAATGGAACTCCAGACAAAATAAAAACAACATATAGAAATTAACAGTAAACCCAGGAAGATAACACCGACAGCGAAATAAACCATCAACCACACCAGAGAAGAGAAAAGGGACTCAACCATGTCTAACATAGGGAAGACCGATTTTATCTAAAGCAATCATACCTTTAAGAGGACTAGGTAGATTAGTAATCATTAAGTGTTGATAAGAAGTTAAACCAGAGCCATAATTAGCCAACCAATCCGCAGCAGTATTTCCTTCTCGATAAATATGGGATAAAGTATAATTAAGGTTGACCAATAGCATTTTAATTTTTCTAATAATATAAAATTCCTTAGGAAAACCAGCATCCATATTCGAAATAGCATGAATAGCAAGTTTAGAATCCACTTCAATTAACACATAATGGATACCCAAAGCCATACATAAATGCAAACCATGAAAGATTCCCAATAATTCAGCATTAAAAGCAGAAACTTTATCCGTAGGCCCAGCAAAAATACCAATAGGATTACCAAGCATATTCCTAATTAAACCACCAAAACCCGCAGCATCCTTCCCAAAGGACCCATCCGTATTTAATTTGACATAAGGAGGATCAGGTTTTAACCAATGCACAATACGATCAATCTTAATAATATTAGACTCATTAGGAGCAATCCCAAAATAACTAGCCATACGATTGCTATGCTTAAAATTTTTTTGAGAAATAAGATTAACAGCAATAAGTTTCAAAACTTTAGTCCTAACATTATGAATATTCTGGTTAGCCCACATTTTAATGTTGTTATGCTTAGAATCATTCCTAGCTTTCCAGATATACCAAATAATAAGAATCGGAATTAAGCAATTAATATGATTTTTACCTTTAGCAAACCAATCCTTCAAGATATCCGGTAAATTCTGATGATAAATGAAATTATCCATCTCAGCAAGATTAGAGAAATGGCTCCAAACCAAACGAGCCATGTTACTATTAACAAACACATGAATAGAGCTCTCAATATTAAAACAACATTGACATTTAGAAGCAAACTGAAAACCTTTCTTAAATAAATTAGTATCCACAGGAAGGAAATCATTCAGAACTCTCCAAGCCAATAAAGTATAAGATAAGGGGATCATTTTATGCCAAAGAAATCCATAGACATTAGAAACCTCACCTTTAATCCTAATAATATCCCAAACATTTTTAGAGCAAAACTTGGCCAAAGTAGCTAATTTGAACATGATATTATCCGCACTATCAAGTTTAATAGGAATGTTAACAATATTCTCAACAATGCAAATAGGCACCACACTACAAAGTTTAACATAATTCCAATTCCCATTAATAAAGAAATCCTTGACCTTAATATTAGCTTTGGTATGAGTATTAAGGAGAGAATCAATAGAAGCACAGCCCAACCAGTTATCTTGCCAAAAAGAAACTTCACCAAGCCCAATGCCCCATTGAATAAAAATCTCCGCTTCCCACTTAATCTTACACAGTCTTTTCCACACCGGAGAATCACCAATTTTATAAGCACAGCCCAACCACTTAATCCTTAATGGCTTGAATATAAATATTATTATCTCATTTTTTTCTTGAACTCTCTTGAGCATTTCTCTGAGAACTTTATCATATGATTTCTCTGAATAAATAAATATTATGTATAGATCCTTCTTATTCTTTCTATATTTCTCTATCAAGCATCCTAATAAATTTATAACTTCCATACCAGACTTGCCCATCATGAATCCAAATTAATTTTGAGAAACATTAGTATCATGTCGTATCCTATGCTCAATTACTCTATTCTATAGTTTTAATATATGACACATTATTTTATCCTCTGTAATTCACAAATTTTTGTACATCACTTTTATTCTTAAAAATAAGAACCAACACACTCCTCCACTCATCTTATATTTTTTTAAGTCTTTAAAATAATATTGAAAAAGTTTAGTAAGACAAATAATTCCTTCATTTCCTAAATATTTCATATCTTAATTAGATTATCATCAGATCAAATGATTTTTTCACACTTAAG
Source organism: Dendrobium huoshanense (assembly GCA_016618105.1). Taxonomy (NCBI): domain Eukaryota; kingdom Viridiplantae; phylum Streptophyta; class Magnoliopsida; order Asparagales; family Orchidaceae; genus Dendrobium; species Dendrobium huoshanense. Next base: position 68,120,099 of record CM028347.1, on the reverse strand, counting down.
TCTCTTGAAAGCCTCTCTAATTTTGATTTTATTAATACAATGTTAACAAAGACAACCTTTATTTTTATTTAAGGTGCTAAGGTCTTTAAAGTCAATCATATTTTCACAATTTTTATTTGAAAGTATATCAAAATATCTAATCCACGTATGTTGAATATTTTCTTTTAATAAAACTTTTTTATATTCATCTTTAATGCATTTCACTTAAATTAAATTCTTCTTTTTTCTTTACTTGGCTAACTTATTCATATATCTTTTATCCTCCTTAGTATTTAGTTTATTATATAAATTATTAAAAGATAAATTATTTACATCACATATTAATTTATTAGACTCCTTACAAGCTCCTCAATATGTTTCTCAATTTTTTAAGTTTTAATATCTAAACTAATTTTTATAACAAAACTTATTATTTTTTATTTTTTTTGCACATTCTAATTTTACTATTAATTATTTTTATTATTAGAAGCTTTTTTTTTATACTCTAAGCATATACTTTATAATATTCTTAATATTATTTGCTATTTTTGTTCACATATCATTAATTTTCTCATGCACAATTAAAATCTTGAGATCTTAAATCTTACTTCAAAAAATATTTTTGGTAGTCTTTTTTAAATGCTCTATCTAATTTTAGGATTTTTTTTTCATTTTTCATCTCTTAATATTAAATTTCAAAACTAATAAGCGATGTAAGATATAGAAACTTTACTAGGAATGACATCGCAATCTTTGCAATATAAATGATCTATTTTTCTAATAGGAAAATAATCAATCTCAATTTTACTATATCCATTCAAGTGATAAGATGCTCATTTTTTCTTTTTAAATAAATTTTTAAAAATTACAAACTTATAAAATTGAGTAAAATTTAACATGGTCCTACCATCTTTATTAGTTGCTCAAACTCGTCATCATGAATGTTTTTAAAATATTCTACTAACATGCTCATTTAAATCCTCTTAAATAACAATTATTTCTTAAAGAGACATCATTTGTATTAATTCTTCTAACTCATTTCAAAATTTTAATTTGAAAATAATTAATCTTTTATCTTTAAAATTATAACAACCATAGCTATTTAATTTCTTTTATCAATAAAAAAAATCAGCGGAAGTACTACTAATTATTAATATATATATATATATATATATATATATATATATATATATATATATATATATATATATATATATATATATATATAACATCAAAAATCATATACACTACTCATGAATTATACAATCACTTCAAATCTATTTAAGTCCTAAGCACGGTAGATCACTAAATTCTACAACTGAACTCAAAGTACAGTAAAAAAGTAATATGCATTTCATCACTCAATTTATAACAAAACAGTCATATGATCCGGAATCAATGCACAAACAGTAAACCTCACATGTAGCAAAGATAAAATTTATGAAATATTAGAACATTACGGTACAGAAGTAAGTAAAATCTTATATATTGTGGAAATCAGTAAACCAATATGAGTATTTAATAAAATCAATAAAGAGGTTATTGTAAACAATAAGAAAATCACATAAACATATAGAATCAAAACCTCAACGAAGAACGTATAGGACCCATTAATACAGTAAAAATCACTACTTTCCCTCAGTATCAAATAAACATCTTATGTTCATCTTGCATCACGTGCTCTATATTTATATAACAGTGAACCATAAATAAATAATACTATAGTATCAGTATCAATGAAATCAATTATCAATAGACAATACAATATAAATAGTCAAACCACATTAGTTTGATAAAATACATTTCAATGATCATCAACAATCATAACCAATATTATTCAATAAATAAGTATATTTGAATTCATTTAAATAGAAATAAATCATGTCAAATCATCATGAAGCTTTGGAAGAAGTATATTCGAATTTATTTAAATACAAATAAAAATTTTTCTTCCTTCTAAGTCATTTGGGACAACTGGTGTAACACCCCATAATCTAATTTAATCTTTTATCTTTAAAATTATAATAATCAAAGTTATTTAATTTCTTTTATCACTGAAAGAAAATTGGCAGATGTACTATTAATGATTAAAAATCAATATATATTTGTATTTATTACATCAAAATTCATACACACTACTTTGGAATTATACATTCACAACGAATCTATCAAAGTCTTAAGCACAACAAATCATTAAATCCTACGATTGAACTCGAATCATGGTAAAGAAGTCGCATGCTTGTCATCAATCAATTTATAACATAATAGTCATATGATTATGAATTTGTACAGAAATAGTAAACCACACATGTAGTAACGTTACAATTTTTGAAACAGTATAATGTATGATACATAAGTCAGTAAAGCCGTATGTGGAAATTAGTAAACCAATATAAGTTTTTGATAAAATAAATAAAGATGTTATTTTAATTAAGTTGTAAGAAAATCACATAAACTGTTATTGTCAAAACTTCAACGAAGACCGTAGGACCCATTAATACAGTAAAAATCATTATTCACCCTCACTACCAAATAAACATATCTTTATCTTGCATCATGTGCTCTATAGTTAAATAACTGTGAACCATAAATCTATAATAGTATCAGTATATGTATTAATGAAATTAATTATCAATATGTTGCAAATTTAGATCCAAATCTTTTGATTTTGATGATAACTAACATTATTGGGATGTCCACTATGTCATATCCTATTATTATTATTATTTTATATTTGTTATTGTGAACAAACATTTCAAGTCCACCATACGCCATGTAAATAGATCAACTCAAGACTGGATAGAATAAATTTAAGTATCCTTAATATTCTTATTTCTAGTTTTATTTAATTTTATATTCCTTTAGTCAAATTCTTATGATTGGTTGATGCTAAACATAGTGATCGTGCACATACACACTCAGGGGAGTGAGAAATTGAGAAAATTGAAGTTTAATTTTTTTGAATTATTCGTACTGTGCGATCAGCTATTCAAGAAATCATTATAATGTCTAATTAACATAATTAAAGCTTTTTGAACTCATCATACTATATGATCCATATCGTATAGGAAGATTAGTTAAAATCAAGATCTCAGCTCCTAATCATATTTTAGGCAATATTATGAAATTCAATTTTTTTACTAATTATACCATATGATATGTATCATACTGTACGATATAATTAAATATTTTCTAAATTAATTCAATAATTAAGGGATCAAATTTGGATTAATTGATCCAATTAGATCGTATTGTATGAGACCAATCATACTATATGACTTATTCTTTATATGAGATAATAATTAATCATCATAAATTGTATGGGATGATTATCCAATTTGATTAAACTAATCGTACTGGACAATACTCTATAACATACTGAAGAATCAAGTCAAATGTTTAACTGATCATACAGTGCCTTGCTACTCATATAGTACCAACATGGCTATTTAAACTATTTGTACTATATTATTTACGATCATACTATATGATCAATATATACAGAAATTTGAGATGTATAATGCTGAGGCTTTATAAGCTCTACTATTTAATTGGATAAGGATCTGAGTGAAAAATTTGTAAATCAAATGAAGTATAGCGGGATTATAGGATCTCTATTTATTTTGATTGCTAGTAGACTTGACATTATGTTTAGTGTTTATCTTTTTACTAGATTTCAAGCTAACCCCGAGAAATCCCATATGATTATTGTTAAGCGAACTCTTAGATATCTTTTAGGAACTTAAAAATTAAGAATATGGTATTCTAAACATAACTCATCCTTTGAAATCATAGGTTATTCTAATTCAAACTTTATAAAATATAGGGTTTATAGAAAAAGTATATTTGGAAAATGTCAATTAATAGGATAATCTTTAGTCTCCTAGTTCAGCAGAAAATAAAATTATATAGCCCTATCTGTCGCTGAAGCAGAATACATAACTATAAGAAGTTGACAAAAAGGCTGAAGGGAGCTGTGTTGCTTAAGTCCTATGTATTAAGAAATTAATCCTTGACCTTGGTCTCCCTATTAGAACTATTGCAATCATAAGTGATAAAACTAGTGTCATCTATATTTTAAAAAATCCAATCCAACACTCCAAGGCTAAGAATATTGACATTAGACATCATTTCATTAGATATCATATAAGTAAGAGAGATATATAACTACATCATAGATTTACTGAAAATTAATTCGTAGACTTCTTTATAAAGCTCCTTGCGTTTGACACTATTAGTACCTCAAGAACTAAATTAAGTGTTAAAGACATTCATGTTCGATTCATGATGAAATCAAAATTGAAAACTTAAATATTTACTTTTATGTGTTATTTATGTCTATGTTTTTTTTATTATTCTATTTGTTTTTCTTTCTTATTATGCTTAGTCATCCCTCCTTTTTGGTGATGTTAAAAGGGAGAGTAGAATATTATTTATAGGTTGTATTTCCTTTATACATGTATATGTGTTGTTTATTCTTTTAAATTTAAAAAAAAAAATAAAAAAAAAACTCCCTAGTTCAATAACTAAACTAGTATGGTGGGAGTTTAGGATAACAAAATTAATTTGAAATCATAACAAATAATGTTTGACATCATAAACAAGGGGTAGATTGTTACAAATCTAGACTTAGGATTTGGGATTTTGATGATAAAAAAAATTATTAGGTTGTCCACTATGTAATATATATCTTGTTGTTATTATTATTATAAGTTTATGCTTGTGCACTAACATGTTGTAATTTAGGATCTCTAATTCAAGATTTTGACGTTGACAAATAATATTGACTGAATTATTACTTTCTTCCTTGAAAATTTTAGATGTTATTTTTATTTGTGAGCACTAATATTTTAGGTAATATACACACGGCTCAAGACTGTTGAAGACTCGAGATTGGATAGAATAATATGTGAAAGAGTCTGTAATTTATATATATTTTTTTCATTTTTAATTTCTTAAGTCTGACCACAAAAGAGTATGCAAAGTGGGTGACTATGCACACACATAGGGGGAGTATATTTTTTTAAAATAAGTTTTTTAGACAAATCATACTGTATGATTTTAATTCATATACTATATGATATGTTGACCGAGGAATAGGCTTAACGACTAATTGGAAGATAAGTTCCTGTGAACTATTCATACTATATGATCTGGACGTACTGTATGATTTATTTTGATCTGAAAACCTTAGCCGCCAAATTAATTTAATTAAGATTTTGAATTTTAACTCTTGACCTACTTGTACTATATGATTACAATTATACAATGTGATTATTTGAAATCTTACTAAAATTAACCCCCATAATTAGGCAATTAAATCATTGCTAATTAATGATTTTTTATTTATATAGTATGCTCATTATCTTACTGTATGAAGAATAGAAATAGAATTTGGTCCACCCATAGATCGTACTGTATTGAATAATGAATTTTTTCCTAATTATATGGTACGATATTAATATCATCCTAGACGAACTGCTTGAAATTAATAAACTGTAATGCATGTAGTATACAAATGGGATGATAAATAAGAATAGCTTTTGGTCATCCCACAATTTATCCTGCATGAATAGTAGAGATATATAAGATCATGTTGGACGATCTCTTAATCGTATGGTACGATTGTTTAAAAATTATGAACTGCTCGTTCTCCTTTGACCAGACGAGACTAGTTTTAAACTGATTATACTATATGAACAGTGATGGCTAACATGAATTTTTAAGGTTTCTTGAAGCCTATTATAAATGCAATCCTTTAACCTTTTTCTTAGAAATGTGAAGAGAGCAACTTTGATGAAGGAGGAACTTTCAGAGGGAGCTTTTGAAGAAAATTAGGTCTTGTGATAGGAAGGAGAATATGAGCTTCATCGTGAGGGAGGAGTGTAAAGGGAATCACATAGTTGCTCTAGGCTAGTTGCACTCTTGCTCCTCCTGTGGCCTTAGTTTGTCTTGTGGGAAATTCCTAGGGAGAGAGGCTTCTTAGTTGGTCCTCGATGTTTTCTGTCTTCTCCTAAAGGGACAAAAGCAGTCAAGGTTCTCTGTTAGTAAATGGATTTTTGGTTCTCTACTGCATCGGGTTGGTGAAAGAGGTCTGTAAGGGCTTCACCGCCTTGCTAAAGGAGAAAAAGGAGAGTCAATTTTTGTTAGTGCAATTGTCGGAGTGGAGGACTCTAGGGAGTGGACGTAGGTCAAGATTTGACCAAACCACTATAAAATATTGTGGTGTATTCATTTTGATTTTTTTTTTATATTTTACTTTCTGCACTTCATCTTAACTATAACTGCTTGATAAATATTTTACTTATGGTAGTAATCAAGTATGTACTTTTAATATTTTACTTATCCAAAAATATTCTTACTTGAAACTATCTATGATAAAGCTTCTCATGCTTCAAATGAATTCAAAACTCTATACAATCCTTAGTTGGACCTCTACTCCTTAGGTAATGTTATAATCTCGACCTCAAAAAGTAAATAATGGCATTAAGATAAACCACGCCTCACATTCGATTCAGGATACGCATGGCATTTACAAAGACCTCCCTCCAACCTCTATACTCAAAGAAAGATTGGGCTTCATTAGTTTTTCATAGGAATCATATCCCTAAGCACACTATATAATTATGGATCGACTTGTTGGGTAAACACCAAACAAAAGACCAAACTCAAAAAATAAACATTCAAGTCGATAAGAAGTGTTTTTTTATCAAAACTCTTCTCTTTTTCTTTCTTCTGACTTCTCTTCTCCAATGAGGTGTTTTTTGTTATATTAAGAAGAGGGATGACCTAGGATTATATATATCGTTAGCTTGAGCTCCTTGTGAATCTCCTCAAGGAAAGTAATGATTACAATATCTCAAAGACTAACCTCATTATCATTAATGTAGTTACTATGTGGCATCTATGGCATAAACAAAAGTCATTTTCAAAATAAAAAATCTACTAAGTTAAATGTATAGTCAAATGGAGCGGCTTGACAAGAAAAATCCGATAAGCTCATGATTTCCAAAATCCAACATCATTAAGGAACTTAAATACTCGATAAATATTTTATTAATGATGGAATTGACACTAAACATGCCCTTTATTTTCTCTCTATTTACAGTCGTACCACTCCCAAAAAAATATAAATAGATATCTCATTTTAACATGAGGGAATGAAGGGGTAGCGGAGGGAGAGAAGATCTCTCGATCTTGAAGAATCTTGGAGCTCCACCTCGGCACCAACGTCGAGCAATCTATGGCACCAAGTTGCCTATGATGAACCTCTAGATGATAATTACAATTGAACCTCCATATGGAAGCGACAAGCTAGCCTTCCTTCGACCACCATTGCTGGACTATAATTTTTCCAACCATCATCGCCTGACTACGATTCTTCTGACCTACGGTTCTTCTGACCTCCATCACCAACCGACTTTGATCCTTTTGACCACTACTACTTGATTATGTTCATTTTGACCTCCATCGCCCACCAATAATAATTTTTTTAACCCCGCCACTAAGTACAGTCCATCTAACCATTGTCACCCATCAACTATGGTCCTTCTAACCACTGTTATTTGACTATGATTCTTTTTATGTCTAACACTTGCCGACTATTATCCTTCCAACCACCGTCGATCGACTACAGTCCTTTTGACCAACATCTAACCTCAGACGCTCACCAACTACGGTCCTTTAGACCAAAATCGTCGAATTATGATTCTTTCAACCACCATTGCCCTACTTCAATGCTTCCGATCTTTATTGATTACAAGCTATGGTCCCTTCGACCATCATTACCTGACTATGGTCTTTCCATCATCTGTCTCCTATTGACTACGATCCCTCTAAACACCTTCACCCGACTATGATTGTTCTAACCTCTGTCACTTGCTAATTATATATGTTCCTTTCAACATTTGTTGATTGATTATGGTCCTATAAACTAAACAAACAAACCAACATTCTCTTGAGAACAACTTTCAAGTCATTTTCTAACTATGTGATATACACAATGTATATTTTTTATATTGATTAAATGCCCTCCTTCGAGGATGGCCATTATTTATAATCAACCATCAAAACTAGTAGATTCAATTTTATTGGGAAAAACCCCTTGGTTTTCACCCTTTTTTAGGGGTTTCCATGAAAAAATTATTGTATCTCTTATGAATGTTGCACTCTTCCCTCTTAACTTTTTGTGTGCTGGATCTTCGTATAAAGCTACGACGTTAAATTCACTATCTTTCTACCACCACAAATTTTCCAGGATGCAACAGTTCTAAATTTTTTGGTCTTACGAAAGTCAATCATAAATGAATTAACCATTTAGTTTTTTTAATAATCGTTGTGAATGGAAAGTTTTCGTAAGTTGATGGGAACAAACATTTGCAACTTTAACTTCACAATCACAAAATAGAAAAAAAAAATGTGGCCAATGTTTTTGTGATGGGCAATATGACCGATATTACAGTTGCTAATCGCTCAAAGCCACATAAAAGTAGATGTCTAACCAACATGCCAATAACAAATATGTTGTATTGTACTGATGTTTCTAGAAAGTTTCAAGATTCAAACACAACTTCCATCCATAGTAGGGAAGTGATTTTGTGCTCATTATGGTACTCAAACTCAACAATCTTACTACAAAAAATTTCTTTTGTACATACAACAACAAAAATAAATCTAAGTGGCCAACTGTTAATAGACAAGATCATTATTCAAAATCTCTTAGAGCCTAGTTGTAAACATTTCTTTGAAGAGAGAATTCTGGTATATTAGTGAATTCTATGGTGGAGAGTGGAACCACAATGTCTTCAATATTTCTAATTAACCAAAATTTTAATCAACTATGAATATTTTGATCATTTGATCACTCCGAGAATTCTAGACAATAGAGGAGCCGTATTTTCCTGAGATTCTATAATTCAAAAATATGCTCATAGAGATGACAAACACAAAAAAGTTGGCCAAAGTCACACTACCAAAAAACAAGAGTTTTCGCAGCGGTTCTTTGCACCGGTTTTGAAAATCGCTGCGAAAACCAAATTTGCATCAGAAATTTTAAAGCAATTGCAGCGGTTAAAACAGATGCAAATTACACCGGTTAAAACCACCGGCAAAGCCTATCCGTGGATTTAAGTGACCCGAAGCCCTAATTTCTCTCTTCGATCTGGTTCGCACAATTAGGACGACGGGAGCAAAGCTGCAGCGAAATCTCCTCCGCTTGCGAATCCCGGTCGACTGCCTTCGATCCTCATCACTGTGAGTCTCTTCCCCTTCATCCTCTCCTTCTCTTTTGCTTCTCATTGTTTTTCTTCATTTTCTTCTTGTGCATTCCTTAGGTTTTAGGTTAATCACTATCCTTCGCCTTGAGCCACTATACTCAGAATTTTAAAAAAGAAATTCTGGGATTTAGTGGCGGTTATAACTGCCACTTTACTCCAGAAAACAGCCGCAAACTAAATTTCGCTTAATTTTGTGGCGGTTATAACCGCCACTATACTCCAGAAAACCGCCGCAAATTTAGAATCAGGTCGATTTCACTTAATAGTGTCGCGGTTATGACCGCTACATTTTTGTAATATTGCAGCGGTTATAGCCGCTGCAAAAATACGCATGCATAAATAGCTTCCCCGTCGGTCCTTAAACCGCTGCAGAAGGCTGTTGCAGCGCATTGCAAACACAGCGGTAATGTAGCGGTTCTAAAACCGCTGCAAAGAAAATAGTAGCGGTTATAACCGCCGGGAAAGGTGAAAAATTGTGCTGCGAAAACCCTATTTTTTGGTAGTGTCATTTAAATTAGCATTAACTGGAATCATATTTATATAACAGACTTTGATATTGGTGCTTAATATAATTTTAGATCTAATTTAAATAGTTGAATTTATATTAGAAAATTTCATGGGTGAGTATTTTTAATTCTTCATAGAAATTGAGTTCAAATAAAACTAGAAATATGGCTGTCCCATCAAATCTTATACGACAACAACAATGATAACATTATTATCAAGACTTTATTCCACTACGAGTGATCTACTACATGAATTCTTTTTCTATGTCGTGCTATGTTAAGAGTTGGATTCTCATTTACATATGATAAAATAAGATTATTTCTATTACTTTTTTAACTAAATCTTTTTAGGTCTACTTCTACCTTTCTTAACATATGCCTATTCTAATACATTTACTCTATATCCTATTTTAGGTAATAAAAAGGCTGGAGGTTTTTTTGACCAAAACGTCTAAGGCGTCATTCTCTAATCTTATTTGCCACTAGAGCTACTCCAACCATTTCATTTAAAAAATTGTTTAGCATTTTTTCTGTAAGAGAGAGGCCACTCATCCACCTGAGCATCCTCATCTTTGTAATACTTAACTTAATTTATGGCCAACATTCAACACCATAAAGCATTGTTGGTCACACACCATCATATTGAATTTCCCTTAAGTTTTAGAGGCACTTTTCTGTCACAGAATAGAACTGATGTACTCCTCGACTTCGACCAACCATCTTGAGTTCTAGTGATAATATCTCCATCTATTTTGTCATCACTTTGAAGAATAGACCCGAAATATATAAAATGTGTACTCTATTTAATGACTTGATCACCCAATGTCACAAACTCCCCACTAGATCTATTTCTAATAAAAATTATACTCAGTGTATTTGATTTTAGATGTGCACAAACAAAAATCTTTATACTCTAAGGTTGACCTCCACAATTCAAGTTTTCCTTCAACTTCTTCTGTAGTCTTAGAAATAAGAAGAATATCATCAGCAAAAAAGCATACACTAAGGTACATCCTCTTCCAAATGTCTAGTAAGAATATCCATGACCAAAGCAAAAAAATAGCATAAAGTTAGTCCTTGATGTAATCCAAATGAAATAGAAAAGTACTTGGTCAAGCTTCCTTGCATCTGAATACAAATAACAACTCTTTCAGCATATTTTTAATGACTTGAATATAAGCATTATTAACTCCTTTCTTTTTAGGAACTTTGTAAAGTTCTTCTTTTGAAATTTTATCATATGATTTTCTAAATCAATAAAAATTATATATAGAATATTATTTAAGAATCTTATGATCATTGAATAATAAGTGAATCGAATTATTCAAAATTTATTTTTGAGGCTCATATCAAAATATCTGCAGACCTCAAACAACTTTTAGGTTGTCTTTATGGCTCAGAGCCCTCGCTTTAATTATTTATTGTAAATCTCTTCTTCTTCTACGTCGCTTTCACTTGCATTAACATTAAGACATTTAAGATGTACTTTGCGCTCAATACATGAACTGAAAAATAGACCTGCCAGGCTGCCATTACAGAAGAATCATAAATGAGCCATTTTATCCTCATATAAATTCAGATTTCCATATGTTTTCATTGACAAGCCTATCATTGTGTCCTGAATGAATAGAAGAATTTTCGTATTATATACTCCAACAAATATAATTGAACACTATAAATTGCAGTTGTAGCTTCAATATCTTCTCAGGCAAAATATTATGATTGGATGACTGATTGGGAAAAGTTTCAAACACATTTCTGGAAAATATTTAATATGATGTGACATATTACTCATAACATAAATTTAGTTGCATTTCTAACGTCCCTAATGTGACAAAAAATTGTTATTGCTTTGAAAATGACAATTAGGTTTTGTTTGGGACAGCTTTCTTATAATCTCTTAAAGCAGCTTTTTAGTAAAAAAATTTTAATTTTTGTATTAAGTTTGTTTTAAGAAGCACTAAAAAAGTTGTTTCAAATAAAACCTTAATAGGATACATTTAGTGCAAAGGTACACATGGATGAACTACCAAATGTTGTTAAGAGTCGTGACGTTTCATGTTATTGCTTTTGGTTTTAAATAAAGATACGTGAACCAGACATCAGCTTAAGGCTACAGCTTGTATGCGTGATCATTTGCGAAGCTATAACAAGTGTAAAGTGTTTACATCTGAATTAATATGTTCGAGCTGTTTATTATAATATTTGAGCTGTATTTGAAGCTAATAATAAGTTTAACTCAAAAGAGTTATATATTTATTATAAAGATATTTTGATCAAATTTATTTTTAGTCATTATCAATAAAAAGTATGCAACTTTAGCTCTGTCATTATGCAGATAATTGCTAATGGTTGGAGTTGAATTCCAATTTTATGAGTGGACAACATTTTAATCTTACTAATTTTGAAATGAGAGAAGAAATATAGATGTAGGGAGAGAATTTGAAGGGAAACGTTAAAAAAAATAAATAGATGAAAAAATATAAATTTAACACAATTAAACTTCATGTCAATCATCAAGAATATTTAGTGGGAGTATATTTGAATTATTTAAATACAAATAAAATATTTGTTTCCATCTAAGATTTTTATTTGGGACATCTTTGTTGTAATGCCCTAGAATCTAATTTGAAAATAATTAATCTTTTATCTTTAAAATTATAACAACCATAGCTATTTAATTTCTTTTATCAATAAAAAAAATCAGCGGAAGTACTACTAATGATTAATATATATATATATATATATATATATATATATATATATATATTACATCAAAAATCATATACACTACTCATGAATTATACAATCACGTCAAATCTATTTAAGTCCTGAGCACGGTAGATCACTAAATTCTACAACTGAACTCAAAGTACAGTAAAAAAGTAATATGCATTTCATCACTCAATTTATAACAAAACAGTCATATGATCCGGAATCAATGCACAAACAGTAAACCTCACATGTAGCAAAGATAAAATTTATGAAATATTAGAACATTACGGTACAGAAGTAAGTAAAATCTTATATATTGTGGAAATCAGTAAACCAATATGAGTATTTAATAAAATCAATAAAGAGGTTATTGTAAACAATAAGAAAATCACATAAACATATAGAATCAAAACCTCAACGAAGACCGTATAGGACCCATTAATACAGTAAAAATCACTACTCTCCCTCAGTATCAAATAAACATCGTATGTTCATCTTGCATCACGTGCTCTATATTTATATAACAGTGAACCATAAATAAATAATACTATAGTTTCAGTATCAATGAAATCAATTATAAATAGACAATACAATATAAATAGTCATACCACATTAGTTTGATAAAATACATTTCAATGATCATGCATCAACAATCATAACCAATATTATTCAACAAATAAGTATATTTGAATTCATTTAAATAGAAATAAATCATGTCAAATCATCATGAAGCTTTAGAAGAAGTATATTCGAATTTATTTAAATACAAATAAAAATTTTTCTTCCTTCTAAGTCATTTGGGACAACTGGTGTAACACCCCATAATCTAATTTAATCTTTTATCTTTAAAATTATAATAATCAGAGTTATTTAATTTCTTTTATCACTGAAAGAAAATTGGCAGATGTACTATTAATGATTAAAAATCAATATATATTTGTATTTATTACATCAAAATTCATACACACTACTTTGGAATTATACATTCACAACGAATCTATCAAAGTCCTAAACACAACAAATCATTAAATCCTACGATTGAACTCGAATCATGGTAAAGAAGTCGCATGCTTGTCATCAATCAATTTATAACATAATAGTCATATGATTCTGAATTTGTGCAGAAATAGTAAACCTCACATGTAGTAACGTTATAATTTTTGAAACAGTATAATGTACGATACATAAGTCAGTAAAGCCGTATAGTGTGGAAATTAGTAAACCAATATAAGTTTTTGATAAAATAAATAAAGATGTTATTGTAATTAAACAGTAAGAAAATCACATAAACTGTTATTGTCAAAACTTCAACGAAGACCGTAGGACCCATTAATACAGTAAAAATCATTATTCACCCTCACTACCAAATAAACATATCTTTATCTTGCATCATGTGCTCTATAGTTAAATAACTGTGAACCATAAATCTATAATAGTATCAGTATATGTATCAATGAAATTAATGATCAATATCTTGCAAATTTGGATCCAAATCTTTTGATTTTGATGATAACTAAATATTGGGTTGTCCACTATGTCATATCATGTTATTATTATTATTTTATATTTGTTATTGTGAACAAACATTTCAAGTCCACCATACGCCATGTAAATAGATCAACTCAAGACTCGATAGAATAAATTTAAGTATCCTTAATATTCTTATTTCTACTTTTATTTAATTTTATATTCCTTTAGTCAAATTCTTATGATTGGTTGATGCTAAACATAGTGATCGTGCACATACACACTCAGGGGAATGAGAAATTGAGAAAATTAAAGTTTAATTTTTTTTGAAATATTCGTAATGTGCGATCAGCTATTCAAGAAATCATTATAATGTATAATTAACATAATTAAAACTATTTGAACTCATCATACTATATGATCCATATCGTATAGGAAGATTAGTTAAAATCAAGATCTCAGCTCCTAATCATATTTTAGGCAATATTATGAAATTCAAATTTTTTACTAATTATACCATATGATATGTATCATATTGTACGATATAATTAAATATTTTCTAAATTAATTCAATAATTAAGGGATCAAATTTGGATTAATTGATCCAATTAGATCGTATTGTATGAGACCAATCATACTATATGACTTATTCTTTAGATTAGATAATAATTAATCATCATAAATTGTATGGGATGATTATCAAATTTGATTAAACTAATTGTACTGGAATATACTCTATAACATACTGAAGAATCAAGTCAAATGTTTAACTGATCATACAGTGCCTTGCTACTCATATAGTACCAACATGGCTATTTAAACTATTTGTACTATATTAACTACGATCATACTATATGATCAATATCTACAGAAATTTGAGATGTATAATGCTGAGGCTTTATAAGCTCTACTATTTAATTGGATAAGGATCTGAGTGAAAAATTTGTAAATCAAATGAAGTATAGCGGTATAATATATTTTGATTGCTAGTAGACCTGACATTATGTTTAGTGTTTATCTTTTTACTAGATTTCAAGCTAACCCCGAGAAATCCCATATGATTATTGTTAAGCGAATTCTTTGATATCTTTTAGGAACTTAAAAATTAAGAATATGGTATTCTAAACATAACTCATCCTTTGAAATCATAGGTTATTCTAATTCAAACTTTATAAAATATAAGGTTTATAGAAAAAGTATATTTGGAAAATGTCAATTAATAGGATAATCTTTAGTCTCCTAGTTATGTAGAAAATAAAATTATATAGCCCTATCTGCCGTTGAAGCAGAATACATAACTATAAGAAGTTGACAAAAAGGATGAAGGGAGCTGTGTTGCTTAAGTCCTATGTATTAAAAATTAATCCTTAACCTTGGTCTCCCTATTAGCACTATTGCAATCATAAGAAATAAAACTAGTGTCATCTATATTTCAAAAAATCCAATCCAACACTCCAAGGGTAAGCATATTGACATTAGACATCATTTCATTAGATATCATATAAGTAAGAGAGATATATAACTACATCATAGATCTACTGAAAATTAATTGGTAGACTTCTTTATAAAAGCTCCTTGCGTTTGACACTATTAGTACCTCAAGAACTAAATTAAGTGTTATAGACATTCATGTTCGATTCATGATGAAATCAAAATTGAAAACTTAAATATTTACTTTTATGTGTTATTTATGTTTAAGTTTTTTTTATTATTCTATTTGCTTTTCTTTCTTATTATGCTTAGTCATCCCTCCTTTTTGGTGATGTTAAAAGGGAGAGTAGAATATTATTTATAGGTTGTATTTCCTTTATACATGTCTATGTGCTGTTTATTCATTTAAATTAAAAAAAAAATAAAAAAAAAAACTCCCTAGTTCAATAACTAAACTAGTATGGTGGGAGTTTAAGATAACAAAATTAATTTGAAATCATAACAATTAATGTTTGACATCCTAAACAAGGGGGAGATTGTCACAAATCAAGACTTAGGATTTGGGATTTTGATGATAAAAAAATTATTAGGTTGTCCACTATGTCATATATATCTTGTTATTATTATTATTATAAGTTTATGCTTGTGCACTAACATGTTGTAATTCAGGATCTCTAATTCATGATTTTGACGTTGACAAATAATATTGACTGAATTATTACTTTCTTCCTTGAATATTTTAGATGTTATTTTTATTTGTGAGCACTAATATTTTAGGTAATATACACACGGCTCAAGACTGTTGAAGACTTAAGACTGGATAAAATATGATGTGAAAATGTCTGTAATTTATATATATTTTTTCATTTTTAATTTCTTAAGTCTGACCACAAAAGAGTATGCAAAGTGGGTGACTATGCACACACATAAAGGGAGTTTATTTTTTTAAAATAAGTTTTTTAGACAAATCATACTGTTGTTGGTGGAATTTTGGAAAACAGATTTTGAAAAATATTAGTTTTCTTTGGGACTTAAAATTAAATTCTAAAATCGAATTGTTTCGTTAGAAAAAGTATATCACCTCGAGAGGTGAGAATAAAATTTCATAACGGTATTCAGATTTAGAATTACGAAATTCATCTTAAATATTATGACCGGATGCTAAAGAGAATTTCATATGGCCCCGAGGGGTCAAAATGAGGTTCAACTGAATATCCAGCTACAATATTCAAGAAGTGTGATCGTTAGGTTCACATCCAAAGCCTTATCAAAGAAAGATGTATCTCTCCGAAGGGAGAAAATATCATTCGATGATAATTCTTTGAATATGATAATAATGATCACTAGTATTTTAAGTTCTCCAAAAGAAATCCAATTGAGTCTTGAAAAATCAATTTTTAAAATCAGGTGTGTGGTTCTAAATCTCCTACGAGCGCAAGCCCTCGTAGTTAATTACATCGTAGGGAGATAAAATCCCCTACGAAAACTCTCGATTAAAATAACGGCAAAATTTTGTTAGAATTTCTAGGAGTGATATCAAAAAGAGAAGTGAATTTTGGAAACTCAAAAGGGAATGGATCAAAATTGAGCAGTTATTAACGGAGTTAAAGGAGGAGAGGTAGGGGACACCTTGAGATTCCAGAACCATCCGGAAGTGTCCCAACTTAATCTAAGTGTTGGGCTTTATGTTTTAGGATTGAAATGAAACTTTAATTAGAGTTAAGTATTTTATTAGAAATTTGAGACTATATTCTCGAAATTTGGGGTCTTATAATCAAAGATCTGCCCCAGATCCTAAATCTATTTTGGACACTGGACCACAGTCGTCCGATCCTAACTAATGCAGTGCAAGATCTGGACTTACCCCGGCCTGGATTGGGGAGCCAGCTAACCACCTAATCGATTTAAAATACATGAATCCGGTCTTTTATGAAAGAGTGGTAGGGACGTTATAATTAAAGTTTTGGTGAGGCGGGGCCGACATCTAGAGATTTTCCTAATTGGCCCCTTTGACTTATGTTGGGTGCTAAGATGCTAAGGACTATGAAATTAAAATTTTGACTTTTTAATTTGTATCTAATGCAATGCATGCTGGTTAACAACCTCAAATCAAATATGCTTGAAATTTTTTTTAAAACAGGCTTATAAAATAATTTTTTTAGAAGACTGGACTTCCCCAGGTCCGGCACCTCGTCCTTATAGGTCAGACTATCCGGACTCTACCCGCAGGCGGGGAAGGGTCTAAAGCAAGGAAAGAGTAATGCAGAAATATGCATGCGACCCCGGGGTCGATCCCCGACTAATTCCCTAGATTCGTTATCTTTCTATGTTATTTAGACTCACTAAAATTTTAGACTTTTAAGATTATGAGTATAAAACTTTCACACCCTCACGAGCCTCACGTATCCAGGCGAAAACAAAGAGCGGCATGCAATCGCTAAAAAACTAGTAAAAACAAGTAATCCTAAAGGCAATCAAATCATCAAATCAAATACAAATTAATTAATAAATGTCCATAGGCAGAATTGCCTTGCTTATTACAAACCAGAATATTATAGAAAGTAAAGTGGCCGGGCACCACTGACAACAACCCGGATTCTAAGCCTAGTAATGACGCAAGTTATTTTGAATGGGATACTCTCAATCTTCAAATCTTTAAATCTTCAATTTCATTCTTCTTTGGACTCCTTTTCTTCAATCTTCTTGGAATCTTCGTAGTGCATTACTCAAATGGACAAGAGGGCACTTCCTTTTAAGGGGAAGGCCACTCTTTCCTCTTTGGGTAAGGAAGAGGTATGGTCCAAATTTGGATTTCCAAATGGAAAAGGAGTGTTCCCCAAAGGGGTATCCTTTCCTCTTTGGAATCCAAGCTTTGGATCTTTGTATCCCAACTCAAAATAAACTTTCACAACACTTGACACTTGCACAAATTACATTGATATCAAAATAAAAATCTAGACTCACCTGCAGGGTTATCCTAAGCAATTAATATATAAAAAGCAGTTATTCCCAAGCAGTTGTATATGAGCAGAAAAGAAAGTAAACACACTGGCCACGCTCTTTTTATTTGGGGGCTTTAGCAGCTGAAGCACCTGTGCAAAGAGTTTATAATATTTATGCATTTTTAATTTGCCCCCTTTTTATATTGCCCTGCATGAGCGTGGCCACCTGCAGAAAACTATGTCAACATCCAGATCGTACCTAACCTAAGGGTAATCTAGTCGCCAAACACATCAATCCATCCACAGAGTACAGAAAAAGTAAGCAGACACAGCAAAGCAATTTCATCCACATCATGCAATGAAAACTACGAAAAATCCGGCACACAGCAGTAAAGTAAACACCGGCCTAGCCTAAATCTAGAGTTGGTTGTCCTAGCACATCATCTAAAGTATGTGAGAAAGGTCGTGTGGCTGGGATAGATCCTAATGTAGGTGATTAATTAATGTTGTCTAAATGTTTGGATTTGTTAAGGCTTAAAAGGGGATTTAAATTAAAATCTAAGTATTAATGAATTAAGAGTTTTAATTATACATATTTTAAAAATTAAATGATTACTACCTTTGTTTCACACCGAGGCCGTGAAGTTTATTTCACCTTCCTTGGGGCTAAGCTAATAGCCTCGTAGGCCTGGGTTACCCAGTAGCAATCGGGGTTGATTAAGTTGATTTAAATTGGTTAGAATTAAAAGAGTGGATTAATATTAAAATGAGTTAGTTACTGATTTTAAAAGCTTGATTAATTTAAGTTTGCCATTAATTGATTCGTGGCGTTGTGCCACCAGGCTCGAGGAACCAGCCTCCTTAGGACACTTAGCCCCGCAGCCCGGAGTAGTCCAGCCGATAAACCAAATTAATGTAATTGAATTAGAGATTTTTTTTTTAAAATGTTAAATAATTAAGAATTAATCCATTTTAAGGTTTGACACCCTTTAGAATTCATTCGTGGCGTTGTGCCACCAGGCTCGAGGAACCAGCCTCCTTAGGACACTTAGCCCCGCAGCCCGGAGTAGTCCAGCCAATAAACTTCAACTTTAGGGTGGTTGTTGTGTTTTAAAGGATTTGTTAAGTGTTTTAAGCATTAAACCAATATTTTCTGGAGTTTTAGAGTGATTTGAGCTTTATGAATTTTTTTGAATATTTTAATCATTTAATTAAAGGGTCAAAGGTTGAATTTTTGATTAAGCTCAAATTATGGAATGCTTATATTTTATTAAAATACTATACCTTACTACGATCAGTTAGAAGGTAAGTACGTTGAAATCGGAGTTTTCTGCATTTTATTACGGAGGTTTGAAGTTTTGAACTAGTTTTGACTCAAAGTTGACCGATTTGTTGACTTTTTGACTTTGACCAGATTTTGGGGGTTTGACATTTTTGTAAAATACTAGATTTTAATTAGAGTCATTAGCCACTGAGTTTGATTCATTTGGAATTTTCTATAATTAATGGTGAATTTTAAAAGTTTGGATATTTATGATAATTTTTAATTATTTCAATTAAAGGCTATTCTAGTGATTTGGGCCTAAATAGATCTCAAACTCCTTGAAATCTCTCCCAAAGATCAGAGGTGATCTAAGGAGAGATTATCAAGCATTAAATTAATTCTTGGGATTTTTTAATGATTATTAATTAATTAATATTTATTAAACATTGAATTTTACTTAAAATTAAATTAAGGCTTAATTTGATGTCCAATCAAGGGGCTTTTAATTCTCACAGGTTAAGGGTTCAACACTGATTAATTTGAAGTACTAAACTTAAATTTTGGATTTAAAATGGATTTATTGAGATTTAATTAAGGCTAAGGGGCAATTCTAGCAAGGGCAAGCTATGGCTCCTAATTGGTGAACCAAATGAACTCCAAATCTGATGAAATTTGGACCATGGGGTCACCTGATCCCAAGGCCTAAACACACCAAATTTGGGCTCAATTGGAATACACTAAGGTGGCTAACTAAGCCACCTAAGGTGAGCTCTAAGTCACCTTCAAAAAATCCTAGGGAGCTATCCTAAGGTTGGATTGGGGCAAAGTCAGTGGCCCTAAACTCCATATCCTAAGCATAATCAACACACAAAAAAAAACAGATCCTAATTCTCATTGGATAGGCTTAAATCCCAATTTGAATTTAAGGGTCAACCCATGACCCTTAAACTCAAAATTGGGGGAAAGTGCCCTTAGACTTTTAAAACAGAGGAGACAAAATTTGGACATGTCAAAGACATGCCCAAATTCAATCTCCCAAAGTTCCATGCCCTGGAGACTTAACTACAAACAGTAATTGCATAAATTGAAATAATACCATTAATGATATTAAGCTTAACACACATGCAATTAGGGCTTGGAACCATAGGGCTTTTGAAGGTCTCCCTGAGACCTTTCCAATGAGCCTAAGAACACCTAATTTGGTCAAGTGTGCAGGGAGATATGGATTTTTGAAGTTCCCTTGAATTTCTGGATTTAATAATCCAGCCATTACACAGTCAGCCGCTCTTTACACGCGGCGCGTCCCGATTGGCTGGGCAATCATTGGCGCTGACTGGGTAACGGTCGGATTAACCACAGCCGTCGGATGGCGGATCGAACGGCTGGGATTAAATGCGCTCCGGGACCGCGGGATCTAATCCGAGCCGTTGATCGAAATCAACGGCTGAGATTTCGTCTTCAACCTCCGCCTTTGCCCGAAGCCGTGAACTTTCTCCGGCGTGATCCGGTTGATCCCGCCGGAGAACTTCGACAAAATTTCACAGGGAGGATCAGGGGGGTGGAAACCTTCAATCCAACGGTGGAAATCCGTTGGGGTGAAGGTTTCCTTCACACTTGACCGGACTACCTAGCTAGGGAGCTCGGGATGAAGGAATTACCGCAGAGAAAGTCTCAACGAATGAGCTTCTCTATCTGGAAGCTTCAGGAGACGAAGGCGAGCAGGTTTCCTTCAGAGGCCGCGATTGGAGGACGGCTGGAAGTATGACTTCGAGCGGGACGCCGAAGCCTTTCGCCGGAGTTCGCTCGAAGCGATAGAAGGGACGGTTTGGGAGCTCGAAGGAAGGTGCTGGGAGATCGAGGGAGCTCTGGGGAACCGTTCGAAAACTCTGGGATCGTCTGGCGAGCCTTGGGGAGCACCACCCTATTCAGCCTCCTCCCGCGAGCTCGGACGGCCAGGATTGAATCGGAGGAGGTCTCGGATTGATGCCAAGTGGAAAGGGGCACCATTCCAGAGAGCTCGTGAGCCTCAAGCCGGCGAGCCACAGCCTTTGGAAGGCTTTCGGTCTGGGGGGACCACCGGAACTTGCTCTCCATTGGTTCCGACCGCCGCCGGCCATGGTCTGGGTCGGATTGACCAGGGAAGGCCGATGGGGACATGCTGGAGCTAAATGTGGAGCCAATTTGGCCTGGGGAAGCTGGAGTCGATCTGGTGGCTCGGTTGGGCTCGAACCTGCTTGGTTCGAGTCGAAGTGAGCCCGATTCAGGTCAGACCAGACCCTGGGTTTGGTATGGGAAGTAGATCTGGGTCTGGTGCACCCAATGCAAGTGGCAATTGGGTTGAATTCGATCTGGATTAAAAGATGGCTCGGGTTGATCCAATCCTGCTCGGTTCGGGTCGATTTGGGCTCAACCCAGGTCAGGCCAGACCTTGGGCTTGGAGTGGGAAGTGGGTCTGGGTCTGGTGCACCCAATGCAAGTGGCAATTGGGTCTAATTTGATCTGGACAGGGAGATGGCTCGATCCCAAGTGTTTTTGGGCACTTTGGGCTAGCCTAACTCTTGACCCAAGCTAGCACAAGGCATGGGCTGGCTGGAGAAGGTGCATTGAACCTAGAGCCACCTATGGGAGGTGTTGGTCAAGCTCAATTGGGCTTAGGTTGAGATTTAGCTCAATCCCAAGTGTTTTTGGGCACTTTGGGCTAGCCTAACTCTTGACCCAAGCTAGCCCAAGGCATGGGCTAATCAAGGAAAGTGTGTTGGGTCCATAGGAACCCAATGGCACCCTGATTTGGATTCAATTTGGTTAAGATCAAAAGATGGCTCAAGGGAGGCCTCTTCTTGGTCACTTGGGTCAAGCCATATGGCCAACCCAAGTGAGCCCAAGGCTTGGGTCATCAAGAGGGGTCTCTTGGGTACCTAAGGGGTCTTCCCATACATTCAAAGAACTTGGAATAGACTTGATTCAAAAATTTGAAAAAAGGAAGGGTGTATGGATCCATGGGTCAAACTTGGTTGACTTGGTCAACCAAGTTGACCCAAGGTTTGGGTTTGAGTTCAACAAGTTGAGTTTAACATTTAAAATTCATTGGAAGTGGTTTCAAAGAGTTTGGAATTGATTTGAATTGAAATGGGCATTTGAAATCCTATAAGGGTATTTTGGTCAATTTTGACCTATTGGTCAACTAGGGTCAAAAATGGTTCTGAAAAATGCAGTTTACTGCTCAATGGGTTAAAATCAAGAGTCTGGAAGTGATTGGAGACTTTGATGAGGATTCCAGGGTCAAGATCTCAAAGGGGTTAGGTTTAGTGGCATAGGCTGTAAATATTTGAAGGTTTTACAGCCTTTGAATTTTAATTCAGATTCTGGGGTTAGAGACCTCGGAATGAGCTCAAAGTTGGAGGGTAACCTCTAGAGACATGTCTTATCACTTTGCAAGTGATAGACCCTGAATCAGAGGCCATTTGATTGGGTTTTGAAATGTTTGAAAAATCTCTGAAAAGGGTGTTTAGGACAGGGCCTCTAGAATTTGGATTTGAGTCTGAATTCTGGGTTTGGATTTGATTTGAAGTTTGAATGATTAATATTGAAGTATCCAAACCATTTACAATCATGTGGTGATTGTTAATGGGTGGATATGGTCACAACTAGATTGAAGTTTGGATCAAAATCTAGATTGAAGTTTGGAATGTCAAATTGATTGGATCAAGGTTTAGATATGTTTGAAATTTGAATTAATTTGGATTTGAATTGGATGGAGTTTAAGATTCAAATTGATCACAGGTAGGAATCAAATTGAAATTGGAGTGGATCAAATATAGGAATTGATTTAAAAAAAAAAATTGAAGTTGATCAAGGGTAGAGATTGATTTGAAGTTGGAGTGATCCTAAGATCTGGAAGAATTCTAAGATCTAGGATTTAAGGGAATCCTAGGCTCTAGAATAGGCTCTAAGGTCTGGCTCTAGGAAAGAATCCTATGTTCTAGAGTGGATCCTAGGATCTAGAATTAATCTGGAGTTTGGAAGGGCCTTAGTGACCTCATACAAAAATGAGGTCAACAAATGGACCCTCAATGTGTGTGGTAGAAGGAACTTCTGCTGCACACATTGGCGTTGACCGAATAGGAGTAGGATCTTAAAGAGTTGAAGGAAGGGCATCACCCAACCTTAAGTCCATTGGAAACTAGTGAAAAGCTTACACCTATTCTGAAGAGAGGACTGGAGAAACCAAGGTAGGGAATACCTAACCTCGGGTCTAAGGAAGGGCATCACCCAACCTTAGGCCTATAGGATGCTGATAGAAGACTTACTCCAAATAGGCAGATTAACTGGAAACCAAAGTAGGGAATACCTAACTTTGGGTCTAAGGAAGGGCATCACCCAACCTTAGGTCTACAGGATGCTGATAGAAGACTTACTCCTAGTAGACGGATCAACTGGAAACCATGGTAGGGAATACCTAACCTTGGGTCTAAGGAAGGGCATCACCCAACCTTAGGTCTATAGGATGCTGATAGAAGACTTACTCCAAATAGGCAGATTAACTGGAAACCAAAGTAGGGAATACCTAACTTTGGGTCTAAGGAAGGGCATCACCCAACCTTAGGCCTACAGGATGCTGATAGAAGACTTACTCCTAGTAGACGGATCAACTGGAAACCAAGGTAGGGAATACCTAACCTTGGGTCTAAGGAAGGGCATCACCCAACCTTAGGCCTATAGGATGCTGATAGAAGACTTACTCCAAATAGGCAGATTAACTGGAAACCAAAGTAGGGAATACCTAATTTTGGGTCTAAGGAAGGGCATCACCCAACCTTAGGCCTATAGGATGCTGATAGAAGACTTACTTCAAATAGGCAGATCAACTGGCAAACTAGGATGGTGCCACGAAGGGCGTACTCCATCACTAGCGAAATGGTCATGTGGGGAGGAAACTTGCTCCACACAGAGGACCTCAACTGGCAATCTAGGATGGTGCCACGAAGGGCGTACTCCATCACTAGCGAAATGGGAATCAGGATGGTGCCACGGAGGGCGTACTCCACCACTAATCCCCAAGTCAAATGCTAGGGTGGTGCCACGGATGGCGCACTCCACCACTAGCGGGCCTAATCCTAAGGGAAGGATAGACCTAACCTTGAGGAAATGAGAATTGAATACAATTGATTGATGATTTTTAACTTGATTTGATTTCTATGAATTTTAAGGGGTATTTTGATGTTTAATTTGATCCTCATCATGCATGATACTTCTTAAAGAACCACCCAAATGAAATGAATCATCCGGTGGCATCTTTAAAATTAATCAATTGTCATGAACCTCCCTTATAGATTATCTCTAAGGTGGTCTATCTAGTCAACATTGATTCAAAGCTTGCATTGATCTTATGGTGGACTAAAATTAGTCTCCAAAGGACTATAGCCAAGTCTATTACTTGAAAAGTCCTGAGGTGACACGATTCATCACAAGCTTAAATCATACCTGACTTATGTCATTTCAAATTTTATTGAGTTCAAAGCAACTTTCATCGAGACCTTCGAGCTCCTCCAATCGGAGTTGGGTACTCTACTCAATTGTGACTCAATTTTGAAAGTCAATTTATAGCCATGTAAAACACACCTCTATATGAGAACAAGCTTGGACCCAACATAGAGTGTTATTTCACAGAGTGGATCTTAAAAGAAATGATGTATATATTTAAGGACTCACATATATCTCTCAAGAATGGGATTTGAATTCTTATCGAGAATAGAAGATTCATTCTTTTTATTGAAAATTTCCTCTTAATCATTTGGACCCTGTCAAAATGACAAGTGGGAACAAATTCAAAAGTATAGTAAGAAGTAGAGTGACCCCAATTGACCCGAAAAGAGCCAAGGGTTTGAATTTTGTTGACTCGGATCAAGTTTCATAGAAATTGAACTAGGTTCTCCCTTATAGAAATTTTGAATTAAAATCAATTTCAAAAAAGGCGTAAGTTGGATAGAGAAATTTAATCTTTTCAATTCTCTTGCATAGAATTTCCTATCTAATAAACTGTCTATACACGACAATAAATCTAGATTCAAAATTTTACAAAGTCAAGCTATTAAGGGTGATCGGGACCTTTGAAATTTAAGGATTTAAAAAGAAGGAAGCCTCTTTCACTTTTTTTGTGACATGCTTTGCACATCTTTTTATTTCTTTGACGCACTTTGCGCCCTTTTTTTAATGCACTTTGTGCATCCTTTGAATTTTCCTCTCTTTTTTTTTTTGATAAGAGGCTTCACTTTCTTTAAAACCTTAACATAATTGCTCTTTTTTAATTCAGGATTATATCGTAAGTATAAGAGAAGGAAATTCATTTTCTTATCCAAGGAAGAATAATCCCCAAATTGGACCCAATCTTTTGATAAGAAAATATCAACTTGACTTTGAAAATCATTGAATAGATTTAGAACATGCAAGAGAAGCCTATAAGATGAAAAATCATGAGAAGACTAAGAAGATTTTCATTTCTAAAAGCAACTTAAGTTTGATACAAATTTTAATTCAAAAATCAAATCAACCCGCAGAAGCGGTGGGAGGGAGGCGCCTTTGAAGATCCAATGGGGTCAACCACGACTCTCTCCTAATTTTGATTTATGTAGAGGTCAATTTTCATTAAAAAGATGGATCAACTATCTTAAAAATTTTGATCCAGTACACTTGAGAAATAATGTGATTTTTTTTAAAATAGCAAGTCCAAGTGGCAAGACCCTATCAATATAAATTATATTTCCACAATCTCTTAAAAGAAAGAGATTATTGTGGGGTCTGCACTACCCCTAACTAGTGCTGCATCATTTCAATCTAAGGATCTATCGCGATAGGACCCCTTTTAGAAGTTAAATTCAAATGTTGTCACTATCTGATAAGATCTCAAATCAATCATTATTCCCCTCCCTAATTACTAGTGACCTAGCAATTATGAGAGTGGCACCCTGGGTGGTTTCTGCACCTCCTCCTCTATAGATGATATAGTGGGACACGTGTAGTAACGTTACCAAACTTCATCTAATAGAGTGGAAGGGTCATAACCTTCAACTAGGGGCCTATGATTTATTACAGGTGATTGCTTAGCTCTTTCTTGATTGATTCTCTCTGTATAGTAGTCAAGAAGATGTATCGGAGATCGTGCTCTCATTTTTACAACCTCTCTCCTTTGAGTAACAGGAGTAGGGTGGAAAACATTTCCACCATGGAGGGGGTAGGTGTAAGGAGCAACGAATTCTCGATTGGCCTTAAATTTAGCTTGTTTCAAGGCTTCTACCTCAGTAGTCCTTTTGGCCTTAGCAACCTTCTTTTTTACCCTTTTAAGGCATCTCTTCCACTTATTTTTGCTGGCAACAGTGGTGTTAGAACTTGATCCAATCTCAGGTTGAGATCATAATTCTTCCATTTTTAATGGTTATCGATTCTTATCCTTCTGAGTAGAGGGCACAGTGGTCGAAGGGGCGGCAACGACCTCCATCATAGAGATGGGGGAGTCAACTCCTGACCCTAAAGTAATCTCGACTAGGGGGACATCCCTTTGTATTCCAGCAGAGAGATCAATCATTTCTTCTCCGTTGACTGATAACTTGAAGTTTTGAAATTCTATCCCAAACTGGATCAAGTTGCCAGAGGTAATTCCTTCTATTGTCAAGTTTCTATCTAGGGAGAAGATAAGTTTCCCAGCCATTTGAGTATTTAAGTATCCTGAAATTAAGGAAAAGTGGTTTTGAATTAAAATTTGAATTTTAAGCATGATTAATTTTCTCTAAATCTTGAACCTCAATATGTTGAGTTTTCACCAAATAAGAGAGTTTACAAAATTGATTGAGAATATTCAAGGAACCTGGCTTAACTCCTTTGCTCTACCAATTATCTTGGAGGCAAAATGTCAAAGCCCGGCTTAGACAAAGATTTCATCACTCGTCTCTCTATTTGAAAGGTATTTTCTTTTAGATGTTGGTCACACTCACCCAAGAAAGAAATGGGTAGAGGGACCAACGGAAGAAAGGTAGTTAAGACTACCTATGAAACAAAATTTTGCCATTATTAAAGATGGAGAGAGAGAGATTTGTCCCACCGGGCGTGCCATTTTTTTGTTGGTGGAATTTTGGAAAACAGGTTTTGAAAAATATTAGTTTTCTTTGGGACTTAAAATTAAATTCTAAAATCGAATTGTTTCGTTAGAAAAAGTATATCACCTCGAGAGGTGAGAATAAAATTTCATAACGGTATTCAGATTTAGAATTACGAAATTCATCTTAAATATTATGACCGGATGCTAATGCAGTGCAAGATCTGGACTTACCCCGGCCTGGATTGGGGAGCCAGCTAACCACCTAATCGATTTAAAATACATGAATCCGGTCTTTTATGAAAGAGTGGTAGGGACGTTATAATTAAAGTTTTGGTGAGGCGGGGCCGACATCTAGAGATTTTCCTAATTGGCCCCTTTGACTTATGTTGGGTGCTAAGATGCTAAGGACTATGAAATTAAAATTTTGACTCTTTAATTTGTATCTAATGCAATGCGTGCTGGTTAACAACCTCAAATCAAATATGCTTGAAATTTTTTTTAAAACAGGCTTATAAAATAATTTTTTTAGAAGACTGGACTTCCCCAGGTCCGGCACCTCGTCCTCATAGGTCAGACTATCCGGACTCTACCCGCAGGCGGGGAAGGGTCTAAAGCAAGGAAAGAGTAATGCAGAAATATGCATGCGACCCCGGGGTCGATCCCCGGCTAATTCCCTAGATTCGTTATCTTTCTATGTTATTTAGACTCACTAAAATTTTAGACTTTTAAGATTATGAGTATAAAACTTTCACACCCTCACGAGCCTCACGTATCCAGGCGAAAACAAAGAGCGGCATGCAATCGCTAAAAAACTAGTAAAAACAAGTAATCCTAAAGGCAATCAAATCATCAAATCAAATACAAATTAATTAATAAATGTCCATAGGTAGAATTGCCTTGCTTATTACAAACCAGAATATTACAGAAAGTAAAGTGGCCGGGCACCACTAACAACAACCCGGATTCTAAGCCTAGTAATGACGCAAGTTATTTTGAATGGGATACTCTCAATCTTCAAATCTTCAAATCTTCAATTTCATTCTTCTTTGGACTCCTTTTCTTCAATCTTCTTGGAATCTTCGTAGTGAATTACCCAAATGGACAAGAGGGCACTTCCTTTTAAGGGGAAGGCCACTCTTTCCTCTTTGGGTAAGGAAGAGGTATGGTCCAAATTTGGATTTCCAAATGGAAAAGGAGTGTTCCCCAAAGGGGTATCCTTTCCTCTTTGGAATCCAAGCTTTGGATCTATGTATCCCAACTCAAAATAAACTTTCACAACACTTGACACTTGCACAAATTACATTGATATCAAAATAAAAATCTAGACTCACCTGCAGGGTTATCCTAAGCAATTAATATATAAAAAGCAGTTATTCCCAAGCAGTTGTATATGAGCAGAAAAGAAAGTAAACACACTGGCCACGCTCTTTTTATTTGGGGGCTTTAGCAGGTGAAGCACCTGTGCAAAGAGTTTATAATATTTATGCATTTTTAATTTGCCCCCTTTTTATATTGCCCTGCATGAGCGTGGCCACCTGCAGAAAACTATGTCAACATCCAGATCGTACCTAACCTAAGGGTAATCTAGTCGCCAAACACATCAATCCATCCACAGAATACAGAAAAAGTAAGCAGACACAGCAAAGCAATTTCATCCACATCATGCAATGAAAACTACGAAAAATCTGGCACACAGCAGTAAAGTAAACACCGGCCTAACCTAGATCTAGAGTTGGTTGTCCTAGCACATCATCTAAAATATGTGAGAAAGGTCGTGTGGCTGGGATAGATCCTAATGTAGGTGATTAATTAATGTTGTCTAAAAGTTTGGATTTGTTAAGGCTTAAAAGGGGATTTAAATTAAAATCTAAGTATTAATGAATTAAGAGTTTTAATTAGACATATTTTAAAAATTAAATTATTACTACCTTTGTTTCACACCGTGGCCGTGAAGTTTATTTCACCTTCCTTGGGGCTAAGCTAATAGCATCGTAGGCCTGGGTTACCCAGTAGCAATCGGGGTTGATTAAGTTGATTTAAATTGGTTAGAATTAAAAGAGTGGATTAATATTAAAATGAGTTAGTTACTGATTTTAAAAGCTTGATTAATTTAAGTTTGCCATTAATTGATTCGTGGCGTTGTGCCACCAGGCTCGAGGAACCAGCCTCCTTAGGACACTTAGCCCCGCAGCCCGGAGTAGTCCAGCCGATAAACCAAATTAATGTAATTGAATTAGAGATTTTTTTTTTAAATGTTAAATAATTAAGAATTAATCCATTTTAAGGTTTGACACCCTTTAGAATTCATTCGTGGCGTTGTGCCACCAGGCTCGAGGAACCAGCCTCCTTATGACACTAAGCCCCGCAGCCCGGAGTAGTCCAGCCAATAAACTTCAACTTTAGGGTGGTTGTTGTGTTTTAAAGGATTTGTTAAGTGTTTTAAGCATTAAACCAATATTTCCTGGAGTTTTAGAGTGATTTGAGCTTTATGATTTTTTTTGAATATTTTAATCATTTAATTAAAGGGTCAAAAGTTGAATTTTTGATTAAGCTCAAATTATGGAATGCTTGTATTTTATTAAAATACTATACCTTACTACGATCAGTTAGAAGGTAAGTACGTTGAAATCGGAGTTTTCTGCATTTTATTACGGAGGTTTGAAGTTTTGAACTAGTTTTGACTCAAAGTTGACCGATTTGTTGACTTTTTGACTTTGACCAGATTTTGGGGGTTTGACATTTTTGTAAAATACTAGATTTTAATTAGAGTCATTAGCCACTGAGTTTGATTGATTTGGAATTTTCTATAATTAATGGTGAATTTTAAAAGTTTGGATATTTAAGATAACTTTTAATTATTTCAATTAAAGGCTATTCTAGTGATTTGGGCCTAAATGGATCTCAAACTCCTTGAAATCTCTCCCAAAGATCAGAGGTGATCTAAGGGGAGATTATCAAGCATTAAATTAATTCTTGGGATTTTTTAATGATTATTAATTAATTAATATTAATTAAACATTGAATTTTACTTAAAATTAAATTAAGGCTTAATTTGATGTCAAATCAAGGGGCTTTTAATTCTCACAGGTTAAGGGTTCAACACTGATTAATTTGAAGTACTAAACTTAAATTTGGGATTTAAAATGGATTTATTGAGATTTAATTAAGGCTAAGGGGCAATTCTAGCAAGGGCAAGCTATGGCTCCTAATTGGTGAACCAAATGAACTCCAAATCTGATGAAATTTGGACAATGGGGTCACCTGATCCCAAGGCCTAAACACACCAAATTTGGGCTCAATTGGAATACTCTAAGGTGGCTAACTAAGCCACCTAAGGTGAGCTCTAAGTCACCTTCAAAAATTCCTAGGGAGCTATCCTAAGGTTGGATTGGGGCAAAGTCAGTGGCCCTAAACTCCATATCCTAAGAATAATCAACACACAAAAAAAAACAGATCCTAATTCTCATTGGATAGGCTTAAATCCCAATTTGAATTTAAGGGTCAACCCATGACCCTTAAACTCAAAATTGGGGGAAAGTGCCCTTAGACTTTTAAAACAGGGGAGACAAAATTTGGACATGTCAAAGACATGCCCAAATTCAATCTCCCAAAGTTCCATGCCCTGGAGACTTAACTACAAACAGTAATTGCATAAATTGAAATAATACCATTAATGAAATTAAGCTTAACACACATGCAATTAGGGCCTGGAACCATAGGGCTTTTGAAGGTCTCCCTGAGACCTTTCCAATGAGCCTAAGAACACCTAATTTGGTCAAGTGTGCAGGGAGATATGGATTTTTGAAGTTCCCTTGAATTTCTGGATTTAATAATCCAGCCATTACACAGTCTGCCGCTCTTTACATGCGGCGCGTCCCGATTGGCTGGGCAATCATTGGCGCTGACTGAGTAACGGTCGGATTAACCACAGCCGTCGGATGGCGGATCGAACGGCTGGGATTAAACGCGCTCCGGGACCGCGGGATCTAATCCGAGCCGTTGATCGAAATCAACGGCTGAGATTTCGTCTTCAACCTCCGCCTTTGCCTGAAGCCGTGAACTTTCTCCGGCGTGATCCGGTTGATCCCGCCGGCGAACTTCGACAAAATTTCACAGGGAGGATCAGGGGGGTGGAAACCTTCAATCCAACGGTGGAAATCCGTTGGGGTGAAGGTTTCCTTCACACTTGACCGGACTACCTAGCTAGGGAGCTCGGGATGAAGGAATTACCGCAGAGAAAGTCTCAACGAATGAGCTTCTCTATCTGGAAGCTTCAGGAGACGAAGGCGAGCAGGTTTCCTTCAGAGGCCGCGATTGGAGGACGGCTGGAAGTATAACTTCGAGCGGGACGCCGAAGCCTTTCGTCGGAGTTCGCTCGAAGCGATAGAAGGGACGGTTTGGGAGCTCGAAGGAAGGTGCTGGGAGATCAAGGGAGCTCTGGGGAACCGTTCGAAAACTCTGGGATTGTCTGGCGAGCCTTGGGGAGCACCACCCTATTCAGCCTCCTCCCGCGAGCTCGGACGGCCAGGATTGAATCGGAGGAGGTCTCGGATTGATGCCAAGTGGAAAGGGGCACCATTCCAGAGAGCTCGTGAGCCTCAAGCTGGCGAGCCACACCCTTTGGAAGGGTTTCGGTCTGGGGGGACCACCGGAACTTGCTCTCCATTGGTTCCGACCGCAGCCGGCCATGGTCTGGGTCGGATTGACCAGGGAAGGCCGATGGGGACATGCTGGAGCTAAATGTGGAGCCAATTTGGCCTGGGGAAGCTGGAGTCGATCTGGTGGCTCGGTTGGGCTCGAACCTGCTTGGTTCGAGTCGAAGTGAGCCCGATTGAGGTCAGACCAGACCCTGGGTTTGGTATGGGAAGCAGGTCTGGGTCTGGTGCACCCAATGCAAGTGGCAATTGGGTTGAATTCGATCTGGATTAAAAGATGGCTCGGGTTGATCCAAACCTGCTCGGTTCGGGTCGATTTGGACTCAACCCAGGTCAGGCCAGACCCTGGGCTTGAGGTGGGAAGTGGGTCTGGGTCTGGTGCACCCAATGCAAGTGGCAATTGGGTCTAATTTGATCTGGACAGGGAGATGGCTTGATCCCAAGTGTTTTTGGGCACTTTGGGCTAGCCTAACTCTTGACCCAAGCTAGCCCAAGGCATGGGCTGGCTGGAGAAGGTGCATTGAACCTAGGGCCAACTATGGGAGGTGTTGGTCAAGCTCAATTGGGCTTAGGTTGAGATTTAGCTCAATCCCAAGTGTTTTTGGGCACTTTGGGCTAGCCTAACTCTTGACCCAAGCTAGCCCAAGGCATGGGCTAATCAAGGAAAGTGTGTTGGGTCCATAGGAACCCAATGGCACCCTGATTTGGATTCAATTTGGTTAAGATCAAAAGATGGCTCAAGGGAGGCCTCTTCTTGGTCACTTGGGTCAAGCCATATGGCCAACCCAAGTGAGCCCAAGGCTTGGGTCACCAAGAGGGGTCTCTTGGGTACCCAAGGGGTCTTCCCATACATTCAAAGAACTTGGAATGGACTTGATTCAAAAATTTGAAAAAAGGAAGGGTGTATGGATCCATGGGTCAAACTTGGTTGACTTGGTCAACCAAGTTGACCCAAGGTTTGGGTTTGAGTTCAACAAGTTGAGTTTAACATTTAAAATTTATTGGAAGTGGTTTCAAAGAGTTTGGAATTGATTTGAATTGAAATGGGCATTTGAAATCCTATAAGGGTATTTTGGTCAATTTTGACCTATTGGTCAACTAGGGTCAAAAATGGTTCTGAAAAATGTAGTTTACTGCTTAATGGGTTAAAATCAAGAGTCTGGAAGTGATTGGAGACTTTGATGAGGATTCCAGGGTCAAGATCTCAAAGGGGTTAGGTTCAGTGGCATAGGCTGTAAATATTTGAAGGTTTTACAGCCTTTGAATTTTAATTCAGATTCTGGGGTTAGAGACCTCAGAATGAGCTCAAAGTTGGAGGGTAACCTCTAGAGACATGTCTTATCACTTTGCAAGTGATAGACCCTAAATCAGAGGCCATTTGACTGGGTTTTGAAATGTTTGAAAAATCTCTGAAAAGGGTGTTTAGGACAGGGCCTCTAGAATTTGGATTTGAGTCTGAATTCTGGGTTTGGATTTGATTTGAAGTTTGAATGATTAATATTGAAGTATCCAAATCATTTACAATCATGTGGTGATTGTTAATGGGTGGATATGGTCACAACTAGATTGAAGTTTGGATCAAAATCTAGATTGAAGTTTGGATTGTCAAATTGATTGGATCAAGGTTTAGATATGTTTGAAATTTGAATTAATTTGGATTTGAATTGGATGGAGTTTAAGATTCAAATTGATCACAGGTAGGAATCAAATTGAAATTGGAGTGGATCAAATATAGGAATTGATTTAAAAAAAAAATTGAAGTTGATCAAGGGTAGAGATTGATTTGAAGTTGGAGTGATCCTAAGATCTGGAAGAATTCTAAGATCTAGGATTTAAGGGAATCCTAGGCTCTAGAATAGTCTCTAAGGTCTGGCTCTAGAAAAGAATCCTAAGTTCTAGAGTGGATCCTAGGATCTAGAATTAATCTGGAGTTTGGAAGGGCCTTAGTGACCTCATACAAAAATGAGGTCAACAACTGTATGATTTTAATTCATATACTATATGATATGTTGACCGAGGAATAGGCTTAACGACTAATTGGAAGATAAGTTCCTGTGAACTATTCATACTATATGATCTGGACGTACTGTATGATTTATTTTGATATGAAAACCTTAGCCCCCAGATTAATTTAATTAAGATTTTGAATTTTATCTCTTGAACTACTTGTACTATATGATTACAATTATACAATGCGATTATTTGAAATCTTACTAAAATTAACCCCCATAATTAGGCAATTAAATCATTGTTAATTAATGATTTTTGATTTATACTGTATGCTCATTATCTTACTGTATGTAGAATATAAACAGAATTTGGTCGTCCCATAGATCGTACTATATTGAATAATGAATTTTGTCCTAATTATTTGGTATGATATTAATATCATACTAGACGAACTGCTTGAAATTAATAAACTGTAATGCATGTAGTATACAAATGGGATGATCAATAAGAATAGCTTTTGGGTCATCCCACAATTTATCCTGTATGAATAGTAGAAATATATAAGATCATGTTGGACGATCTCTTAATCGTATGGTACAATTGTTGAAAAATTATGAACTGTTCATTCTCCTTTGACCAGACGAGACTAGTTTTAAACTGATTATACTATATGAATAGTGACGGCTAACATGAATTTTTAGGGTTTCTTGAAGCCTATTATAAATGCAATCCTTTAACCTTTTTCTTAGAAATGTGAAGAGAGCAACTTTGATGAAGGAGAAACTTTCAGAGGGAGCTTTTGAAGAAAATTAGGTCTTGTGATAGGAAGGAGAATATTGTTAGGAAAGTTGCTATTTGCATATTTTACATTATTGCAACTTGTATAGTTTTGATGATTCCAAATATTATTGTTTTATGTGTTGTTATCTCCTAACATTTTTTGGAAGATTTGTTTTTGCTCTTGTGTGTACTAATATTTCAGGAAAATCGAACCCCAGACTACGAAGACTTCAAATCAGATTCAGCATGAGATACTCTGTGAATTTGAAGCTTGTACTTTTAATTTGAATTAAATTTGAGAGGGAGTGATTGTAATTGAGTGAATAAATTTACACACACTTAAAGGAGATCTTGAAAAAGTTTTTGTACTGATCGTACGGGACGAACATTGTTCGTACGGGACGATCAGATCAGTTATCTCCTTGTAAGAGCAATAGAACGGACAAGAATTGAACTGGAAAATTTTTCTAAGGAATGATCGTCCAGACGAAATCATTTTTCGTCCCAGGACGATGGGTTCTCTGTAAAATTTTCGTCCAGACGAAGTCCAGTTCGTCCAGGACGATGGGAACCGACTATGGCAGTTTCTGGCAATGTTCTGCAGTTTTCGGAACCAACTTTTGATATAACTGTTCGTACCGGACGAAGTGTTTCGTCCCGGGACGAACCAATTTCGTCCAGGACGAAATTGGTTCGTACAGATGAACAAATGGTTCGTACGGGACGATCCGGTGCGCAGAAAATATGTTTTTAGTCATTGTTTGGACGGTTTTTCATGTCCTTTATATATAAGGAGTCCTAGAAACTATTACAAATGCCTTTGAAGTTATTTTCTCTTGAGAGGGATCATTGAGAGTGAGAGTTTGGGAGAGATTGTAAGAGTGAAGAGTGAGAGATCAAGTGAGGGGTTTGTGAGGGATTCACAAGGTTACTTGAAGAAGAAGATCTCTTTGTTTCTTCTCATCTCCTTTGAAGGCTTTCAAGTGAAGTTCAACAACATTGGTCCGGTTCTCTGCCGACACTTGGAGAGTGTAAAAGGACGACAAAGTGTATCTTTGACAGTCATTGTGTCTTCGTTCTTTGGGAGAAAACTAGAAGAGAGAACTTGAAAGGGAGTGAGGAAAGGGTGGAGTTTGAGAGGGAGAAGATCCTTGGAGGGGATTTCAAGGGAGTGTGAAGGGGATATTCACACGGTTGCTCCGGCGAACTTGCACTTCAGTACCATCGGATTCAAGGGTCGTCTTGAGGGAAGTTTTGGCGAGAAGAAGATCTCTTTGGTGTCAAAGAACCCAGCTACACCGCCGCACCGGGGAAGGTGGAAGTGATTTTGTACAGGCTTCTCTGCCTTGCTGTGGGGGCAAAAGGAGAGTCACTTTGTGGTATTAGTGCAATACTTGGAGGGTGCCTCCGGGGAGTGGACGTAGGTCAAGATTTGACCGAACCACTATAAATCTGGTGTGTTCTTTCTTATTTTTCTTCCGCATTTAATTTCATTGCAAGTTGTTTACTCTGGTTGAAAAGTTTATTTTTTAAACTTTAAATTAACTTGCATTAATAAATAAAAAGGTTTTCTAAAAATCCAAGAGTAGAAGTATAATTTTTAAATTATCAATTCACCCCCCCCCCCTCTTGGTTAGCCTTGGGACATTTAGTTAGGCTTAACATCCTAATTACTAGATCCAACAAGTGGTATCAGAGCAAGGTTTCAAAATCATAAGTTTTGACTACTTTTTGAAAAATGAGTATGGCTAATTTTAGAAACCGTAAAATATTAGAAGGATATTCAATTGTTAGACCACCTTTATTTGAAAATATTTCTTTTGATTTTTGGAAAATTCGAATGTCTACTTTCTTGCAATCAATAGATTATCGAATATGGCATATGATTCAAAATGGTTATTCTGTACCGTCATGTATTATAGAT
The DNA here is from genome assembly GCA_016618105.1 of Dendrobium huoshanense. Lineage (NCBI taxonomy): Eukaryota > Viridiplantae > Streptophyta > Magnoliopsida > Asparagales > Orchidaceae > Dendrobium > Dendrobium huoshanense. The sequence continues at coordinate 68,083,122 of CM028347.1, read as the reverse complement.
GGAATCAAAACTGATACCCTTTTTCTGAATGGAGTAGAGTAGAACAATTTTATGCTGAATTAAATGCTAAATGTATGAATTGTTTGTTCTGTGCTTTAAATTTGGAAGATTATATGAGAATCTCTACATGTACTACTGGCAAGGAAATTTGGGACAGTTTATGCATTACATATGAAGGTACTATTGAAGTCAAGCAATCTAAGTTGAATTTTTTGATGCATGACTATGAACTCTTTAGCATGAAACCTAATGAGACGATCTTAGACATGTATACTAGGTTTATTCAAATTATAACATCATTGCATGCTTTAGGTAAAGAATTTTCAAACTTTGAAATAGTCAATAAAATTCTACGTTGTTTACTTGACAAGTTTGATGCCAAAGTTGTTGCTATTTGCGAATCAAAAAATTTGAATGAATATTCTATTGATAATTTGATTGGCTCACTCATTTCCTACGAGCAATATTTGGGTCAAAGACTTTTGGATGCAGGAGAAACAATAATGCTAAAAGTAGAAGACATGGAGAAAAGTTTCTTAGTTGGTGAGGAAATCGATGACTTAACAAGCAAATTGAAAAGTCCACTAAAGCACAAGCATAAGCATCAACAAAAATGGAATAAAGGTAAAAATGGTAAGAATATTCAGATTTCTTCAAATATTATTTGCTTTGGATGTAGGAAATCTGGACATCTAAAAAGTCAGTGCCCTAATTTGAGAACTCTTCCTACTAAAGAAAAGGGCAAAGCTAAGCAAATTATAAAATGGGAAAAAAAAAAAAATCTCCTGGGCAGATCTAGCTTCTGAATCATCAGATCAGGAGCAAAATGATGTTTAAACCCTTTGTTTATGTGTTTTTGTGTGTATGTTTTTTTATTAGTTGTGTTTTTATTTTTGTTTGTTTTATGCGTTTTTCTATTTTTAATTTTTGTGTGTTTTGTATGATTTTGAAATATTTTTATATCGAATTCCATGTTTCTTGTTGTGAGACATTTGGAATGTGATATGAAAATTTTTATAGTTTGTGTACTTGTATTTTGTTTAGTGTTTTTCTATTCTTTTATTGCTTTAGATTTTTTTTTATGTTTAAGTGTTTTTGTTCTATATTTGAAATGTTCGTTAGCCTATATGAAAAACCCTTAAATTTTTGATCTTACAAGTGCTATATTTTGAACTGCAACATAAAATTGAATTCATTAGAAAATCTAATTTTCTAAATTTAAGTTGTGTTTATAACTTGATATTATTAAGATTGTCAATTTCATGTCTCTTATTTAGACTACATTAATTTTAATATTATTATTGCAATTATGACGTTTTCTTATTTTGTATTTCACTTATCAATTAATATTTATGCACTTAGAAAGATTTGAAATTTTAGATTATTGATTTTGGAAAGAATACAATTACTCTTGAAAATTGTACAAATGTACAAAAAATCAAAAGAAATGTGCAAATATTTGCAATGCGAAAAACAGGCACAAAATAAACCCAACAAGTGAAAAGATGCACAAAAATATGCCACAAAATTTGAAAAAGATGCGCAAAGCGCCATATGTGGTAGTTATTTCTTTCCTTAATTTTTTAATCTCTTAATTCAAAATTGATCTTATGTACATTTATATTACATATTGAAATATGAAATATAAAATTTTTATATCATCATTTTTACAATGATTTTCTCTATCTTAAATGTCTAAATATACTCATGTTTTGATAAATTCTTTTTAGTTTCTATGTTATATCTCTTCTTAAATTCAATGAATTTTATGATTTGGCTAATATTTTAGTTTTATTTGCATGCCTTATGTCAATCACTTTAAAGGTTAAATTTTTAAATGATTTTCATATGTCTGCTTACATTTCTAGTCTTTTTCTTCTTCACTTTTTGATGTTGTCAAAAAGGGGGAGAAATTGTTTGTTGTGTCTTGTGTATTCGTATCGTTGTGTGTTTATTTTGTTTAGTGTATGTGTGTTTGTTTTCTTTATTTTGTATTTCTAAAAATTTTGAAAACAAAAATAATTTTAATGCCTCCTTATTTTTATATGTTCATTAATTCATGGGGAGTTTAGGAGATTCTTAGAATTTCAAATTATACAAACAATAATTATTTTGCCATCATCAAAAAGGAGGAGATTGTTAGGAAAGTTGCTATTTGCATATTTTACATTATTTCAACTTGTATAGTTTTGATGATTCTAAATATTATTGTTTTATGTGTTGTTATCTCCTAACATTTTTTGGAAGATTTGTTTTTGCTCTTGTGTGTACTAATATTTCAGGAAAATCGAACCCCAGACTACGAAGACTTCAAATCAGATTCAGCATGAGATACTCTGTGAATTTGAAGCTTGTACTTTTTATTTGAATTAAATTTGAGAGGGAGTGATTGTAATTGAGTGAATAAATTTAAACACACTTAAAGGAGATCTTGAAAAAGTTTTTGTACTGATCGTACGGGACGAACATTGTTCGTACGGGACGATCAGATCAGTTATCTCCTTGTAAGAGCAATAGAACGGACAAGAACTGAACTGGAAAATTTTTCTAAGGAATGATCGTCCAGACGAAATCATTTTTCGTCCCAGGACGATGGGTTCTCTGTAAAATTTTCATCCAGACGAAGTCCAGTTCGTCCAGGACGATGGGAACCGACTATGGCAGTTTCTGGCAACGTTCTGCAGTTTTCGGAACCAACTTTTGATATAACTGTTCGTACCGGACAAAGTTTTTCGTCCCGGGACGAACCAATTTCTTCTAGGACGAAATTGGTTCGTACAGATGAACAAATGGTTCATACGGGACGATCCGGTGCGCAGAAAAACATGTTTTTAGCCATTTTTTGGACGGTTTTTCATGTCCTTTCTATATAAGGAGTCCTAGAAACTATTAGAAATGCCTTTGAAGTTGTTTTCTCTTGAGAGAGATCATTGAGAGTGAGAGTTTGGGAGAGATTGTAAGAGTGAAGAGTGAGAGATCAAGTGAGGGGTTTGTGAGGGATTCACAAGGTTACTTGAAGAAGAAGATCTCTTTGTTTCTTCCCATCTCCTTTGAAGGCTCTCAAGTGAAGTTCAACAACATTGGTCCGGTTCTCTGCCGACACTTGGAGAGTGTAAAAGGATGACAAAGTGTATCTTTGACAGTCATTGTGTCTTCGTTCTTTGGGAGAAAACTAGAAGAGAGAACTTGAAAGGGAGAGAGGAAAGGGTGGAGTTTGAGAGGGAGAAGATCCTTGGAGGGGATTTCAAGGGAGTATGAAGGGGATATTCACACGGTTGCTCTGGCGAACTTGCACTTCAGTACCATCGGATTCAAGGGTCGTCTTGAGGGAGGTTTTGGCGAGAAGAAGATCTCTTTGGTGTCAAAGAACCCAGCTACTCCGCCGCACCGGGGAAGGTGGAAGTGATTTTGTACAGGCTTCTCCGCCTTGCTGTGGGGGCAAAAGGAGAGTCACTTTGTGGTATTAGTGCAATACTCGGAGGGTGCCTCCGGGGAGTGGACGTAGGTCAAGATTTGACCGAACCACTATAAATCTGGTGTGTTCTTTCTTATTTTTCTTCCGCATTTAATTTCATTGCAAGTTGTTTACTCTGATTGAAAAGTTTATTTTTTAAACTTTAAATTAACTTGCATTAATAAATAAAAAGGTTTTCTAAAAATCCAAGAGTAGAAGTATAATTTTTAAATTACCAATTCACCCCCCCTCTTGGTTAGCTTTGGGACATTTAGTTAGGCTTAACATCCTAATTACTAGATCCAACAAATATGAGCTTCATCGTGAGGGAGGAGTGTAAAGGGAATCACATAGTTTCTCTAGGCTAGTTGTACTCTTGCTCCTCCTGTGGCCTTAGTGTGTCTTGTGGGAAATTCCTATGGAGAGATTCTTCTTAGTTGGTCCTCGAGGTTTTCTGCCTTCTCTTAAAGGGAGAAAAGAAGTCAAGGTTCTCTGTCAGTAAATGGATTTTTGGTTCTCTACTGCATCGGGTTGGTGAAAGAGATGTCTGTAAGGGCTTCACCGCCTTGCTAAAGGAGAAAAAGGAGAATCAATTTGTGTTAGTGCAATTGTCGGAGTGGACGACTCTAGGGAGTGGACGTAGGTTAAGATTTGATCAAACCACTATAAAATATTGTGGTGTATTCATTTTGATTTTATTTTTTATATTTTACTTTTTGCACTTCATCTTAACTATAACTGCTTGATAAATATTTGAGATCTATGTTCTATCAGGATAATTAGAACTTCATCGTCACTATTTTTTATGACATATTTAATTTGTTAGCTTCCACAAACAAAAATTAAAATTGCTTATTTCTAAGTGTTCTGAAAACCCAAAAAAATTAGTACTACTTCGTATTATTTTAAAAGCACAAATTCACTCCCCTCTAGGCACGTCTCATACTTTCAAGTGGTATTAGAGAGGGGTCTAAAAAATAGTGTTTTAGATAGCCTTGAGTTAAATAATCAATAGAAAAGTTTGGTAATCGTAACACTATATAGGGGTATTTTATAATCCACCGTTATTTGAAAATGATTTGATTTCTAGAAAATTTGCATGTCCATATTTCAAAAGTCCATTTACTATAAAATTTGGCATATGATTCAAACTGGTTACTCACTTCCATTGCATACTGTTAATGGTGTTAAAACTATTTTTTTCCTTTAATTAATTAAACAAAGAGGATAGGAAACTTGCATTGTTGAATGCTAAGTGCTTGAATTGTTTCTTTTGAATTTTAAAATCTAAAGAGTACTTAATAGTCTCTACATGAACTACCAAAAAAGAGATTTGGGATAGGTTATGTATCACCTATGAGGGAATTAGTGAAGTGAAACAATCTAAGCTAAACATTCTTTTACATGACTATAAACTTTTCTGCATGAAACCTAGCGAGATTATGTCTGAAATGTACGCTAGGTTCACCCAGATAGTAACGTCCTTGCATGCACTAGGTAGAGAACTATCAAACTCTAAAAAAGTTAATAAAATTTTATATTGTTTGCCTAGCTCTTATGATGCAAAAATAATTGCAATTATTGAATCAAATGATTTAAATGTTTACTCTATTGATAATTTGCTTGGATCACTCTTACGAGCAAGGGGTGAGTCAAAGGTAGAATGATGCAAGTGGAAAGACAAAGGAGAGAATGATGGCATTAAAAGCAAATGATTCTAACAATAACAACTCTTTACCGGATAAAGATGATGGAATAGCCTTGATGACATGCTAGTTCAAGAGCTTTATGAAAAGAAAATAAAAACATCTTCAAAATAACAGGATCAAAGGTAAAGGTCGCAAATCCTCTAAAACATCATCTAATAAAAATATTTTTGAGTGCAGGAAGCCAAGACACGTTCGAGATGACTGCCCCAATCTAAAGACTCTCCCAATCAATGAAAAGGGCAAAGAGAAACCAAAGTAGAAAAGGGGCAAGCAAAAGACATAGAAAGCCTTTTGGACTGACTCTTCCTCAGAATCATCTAAAGAAGAAGCAGAGGAGGAGGTAACAAATATGTGACTAATAGCTAATGATAATCTTGATCAATCTTATCAAGATGATATATGTCTACTCTCCTATGATGAATTACTTATTATTTTAGAAAGTATTCATGATTTATATATGAAGCTTTAGAAAATACATGTTTGTTTAAATACTGAATTTTCTACTTTGCAAAAAGATCATGCTAGTTTAATTACCAAGCACTCTACTTTAGATAATGATCATATAACTTTATTTGATTAGTTTAATATATTAAGTAAGAAGCATATTGAGTTATCTTATGCATAGAATTTCTTAAAAATGTACATCACATATTGAGCTAGAAAAAATATTTAAGGATTTAAATGGACTTGCATGTCAATTAAATAGCAATGAGCATGCATTAAAAGTGGAAGTGACAAGCTATGAACATCCAAATAAATATCTACAAGAAAAAATTACTGCACTGGAAAATAATATACCACCACCTTCAATGGCTCAATGGTGTAACTCCTCAACACAGCATGCATCACATAAACCTAAAAAGAAACACCATCACATACATAGGTTAGTAAACCCAATCCCTGATGCTAGGTGTTACTCTTGCGGTATGTTAGGACATATAACCAGCACTTGGACTATCCACCGTACATCATATTTACTGTGGAGGCCTAAATTACATTATCTTAATAGTATAACATGCATAAATCTCATTCATTCATGTATAAGGTGGAATCCAAACTCACTTGGGTTCTCAAAACTAACCTTTGAATTGCATTATAGGGGTGCTCTCACAAAAGACAAATTGAGAGCATATGGTACCTGAACTGTGGCTGGTTGAGGAATATGACTGGTGATATGAAGCAGTTCATTACACTGGAGGTTAGGTTAGGAGGCAAGGTGGTATTAGGAGATAATGCCACTAGGAAAGTGGTGGGATCAGGTACACATGGAAACTCTAAACACCTTATGATTGAAAATGTTATATTAGTTGTTAGTTTAAAGAATAATTTATTAAGCATTAGTCTACTGTGAAATAAAGGCTTTGATATAAAATTTCTTTCTAACATATGCATGATTAGCCTAGATAATGAACTTGTGTTAGCAGGAAAATGAATGAATAATGTTTTCATTTTAGACTAAAATTGTATTGAATACTCAAATTCCTTTTATTAAAAATAATCATAGATGATTCTTTGCTATGGCATAGGAAACTATGTCATGCGAGCATGAAAACACTTAGAAATATTACTCAAAAAACCTAGTTATAAGCATACCAAAGTTAGACTTCATTTTGGACCACCTATGTGATGCCTGCCAACTAGGAAAATAAGTAAAATCAACATTTATACTGTATGACCTAGTCTTTCCATGGGATGATAATTATTTGCCATAAATCAGATAAGATGATAATCCAATTCGATTGAACTAATTATCCTGGATGATGTTTTATATTGTAATAGACAATAAGCTCAAATTCTTAAACTGGTCATATAACAACTTATTATTCATAAATTTCTAATAATGGTATACGAACTAACTATACTACACGATATGAGACTGTACTATATAATCAGTGTTGAAGAGCACGCCATGAAGCACATCAAGGGTGATCATCCATGGAGCTCAATGTTGATCGAAAGTGGGTGCAAGAGGAGAACTGATAAAGTTCATTAATGGATATATGCTTAGTATTCTATTTCTTATCATTTTTCATGCTCACCAAATGGAAATTAAAGTTAATTTTTATCGTATAAAATGGCCTCATTGGCCATAATTTGAGCTTGAATATATTGGATGAGGTTTGCATAAGAATGAATTATTTCCCATATTAGTGATCAATAAATGGCGAACCAAGGAAGTTGCCTACGAGAAGAACCACTTCTAGCAGCTCATGATCTACCCCGGGGATTTGGTTGGCCTCTAAAGAGTGAAATTAAAAGTATTCATTGATGGATTAACCCTAATTTTGAACAATCTTATACATAAGATAGGAATCTTTAATGATTATTTGGTTTACATTAAACTAATTGACAAAGAACTTGTGAAGCCTTATGTTTAAGCTCTCATAATAGACTTCTTTCAAGTCTTTGGTTGTTGGATTTTCTAAAAAGAGATCTTTGAGAAATGATATTGGAGAGCTTTGGAAAGGAGAAAGGAGAGTTTGTGTATGAGGGAGGACTGTGAAGGTTTTTCACACATTTGCTCAGAGCTAGTTTTTACTTTATTTCCTCTGAGTGTCTTGCTTGGTTTCTTGGTTTGCTTTAGGAAAAAGAACATCATCCCAGAGAAATATGATGTTCTCTGCCTTCACTAATATAGTGAAAAGGATTTATAGGTTCTCTTCCTTCGCTAACAGGGTGAAAAAGAGATCTAGGTTCTCTACCTTCACCATGAGGTGAAAAGGATTGCTAGGTCTCTGCCTTCACCCTGAGGGCTAAAAAGAGGACAAGGTTTTCTACCTCACTTGGTTAGAGAATAGATTATAAGGGCTTCTCCGCCTTGTTTTGTGGGTTAAGCGAGAAATATTAAAGTTTTGGAACAATATTCAAAGAGGACTCCGGGGAGCGAACATAAGTCATTATTTGGCCGTATCACTATAAAATTTTGGTATGTTCTTTCTGAGTTTTACTTTCTATAATTAATATTTCTACCTTTTAATCTTTCTAAAATTGGATGTTGAAAATTATATTCTTGATGATATATTGATCTGAGTAACCCATCATCACCATTATTATAAGTTTTGTTTAATTAAATTATCTCTGTAGCTAGGGATAATATTGTTCATTTTTAAATTTTTTAAAAAAATCTCAAAATTTATTTTTTGTTAAAGAATTTTGTAAAACAACCAATCCAATATTATTCAACAAGTAAGGAGTGTTGGCTATTAGGGTGTTTTCAAGTATTTAGAACTCGGTAGTCGGCAACCGTTGGCTAAGTAATTAAAGTTGTCATTTCTTGCTCGTCAGCACACTAGTAACTCTTTATAACTCTTTATAATTGTATCATGTAAAAAACTAGAGGGTAACACAAACTATTAAAAGGAAAGTCCATCGGTCAACAATCCTATATAGTTTTATCATTCTTCAAACAATGAGTCAACCAATCTTTACTTGCTTCACACACATTATTAATCTCATGATATTATGACAATAATAACGACCAGTTATTATTCAATCACATGCCAATATTCATTTCAGATGCTTATTTTAACAATATTAGGAAAATTTGTACAAAATATCATATCTTTCATTTTATCAGGTGAAATTAAAGCAATGTTATTGTCAAAATGTCTAGATTAATCAATACGATAAAATATAAAAAAGTTACGCTATGGAGGTTTAATAAAAATGGGTAAAATATAATAAAATAATTTTTTAGGAAAATACTACAGTCAAAATAAAAGTCATTGAAAATAAAATAGAATTATAGTCACCTACCTTAATTGGAATAGTTTTCATAAAAGTGTAAAAACAATTCGACACCAAACTTCTGCTTTTCTCCCTTTCTCTCGCCACTTTTCCATCCCCTCTTCCTCCTCCTTTGGCAAGCTACAGCAGGTGAGGGAGTAAGGTGTGTGAGTGGAGAAAATATCATATAAAAATCTTTCAAATGTCAAGCGCCGTAGTGCCACCACACAATGTCATAGTGCTACATGTTGAATCCACAATTACTGTAGAATAGAGGCTTCAACATCGCAACAATCATTCTTGACATCACTGTGCTATGAAACCTAATTCCTCGGTGCTCGAAGGCATAGCACCATAGCATTATAATTCAAACAATAATTTAGTTTTTTTAACCCATTTCATATTTTTGGGTTATTATATTTGGCCACTACTTTTAAGAGATTTTTATACTAAAAAGCTGTTCTTAAAAAGTTGTAAGAAAATTTTCCCAAATGATGCCTAAATCTAAAGTAGAGTTCTTGCCCTTTTATTCACTCAAGAAAGGATGTAACCTAAATAAAAACTAATTTTTTAGACTTTGAACTATGACTCCATCTATATTTCATTACATTTTATTAATTTTAGATCTTCATAAAACTAAAACAAAAGGAAATATATGGTTTCTTTTCAAAACAAATTCCCTGCAAAATTAAAGAGATATCCCAGAGTCATATGGTAATTAATGCTCAATATAATCATAGTTTTATTAAATAAGAAAAAAATACAGTACATAAACATTCTAACAATCTCCTCCATTGGTAAGATATATTGATAAGTATTTATATTATACTGAATAATTTATGAAAATTATATTTGCTATTTCCATTGTGTAATATCTCTAGATGATCTGGTCCATCAATAATGTCAATAAAGGATCAATATGAACTTTGTCAAGATTTTTTCAAAATAAAATCCAACAATAGTATTTATATTAATATGATACACAATATAGATCAAGCATGAACATGTCTATTTATAATTGGTCATATGTTATAACGAAAAAATTTATTAATATATTTGTAATACTTTTTTCCTAATTTGCACTTGAAATAAGAAAAACCTTCCTTCATACTTTCTTTGATAAAAAAAAACATTGAAATAATTGAAATTTACAAATATACTCACATTATACTAACATATAGGGGTGTCAATATTTTACACAACACGAAAACCCGACACGGAAAGTTTGGGTTAGACCTGACCTGTTTCCAAAATGAGTTGGGTTCAGGTTCCCGGATTTGACCCGTTTGAAAAACAGGTCGGGTTTGAAATGACTACCCAGCTGCCCGGAGACCTGCCCGTGCCTGCCTGCCACTTTCCCGCACGCCCGTCGAAGCTGCCCACGCTGACAGCACACGACCGCGTGCCCGAGGCTGCTTGTGCACCCGCTGTGGCTGCTCGCGCGCCCCGCCTACGTGCGTCCGTGCCTGGGTACCCGCTCGCTCGGCTGCGCCAGCTTACTCGCGTCCAAACCAGGTCACCCGCGTCCACGCGCGCGTCTTATTTGCCTGCAGCCTGCCACCCGCGTCAGTGCTCGCCATCAGCTAGCCTACCCGTGTTGGGTCGAGTCAACCAGGCAACCCACCAGGCTGAGTCCGGGTTCAGATTTCCATCCTGTTTACCTACACGGGTCGGGTTAGGATCGACCCATTTGAACTTGGGTCTGTTCTGGATTTGTCACAAACTCGACCCGTGACCCGAAATTGACACCCCTACTAACATATCATTTAGATAAACATCATTTCTATAAAGCATACGCTCCTGAAACAGTTTAAGTGAAAACAATTGTAAATATCATCAGTATATAACACTAGTACAATAAATTTACTCCGATTAATCTTATAATATTAAATTAATGGTTAATATTTTCTTTAAAATAAAAGAAGTTATTACTTTATTAATTTTTTTACCGTAGATGAGATGCTTACTTTAAATCATAAATGAATTTCTTTAATTTAAATAATATATTTTTTGAATCTAAGGACTAAATGTTTTTTTTATTGCACCATATATATAAATTTTTCAGTCATCATTGAGAAACGTAAGCTTTCTATCTATCTAATGTAGCACTAGAATCCATGTGCGAAGGAGAGTGTATCATAAACTTGCAAGGAAAATTTGATACTTATGAAAATAACGTCTTTTCAACAAATGAATTTAAATAACGTAGTTTTTCTAATGAGATCCTTTTGATTTATGGTGTGAATCAGAGTATATGCATCCCTAATTCTTTATTGAGATTATAGGGGTGAAAAGAAAGATTTATGACCATCATATAGTTTCACTGTCCATAGAACCTAAAATATTCAAACATCATATATCTAGGCATGCCAACATTCTATTTCAATATTCCTAATTATTCTAGTATTCCTCCGTCGAGGCTATCCATCACACTAGATTTTAACTACACATGACTATTGTATACATTAAATGAAGAATGAGAGATATTTGAAACATCATTTTATCATTCAAGAAATAAGAGTCTATATTAGTACTTAATATTTTTTTTACATCATCATCCTAAAACTAAAGAATTAGCGACACATTGAAGATATAAAAGACACTACAGGAAAACACGCGAATACCGTCGGATTTTCCGGCGGAAAGTCTGGACGGTAATAAACGGCGCCGTTTCCGGCGGATGTGTTTGACGTAAAGTTTGCGTCAACCGTTCCGGCGCAAAATACGCCGTAAATGTACCGACGCATATTCCGCCAGAAAATCCGACGGCACAGGGTTGCCTGAACCGTTTCCGTCGCACGTTACGGCGGAACTGTTACGGCGGAACTGTTACGGCGTATTACTTTGAAAATGATGTTATCAGTTGATTTTTAGTTCTAAACTGTTGTGAAACTGTTGTGGAACTGCTTGCTTTTTTAGTTTTAAACTTGTATCTGTTAGAATTGATATGTTTGCAGGTGTGGAAATGGGATTGTTGGCTGGGATGGCAATTTTTTTTTGTCAATGCTACAGGTTTCCGGCGGATTATGCGCCGGAACCTACGATACAACGAATGTATCGAGCGTTATTAACGGCGAATATGCCGCCGGTACTTACCGGCGTAACAATTGCGCCGCAAATAATCAAATCGTTGAATCTTGCTGGCGACATTCCGGCGTTTAATCCGCCGTTAACTTCCGTCGTATCCTGCGACGGTAAATACCGGCGCATTAGGCGCCGGAATTGTAACGTTTTCACGTCGGCAAGCAAACCGTTTAATGCGCCGGTAATTCGTCGGAAATAACGCCGGAACGGTGTTCCGTCGCAAACTATGCGTCGGAAACAATTTATCGACGCACCTCAAACCGGCGGAGATGTTTGCGCCGGAACATGCGCCGGAAAATAACGGTTCCGTCGGAATTTACCTTAATTCCGGCGTATTCCGTCCGCCGGTAATAACAGGTTTTCCTGTAGTGAGAAAACATAACTTAATTTCATTCTCTAAAATAAAAGATAGAAAAGTAATACAAAAATAACTATTCTAATCATAAATAGTGTAAGTAGCCTTATAATCTGTAGATAAAAAAAGAAATACAAGCTAAATTTATAGTAGGGGAACAAGGGCACTAGAATTTGTCTTGATGATGCTCTATTCTCTCTCTCTCTCTCTCTCTCTCTCTCTCTCTCTCTCTATATATATATATATATATATATATATATATATATAATGCATGCCACTTCATTATTCTACCCCCTCCCCATAAATGGTCTAATTTGAAAATATGAAAAATTTGAACTATAGCACGTGACACTGTGTTGGAGTACTCAGCGTCACTGGGCGAACTATGGCACTAAAATTTGTCTCGACAACACTCTATTTTCTCATCTATAATAAATAAAATCTCTGCATGTTGCAATATAATGTTGTGGTCTGCAGCACCACGTGCTAGATACTAACAGATATTTTTATATATTTCCCGTCACTTCATTATTCACCCCAAATGGATTAATTTGAAACTAAGAAATATTTGATATGTTGCATCACGATGCTGCATTGGAGTACGCAATGACATTGGGGAGCTAGGGCAATTGAATTTGTTTTAACGACTTTCTATTCGCTAATGTTCAATAAATAAAGTTTCTGCATGCATGAATACAGTGTTGTGGTCAGACACTTAATGATATTTTTATATATTTTATTATAAATATATATCGTCACTTAATTATTTCCCCTGCCCCCTTTGTTTCAACGAACATAAAATTTCTTATAGTTATTTAACTAGTGAAGGATCGCCGTGATTGTAATGCACTGCAATGTTATTTATTGGCGATTTCAAGGTCATTGGTGTAACAACCCACAATCTTAACAATCAAGGAATTATCTTCTTTGGCCTAAGAGCCTCACGGTTTTTTCTTGCTGGTGTAACTTCTTAGTAGGTCACCTATCCCAGAATTTCTCTAGGATGAGCATGCTTAATTGTACAATTTCTTATGGAAATTTCAGTCATTACACCAAAAGGTGCCTCGATGTTTAAGAGTTGGCTTTATTTTTACTTAAGGAGTTTCTCAATCTCTCCGACTTAAGTAACTAACATCATCGTCATCATCTGTATCCCAGAATCATCCACAAGGCAGATAGGACTCTAGGGGTAGCATCCTCAAGCTCAAGTAGTGGCTCATATCATGTAGCACTTTGTCCCATACAAGATTCAAGAGGTGTCTCCCAGGGCATAGAATTTTGTTTTGTATTGCCCTTAGCTCCCATCTTCCAGCTGGTGTATTGCTCTGATACCATTTGTAATAGCCCAAACTCTTAGCTATCGAGATATTGTCCACTTTAGCCTAACAGCCTCACAGAATTACTCTGGGAGGAGCACACTTTACTATGAAGTTTCTTACAAAAATTCCATCCATTACACCAAAATGCGCATTAATGTTTAAGAGTTAGCTTTCTTTTTTAGTTAAGGGGTTTCACAATTGGGGTATGCATAATGAAGTGATGGTTATCGTAGCATTTTTAACAGACAAAAACTATTAGAGTGGAAACAATCATAACCACCACAATTTGTACTATAAAATAAAATTCACAAAATTGTGACGGTAAACAAAAAATAATTTGGGATTATGATGGTTAGAACCGCCACAAATATCCATAATTAAAAAGATCAAAATCAAAATTTATTATTCTATAAGATATAACTCATCCAATAAGCACAACAATGACTAACATATTTTGGCAATGTATGACTAATCTTGATACCATAAAAGCTGACAAATAGTTGCAAAAAATGCTACTTTTTGTTCAGCGCTTCTAAAATTTCATCAAGAAGAATTTTAGGTTTTAAAAAATATTTTTGGAAAGAAGATATGTAAAAACTTTATTTTATGAGTATTTTACATAACTCTCCAAAATGTTTTATATTTGTAGACTTTAAAGTATATCCTATAAGAACTCAAAATTTAAAATGGATTAATTTGAAAATAAGAAAATTTTGAAATGTAGAATTGCAGTGTTGTGCTAGAGAACTAAAGGGCATTGGTGGAGCTAGGGCACTATAATTTCATCGATAATGATTTATTTTCTGATATACCAAACACAAAAAATTTGCAAGTGGGAATGAAGTGTTGTGGTTTGTAGAACCGGAACAATTATTATGTCCTCTGATCGGACGTAGAGCTACGTTCGGCCGCCAATAACATGTCGCCACGTGCTCTTACTCTTTATCGCGCGGCCCGTTGACTTGACCCGGACCGGAACCCGGGAATGCTATGTTCTCGATTTTCTCGGTATTGCTCGGCATTTGCTCGGTATTGCTTTGCAAAAATAAGAAATACCGCTATGTGAAGACCAATACCATGCAAATACCGAGTTGTACCGAGTTTTTCTACATCTCGGTATTTGCTCTGGATTTGCTCGGTATTGCTAGGGATTTGCTTGGTATTGCTAGGTATTTGCTCGATAATGCTAGAAAAAACTCTGCACAACTCGGTATTGCTAGGGATTTGCTCAGTATTGCTAGGTATTTGCTCGGAATTGCTCGTTATTGGTTATTGCCGAGCAAAATCGACCAATACCTAGCAATACTGAGCAATCTTGGGTCCGTTCCAGGTCAGGTTGTCGGGGCGCGCAGTAAATAATGAAGACGCGTGGCGCGATTTTCTAATGGTGGCCGAAGGTAGAGTTGTGTACGTTCACCGGACCAAATAAAAGTTAGTAGAACCGTGGTGCTAGAATCTAAATGATGTTAAAAAAAAATAAAAAAAAAATAAAAAAAAATAAAAAAAATAATAAAAAAAAGAATCTAAATGATGTTTTTATATATTTTAATATAAATATCCACTATCACTTCTTTATTCCCACCCTCTCTAAGAAAATAGATTAATATGATAATATGAAAATTTTGAACTGCATCATCACGATGTTGTGGTAGA
This sequence comes from Dendrobium huoshanense, assembly GCA_016618105.1. Classification (NCBI taxonomy): domain Eukaryota; kingdom Viridiplantae; phylum Streptophyta; class Magnoliopsida; order Asparagales; family Orchidaceae; genus Dendrobium; species Dendrobium huoshanense. The sequence continues at coordinate 68,067,822 of CM028347.1, read as the reverse complement.
GAATGTAACAGTATTGGGGGTGGTAGGGCACTAGAAGTTTTCTCAACGAAGCTCTATTTCTTAATCTACAATAAATAAAATTTATTCATGTAGGAATGTAATGTTGGGGTCGGTAGCACCGCGGCGCTAGGCAGTGATTTATGTTTATATATATGTTAATATAAATATCCATCGTCACTTTATTATTTTTTGCCCACCCCTCCCCTTCAAGTTGATTAATTTGAAAATATGATAAATTTGAACTATAGCATATTGACGTTATTTTGGAGTACGCAGTGGCATTAAGGGAGCTAGAGCACTTGTATTTTTCTCGATGATGTTGTATCCTCTGATCTATAATAAACAAAATTTATGCATGTAGGAATGTAGTGTTGTAGTCTTTAGCACCACAGTGTTTGACACTAAATGATGTATATATATTCACTATCACTTCATTATTCCTAATCTCCCCCCTCCAAATGGATTAATTTAAAAATCTAAAAAAATTGATTTGTAGCATCTCGACTATGTGCTAGAGAACACAGTTGAATTGGGGGATCGTCGGGCACTAAAAAATTTGATTTGATAGTAAACCGGAGCTTGGGTGCTAGTTGTCCCAACGATGCTCTATACACTAATCTACAATAAATGAAGTTTTTGCATATAGGAATGCAATGTTGTGGTCTGTAGCATTGCGGTGCTAGACGTTTTTTTATGTTTTCATATAAGTTGTTATAAATATCCATAGCCATTTCTTTATTAACAATTTGAGAGAGAAAGCTTTTTGGGTTAGTTTTTGTCCACCAAATTTGTTAGGAGATGATTTTTCATAACTATGGTTGGCATGCTAAATCCTATTCTATTTTTAATGAGGTTATTTTCTTGGATTTTATCTCTTCCTAATTGGATAAAAAAAGTAATATGTTTTGATTTAGAGAAATTTTATCGTACAACTTTTGATTTGTGATAGGAATCATCACCCTAAATGGTTTGTTATTTTATCTAAAATGAGTAGAGTATTATCAAGTATGGAATGATCAGGAGTTAGTATAGTACATTTGTACATGAAATATACATGATATGTATAATTTTACTATTCATCAATCTAATATACATTTTGGCATAGTGCATGTGTATTGATGAGCATACTATATGTTATGTCATTTGCACTATATATACAAATATTTTTTGATAATCTGTAAGGATATGACATATATTATGTGTCATGTATGTGTATACACATGTCATGTGTCTGGCTATAAATGATATGATTGATGAGAGTTGAATATAAACATGAATTCCTTCTATAAGATGAAGTGCCAACGGGCTTTCTTTTAAATAAAAAAGTTTATAGTGTAATCTTGTATTGAGCTTAAGAATGATTGACTTATTTTACTGATGAATATAGATTGATTTCTTTTAAATGAAAACCACCTATTTAAAGATTGATTGATATGACAGAATGGGAAAACACCATATGATAACTAGATGTCTTGCATTATTTTTGTATTGTTAAGATATATTTATACCTATATAATTCATATGATAGTGAATGATGTATTAAACAAAACATGATAACATACATGATTAAAGGGGAGAGAGAGAGAGAGAGAGAGAGAGAGAGAGAGAGATCTGATTTGTAAAACTGATGCATATGTATTGATATAGATATGAAAATATTGATAGATAAATGATACATAATACATGACATAAAAATAGCATGCGTTTGATAAATAAGAGGCCCTGACAGATTAAATAAAAGATACAATAACAACAATAACAATAACAACAAAAATAAGTCTTTATCAACTACGTGGGGTCAGCTATATGAATATTTTTTCTCTATTGTGTCATATTAAGAGTCAAATTCAAAGATATAATTCTTCAAAATTAGATCATAGGCCATCACATATCCGAACAACAAGATGATGAAAAAGAAGAAGATCAAGCCTTAGTTCCATTATGTGCAGTCGGCTACATGAATCATTTTTCTCCATTGTGTCTTGTTAGACTCTAAGGTTGACCTCCATAATTCAAGTTTACCTTTAACTCCCTCTGTAGTCTTATGGACAAGAAGAATATCATCAACAAAAAGCATACATTATGGTACATCTTCTTGCGAATGTCTTATGGGAACATCGATGACTAAAGAAAAAATATACATGCTTAAGGTTGATCCTTGATGTAAACCAACCAAAATAGGAAAATACTTGGTCAAACCACCAAGTGTTTAAACACAAGTAATAGCACTTGTATACATATCTTTAATGAGTATAAGTGTTATTAACTCCTTTTTTTCAAGAACTCTTCATAGCACTTCTCTTGGAACTTTATCATATGCTTTCTCTAAATCAATAAATTTTATATGTAGTTCCTCCTTATTCTCTCTATATTTCTCCATTAAACCTCCTGAAATTTTTTTCCTGTAAAACCTGCATATGAAAAAAAATTTTCTGGCAGCTTTTTCTGGCAGGAAATAATTTCGGCGGCTATCCGACAGAAATAAAATAAAAAATATATATTTCTACCCTTCTCGGCCACCTACCTTACCCTGTTGCCCAAGCTATGAGGCTACTAGCCTGGCCATGGGTTGCCTGCCCAGCTGCCCGGCATACCCATGCCCATAGGCTGCCTGCCAGCTACCCAACAGCACGCATGCCATGAGATTCAAATTCAAGTTAGTTGAGAAATTTTTTAAACACACAATAATATTGTTGCATAGGAAAATATGTTTCAATTGTCACTTTTTTATATTTAAACTACATAATAACATAAAATCAAGTTAAAAACTTATATTAAATTTACTAATTAATTTAATTATGAAAATTAATAATTAATTTAAAAATAAAAAATTACTATTTATTAATTAATTTTAAAATGAAAATTAATTAAAATAAAGTATTACAATTAAAATTTAATTAAAAAAATTATTTACTAAATATTTAATTAAAATAATATTAAAATTACTAATTGCTAAAAATTCAATTTTAAAATAAATTAAAATTTAAATAATAATTTAAAATTTAAATCTTTTTACTTAATTAGGGAAATAGTTAACTTATATCAGTTAATAATATTTTTAATCATTTTTAATCATTTAAATAGTTAAAGTTTTAATCATTTTAGTTAAATTATTTAAAATCCACCAGAAAATTTATTGCCAAAAAGACGTTGGAAAATTTTGCCAACAATGGGTGATTTTTTTGTAGTGTTTATTCTTAAAAATAGAAATTAACATAATCATTCTCTACTCATCTAGCATCTTTTCAGCCTTCAAATCAGTATTAAAAAGTATAGTAAGCCAATAAATTCCTTCATCTCCTAATCATTTCTATATCTCTATTGGAATATCATCAGGTCTAACATCATTTCCACACTTCATTTTCCTTAAAGCTTTTCTAACTTCGGTTTTTCTAATACATTGATAAAAACACAAATCTTTAATTTCATTTAGGGTGCTAAGGTCACTAAAATAAATTGTATTTTTACAATATTCCCTAAAAACTTTAGCAAAATATCTCATCCACTTTTCTTGAATATCATCTTCTAAGAGGATTAATTTTTGATCTTCATCCTTAACACACTTCACTTGAACTAAATCCTTACTATTCATATCTTTTTATTTGGCTAACTAATACATATATCTTTCTCCCTCCTTAGTATAAAAAAAAAAAATCCCCCTTAATTGCACTCAAAATGACTATATAATGCTTTGTCAAAGAAGCTCCAACAACTAGTCATACAAGCTTTGAAATTTTATATGAAATTAATTTAATGACTTCAATAGAAAAAGATAAAATCAATATTTGGTAAATGTAAAATAAATTCTTGATAGATAATAATTTATCTTATAAAAATTAATATTTAAATATATTAAATAGACTTTAAAATAATTGAATTGTTTCACATTAAGACACATATATTTCAATAGATTTTTTTAAAAGTTTCAAGTCAAAATGAAAACTTCGCGTCTATTAGAAAACACAAAAATACAATTTTTCTATGTTTTCTTAATATATTTTAACATTACTAACTTTTCTTTTGTAAATTTAATGCTATGTATTAAGAATATAAAATTATGTAACCATATCAACGTAATAAACACTTTATTTAAGAAGATTAATAATATCTAAGTTAATTTCAATTCATTATTGTTAATTTGTTGATGAATGAACTAATTAATATATGGAACCATATAAAAACATATACATAAAATATATTAGAAATTTAAAATCAATTAATTAGGTAACATTTTAAAAAGAATTAAAAAAAGTTAATAATTTTACGAAAAATATAGTTATTTTAAATATTTTTAAAATTTGTTTAAACATGTAATTTTTATCATTTGAAGCATGAGTTTGAGCAAGTATTTTAGAATTACAATTAAATTGACTCTAAAGTTTCCTTGGATTATATTCTTAAATGACTTTTGAATCTCTTTGATCATTCATCTTCAAAATTCTTTGATCATGAGTTTATTTTGGCAGGTTTGAGTTAGCTATCTCACTGCTTTGTTTTCCAAACAACAATCTTAATTTTATTTAGTTCCTATTTTCTTATTATTTTCTTACTACTTTTTAAAACTTTTTGTGGTATAAATCTAATTTTTTATAATGGGAGTAGTTAAAATACTTTCCCCATAATAGTCTCATGTTTAACTTTATAAAAAATTGTAGCCATCCCAAATAGACCCTTTATTGTTTTATGTCAAAATTCACTTATCCAATCCTAAAAACAATTAGTATAAATAAATAGAACATAAAAAATTCTTGTGTTATCATCAAAATAAGGTCATGAACACTACTGGCTAATAGGACGTCGTGGTACAATGGTATAGAAAGGATCGAAGGGCTAGTGGTGGTTCAAACAATGTTTTTTTTTTTTGGATAAAGCTGCCAAATGCATTAAAAAATAAAAGAAGACCTAATACACACTACTATGTGATTGGAATCCTATCACTCTCCTCCTTTAACAAATGGAAAAAGAGAGGAGGAACCTTATTACTTTCTAAAACATCCCATAAAAAGTCCTCTTTAAAAGCATAGCTAACACATCAATGAGCTAACTTGTTACAATTTCTATTAACAAAATGAAACAAAATTACCTCAAAACCATTTAGAAAGGCCAAGTCTTCTCTTATTGAATGATCATCCACCCGATTACCTTGCAAAACCGAGTCTTGTAAATGTCTCATTACAATGAAGTTGTCTCCCTCTATAATCAAACTTTTAGCGCCCATCATCCAATCCTTGATAACTTTACTCAACGAACGGAACGTCAATAGCTCAAAGTATCTAATGTCCCAATGCACAACAGAGAATCCAAAAGAAAGAAGCATTCTTCCTCTATGATCTCTGAATATTCCTCCAATTCAGGCTTCATTAGATCTAAGTAAGGATGCATCTATGTTCACCTTAATCCATCCGGGTGGAGGGGGATGCCAAAAAGAAGTAATCAGCATAGAATGCTGGTTAACACCCTAGTTGTCCAAATATAGATTAAATTTAGATGATATAGATGCAAAGCTAATAGCATTTGTAACAATAAAACCAACACCAAGCTCACGGCCTTCATGAATTAGAGTACTTCTACTCTTCCAAGAATAAAAAAGCACAATATACTTTTACAATAAATTGATTCACCTTTCCTTGCTTTCTTAAATACTCCAAGCATTAATGAAAACTGTTAAAAACTGGTAAGCAAATACCCAATAGATTTGCCATTTTAATTGCTTGAATTAGCTTTGAACATTTAACAGCCACATGCTCCACATCTTCCTTCAAATCACAATCTCTTGGACAAAGGTTGTTATTAAACAATCTTCTATACATTAAGAAATCTATCATTGGAATAGCAATTTTCATGAGCCTCCACCAGAAATAGGATACCCGAGAATTTAGCTTAAGATTCTTAAGCCATTTCCAATCCTGTATCACTGCTTGATCTTCTTCCTCCCATGTTGTCTTGGAGTTTCTTACCAGAGCTGTAACCATTTTCCCTAAATATCTCCTCACCAACTCCATTTCATCTTCAGAATTCTCCAATCCAACCTTTACCTGACAGATAACCTTCACCAGTTCCTCACCAAAAAACTCCTGCAGCTTCTAATGATTCCATTCTCCGTTAGATATAAAGCTAGAAAGATTTGGAAAATATCCATCCACTATTGCTATGAATGTAGGCCATCTATCAAAGCTTTTGTCTAAAACCCAAATGCCTTTCATTATATTAACTGAAATTCCAGAATTGATCTTCCACCCCACAATTGGTCTTAGTGCATTTGATCCACTCAGCATCAATTTCCAAGTTGAAGAAGTATTCAGCCTCCCTTCCTCAACCCAAACATTTCTACCATACTTTGATATTAAAGATTTACTAAGAATAGATTATGGTTTCTTAAAAAATCCCAAAAACATCTTAGCTCTTAATGGTTCAACAAAAGCCACAGCTAAATGAATACCCAGCCATCCAATGAGTTTTGGTTTGCATATGTCCTTCCAAGCAACATAATGTAGCCAATTGCTCCCATTATTTTTTTTTCCATAAAAATTCCCTATACATCTTATCAAGCTTCTTCAAAATACTCAAAGGAACCAAAGAAATTGAAGAGTAAAAAACATGAATAGATTGCAATATCAATTTTATAAGAACCAATCTTTCAACATAAGAGATTAGTTTTTTACCCCAAATGTCCAATTCAGAGGCTGCTTTCTCCAATAAATTTGTGAAATCCGCTGCAACAAACCTTATTAAAGCAATTTTAATGCCTAAATAATTGAATTCTTTGACCTCCATAAAACCCATAAGTTTGGAAATTTCCCTCCTCCTTCTTTCCATATTTTTGCTATAAATGATAGAAGATTTTGAGACATTTATTTGCTGACTCGTCCACCTACAATACTCCATAGTTATTTTCTTGAATCTCCTTAAGTTCTTGATTTCTGCATTAGAGAATATCAAGATGTCATCTGCAAGTAAAAGATGGGAAATCCTTGGAGCCAAAGGAGCCACTTTCAAACCCAAATTCCTTCCCTTAGATAAGAAGGCATTAGTTAGGAGTTGGGAGCATAAAATGAATAAATATGGCGATAATGGACATCCTTGTCTAAAACTACTCCTTCCTTCGATCTATTTCAAACAAACACCATTAACTTGAACCAAGAAGATAGGTTCAGTAACAAACTCCATTAAAAGGTTAGAGAATCTTTCTGGAAACCCAAAATATCTCAAAACTTGCCTAAGCGTGTCCCAAGCCATACTATCATGATAGGCTTATTCCATGTCCAGTTTGATTGCAACCAATCCTCTCTTTGATTTGGAAAACTTGAACTTATGAAAACGTTCTTGTGCAAGAAGCACATGCTCCGATAAAGCCCTTCCTTTTATGAATGCAACTTGTTCCTCGGATACCATAATGTATCACTTTCATCATTCTATTTAAAAGAATTTTTGCCACAATTTTATAAATTGACATGCATAAGCTTATTGGCCAAAAGTTTAAAGGAGTTAAAGGTTTACTCACTTTGGGGATAAGCACAACCAATGTTTCTTTCCATTTGGGAGACATTTTGCCCAAAGAAAAGCAAAGTTGAATAGCTCTCCAAACATCTAACCCAATAATTTTCCAGTATACCTTGATAAAAGAATAGGTGATTCCATCCACCCCTGGAGATATTTTGTTGCCATGCTCTTTAACCACAGCCTCTACTTCTTCAAGTGAAAAAATAGCATCAAGGATATCACAACTTCCTTGGTTTAAGAAGTTCTCATTCAAAGGACAATCATTCAAATGACATTCTCTAAGCTTCCATTTGCTGTAGAAAAAAATTAAAAAATATACTCCTGATAACTTCAGGTTCTTCTACCAGCTCCCCCATATCATTCTTCAATTTCTTACTTAATAAAGTTTTGATTCCTTCTACCATTTGCAAAATCATGAAAGAAACTAGAATTCAAATCCCCTTCCTTCATCCATTTAGCTTTAGCCCTTTGTATCCACCATGTATTCAACCGTGCAAGAGTGCAGTTGAATTCATTTACTTTGGATCTAAGCAACAGAACTTTGCTGTCCGAGAACTGTTGGTTCAGAGATTCTTCCAGCTTAAGTTCATTGATCTCCTCTTTCAGTTTTTCCTTTAAGTCATCCAACTTTTGATGCTTAGACTTGCTCCAGAAGTACAAGGCTTTTAGTACCGTTGAGAACCTCTTATTTAATGCTTACATATCATCTCCTCTCACCGGTTTAGCCCAAGAAAACTTGACAACACCGAGAATGCAGCAAGATAAGACAACCAAACATCTTCAAATTTATGAAATTTGGTCCTATGATTTTGTTGGTTAAACATCTTCAATACTATGGGACAATGGTCTAAAGCAACTCTAGTCAAGTGTCTTACTGCAGCTTGATTAATCATTTCCAAAGCTTTCGAATTCAGCATACACCTATCAAGCCTTTCTAGAATTTGAGCACTTCCATTTTTATTGTTACACCATATCTACTTAGAACCAAGAATTCTCTCATCATGGAGATCATTCCTATTCATGAACGCTTTCATCTCCAAAGGTCCAAGAAAAAAAATGAAAAATTCCCCCCCCCCCTTTTTATCTTCCTGATAGAGGATGCTATTGAAGTCACCTCCTACCATGGAAGGTACCTCTGACTTCAAATACCTTTCCAGGGAATCCCATAATTCCCTTCTACCATACACATCCCTGCTTCCATAAATAGTAGCTATCATCAAAACACCTTTATTGAAAACATTCAACTCACCAACTACACATTGGTCTGAGGCTTTCAACAAGGTAAAGGCTGCCAAGTCAGATCTCTAGAGAACCAAAATCCCTCCAGACATTCCTCTAGATGGTAGAAGAAAAATGTCCCAACCTTCACCCATGAATTTAACAAAATCTTAACTAGAAAAAGAAGAAAATTTTATATGAATAATTCCAATAAAAACCACATTCCATTCCTTAATAAATTCCTTCAAGTACAAGGAGGCCTACTTCTTAATTGCCCCCATGCAATTCCAAAAACTAATATAACTCATTTTGATAAGAATGGGGAAAAGTCCCCACCCCTTCTCTTGTTCATATTAGATTTACCTTGCCTAGAAGAAGCATTCAGCGGTCCAAGATACCTCAACTCCTTTGACAGCTTTGTTTTTTGAGTAGTAGCTTTATCATTGCTCAGATTAGCAATCTCCCCAGCTTTATTTCCCAGTACCTTCTCATTGCTTAAAACTGTTATTTCCTCTTTCTTATGAACATGAAAAGTTTCCAAAATTTCCACCAGTTTTCCTTCTTCTATAACCTCTTCATTAGAACCATCATGTATTTCCAAGTTACTGTCTTCCTCAGATATGGAGTTTAGCACTTCAATTTTGTTCCCAGAAGCATGTAATTTACCATAGAATTAGATGGTAAATGCATACTCATGGTTCCCGACATTTCCTGCACAGAATTAATATCCAGATTTTCGTTAGGTTCCCTTCTTTCCACCATACTTATGGCTGTATCACTGTCATCTACAACAACTACAATAGAGTTCACAGCATCCCCTCCTGTACCCCAAACTTCTGCAAGACAGCTTGATCCCTCTTGTATTTTTGAATTGTCTTTCTTCATAGTTTCATCCCCCTGAACTCTAGAGACATTACCCCCATCTTCCAGCCTCTTTGCATTAATTTCCTTGATCACAACATTAGTTACTTTATCATCAATACTAGATCTCTGAATGCCTCCTTCCATTGGAACAAATTTCATCCTTGACGTTCCCTAGTTTCTTCTTTTATTTCTATTCTTATTGACTAATCACCATGAACCCAAAGCCAGATCCTCTCTGACATTATTTTCTGTCTTTGTTTTAGTCACTTAATGTTGGTTGGAAATGTTCAAAGCTTTTCCAGCATCCTTATTCCCCTCATAAACCTTGTAAGCTTCCTTCAAATGGCCAATCCGACCACATTTGTAGCAAAAGGTAGAAATTTTCTCATACTCCACATTTTGATAAAATTTTCTAATTATTCCTTCCACCAAAACACCAGTTGGCAGTTGACGGTCAAGTTAGATGCGAACACAAACTCTGGCAAATTCCCTCCTCCCCCATTGGAATATATCTCCATGTATTAAAATGGGTTTACCAATAGAAGAAGCAATCCTTGATACATTAATTTCATCCCAACAGTAAAGCGGTAGATTTGGCATCCTAATACAGATTGGAGAAGACAACCCTTTGAGTGAATTGGGATTGAAATTAGAATTCCACTTATCCAGCTCAATTATATGTCCATTTACAAACCATGGACCGCCCGAAAATACATTCTCCATAGCTTCCTCAGAGAAGAATGAGCATAGCACCCAATCCAAACCAAGGATTGTGAGATGGAACTTTCCAATCTTCAGCCACTAGCGCCTTAATTCAGCCGCAATCAATTATATAGGGATCCGTCTCCCAAACACCTTAACAACGATGGAGCATTGAAGCTTCTCGGAATTAGCATTGACATTGGGCTCAAACAGCTTGACGGCTGATCCATCTTCCGACATAAATGTTTCACAGCTAGGAAATTAACTTTGATATATGGATGTTTTGACCATGGGTTGCCAGGTTCCTGATGGCTATTCACTAGCCTTACCTTCCATTATCAGATTTGATTGATTTTCTCCTTCTAGAGACTTTTCACAAACATTTGACTAGCTACCATGAATTTTTTCGGACAATAGAACATCTTCAGCTATAGATATCGGTTTAACATTTGCAAACCTGCTAACAAACAACTTCATTTCTGATGAAGATGAACCGACTTTATGAAAGGCATGAGAAGAGTTCATCTCATCTTCTACCATTATTTGTTTTGCCTTTCCCCAACATAGGAGATATGGAATGTGGCCTTTCAAACTTCGGCTCTCGAATAATAAGAGCCCCATTATAGCTTCTCGAAGCAATCCCAGAAGTTACATTGTTTGACACCATCGATGATCTTCCCTTCCACAGAGGAACATTTCGATCATCAAAGTTGGCCGGAAGACAATCCTCCATCGCCAGCGAGAAACCAACCAACGAGCAAATGACGAAGAAATTTGAAAAAAAAACTTTCTGAAAACCGAAACTTTCTCTCACTAACGTATCACACTTAGTTAAATTTTTATAAAAAATATATAAAAAATACAAAAAAATAAAAAAAAAATTAAAAATGATAAAAAATAAGAAAAAAATAAAAAAAAATAATTAAAATAAATTATTAATAATAATGATATCTATTAGAATTCTAGATAAGGATGGACAAAGAACATGAAAATGCGTAAACATCACGATCAATGTAAGCCATGATTGCACTGCTCATGTTAAGAAGGTATAGGAGAAAGTTTAAAAATAAATAAAAAATTAAATATAAAAATAAATAAAAAATATAAAAATAACAAAAATAAATATTAAAAAATCTACATATAATATTATGAAAAGTTGTTTTAAATTTTTTTTTCTGAGCTTTATATTTGATATAATTTTTTTTTTTACTTTCCAAATACAAACAAAATGTATATCAAAATCATCACCATGTTTTTAGCCACAAAAAAAATTTAAAAATAAAAATATGCATAATTGATATTCTTAATCAAATCCTACATTTTTTTTGCACTAATTATGTCAATTTCAAAAAGTATTTCTATACTAAAGTTATTGCATAGAAAAATGAGCCTTCATTAGTATCCATTTTCATAATAATTAAAAAATACATAATATATATACATTGGGAGAAGATAAAGTAGAAAATGCAATCTATGACAGAGATTAATCAAGCTTTAAAATTGCCCCCCCCCCCCCCCCCCCCCCCGCGGTTACATGGGGTTCCGCCCGTGTATAGGAGGTAGACAAAGCCTTCATGTGTAATGCAGGCATTGTAGGCATGTAATAAAGGAAAGTATCGGCATAGGTGGATCAAGGTTTAGGCCACTTTATCCTTGATCCTGAAAGGCCTCTTGAAGCCTCTTTATTTTGTAAATTGTGATCAAAATAGTTATAAAAAATGTAAACAAGACTGAGCATAAATATAACGGAATAAATTACAAACACATACCTAAAATATTTTTAAGGCTTTGTTTGGGATGCCTTTCTTACTACTTCTTAAAACAACTTTCAAGTGCAAAAAGTAAATTTTTTGTACTAAAAAATTGCTTGAAGAAGAAAAAAAAAACGGTCCCATATGAAGCCTCAGATAAATCCTTAGAAACATTATAGACTAACAATCTATCGATTTTTGCGACTCAGAACTAATGCAGTCCATATTAAAATTTAACTTTTTAATTATAATTCATCCACTAAAAACAACAATTCTAAAATCGTACTTATTCGATTTCTACATATACTCTTTATTATGAACACTCTGAAACTCCGAGCCATGCCATCATTGATATGCATTATTGGCATGAGATTTATTTTAAATTTTTGCTGAAGAGATGTTTTCTGGACCGGTGGGTTGCAATGTATCTGAGAGCCAAATCATTATTAGATTCCAATATCATTTGATCTTGAATTATGAAATTATTTCATTTATCTTTCGCTAGTGAAAATGAAAAAAAAAAAATAGTTCAGAATATATTAGAGTTTATTTAAGATAACTGTCTTATTTTATAAAGCTGATTGTAAAGTTATTGTGAAAAAAATAACTTTGTTATTATAGCGGCATAAAAGAGCTTTTCATCTGTATTATGGATGTCAACTTTTCTATATTGATAAATGGGTCTTTGGAGGGATATTTTTCATCTTCGGCTGGTCTTAGGCAGGGCTGCCCTCTCAGTCCCTATCTCTTTTGTATTGTCATGGACACTTTATCTAATCTTCTGGAGCAAAGGGGCTTTAAAGGAATTTATCATGAAAATTTTTCTCTATCACATTTGCTATATGCTGATGATGTGCTTATATTTGGTGAAGCCACTATTGAAAATTGTTCCAAATTGGCTTCTATTCTTAGAGATTTTGCTTCCTCCACGAGGTTGAACATAAACTATGATAAGTGCTCCATTATGTTCCCTCGGAATTTAAGGAATGTCAATGACATTTGTCAATCTCTCTCTATTCACAACATTGTCAATAATATTACCTATCTAGGAATCCCATTATCTTTTTATAGATTGAAAATTGCTGACTTTTGCCACTCATGGATTTTGTTAGTAAAAAAATGAATGGTTGGAAAGCTAGCCTCCTCTCCTTTGCGGGTAGATTACAATACATCAAATTCACCATACAAAATACTATTGCTTATTGGATCAGAGGTGCTATAATGCCAAAAACTGTCTATAAATTTATAAAGAGATCCAGCTCCAAATTCTTATTTTTTGGTGACTCTATGGTGGTAAAAAAATTGCAAATGGTAGCTTGGGATAAGATCTGTTTGCCCAAAGATAAAGGTGGCTTGGGCATCCCCTCTGTCAATGCTCTTCAATATGCTTATAACTGCTCGGTTATATACAGGATGTATAATGTTAAAACCCCTCTTTCCAATTGGCTGCTCTGCTTATATAAATCTCCATGGATGCCTCCTCCTGCTTCTGCTTCCAAAATTTGGAAATCTATATGTAAAACTGCGATGGATGTCAAACACTGTTTTAATTTCAGAATTACTCAATTAGCTCCTATTTCTCTCAAATGGGATCATTGGTGTCAAAATCACACTATATTGGAATTCTTGGGAGGAAGCTATCAGGGTCCGTGCCCTGATATTACCATTCAATCTTTAATATCTGGGAATCAATGGGTCTTCCCGGATAACTTTCCTCAGCCTTTAAGACACTTAATTGGGGGTTTAAGCATATATGATACGGATGTTAACTGTTTACTGTGGAAGAATTGCAATTCTTCTAAGTTTAATAGGTTTGTTGAAGAATTCTATTCTGTCTTCCAAACCTCTAACTGGCACAAATTCATTTGGTCTAAAAACTCTACACTTAAGCACTCTGTTTTTGCTTGGATGGCTTTAGCTCGTGGATTGAAAACTGCAGATGAACTTTTAATCAGGAATATCAATGTGCCAGCTAGTTGCAGTTTGTGCCATGCTTACAACGAATCTGTCACTCATCTGTTTTTTGAGTGTGACTTTACATTTTCTGTGCTTACTGCTATTATACCTGGTTTAAAAACATTTCTCTATAGATCCAATATTATGCAGGTTTTTGAGTGGATTAAAGGAAAATATAGAGGTAATAAGAGGGTCAAACATTTCTTTTACATGACTGTTTGATGTGTTATTTATCATGTTTAGAAAGAGAGGAATGGGAGAAGATTTGAAGGTACTTCTAGCTGCAGCATTACCCTATCTTATTCTGTCAGGCGTAACATTTCTGATAAAATTGCTGGTTGGAAAAACTCTATATACTTCCTGGAATTGTTGTAATGGTGCTAGATGGGAGGAGTTGGTATGCAGGAACTGGGACTCTTGCTGGTCTTTGTGCTGGAATTCTTACGGATGCAGCTGATTCGATTGGTGATTGGCAGTAAGCCGAACCTGGACAATGATGCCACTCCTGTAACTGCCTCCCTTGGACGGCCTTTGGGCAACCAGGGATATCCTTCTTTTTTCGAGCGCCTTCATGCATAGACTGAGTCCAGGTTCTCGATGGCTTGGGAGTCTTTTGCACTTGATGGTCCTTAAAAATAATTTGCTAAAGCCAATATTTGATCCGTTAGACTTTTTATTTGCTGGGTGCATAAATTTTGGTACTAGGATTTTGTTTTTCTTTTTCTGCAGCTCAAGCTGATAGTGATTAAAAAGTTTTTTACTTTTTCTGCAGCAATTTTGTAAGCTGATATGGTTTTGTTGTTTTGCTACTGGTAAGTTGTGGTAGCATTCAACTTTTATTTTGTATTCCTTTTGGTATAATGAATTGGGCTTAGGCCCCAAATTACCCAAAAAAAAAAAAAAAGTAATGATAAAGTTTATAGTTTGAAAAATGAACCAGTTAGGCAATGATCCAAATAGACTCTTAGCATAGATGGATTTGTGTCCTAATTATTAAAGAAGAAACTTATATTTTAAAATTTTTAATTTTATAATTTATTATTGTTCATTAAAAAGTAAAAGTTTATTTACTGGGACATTATTTAGGAACAAATTTTACGTGCCACTTATTGCACAACTTGGTCCGTTCTGTCGGGAAAATGAGTGGTTTGAATTTATCTGAATAGCCGAACCCAACACAACTCCCCTTGGCCTATTGGTTGAGAGCTTAGGCTTCCAATTAGGAGGTCCAAGGTTCGAGTCCATGTGTATGCATTGTGTGTGTGAGTTTGCCTTAAATGGCCTAAATGTCCCAAAAAAAAATTAGCCGAACCCACTGACAGAGACAGAGAACATTAATTTTGCGTCCTCGGAGTTTGTTTTGCTTTTTTTTCAGTGCTTCAGGGCTCTATTTATCTGTCAAAATTAAGTGGATTGCCATTCCAACATGTAAATTATTCTTCATTGGGTAACAAGTTACGTGTCCCATGTAAAATCTTTTGCTCAACATGGCCTGAGAAATATGTGTTTGAGATGTAGAAATTCCCTCATTTTGTTTGTTAATACGCTTAAAATACAATTTCAAATGTGGGACTCATTTAGTTGCATAAAGTTTTAAACTTTTATTTTTTTTATTTGATAAAATGAAACTAATGAAACAAGAGTATAATATATATCACAAGGTTACTTAAATCAAGGTTCTTTGTCATGTTCTTCAAGCTTCTGCCTTGATCATTTAGAGGCTTCCGGAAGACTTTTTGCAGCACTAGGTTCATATTTCTATGCCAACTCGATGAGGGAGTAAAATGATTTTTGGTTATTTCTATCACCCGGAGGGTGTAAAAGATTCATGGTTTGCTACTATTAATGGGAGGGTGTAATGCTTTTGGTTCTTCGCCACACCAGAAAGGTGAATATGATTTTGTAAGAGCTTCTCCATCTTCCCGAGGGAGAAAAGGAGAGACACTACTTTTAGTGCAATATATAGAACATAGGGTTCTGGGGAGTGGATGTTGGTCAAATTTGATCAAACCACAATAAAATCTAGTGTGTTCATTCTTTTACTTTTTCAGATTTTAATTTCTATACTTGTCTGTGATATACTCTGTGGTTGAAAACTCTGATTTTATTTTTATTATGAAATTAGTCTGCTTCTATATCAAGGGATAAATTGATATTTTCAGATATTAAAAAAAAAAACTTTTAAAAGGGAATTTCTTTTTGCTTATCAAAGTTTTAAATAATCAATTCACCACCCGCCCTTTTGGTTAGCCTTAAGCTAGTTCTTAGAGCTTTGACAACCTTCACAAACTTTCAAAAAGGTATTATAAAATGATTCAAAATCTTAAGTTTTAAATAATTTTTGTAAAATGATTAATGGTTAACTTTGGAAATCGCAATATTGATGAAAGATATTCAATTACATGACCACCTTTATATGTTAATATTCTTTTTGACTTTTGTGAAATTCACATGTCTACTTTCCTCTAATATATAGATTATCCTAAATGGATGTTAGTTCAGGAAGGATATTCTGCACCTTCACATTTTGCTAATGGCATAAAAAACTAAACTCCCTTTTTTTAATGGAGCATAGAAGATGGAAATTTAGCCCAATTAAATGCTAAATATTTAAATGATTTTTTTTTGAATTAAAATCTAAATATTACATGCATGTTTCTATGTGACTGCTAAACAAATTTGGGACAAACTCTACATAACCTATGAAGGAACAAATGAAGTAAATTAATTTAGGTTTAATATTCTTCTCTATGAATATTAATTATTTTGCATGAAATCTAGTAAATCATTTTTTGAAATATATATTAGGTTCACTCAGATTATTACTTCCCTTCATGCCTTAGGAAGAGAACTTACTAATTATGAAAAAGTTAACAAGTTCTTATGTTGTCTGCCTACTTTCTATCATGCAAAAATTATTGTTATTACTGAATTAAGAATTTAAATGTTTACTCCATTGATAACTTACTTAGATCACTCATTTCCTAGGAGCAAGGAGTGAGTAAAAGACAGCTTGTTGAATAAGAAAGAAGAAAAGAAAAACTATAGCCTTAAAGGCTAACTATTATGCTAGTGACAATTTTGCACCTGAGGATGATGATGATATAACACTGATGACACAATAATTCAAGAACTTTCTAAAGAAAAAACAAAGACATCATTAACAATGGAATAATGATAAATCTAATAAAAATTCCAAAACTTCTTCTGATGTCATCTATTTTGAATGCAGGAAGCTAGGGCACATATAAATAGATTGCCCAAATCTTAAAGCTAAATCAATCAATAAAAATGGTGAAAAAAAAAAAGCTAAGTTCAAGAAGGGAAAGCAAAGGACTTACAAGGCTTTCTAGGAAGACTCTACTTTAGACTCATCTAAAATAGAAGTAGAAGAGGAGGAAACCAACTTGTACTTAATGATAGATAATCAACATAATCATTCTAATCAAGAGGAGGTATATGTGCTTTTCGATGATAAATATTTGAAGTTTTTGAAAAAAATTCTTAATGCATATAAGTAGCTAAAGAAAATGTATTTAAGTTTGAATTCTAATTTTTTAAAACTACAGAAAGAGCATGAATGCCTTAGGAAAGATCATTCTACAATGGATAGTAGTCATATAGTCTTACTTGATGAATTAAATAAAAGGCATATAGATTTAACTAATAAGCATGATTCCTTAAAAGCATCCCATATTGATTTAGAAAATTCATTTAAGGAATCAAAGACAACTTTAGATGAAGTTGATAATTGGGAGCATGTATTGAAAATTGAAAATTTAATTCTTGAAAGTGCAAATAAATTTTTACAACTCAAATTAAATACTTTCAAAGAAAATAAAAATATCATCTACACTTGCACAGTTACATAATCCATCACCACAGCATGCACCATTCAAACCTAAGAAGAGGCACCATAACCCAAATAGATTTGTAAATCATTTTCGTTGCATTAGATGTTTTTCTTATGGCATGCTAGGAAAAATTTTCTACAGTTGCACTAACCTATATATAACAAATTTGGTGTGGAGACAAAAATTGGATATACCACAGAATAACATTCACGTATTAAATTCTTTATTTTATAAGGTGGAACCCAAACTTGTTTGGGTTCATAAATATAACATTTGATAATTTTATATGGATACTCTCATAAAAGGCCTCATGAGAGCATATAGTACTTGGATAGGGGATGTTCAAGGCACATGATAGGGGATGCAAATCAATTCATTTTGCTGGAGGATAGGGTTGAAAGTTTGTTAGGGATGTTAGGCCCTTATGAACTAGTCCCAATGCTAACAAAAAAGAGGTAAATCAATCTTTTAAAATAAATCTTTCGATCAAAAACACAAACCAAGATTCACCACAAAGAAAACACAATGCGGAAATTAAATGCGGAAATAATAAAGGAAAGCATACACCATATTTATAGTTATTCGGTCAAACCTTGACCTACGTCCACTCCTCAGAGGCATCCTCTGAGTATTGCACTAAACTAAGTGTCTCTCCATCAGCCCCCATAGCTAGGTGGAGAAGCCCTTACAAAATCACTTCCACCTTCCTCGATGCGGCGGAGTCGCCGGGTCCTTTGACACCAAAGAGATCTTCTTCTTTGGTGAACTTCCCTCAAGACAAGCATTAAATCCGACGGTACTAAGGTGCGAGCTCGCCAAAGCAACTGTGTGGAACCCCCTCCACACTCCCTTGAAACCCCCTCCGAAGATCTTCTCCCTCTCTCAAACTCAATCATTTCCTCTCTCCCTTTCAAGCACTCTCTTCAAGTTTTCCCCAAAAGAACGAAGCTACAATGGCTACCAAAGACACTTACAAAAGTGTCTAGTCAAAAGCTTAAATAGAATATCTCAAAATGAGCTCATTAATACAACTTATTGACATTATCGTTCAGGCCGATAGGAATATCGTCCTGGCCGAACAGTACAAATTAAGCTCAATCAACCTGGGATGATTTGGGACGATCAGAAGAAAATTGGTTACATCGTCCAGGCCGATAAAATATCATCCTGGCCAATTAGTTTAAAACCGAGTACAATCATCGTGATCATCGCCTGAAATGAATCTGGCCGATGTCAATCATCCATGCCATCATCCCAGCCGATCCTGCCATCGTCTTAGACGATGTGATCGAATCAATCAGCCTTTAATGCTTTCCAAAGATACTAGATTAATTTAGGCATAATTGAGTTAGATCATCCTGAACGATGTGGATATCATCCTGGATGATTTCCTAAAATAAAAAAATACCTAAACTGATCATGGCGGCTGATTCTTTATTAATTGAGCCTATCATCCTGGCTGATACAAATATCATCCAGGCCGATCATCTTAATAACGACTGCCTTAATGAGGATACCCTAATTAGGGTTTTTACTTTTGAACCGATCATCCAGGCCGTTCATCTTAATGATGGCTGCCTTAATGAGGATGCCATAATTAGGGTTTTTGCTTTTAAACCGATTATCCAAGCCAATATAAATATCATCCCGGATGATGTTACCAAAATAAGTATACTCTAGGAACAGTCAGAAAAATCTTCCAAGGTGCGTGTGTGCAAAGTTACATAGCATCAGGAGCCAGACCTATTACAAAAGACTCAAGAAAGGAAAAAGGATACAAACTGACTTGTTGAAACCCATGACCCCGAGTTTGAGATTTTGATGATGCCAAATAATGAGTATTTTGGAACAACCTTTCATTTAATACTATTTTATTTGCTATTGTCCTTGAGTACTAACATTTCAGGAAGATCACAAGTGAGTCAGGACGAAAGGAAGACTAAAGAAAGGGTAGATTAGGAGTATGAGTCAAACATTATATTTTTCTATTTATTTGATTTTATTTTATTGAGTCTGGCCACAAAATGCATAAGAGTAAGAGCAACCATGCACACACACAGGGGGAGAGTTTGTTTTTAAATGAAAATTGTCATAGAAATTCTTCTCTGTAGATCGTACTGTATGATTTTATTTCGTACCGTACGATCAGAGCTATGTGGACGATTCTGTGAATAGATCGTACTGTACGAATATTTTTGTACTGTACAATATGTTCAGATCCAAAACCCTAGCCGTAGTTTAATTTGAGTAAGTGATTTTGCGCCGCTCATACTGTACGAACGTGTTCGTACTGTACGATTTGTTTTTAATACTTACTTAAATTAACCCGTAATTAGTGTATGTAATCCAGGCCTAATTAATTTTTGAACATCGTACTATACCAACTAGTTCGTACCATACGATGAACAGAGACGACATCTGATCGTCCAGACTATCGTCCTGTACGAATAGTGTTTTGTGGATCGTACCGTACGATATTATATCGTACAGTACGAATTGTTTTGAACTGTTCGTACATCTTCGTACCAGGACGACGTCTGTTTATACATATCGTACTGTACGATGTTGCATCGTATTGTACGAACAGTAACAGCTACTTTTGAAATCAGAGGTTTTTGGAGTCCATTTTAGATGTTAATCTCGTATTTTTTCAGTAAGAAACACAGAGGGGGTGAACGTGGTTAGAGAGGGATTCCAAGGGAGAGATCTCTAGAGAAATTCTTGAGGGTTGAGAGAGGAAGGAGGAGGTGAGCGTTGTGAGGGAGATCACACGGTTGCTCCAAGCTTGCTGCATCTTGCTCCTCCTGTGGCCCTAGAAGGATTTGAGGGAGGATCTCCAAGGGAAAGGCTTGTCTACATCCGTTGCCTCGAGGTTCTCTGCCTTCTCCAGGAGGGAGAAAAAAGAGAAGGTTCTCTGCCATCGCCAGGAGGGCGAAAACAGAGTTTGGCACTCCGCCACGCCGGGTTGGTGAAAGGGAGGTTTGTAAAGGCTTCTCCGCCTTGCCGAGGGGGGCAAAAGGAGAACTATTTTGATAGTGAAAATCCCGGAGCGGAGGACTCCGGGGAGTGGACGTAGGTCATATTTTGACCGAACCACTATAAAAATTCTTTGTGTGTTTTTTCCTTATCGTCGTTTATTTTTTACTTGCATTTAATTTTCATAACTATTGCATGGTGAAGCTTGTGGAAGAATA
Source organism: Dendrobium huoshanense (assembly GCA_016618105.1). Classification (NCBI taxonomy): domain Eukaryota; kingdom Viridiplantae; phylum Streptophyta; class Magnoliopsida; order Asparagales; family Orchidaceae; genus Dendrobium; species Dendrobium huoshanense. Next base: position 68,046,783 of record CM028347.1, on the reverse strand, counting down.
ATTGTTTAAAATTTTGTTGTAGTATTTCAAAAATAACAAAAAAAATTAGAACTCTTGTTTAGGGTTATTTTTATTAAGGAAAAGTTTTTCACAATTCACCCCCCCTCTTGTCAATTAGTCATTTCAATTGGTATCAGAGCTTGTTTTTCAAAAATAGTGTTTTAGAAAACCTTGAAAAAACGATCATGTCGAACTTTGGTAATCGTAACACTGCGGAGGGTTATTCAATAACTCGTCCACCATTTTTTGATAACATTCCGTTTGATTTCTGGAAAATTAGAATGTCTACATTTTTGCAATCTATAGATTACCGCATGTGGATGTTAGTAAATGATGGATATGTTACACCGTTTAAGATTGTTAATGGTTTGAAAACTCCTTTACCTTTTATTGAATGGAGCAATGAGGATAGGGAGTTAGCCCAACTGAATGCTAAGTGCTTAAACTGCTTTTTTTGTGCATTGAAATCTGAGGACTATATGAGAGTATCTACTTGTGTTTCTGGTAAGGAGATTTGGGATAGACTGTGCATTACATACGAAGGAACAAATGAAGTAAAACAGTCTAGGCTTAACATTCTACTGCATGATTATGAATTATTTCGTATGAAACCTAGCGAAACAATTTCTGACATGTACACTAGGTTCACCCAAATTGTGACATCTTTGCATGCATTAGGTAGAGAAATTTCAAATTATGAGAAAGTGAATAAAATTCTTAGATGCCTACCTAGTTCCTGTGATGCTAAGATAACTGCTATCACTGAGTCTAAAGATCTTAATGTTTATTCTATTAATAACCTCCTTGGGTCACTCATTGCATACGAGCAAGGAGTGAGCCAAAGGCAAAGTGATGCAGATGAAAAGAAAAAGGAGCGGACGGTGGCATTAAAAGCTAGCAACTCAGAAAGTGAAAGCTTTGCAGGGGAGGAAGACGATGAGATAGCACTGATGACCCGACAGTTCAAAAATTTCCTGAAGAGAAAGCAGAAGCGTCATCAGAACAGCTGGAATAAAGGTAAGAGCTCAAGGTCCAATAAGGTTTCATCTGATACAATCTGTTTTGAATGCAGGAAGCCAGGTCACCTTCGAGCCGATTTCCCCAATCTGAAGAGCCAACCAGCTAAGGAGAAAGGTGATGAGAAAGCCAAATACAAGAAAGGAAAGATGAGGACACAAAAAGCTTTTTGGGCCGACTCTGCCTCAGAATCGTCAGAGGAAGAAGCAGAGGAGGAGGTAACTAATTTGTGTCTTATGGCTAACGATAACCTTGATCAATCGGATCAAGACGAGGTATGTCAACTTTCATATGATGAATTACTGCTTATTTCTGGGAATATTCATGACTCGTATAGGAAACTGAAAAAAGATGCATGCTAAACTTAACATTGAATTTAGTTCGTTACAAATTGAGCATGCTAACTTAGTTAAAGAAAATTCTAATTTTGATAAAGATCACATGTTGCTTCTTGATGAGTATGATGCATTAAATAAGAAGCATATTGAACTAAGTGAAGCACATGAATCCTTGAAAATATCGCATATTGAACTAGATGTAGAGTTTAAAAAACTAACGGCACTTGCATTAGAAGTAGATCATAGTGAGCACTTGCTATTAATAGAAGTTGATGGATTGACAGATCAAAATAAAAGTTTTAGTGAGAGAATAAAAGAACTAAAAAATGAAATTGCATCACTCACATTAGGCCATCCTCGTAAACCCCCAACACTGCATGCATCACAAAACTTTAGAAAGAGGCACCACCACCCACATAGATTAGTAAACCCATTTCCTGGTGTTAGGTGTTTCCCTTGTGGCATGCTAGGTCACATAGCCCGCACATGCACAATTCACTGTAGGACACACTTAGTATGGAAACCTAAACTGCATCCATCACAGCATAGCATGCATACATCTCATTCATGCAAGTATAAGGAGGAACCCAAACTCACTTGGGTTCCCAAATCTAATCTTTGAATGAAATTGTAGGGATGCTCTCACAAAAGATCTAGTGAGAGCATGTGGTACCTGGATAGTGGCTGCTCGCGACACATGACTGGAGATATGAAGAAGTTCATCCTATTGGAGACCAAAACTGGAGGCAAAGTAATGTTGGGAGACAACACTACCAGGAAGGTGATAGGCTCAGGTATCGTTAGTAATGCTAAGAATTTTTTAATTGAAAATGTTTTATTAGTTGATGGTTTAAAGCATAACCTACTTAGCATTAGTCAACTGTGTGACAAAGGTTTTGATGTTAAGTTTTTTACTGATAGATGCCTGTTTAGTTTATTTGATGAAATAATTTTAGAAGGAAAACGAATGAACAATGTTTACATGTTAGACCTTGATTGCGTTGATAGCTCAAAATCATTTTGCTTGAAAACAATAGTTGATGACTCGTGGCTATGGCATAGGAGACTATGTCATGCTAGTATGAAAACTCTTAGAAACATCATTCAGAAAAACCTAGTTAGAGATGTACCTAAGTTAGACTTTACCAAGGATCACTTATGTGATGCTTACCAACTAGGAAAACAAGTCAAATCATCCTTTCACTCAATTAGAGATGTGATCACCTCTAGGCCACTAGAAATTCTACACATGGACTTATTTGGACCCGTTAGTACAGCCAGTCTAGGTGGAAAGAATTATGGATTTGTGATTGTAGATGACTTCACTAGATTTACTTGGGTAAGATTCTTAGCACACAAAAATGAGTCTTTTGAGGAATTTAAAGTATTCTCCACATGGATTCAACGAAAATTAGGTTGTGAAATATCAACAATCCATAGCGATCATGGTGGAGAGTTCCAAAATGATAAGTTTGAGTCATTCTGTCAAGAGATAGGAATAGAACACAAATTCTCAGCTCCTAGAACACCCCAACAGAATGGCATAGCAGAAAGGAAGAATAGAACTTTGGTAGAAGCTGCTAGGGCAATGTTAGCGGAGTATACACTTCCTAGATACTTTTGGGCAGAAGCAGTCAACACAGCCTGTTATGTTTTGAACAGAGTAAACATAAGATCGAAGCTAAATAAAACTCCATATGAACTCCTTAAGGGTAAAACACCAAATCTTTTACATTTACATGTCTTTGGGTGTAAGTGCTTCATTTTAAATAATGGTAAACATCCCTTAGGAAAATTTGATCCCAAGTCTGATGAGGGTGTCTTCTTAGGTTATTCTTCTGTAGGTAAGGCCTATAGAATTTTTAATAAGAGAACCATTGTAGTAGAAGAATCCACCCATGTGGTATTTGATGAATCAGATAAGCCCTCAGAATCTAAAATTGAAGATGATGAAATAGAGGCAATTCAAGGAGTAGAGACGATGACCTTAGGAGAAAGGGTTGAACCTCAGGAAGCTTTGCCTAGAGAATGGAGATATTCTTCTAGTCATCCTAAAGAGTTAATTTTAGGAGACCCTTCAGAAGGTGTAAGAACTAGGCATGGACTTAGGAAGGAGGTTAGTCACTCAGCATTCATCTCTATGATAGAACCCACAAGTATAGATCAAGGCTTAGGAGATGAATTTTGGATTCTAGCAATACAAGAAGAGCTGAACCAATTCACCAGAAATGATGTTTGGGAGTTAGTAAAGAGACCTAAAGACCATAGTGTTGTTGGAACAAAATGGGTATTCAAGAATAAGGTGAATGATTCAGGAACAATAATAAGGAATAAAGCAAGTCTAGTAGCTAAGGGGTACAACCAAATTGAGGGGATAGACTTTGAAGAAACCTTTGCCCCGGTTGCTAGACTAGAAGCCATAAGAGTGCTCTTAGATTTTGCTTGCTTCAAAAACTTTAAGTTATATCAAATGGATGTAAAGAGTGCATTTCTGAACGGGGTAATTAAGGAAGATGTCTACGTTGAGCAACCCCCCGGATTTGAAAGTTCACAATTTCCAAACTATGAATTTAAATTAAAGAAGGCACTATATGGATTAAAGCAAGCACCTAGAGCATGGTACGAAAGACTTAGCTCATTTCTTTTGGATAGAGGATTTAAAAAGGGTAGTGTAGATACTACACTCTTTTTACAAAAGGTCAAAGAAGAAATTCTCATTGTTCAAATATATGTGGACGACATCTTGTTTGGATCTTCGGATAAAAACTTATGCGATGAATTTTCGAAAACAATGAGTAATGAGTTTGAAATGAGCATGATGGGAGAACTTAATTACTTTCTTGGCTTTAGTGTAAAACAAATGGATAATGGAACTTTTCTTAGCCAATCAAAGTATATTAAGGATATTTTAAAGAAATATGAAATGGATAGTGCAAAACCCATGAACACCCCAATGAGTTCGACAATCCAATTAGATAAGGATCCTAGTGGAAAATCAGTAGATCATAAAAAATATAGAGGAATGATTGGATCCCTTCTTTACCTGACTGCCAGTAGACCGGACATAATGTTTAGTGTGTACCTTTGTGCCCGTTTCCAAGCCGATCCTAAAGAGTCTCACTTAACTGCTGTCAAAAGAATTCTTAGATATCTACTAGGCACCCCAAACTTAGGAATTTGGTATCCCAGACACAGCACTTCTTTTGAAATTCTAGGGTACTCAGATTCTGACTTTGCAGGATATAGGATAGATAGAAAAAGCACCTCTGGTACCTGCCAATTCATCGGACAATCATTAGTTTCTTGGTCCAGTAGGAAGCAAAACTCAGTAGCACTTTCCACAGCCGAGGCAGAATATATTGCAGTAGGAAGTTGTGTTGCACAAGTGCTATGGTTAAAACAACAAATTCTTGATCTTGGACTACCTGTTGGAACCATCTCGATCATGTGTGACAACACAAGTGCAATTTGTATATCTAAGAATCCAATTCAACACTCTCGAACGAAACACATAGACATTAGACATCATTTCATTAGAGATCTCGTCGCTAAGGGAGATATAGAACTACATCACATTGCTACAGGAGATCAATTGGCAGACATATTCACAAAACCTTTAGCTTTCGACACCTTTTTCACCCTGAGGACCAGATTAGGTGTCATAGATATAACAGCATAAAAAAAAATTAAAATTAAAAATTAAAAATTTGTGTTTTTTTTTTGTTTGTTTGGCTGCTCCTGATCATCACACACTCACCTCACCAAAACTCTGCGTTCACTGTTCATCGTACATTACGACCTACATCGTACTGTACGATATATCTCACTGTCCACAAACAAGCTGATTTTGGCTCTGTTGTTCGTACTGTACGATCTCGCTCGTACTGTACGATATTCATCCCGTATAATTGCCTACCGTATTGTACGATATCTCTTTTTCGTACAATATGATCCACGTTAGCAACGGATTGGGATGAATTAAACCGGGTTGGTACGACATTATTGAGTATCGTACTGTACGATACCACCATATCATATGGTACGATCCACATCAGCACACGGAATAAATGTGAGTTAAAGCTGTTCGGTATGATATTTATTATGTATCGTACTGTACGATACACATGTTCGTACAGTACGAAACTTTTGGTCAAAAGTCGTACTGAGGCCTCGGAACGATCGAAATTCGCCTGATCGTACTATACGATATATATCGTACTATACGATTTGACTGCCTTTTCCCGAAACGAACGGTCAAAACATTGATTGCCTATCGTACTGTACGATTCCAGATCGTACTGTACGATGTTCGAAATTTCCTATAAGTACCCTTACCTAGGCCATTCTTTTCACTGAAATCTCTCCTCACTCACTTCTTCACTCGTTTTCGTGTCCTATTGCAATGTCTAAGCGAGTTCGGATGACTGTTGGAAGCTCATCCTCGTCGAGTCGCCAACCTGATCATTTTCTGAATACTGAAAATGAAGAAGCCTACCATCGATATAGAGCCTGCAAAATTTCCCCTTCAAAAATGCTTAATCAGGCTGCTCTCAATTTCGAGGTAATGAGCCTCTTTGCTTCCACCACCTTCCAATTCCTACTCACCCTGGCGTTTCCATATAATTCTGAACTTCTTTTTGAATTCCTCACCAACCTCACCTACACCGTAGACAACACCACTTTGCTCTCATTTGTTTCTGAACTTCTTTTTGAATCAGGAATCAAGTATCGAAAGTATCAAGGGTTTTCTAAAGCTTTAAGAAGTGCAAGAATGGTATGCATTAAATTTTTTGGGCTCATTTTATGCCTTTTGATAATTGGTTGGCGCATTACGCATCTTTTGATTTTTGATATATTTTGTGTATTCTCTTTTTTTTCAATTTGGTGTCTTTACACATCTTTTATTTTTGGCATCATTGACCAATTTTTTTGAATATGCTACCTTTCTAAATTCTTAAAAACAAAAGTAAACCCATCCTATTGGCAAAGTGAATTTCTTGATTAAGAAAATTATGAGTTAGATTTAATAACTTGCAAAAGATCTCTATATGATAAATAAAATATAGGGAGTTAAAAAATTTTAGTTTCAAAAACTAATTTAAAATATGAAAAAGATTTTAAATCAAAAGTAGAATAAACATTTTTCGGAAACAGAGATTGAGAGTCAAAAAACATGAGTTTTGTTCCTTTGAATGTTTTTAGAGAAGTCAAACATAATTTTCATAAGAATTCAAGAAAAAATAGGAGATATGTTTTTTCATTTTTAGAAAGGTGAACGTGTGTGTTAAATCAGAAAAGACACATAAAAAAACTTAATGAAAAAAGAAAAGAAAGGAAAATAAATAAATAAAAATAGAAAATCACAAAAACAAAAGAACAAACAAAACATGCAAACATAAAAAGTACAAACAAAACACTTTAAGCATCATCTTACTCCTGATCAAATGATTCAGAAGCAAGATCTACCCAAGAAATTTTTTGCTTTTTATTATTTTCCCAGTTTATAATTTCCTTTGCATTACCCTTTTCTTTTGGAGGAAGAATTCTCAAATTAGGGCATTGATTGTTTATATGTCCAGACTTCCTACATCCAAAGCAAATAATGTCAGAAGAAATATTAACATTCTTACCATTTTTACCTTTATTCCACTTTTGTTGATTCTTATGCTTTGGTGAGTTTTTTAATTTTCTTGTCAAGCCATTACTTTCATCACCAGCTAAGCTACCTTTTTACATATCTTCAGCTTTTAGCACTACCGTTTCACCTGTATCAAAAAATCTTTGACACAAATTTTGCTCGTAGGTGATGAGTGAGCCAATCAAATTATCAATAGAATATTCATTCAAATCTTTTGATTCACAAATAGCAACAACTTTAGCATCAAACTTATCCAGTAGAGAACGAAACATTTTATTAACTTTTTCAAAATTTGAAAATTTTTTACCTAAAGCATGCAATGATATCACAATTTGAATAAACTTAGTATACATGTCCAAGATCATTTCATAAGGTTTCATGGAAAATAATTCACAATCATGCATTAACATATTCAACATGGATTGCTTGATTTCACTAGTGCCTTCATATATGGTGTGTAGTTTATCTCAAATTTTCTTACCAGTAGCTAGTGCACGTGAATACTAACAAAAAATCTTCAAAATTTAAAGCACAGAAAAAACAATTTAAAGATTTTGCATTCAATTGAGCATTGATTTATTCTTCCATATTCCATTGATTAAAACGAATATTAGTTTTAACTCCATCTAAAACCCGTGACGGTAATGAATAGCTAGTTAAAATTATATGTCACATACAAAAATCAATCGATTGCAAGAAAGTAGACATGCAAATTTTTCAAAAATAAAATGTAATATTTTCAAATAAATGTGGTCTGGTGATTGAATAACCTTCCACAATATTATGATTAGAAAAATTAGCCATGGATTGAAAATTTAAAAGCTTTTAAAAATTTATTTTATGAATACTGCTTTGATACCACTTGAAAGTTTGTTAGGGATGTTAGGCCCATATGAACTAGTCCCAAGGCTAACCAAAAAGAGGTGACTCAATAATTTAAAATAAATCTTTTGATAAAAAATATAAACCAAAATTCACCACAAAGAAAATACAATGCAAAAATTAAATGCGGAAATAATAAAAGAAAGAACACACCAGATTTATAGTGGTTCGAACAAATCTTGACCTACGTCTACTCCTCGAAGGCACCCTACGAGTATTGCACTAAATTAAGTGTCTCTCCTTTAGGCCCCACAGCTAGGCAGAGAAGCCCTTACAAAATCACTTCCACCTTCCCCGATACGACAGAGTCGCTGGGTCCCTTGACACCAAAGAGATCTTCTTCTTTGGTGAACTTCCCTCAAAACTAGCCTTGAATCTAACGGTACTAAGGTGCGAGCTCGCCGGAGCAACCGTGTTGAACCCCCTCCACACTCCCTTGAAACCCTCTCTAAGTATCTTCTCCCTCTCTCAAACTCCACCCTTTCCTTTCTCCCTTTCAAGCTCTCTCTTCAAGTTTCCCCCAAAAGAACGAAGCTAAAATGGCTACCAAAGGCACTTACAAAAGTGCTTAGTCAAAAGCTTAAATAGAAGATATCAAAATGAGCTCATTAATGCAACTTGCCAACTTCATCGTCCAGGCCGATATGAATATCATACTGGCCTATTAAGGCAAATTAAGCTCAATCATCCCGGGACAATTTGGGATGATCAAAAGAAAATTGGTTACATTGTCTAGGCCGATGAGTTTAAAATTTAGTTCAATCTTCCTGATCATTGCCCTAAATCAAAGCTGGCCGATGTCAATCGTCCATGCCATCATCCCGGCCGATCCTACGATCGTCCTGGATGATGTGTTCGAATCAATCAGCCTTTAATAATTTCCAAAGATACCAGATTAATTTAGGCATTATTGAGTTAGATCATCCTGGATGATGTGGATATCATTATGGCCGATTTCTTAAAATAAAGAATACCTAAACTGATCATGGCGGCTGATTCTTTCTTAATTGAGCCTATCATCCTAGCTGATATAAGTATCGTCCAGGCCGATCGTCTTAATGACGGCTGCCTTAATGAGGATGCCTTAATTAGGATTTCTGCTTTTGAACAGTCAGAAAAATCTAGGGAACAGTTAGAAAAATCTTCCAAGGTGCGTGTGTGCAAAGTTACATAGCATCAGGAGCCACACCAATTATAAAAGACTCAAGAAAGGAAAAGGGTACAAACTGACTCAGACATAATCTACCCAATCTTAAGCTGATTTAAAATTGTAGTCTGATCTTATGAACCTGAAATGTTAGTTGATAAGACAGACGTAGAGAAATAAGAGTGTTTGTTATCATCAAAATCATAAACCATGAAAATATATCCGCAACAAGGGTAGGAGGCAAGGTGACACTTGGAGATAATACCACTAGGAGAGTGGAGGGCTCAGGTATAATTAGCAACTTAAAATTTTTTTCTCGTTGAAATTTTTTTATTGGTAGATGGTTTAAAATATAATCTTTTTAGCCTAAGCCAGCTCTGTGATTAAGGCTTCAACATTAAATTTTTATCTACAAACTATATTATAACCTTAAATGGAAATATTATGTTGCAAGGAAAAAGAATCAACAATATTTAAATGCTTGATTTAAATAATATTAAACATGTTAACTCTCTTTACCTCAAATATATTGCTGATAAATCTTGGTTGTGACACAGAAGACTTTGTCATGCTAACATGAAAAATCTTATAAAAATCACCCAAAAAAAACTTAGTGAGAGACAAACCTAAATTAGAATTCACTTAGGACCACATGTATGATACCTATCATTAAGGAAAATAAGTTAAATCCTCCTTCCACTCAATCAAGGACATTAATATTAACAAACCTTTAGAAGTCCTTTTCATGGATCTCTTTGGATCTGTTAGCACTACAACACTAGGAGGGAAAGTATTTGGGTATGTGATTATTGATGATTATTAGAGATTTACTTGGGTTACATTCATTTCTCATAAAAGTGAATCATTCACAAAATTTTGATCATTCTCTACTTGGATTCAGAAGAAGCTAAGTTGTAAAATTCTGACAATTCACTGTGATTATGGTGGAGATTTTGAAGATAAAATTTTGAAACATACTATAAGGAGCAAGGGATAGATCACAAATTTTTAGCTCCCAAAACCTCTAAGCAGAATAAGGTAGTTGAAATAAAGAATAAGACCTTGGTAGAAGCCATTAGAGCCACATTAGCTGAATATTCACTTTATAAATACTTGTGGGTAGAAGTGGTAAACACAACCTGTTATGTTCTAAATAGGGTTAATGTTAAATACAGGTTGAATAAGACACCCTATGAAATCTTTAAGGGTAGGACAACCGACCTCTCTCACCTTCATATCTTTGGATGTAATGTGTTTATTCTAGATAATGAGAAATCTCTTCTAGAAAAATTTGACCCAAAATCTGATAAAGGTCTTCCTAGGATACTTAAATGTTAAAAAATCCTTCAGAGTTTTCAATAAAAGGATATTGGTGGTAGAGGAGATCACTCTTATAGTTTTTTATGAATATGATAATTTTGGAGGGTCTAGGGTAGAAGAAAAGGAAGTTATTGAAGTCACCCAAGGAGTAGAATATGCAAATTATGAAGAAAGTGTAGAAGCTAAAAATTTCACTACCTAGAGAATAGAGATGTTCTTAAAATAATCCTAAAGAATTGATCACATGAGACCCATATAAAGGTGATAGAACTAGTCTTGGACTTAGGAAAGAAGTTAACAACCATGCCTTTATCTCAATGATTGATCCTATAAACATAAATCAAATACTATTTTATAAATTACGAATCCTAGGCATATAAGAAGAATTGAATTAATTTGCTAAAATGATATTTGGGAGCTAGTTAAAAGACCTAGGGACCAGAGTATTGTTGGAATAATATGGGTTTTCAAAAATAAAATGAATGATTCTATTTTGGTGGTTAGAAACAAAGCAAGACTAGTTTCTAAGGGATTCACATAGATAGAAGGGATTGACTTGGAAGAGACTTTTTCCCTTGTATCTAGACTAGACGTTATAAGGATGCTACTAGCTTTTGCCTACTTTAAGGTATTCGAACTATATTGAATGTGTTAGAAAAGTTGCTATTTACATATTTACATTCTTGCAACTTGTATTATTTTGATGATTTCAAAAATTATTGTTGTACATATATCTCCTAACACTATTTGGAACATTATTTCTTGCTCTAGTGTGTACTAACATTTCAGAAAAATCATCTCCAAGATATTGAAGACTTATAATCAATTTCAACATGTTTTACACACTTAGGATTTTTTTTTATCTGATCATACAGGACGAACTTAGTTCGTATGGGACGATCATATAAATTACTCCTAAGGAGAGCAATGGATCGAACAGACGGAGAGAAATTTTTCTAAGTCCTAATCGTCCAGGACGAATTTAATGTTCGTCCCGGGATGAACGTCTCTATATTCTCAATATGGCATGTTCGTCCAGACAAAATTTAATGTTCGTCCCAGGACAATCTTCTCTATCTTGAGGCTTGCTCCATTCGTCCAGACAAAATTTAATGTTCGTCCCAGGACGATCTTCTCTATCTTAAGGCTCGCTCCATTCATCGAGACGAAATTTAATTTTCGTCCCAGGACGATCTTCTCTGTCTTGAGGCTCGCTCCATTCGTCCAGACGAAACTCTATTCATCCCAGGATGAACTGAACCAACATACGTTAGTTGGTTACATCCTAGAAAATTTTGTAAACCGACTTATGTAATAACCGTTTCGTACCGGACGAACTTGATTCGTACGGGACGAATAGCGTGTACAAAAATATTTCGTACCAATATGCATAAGGTTCATTTTTGACCATTTAAGTAAATTCGTCCAGGACGATCCACGATCGTATGGGACGATCCACAGCGTACATAATTGAAAACTTGCAATTTTTGGGCGGTTTTTCTTGTCTTTTGTATAAAAAGTCCAAATTAGACTGCCACCAAATCTTTTTGTCATTTGATCTTCGTGCCTATTGAGAGAAAAGTCAAGGAGAGAGTGTGAGTAAGCATTCAAAGGAGAATTCCTTCCACTGGAGCGTGAAGGCTTCAAAAGGATTTTAAAGGTAAGAATCTTTACTTGTGAATTGGGATTACTTCACTCTTTTCTTTCTTCCTTTTAGATTTCTTGTAAGAAGATTTGTCAAGGAGATCCGGTTAGCTGCCGACACTTGGAGTGTGTGAACAGTCGAATGGTTCGCTGCAGACACTTGGAGAGTGTGAACAGCCGAAGGGTTCGCTGCCTACACATGGAGAGTGTGAACAACCAAAGGGTTTTCTTCCCATACTAGGAGAGTGTGAAAGGACGGAAGGTTCTCTGCCAACACTGGGGATTGTGTAAAAGGACAACGATTCTCTGCCGCACCGGGTAGTGGTGAAAAGAGTGTTTTGTAAAGGCTTATCCGCCTTGCTGTTGGTGCAAAAGGAGAGTCACTATTGGTATTAGTGCAATACTCAGAGGGTGCCTCTGGGGAGTGGATGTAGGTCTGGTTTAGACTGAACCACTATAAATCTTGTGTCATTTACATTACTGCCTTTTATTTTCCACATTTTTCTTTTGTTTAAAAAACTCTGTGGTTGAAAAATGTTTTCTATAAAAACTTAATAAAAATTTTCATTTTGGTTCAACATATTTTCAAAGAGGGTTTAAATTTTTAAAATACCAATTCACCCCCCCCCCCCCCCCCCCCTCTTGGTTGCTTTGAGACAATAACTTAGGTCTAACAACTTATTTACTAGACTCAACAAGTGGTATCAGAGCTTTGTTTCAAAATCATAAGTTTAAACTACTTTTTGATACACGTAGATGTCTACATTCGAAAACCGAAATACACCTGAGGGTTACTCTATTACTAGACCTCCACTTTTTTGCAATATACCTTTTGATTTTTAGAAAATACGCATATCTACTTTCTTACAGTCACTTGATTATCGTATGTGGATCCTAGTCCAAGAAGGTTATACAAAACCAACTAGATTAGTTGATGGAGTCAGAGTAGAAACACCTTTTGCATATTGGACTATAGAAGAACGTAACTTAGCAAAACTAAATGCCAAATGTTTAAATAGCTTCTTTTGTGCTTTAAAATCTGAAGACTACATGCGGGTTTCCACTCACAAAAGTGGAAATGACATATGGGATAGACTTTGTATAACTTATGAAGGGACTAATGAGGTTAAGCAATCAAGACTCAATATTTTATTACATGACTATGAGTTGTTTCGCATGAAACCAAATGAATCTATTCTGACATGTATACAATATTTACACAAATTGTCACTTCTTTGCATGCACTTGGTAGGGAATTAATTAATGCTGAAATAGTTAATAAGATTCTTCATTTTTTACCTATTGCTTATGATGCTAAAATTACTGCAATTACAAAGTCTAAAGATCTAAACATTTATTCTATTGACAATCTTCTTGGTTCACTCATTGCTTATGAGCAAGGAGTAAGTCAAAGAAAGATTGATGCAGGTGAACCACGAAAGGAGAAGAATATTGCACTAAAAGTAGAAGAGTCAGAGAGTGAACACTCACAACCTGAGGATGAAGACGATATTGCATTAATGACTAGACAATTCAGAAGCTTTTTAAAGAGGAAGCAGAAGAGACGCCAACAATGGAATAGAGGTAAGTTTAAAAAAAATGGCAAGGTTTCTAATGAAGTGATTTGTTATGAATGCAAGAAACCAGGTCATATCAAGGCTGATTGCCCAAAACTCAAAGCCACTCCTAGCAAGGAGAAGGAAGAGGAGAAACCAATTGTAAAGAAGGGAAAGAAGAAGTTTCAAAGAGCTTTATGGGCGGACTCAGCTTCAGACTCATCTGAGACTGAAAAAGAAGAAGAAGTCACCAATCTTTGCTTGATGATAGATAATGTTGATTAATCAAATCAAGAAGAGGTATTTGACTTAACCTATGATGAATTATTTGAAGTTTCTGAACACATGCATGATGCATATAGGAAAATGAAAAAGATGCATGCTAGTGTAAGTTTAGAACTGAAAGAGCTTAAGAAGGAACATGAAATCCTTAGGAAAGATCATGCATTAATAGATGACAACCACATGAAACTACTTGACGAATATGATGACTTGAATAAGAATTTTGAGAATTTAAAATTATCCTATGCTGGTCTTGAAAGAAATTTTAAAATATTTAAGGATGAATCTGAGAGAAAAATATATCGAATCAATTATACAAATCGAATCTTGGAAGATATGAATTCATTTTATAAATTGACAATAAGAGCTCTTAAGGATAATAGGCTACCCCACAAACTTGAAGATTTTACAAATCCTAAATATTATCCTAAATATATGAAATCCCTTAGAAGACAAATAAATGGAAGAAAACTTAGGAATACTTTTCCTAATGTTAAATGTAATAATTATGGATTTTTGGGACATATAGCTCACATCTATACTTTGAAGATGAAATATAATTTGGTGTGGAGATCTAAGATGCATAAACCTAGACATATCATACATGCATCTGATTATAAATTGCTAAAAGGTGAACCCAAACTTGTTTGGGTTCCCAGGTCTAATATTTGATATTTTTGTAGGGTTGCTCTCACACAAGACCTCGTGAGAGCACATGGTACCTGGACAGCGGATGTTCAAAGCATATGACTGGAGATACTGCTCAATTCATAATGTTGGAAGCCAAGAGTGGAGGCAAGGTTACACTTGGAGATAATACCATAAAGAAAGTAGTTAGATCAGGTATGATTGAAATTTTAAAAAAAAAATTTATAGACAATGTGTTATTAGTTGAAGGCTTAAAACATAATTTGTTAAACATAAGTCAGCTATGTGATAAGGGCTATAGTGTAAAATTTTTACCTACTAGCTGCATATTAAGCCTAAATGGGAAAGAAGTTTTAAATGTAAAAAGAGTAAACAATGTTTACATGCTAGATTTAAATTGTATTCAATCTCCTACTACTTTTTGTTTGAAAACTATTTCTGATGAATCATGGCTTTGGCATAGGAGACTTTGTCATTCTAGTATGAAAAACCTTAGGAGTATTACCCAAAAAAACTTAGTGAGAGGTATACCAAAACTAGACTTTACTAAGGACCACCTTTATGATGCATGTCAATTAGGAAAACAAGTGAAGTCCTCTTTTAAGTCCAATAAGGATCTCAGGACTAGTAAACCATTGAAAATTCTTCACATGGATCTTTTTGGACCAGTAAAAACTATAAGTCTAGGAGGGAAAGTATACGGATTTGTTATAGTAGATGATTTCTCAAGATTCACTTGGGTTAGATTTCTATTTCATAAGAGTGAATCGTTTGAGGAATTTAGAAATTTTTTGACTTGGATTCAAAGAAAATTAGGGTGTGAAATCATTTCTATACAAACTGATCATGGAGGAGAATTTGAAAATGAAAGATTTGAAATTTTTTGTAAAAAAAAGGGATTGATCACAATTTTTCTGCACCTAGAACCCCTCAACAAAATGGAGTAGTCGAAAGGAAAAACAGAACATTAATAGAAGCCGCCCGAGCAATATTGGTAGAATACTCACTTCCTAAATATTTTTGGGCTGAGGCGGTTAGTTCTGCATGTTATGTTCTAAATAGGGTGAATGTGAGATCAAATTTAAATAAAATACCCTATGAGTTGCTAAAAGGTAGAATACCAAATTTGTCTCATTTGCATGTTTTTGGTTGCAAGGTGTTCATTCATAATAATGGAAAATCTGTCTTATGAAAATTTGATCCAAAATCAGATGAAGGACTTTTTGTTGGATATTCAAGTGTTGGAAAATCGTATAGGGTATTCAACAAAAGAACTTTGGTCATTGAAGAAACCACACATGTTGTATTTGATAAATCTGGAAATTTGGAAGAGCCAAATGTTGTTGAAGATGAGATTGAGGAAAACTCCCAAAAGATTGATAAAATAAATTTGGAAGAAAATGTCGAAGAGAATTTGGAAACAGAAAACCCTTTGCCTAGAGATTTAAGATTTTCTAAAAACCACCCAAGGGAATTGATTATAGGTGAACCTAGTGAGGGTGTTAGAACTAGGCGTGGATTAAACAAGGAAGTCAATCATTCAACCTTTATTTCAACTATAGAACCCACTAATATTGATCAAGCACTTTCTGATGAATTTTGGATATTGGCCATGCAAGAAGAGTTGAATCAATTTGTAAGAAATAAAGTTTGGGAATTAACTTCAAGGCCAAAAGATCAAAGTGTTGTTGGAACCAAGTGGGTGTTCAAAAATAAAATGAATGACTTAGGAGTAGTCATTATAAATAAGGCTAGATTAGTTGCTAAGGGGTATAATCAAATTGAAGGAATTGATTTTGAAGAGGCTTTTGCCCCTGTAACTAGACTTGAAGCAATTAGGGTTTTACTTGCCTTTGCCTGTTTTAAAGGATTTAAATTGTTTCAAATGGATGCCAAAAGTGCCTTTTTAAATGGGGTAATTGAAGAAGATGTTTTTGTAGAACAACCTCTAGGTCTTGAAAATTCTAAATACCCAAATCATGTTTTCAAGTTAAAAAAGGCATTATATGGATTGAAACAGGCACCCAGGGCTTGGTATGAGAGGTTGAGCACCTTCCTACTTGAAAGATCTTTTGAAAAAGAAAGTGTGGATACAACTCTCTTTTTAAAGAAATGTGGAAAGGATATACTCATCGTTCAAATTTATGTGGATGATATCATTTTTGGATCTTCAAATAAAAATCTTTGTGGTGATTTTTCTAAAACAATGAGTAGTGAATTTGAAATGAGTATAATGAGAGATTTAAATTACTTTTTAGGTTTTAGCATTAAGCAATTTGAGGAAGGTACATTTCTTAGTCAAACTAAATATGTTAAGGACATCCTCAAAAAATATGAAATAGACAATGCTAAACCTGTTAGTATACCAATGAGTTCCTCAGTTTAATTGGATAAGGACCTTAAGGGAAAATCTGTTGATCAAAAGAAATAGAGAGGGATTATTGGATCTTTACTTTACTTGACTGCTAGCCGACCAGATATAATGTTTAGTGTTTGCTTATGTGCTAGATTTCAATCAGATCCAAAAGAATCATATTTGACAGCAGTGAAAAGGATTTTAAGATATTTACTAAAAACTCAGAACTTAGGAATTTGGTATCCTAAGTTTAGCTCTTCATTTGAAATTATTGGTTATTCAGATTCTGACTTTGCAGGCTGTAGAGTGGATAGGAAAAGTACTTTTGGAACATGTCAATTCATTGGAAATTCACTAGTCTCATGGTCTAGTAGAAAACAAAATTCAGTGGTCCTATCTACTACAAAAGCAGAATACATTGCATTAGGAAGTTGTGTGGCACAAGTACTTTGGTTAAAACAACAGTTGATTGATTTAGGATTAACTATAGGCACTATTCCAATTTATTGTGATAATACTAGTGCTATTTGCATTTCCAAAAATCCTATTCAACATTCTAGAACCAAACACATTGACATAAGGCATCATTTCATAAGGGATCATGTATCCAAGAGAGAAATTGAACTTACTCATGTTTCAACTGAAAATCAACTTGCAAATATTTTTATAAAACTTTTAGCCTTTGATACTTTCAGTACATTAAGAACAAGGCTTGGTGTAATTGATTTAAATGCTTAAATAAAAAATTTTTTTTTTTGCAACATTGATGTTTCTGTTTTCATAGTTTATATTTTTTCATGATTTTGTTTTTGTGATTTTTTTTATTTATTTATTTTGAGTGCTTTTTATTTTAGAGTCTGTGCATTTGTCAATGCCTATTGTGCTTTATGTGTTTTGTTTGATTTTCTTTGATAAAAATTCAAAAATCCAAAAATTTGTGGTAATAGTCCGGGACGAAAAATTTTCGTACAGGACGATGTGTGTAAAATTCAGTTTGCACAGAGTTCTAACCGTCTAAAGAGCAGTTTTTTTTTTAAATGACGTTTGTCTGTACGATCTACAAGATCGTCCAGGACAAAATTTTCTTTTTTCTCAAACGACGGGACGATTGATTACAGCAGTTGAACGGATAAGGTAGATTTAATTATGAACTTCGTCCGTACGAACCTTTGGTTCGTCAAGACGAACAGATGTCGGTTCATAGTGGGGGACGGTTTTAACTATCATTAAAACGAGTTAACTTTTGATCTTCTGTACGAACCCGTGTTAGTCTATACGATCCATTTGGTCAAAGGTCTGTACGAAAGGACGCTTCGTAACTTGTGTGATTACGAAAATCCGTTATTATTTTGACTCACTCGATCATCCATATGAAATATTTTTGTACTGGGATGAATCTAATTCGTACGGGACGAATGAAATTTCATCCGGTACGAACAGTCGTAATTCTTTTAATTAACGGCATTTTTTACTGATCAGTCACTCTCACACATCACTTTCGAAGACTTCTTCCTTTCAAATCATTCAATAGCTAGTTCAAGAAAACGTCAAAAGATTTTGGCTATGGGCCCTCCTAGGAACACTTCAGAAAATTTTCTATCTAAATCAAATGAAGAGTCTTTTCCTAGATTTGCCTCCGCTAAAGTCAATCCTTCTAGAGTCCTTCTTCAGGAACACTTAACCTTTAAGGTAATGCCCCTTTTTTCTTCAACTCAATTTGGATTGATTCTCACCTTAGTCCATCTCTACAATAAGAAAACCTTCCAGTATTTCCTCGCAATAATGTCCTTTAATTACGACCATCCTGTTATCCGTTCTTTTGTGTTAAAAAAGAAAATAGAAATCACCAAAGCTGACTTTGGTATTTTCTTAAATTTAAGGACTGAAGGGATTAGAGCACACACTTTTACCACTACTAGCTTTGACTGGAATGAAGTTAACAATGTTCTTAGAGGAATAAAAGTTAAGGATCATTTGCCAAAAGTAGCCACTTTAAATCTCAATGCCCGAATCATCCAGCATGTTCTTAGATCTTCTATTATACCTAAAGCTGGTGATAGAGTCAACATAACTCCACTTCTCTCTACAGTCACCTACCTGATAATGACTAGGCAACCCATAGATGAGGCCCAACTCATAATCGATTATATTTATGGTCTCTCTGAAATTGGTCATGCAAACCATAAAAGGAAAAAGAACATTGCCTTAGGCCATCTGATTGCCCACATTTTAGAGAAGAAGTATGATTTAATACACCCAGTTGCAGACTTTGAAGAAACTCTTTACTACAACGACAGTTCATTTAGGGCTATCTTCAACAAGGATGACCCAAGTAAACCTCATGTAGTATTGAGTGAAACAGAAGAAGAGGGTGAACCATCACATGCTATTGAACAAAATTATCAGGATTTGGTTCAAAAATTTAACAACTTAGAGGCTCACTTTAATCAAAGATTTGATCAAATTGAAACTCATCTACAGCAGCAAGACCTTCAGTACAATCAAGATATGGGATTCATGCGTGAATAGATTAATTTCATAAATTCTAATATGTTTGTGATTAGCAGTTATTTCAACTTTTTTAATGCTGCACCTCCTCCTCCTCCAAATCAGGGTCCTTCAGAGTGATTGTAGTATTTGTTTTAGTATCTCTTATTTAGTTGATGTGATTGTTATGTGTTTTAGTTTATTGTCTCTTTCCTAAGTATCATGTATTTGTTATGTGTTTGTTCTGTGTTTTAATGTTGTTATTATTGATATCATGTACCTTAGATTGTAAAATCTTCAATTGATATCAATAAATATTGCAATGTTTTGTTGTCTAATGTTTTGTAAAATGTGTGTTAGACTTATGACTTTCAATTTTATTTTAATCTTATTAGTGCCTTATTTAAATTGTAAATTAAAATTAATTTCATTAGGAAATATGTTTATTCTATAATTAAGAAATGCTTATAACTTGATATTACTAGAATCTTCAATTCCATGTCTCTTATTTAGACTACAATAGTACTAATATTATTATTGCATTTTAGATATTTTCTTATTTTATATTTCTCTTTTCAAATAGTATTTATGCACTTAGAAAAATTTGAAATATTATATTATTGACTTTGGAAAGAATTTAATTACTCTTGAAAAGTGTACAAATGTACAAAAATCAAAAGAGTTATGCAAAAAAATTTGCAATGACAAAAAGAGGCATAAAATTAGCCCACAGTAAACAAGTGCACTAAAATGTGCCAAACAAAAATAAATATGAACAAGATGCGCAAAGCGCCACTTGTGGTAATTCTTTCTTTCCAAACTCTTTCAATCTCCTAATTCAAATTGATCTTATGTTCATTTATACTTGACATTGAAATCTGAAATATAAAATTTTTTATTCATCCCTTGTGCAATAATTTTCTTTATCTTAATGTCTAAACTGACACATGCCTTTAATAAATTCTTTTTATTGTCTATGTTATAACCCTTCTTCAATTATATGAATCTCTATAATTTCTCTAATGACTTAATTTTATTTGCATATCTTATTTCAATCACTTTCAAGATTAAATTATAAACTGAATTTCATACTTCTACCTACATTTCTTTCTTTTCTTCTTCACTTTTTGATGTTGTCAAAAAGAGGGAGAAATTTGTTTGTTGTGTTTTGGCGTATTTTTTATTTATTTTATCATTTTTTTTGTTATGTTTTGGCGTATTTTTTTTATTTATTTTATCCTTTATTTTCGTATGTGTGTTTGATTATTTTTGTTTTATCTTTTGTATTGTTTTATAGTGTATAAAAATTTAAAAAACAAATTTTTTTTTTGAATTCAAATGCCTCCTTATTTTCATGAGTTCATCATTTCAGGGGAAGTTTAGGAGATTCTTAGAATTTCAAATTATACAAACAATAATTATTTTGCCATCATTAAAAAGGGGGAGATTGTTAGGAAAGTTGCTATTTGCATATTTACATTCTTGCAACTTATATTATTTTGATGATTTCAAATATTATTGTTGTACATATATCTCCTAACACTATTTGGAATATTATTTCTTGCTCTTGTGTGTACTAACATTTCAGGAAAATCAACTCCAAGATATTGAAGACTTATAATCAAATTCAACATGTTTTACACACTTAGGAATTTTTTTTATCTGATCGTACAGGACGAAATTAGTTCGTACGGGACGAACATGTAAATTACTCCTAAGGAGAGCAATGGATCAAACAGGTGGAGAGAAATTTTTTCTAAGTCCTAATCATCCAGGACGAATTTAATGTTCGTCCCGGGACGAACGTCTCTGTATTCTCAATATGGCCTGTTCGTCCAGTCGAAATTTAATGTTCGTCTCAGGACGATCTTCTCTGTCTTGAGGCTCGCTCCATTCGTCCAGACAAAATTTAATGTTCGTCCCAGGATGATCTTCTCTGTCTTGAGGCTCGCTCCATTCATCCAGACGAAATTTAATGTTCGTCCCAGGACGATCTTCTCTGTCTTGAGGCTCGCTCCATTAATCCAGAAGAAATTCTATTCGTCCCAGGACGAACTGAACCAACATACGTCAGTTGGTTACATCCTAGAAAATTTCGTAAACTGACTTATGTAATAACCATTTCGTACCGGACGAACTTGATTCGTATGGGACGAATAGCGTGTACGAAAATATTTCATACCAATATACATAAGGTTTGTTTCTGACCATTTAAGTAAATTCGTCCAGGACGATCCACGATCGTACGGGATGATCCACAGAGTACAGAATTGAAAACTTACAGTTTTTGGGCTGTTTTTCTTGTCTTTTGTATAAAAAGTCCAAATTAGACTGCCACCAAATTTTTTTGTCATTTGATCTTCGTGCCTATTGAGAGAAAAGTCAAGG
The DNA here is from genome assembly GCA_016618105.1 of Dendrobium huoshanense. Classification (NCBI taxonomy): domain Eukaryota; kingdom Viridiplantae; phylum Streptophyta; class Magnoliopsida; order Asparagales; family Orchidaceae; genus Dendrobium; species Dendrobium huoshanense. The sequence continues at coordinate 68,025,080 of CM028347.1, read as the reverse complement.
AGAGAGTGTGAGAGAGCATTCAAAGGAGGATTCCTATCACTGGAGCGTGAAGGCTTCATTTGGATTTTAAAGGTAAGAATCTTTACTTATGAATTGGGATTACTTCACTCTTTTCTTTCTTCCTTTTAGATTTCTTGTAAGAAGATCTGTCAAGGAGATCCGGTTAGCTGCCGATACTTGGAGAGTGTGAACAGTCGAAGGGTTCGCTGCTAAAACTTGGAGAGTGTGAACAGTCGAAGGGTTCGCTGCCTACACCTGGAGAGTGTGAACAGCCGAAGGGTTCGCTGCCTACACCTGGAGAGTGTGAACATCTGAAGGGTTCTCTGCCCACACTAGGAGAGTGTGAAAGGACGAAAGGTTCTCTACCAACACTTGGGATTGTGTAAAAGGACGATGGTTCTCTACCGCACCGGGTAGTGGTGAAAAGAGTGTTTTATAAAGGCTTCTCCGCCTTGGTGTGGGTGCAAAAGGAGAGTCACTATTGGTATTAGTGCAATACTCAGAGGGTGCCTCTGGGGAGTGAATGTAGGTCTGGTTTAGACCGAACCACTATAAATCTTGTGTCATTTACATTACTGCCTTTTATTTTCCACATTTTTCTTTTGTTTAAAAAACTATGTGGTTGAAAAACATTTTCTATAAAAACATAATAAAAATTTTCATTTCGGTTCAACACATTTTCAAAGAGATTTTAAATTTTTAAAATACCAATTCATCCCCCATCTTGGTAGCTTTGGGACAATAACTTAGGCCTAACAACCTATTTACTAGACTCAACATAATGGATATTAAAAGTGCCTTTCTGAATAGCGTAATAAAAGAAAATGTGTATGTTGAACAACCCTTAGGCATTGAAAACTCATAATTTTTTAATCATGTGTTGAAATTAAAAAAGGCATTATATATATATAAATAAGCACCTAGAGCATGGTATGAAAGGCTAAGCAATTTCTATTATATAGAACCTTTGTTAAGGGGAATGTAAACACCACCCTTTTTCTTTAAAAAAAGAAGAAGAACTACTCATTGTTTAGATCTATATTGATGATTTTTTCTTTGGTTCTTCTGATAAAAAGACATGTGATGAATTTTCTAAAATAATGAGTAAGGTATTTGAGATAAGTATGATGGGAGAAATGACCTACTTTCTTAGATTTAATATAAGATAGAAGGATGGTATAATTTTTCTTAGTTAGTCAAAATGTATTAAGGACATCCCTAAAAAGTATGAAATAAATAAGGCCAAGGAAATAAACACTCCCTTGAATTCTACTATTCAGTTAGATAAGGACTTAAATGGAAAATTAGTTGATAAAAAATACATAAGAATAATTGGATCACTTCTTTACTTGACTACTAGAAGACCTGATATTTTGTTTAGTATTTTTCTCTATGCAAGTTTTTAGGCTAATCTAAAAAAGCCACATCTGACAACTATTAAGATAATCCTTAGACATCTCTTAGATACCCAAAAATTAGGGATTTAGTATCCTATACACAACTCTTCTTTTGAAATCATTGGATATTATCATTTAGACTATATTGGATGTAAGGTTGATAAAAAAAGAACCTTTAGAACCTCTCAATTTATAGGATAATATTTAATCTCTTGGGCTAGTAGAAAATAGAACTCAATAGCCCTGTCCACTATAGAAGTTGAATATATAGCCTTAAGAAGTTATGTGGCACATGTCCTTTGACTAAAGAAACAAATCATCAATTTCGGACAACCTGTTGACACCATTCCAAACTTATGTGATAACACTAGTTCCATCAATATTTCAAAGAATCTAATCCAATACTCTAAGATAAAATATATAGACATAAGATGCCTACTCAGGGCGTCAGCTACCCGATTGTCCTTGCCTCGTTTGTGCTTAATGGTAAATGAAAAACGTTATAAAAACATAACCCATCGGGCATGTAATCTATTAATGGTGCGTTGGTTATTTATGTATTGCAAAGCTTTATTGTCACTGCATAATATGAACTCTTGATGTAATTAATATTGCTCCCATTGCTTCAACGCACGAATAATAGCATAGAATTGTTGTCAATAAGCGGTCCACTTCTGTCGTGCCGGGCATAACTTTTCACTAAAGAAAGCTATTGGTCTACCTCCTTGGGTGAGCACGGCTCTAATGCCAATCGAGGATCTCATCAGTCTCAACTATAAACAAGTTGTCAAAGCTGGGAAGTGCCAAGACAGTGGCCGAGCTTAAGGTTTATTTGATTTCTTCAAAACTGATTTGTTGTTCTAGTCCCCAATGAAATGTTTTAGCCTTCAAATAGTCTGTTATTGCTGCTGTTATGATACTGAAATTTTTGATAAATGTTTTGTAGAAATTCGCTAGACCGTAGAAGCTTCGCACTTCGAAGAAAGACTGCGGTGAAGGCCAATCAAGGATTGCTGCTACCTTTTGAGGATCCATGTGAACTCCTTCTGTCGAAATGATAAATCCCAGGAACCACACCTTAGAAGTGGCACGTTCGCATTTAGGGAGATTAATAAACAATCTCTGCTTTTTAAGAATCTCAAATAGAGTTTGAAATGTTGCAAATGCTGGTGCCAATCAGAGCTGTATACCAACATATCATCGAAGTATACGATACATAATTTGCCCAGAAATGGCTTCAAAATCTCATTCATCATCCTCATAAATGTGGAGGGTGCATTACATAACCCAAATGTTATTACGTTCCAGTCGTACAAGCCTTGGGGAGTTTTGAAGGCCGTCTTCCACTCATCTCCGGGGCGGATGTGAATTTGGTAGTAGCCACTTCGAAGGTCTAGTTTAGAGAACACGAATGACCCCGTCAGCCAATCTAAGAACTCCTTGACTCGTGGCACCGAAAATCTATACTTTACTATGATCTTATTGATTTCTCGACTGTCAATGCACATTCGCCACTTACCATCTTTCTTCGGAACTAATAATGCTGGCACTGCACAAGGACTCATGCTTACTTGTATCAATTGTTGTTTGAGGAGGTTGTCAACTAGTTCCTATAGGATGAGTTGCTCCTTTGGATTGAGTTGGTAATGTGGAAGATTTGGTAACGTGGCTCCAGGTATAAGTTCTATTTGATGTTGTATATCTCTCAGAGGAGGTAGTTCGGATGGCAATTCTTCGAGTAGCAGATCTCGGTATTACTGTAAGAGTTTGTTCAAGTCAGCATGTAATTCAACTTGCTGTGAAAGTGGATTCAGCTCCGTGGCTAGAAGCACAAACATGGGAGTGGGCTCTCTCCAGCAGTGTTGTAGCGTTGATCCTGTTATAATATGCAAAGCTGTTTGTTGGAACAGATCTGCACTTTGTGGCTTTGGCTTCGGTAGTCCCGACAGCAATCTCAAGCGTATTCCTTTCCAATCAAAGGAGTACACATTGGCGCGACAATCGTAAGTGGCGCCAACATCAAATTTTCATGGCCTTCCCAAGAACAAATGACAAATGTCCATTTCTAAGAAGTCTCACAGAACATCGCAAACATATTGTTTGCCAATAGAAAAAGTCACTCGACATGATTCTGTAACCATAATATCTACCCCCTTCTTGACCCAACCTATTTTATAAGGTTGCAAATTTTTGGTAGTTTTCAACTATAAATTTTGAAAAACCGACCAAGAGACCACATTTTTAGTGCACCCACTGTCAATCAATAGGTCGCACACCCTCCCGCTTATAGTGCATTGAGTCCTGAAAATGGCATGTCGCTAAAACAAAGTGTGTTGGCGTGGTGCTAACAACAAATTTTCCATGACATACATCATCGTCTCTCTTTCATCTGCCGGGATATCTTCTACATCGCCCTCCTTGTTTCCTTCATTTTTAGCTTGCTCAACATCCTCTTGACATTCTGCTATCTGCACTTGCTGTCTTTAAGGGCATTCGTTTGACTTATGGCCGGGTTGGAAGCAACAGAAACATTTGAGTGTGTTCGGCTTAGTGTAGGGGTTGTCTTTAGCTGAAGACTTTGGCCTCAATTGATTCTTTACTTCATTCACAACATGAGCCGGGGTGGGTGGCTGATTAAATGGAACACTACTGGACTGCGGCTTTGAACTGGGCGTAGCATTTCTGCTAGCTCCGACATTAGTTTCCTGCCAAGGACGCCTAGTGTAAGGAGTCTTGGTGTGCTGGTTTTGCTGCAATTTAGCTTTCATAGCAAAATTTACAGCTTGGGGCATTGACCAAATAGAGATTAGTTCTAATCGATCTTGAATACTGTCCTTAAACCCTCTGATGTATCTAGCTACCAATTGATTGGCAGACTCATTAAGGTTGTTTCTAGCACTCAACCAGTTAAACTCCTCAGTGTACTCTCTCACCGACCTTGTCCCTTGAACACAATGCTGATACCTAATATAGAGTATATGTTCAAAATCGATGGGTAAGAATTGTGCCCGTAACAACTATTTCATTCGGCCTCAGGTACGTACTCTACCCTTGCCTTCCCTTTGCCTCATTAGCTAAGTTTGTGCCCACTAAGCACTAGCTCCTCCCTTCAATCGGCATGCTACATACATCACATGCCGTTCGGGGTCAATCTCCATATACTCGAAGAAATTCTCAACAGCTTTCTCCCAATTTAAATAGTCCTCTATGTGCAAATGTCATCAAAAAAAGGAATATCTAATTTGACCTTGAATTCTGCAGGAGTATACTACTGTTGTACAGTCCTTCGGCGTCTATGATAATCTCCGTGTGATGTCGATCTCGCACGTCCTCATCACTAGATTCCATTAAGTCATTTCCATGAAACATTTGCAATTCGTCTTCTGAATCATAGAGTTCCTACTTATAAATAGGAATGGGGCGCGGTTAACCTCTCAACGTCAGGGAACAAGTCGATTTGCCGTCGTTTATTCCCTTGGGTAAGGTTGCAATGGCTGTCCTGCTCTTAAGAGATTGAACTCATGACGGATATCCATTGTTAATCTCTGCACATCAGCATCTAGCTCATCCAGTCGGCAGTTCACGCCGTCCTATTTGGTCCATAACGCCTCCAAGCTCCAGTCCTCCTCCGTAGCTGGTGCCTTGCCACGATCATTCATCTTTCAGGTATTGGCTCTGATACCACGCTGATGCCATCGGATCGCCACAACCTACAAAATGATCACAATCAATACAAGAAAAATAGAACACAATTTATGTAGAAGAAAACCGAAGTTTCTTTGTATTGAGTATTACTGAAAAGCTAACTATCCTCATCATTTTCTTTCCTATATATCTTTCTTCCTATTGTTGAAAAAGGAAAAAATACTCTATCATAAGCAAGTGATGTGTTAAAACAGAAAGGGAAATATAAGATAGTGGGAAGCAGGAAAAAGGAGGGGAGTTTGTTATAGCAATAAGATGTCTATTTACTCCATTTAGTTAACATGCTCTGCATCAATACTACTCATTCAAAATTGATGTTATTTGTTATTTGCAAATAAATATATTTAAATTAAAACATAAATATTGAAAAGCTTGCATTAAAATTTAATTGAAGCATTTTAAAATTGATGCTCCTTTAAATAAAGAACTATAGATTCTCTCCTCAATATTTGAACTATGTTAAATGTTAGCAAAGTTGAAATTTTTTATTTTATTGCTTCTTCTTGGACGATTATTTTGGCATGTCTTCAATATAACTTTTTAATTATAACATTTGAATGTATTTTTTTATTACTGTATATTATTAAGAAAAAGTTGCAAAATAAGACGGAGGATGCTTTCTTACAAATAAATGATTAAATATGATGAGAAAAGTATTACAATTAGTTTTGAGGTATTATAAATCAATGACGACCTTATTGTAATGAGGAGTAATTATGGACAATTTAAGATTTCTAATCAAATTTGGTAGATAAAATAAATATTTTTTTAATGTTTTTTACAAACATTTTTAATTATTTTTTATTATTAACATAAGGTAATTTTACCAAGTATTTTCTTATTTCAACTGGATTACATCAAGGATCAACCTTAAGCCCATATCTTTTTGATTTAGGCATGGATATTCTAACTAGATAGTTAAAGAGGTTGTATTTAGGTGTATGCATTTTACTGATCATATTCTTCTTGTTTATAAAACTAGAGAGGGGGCTGAAGGTAAACTTTAATTATGGAGGTTAACCTTAGAGTCAAAAGGTTTTTGTTTGAGTAGTCCTAAAACTAAATATATGAAGTGTAATTTTAGTTGTAAAAGATACAGTGGGGGATTATGAATTTGGGCAGTCAAGTCAATAATAAGAGTAGATGTTTAAGATATGTTGTCTCTATTGTTCAAAGTGATGGAAAAATAAATGGTGATGTTATTAGTAAAATTCAAGTTGGATGGTTGAAGTGGACGAATCCATCAAGCTTTTTGTGTGATAGAAAAGACCCCCTCAAATTTATGAAAAAATTCTATAAGATGATGGTGAGACCTACATTGATTTATGGCACAAAATGTTGCCCATTAAAAGAGAAGCATAATATTATGTTAAGTGTTACAAAGATGAGGATGCTTAGGTGGATGAGTGGATTTACTCTTGGAGACAGGATACAAAATAAGCATATACATGAAAAGGATGGAGTAGCTCCAATGGAAGATAATATTAGTGAGAGTTTCCTTAAATGGTCACAAAAAGTGGAGGCCTTCAGATGACCTTGTTTGGCTTATGTTCGAGGTAGACCTAAAAAGGCTTCGTTAGAAAATATTAAAAATGTCCTTTCTTTATTAGAGTTAAATGATAATTTAACTCTTAATAGGTCAAAATGAAGAAAAAGGATTAATTTCACGAACCCCAAATATTATGATAAAAGCTTGATGTTGTTGTTGTTGTTGTAATTTTTTATCAAGATATTTTAATCTAAAAAATATCAATCATGTAAGTTTACATACCAATAAGTTCAAGTTTAGAAAAATGTATCGCCATGTATTTTTTTTTCCTTTTCTCATTTTATCAAGCAAATGTTCATATGTATAAGAAGGATAATATTTAATACAAATTAACAAGTCAAACCAACATTAAAGTCAAAAGGAGAAAACAATGAAAGAAACAAAAAAGGGAATGTTAAGGGCCACAATAAGCCACATCAAATAATAAGACATGATTTCATCACAATGCCAGTAAGGATTCATTAAGCTAAAAAAATATCAAAAATGGAATTTTTAAAGAGAAAAATAGTTAACATTATGGGAGTAAAAGTTCTAAAAAAGTAAATAAAATTATGAAAAAAAAATGGAGTAGAGTGAAGTTATAATTCGCATATATACATGTATGGGTAGCTCAATCTAAGGCAATAGTAATCAATACATAGCATGTGTAATTGTCATTAGAGTTATTGAAGGAAGCAAAGGCAATGATAGGTAGCAAACTACCACGATAAGAAATAATTAAGCTATTCTCATCATCATTAAACAAAAAGAGAGAAATTCCAGCAAAAGCATAGGGTTATATAGAACCTAGCAAGTGGCGTGTAACCTTAAAATAAATTTGTAATTTTGTGTAGGAGGCAACAACCCGAGCCTACAAAAAGTTGTAACAACCAAGACATTCTGAAAGTAAATCGATTAATAGTTTTAAAAGAAGGAAAGTATTTTTAGAGTTTCATATCCACAACCTAACGAAACATATAACCCTAATTTTCTTTTAATATAAATATTCTTCAATAAATCAACAACCTTAATAACAATAGTAGATTTCATATTCCAACTAAGAGGCAAAATATAATGGGGATATATTAATTATTTAATATTTAAAATTATATCAACCGAAATTAAATAAAGTCTCCATTTCTCAAAAAAATAAATAAAAAGACTAATTCTCTAGATACTGATTTGAGTGCAACTTACAAATAATAACAAACATAATGTAGGAAGGTAAGTCATTAACAACAAATTAATGTATAAGATATTAGACAAAGTATTGAAATGCTGAGAAATCAATAGATATAATCCAACAAACATCCTTATTATTGAAATATACGCTTTTAATTAAAGCAGAAATTTTAATTTTAAATTTCCAATTTTCGCACTTATGGTAGATAGCAAAATATTTTTTTTCGGCAACTATATTTAGCTTATATTTAAATTCTTCAAAACTCTATAAATCCCTTCCATCCAAATATAATAAATGATAACGTCTGTTGCTAATAAGTATAACTTTCTAGTAATTGGAAAGTTCAATACATCATCATATTGATGAACTTGATATAGATTATAACTTAGTGAAAGAAGTTCCCCGTAAGGAAATAGTTCTTAAGCAGGTTTAGTAAAAGTCACAATCAAATAATAAATGAGAGTGAGATTCATAATGTCTAGCTAAAACATAATAATGATCAACATGAACCCATCGATTTGCTAGAACATCTCCAAGTATCAATCTTCCCACTATTGTATTCCAAGCAAACTTGCCAAACTTGACTACACTCTCTTTAAACTGTATATAATTATTCAAACATACCCTTAGTGAACTAGCATACATAGGAAAATATAAATCTTTTTAGAATGGATCTTTACTATTCATATGGTAGCATTGTTTAGAGTTCTATAATTAACTTGAATGTTCTTATTATATAGAATGCATGCGTTGCTAGTTGCATTGGATAATTTGGAAAAATGCGGAGCTCCATCCTTAATGAAGTGTCTGACGACACTATTTTCGACACAATTAAGCCCAATTTATAAAAAAAAATCCGCATAAATATTTTAAAAAGTAAAGGTAGAACCAACTATAATTTTGAGGGTGGGTAAATTCATTACATTAATATCAAAGCAAAGAGTTGCATTTCATTATGAATGATAAATTGAAAATAAATTACAAATTTTGCATTCTATTTTACATTTTTTAATAATGTGACACTATAACTTCAATGGAAATCAAGTCAAATACATATTTATCAATGTACAGTACTAGGCAATCATTGAACCAAATATCACCCATTTTACTGCACATTCAATACTTAATAATCATCATTATCGAAAAGCTCTCTCAACTGTAGCAGTAGTAACTAGTAAAGTAGGCCAAGATAAAAAGCCTCTAAACTAGGAACTTTTATTTGGTCCGGTGAACATACACAGCTCTAGGTTCGGCCACCAATCCTATAACGACACGTAGCACGCAAAAAACCGCAGACCCGACCCGAATAATAGTGGGTTTGGCACACATGCGTATTTTAAATCCTTGACGACCCGAGAAACAACCCGTCACCTTTTCGTTAAAAATTTAAATAGATACTTACATTTTCAATGGGATTTACTGGAATCAAAGTCGAAGTGACTTCATGCAACATTCATTTCCTTCGTAGTTCGAAAGCATTTCCCGTGAGTTCGACGCAAATTATATTTGTTAAGACGGTAGCTTGTATAAAAAATAACAACATCCCCAAAACAGTCGTAGTTAATTCTCCCCATTCCATCAACCAAAAAAAATTACAAACCTGTCTTCTTCATCAGTTTGTACATCCCATGCAAACAGGTGGTCTGCAGCTGCCCGGTCTTTAAACATTTTGATTAGCGAATTGCTATCCCCATTTTCAATTTTTTCTTTTTTCTCCTTCTGTAGTTGTATGCATCCCTTTTGATAAATCCCAGATTTGCTACACCTCCCACCTCATCAGAAAGATAGAAAAATGCATTAACTGTTCTTATGCCAGCTTCATACATTGATTTCAAAATGGAGGCATTCTCTTCACTTATGTGCCTAGATGATCTCAACAAATGTTGATCATTCGGATTTGCCAATTCATGATTGTGACTCTCTACCGAATTTTTCACCATCCAGATTCCATCTTCACTAACAGAAAATCTAACCATAGCGGGACATCCAGTTCTTGTTGTCGACTTTCGAAATTTGACCTTCTAATTTTTAATTTTTTGTCTCCTTCTTAAATCCGGTTTTGGAACAGACAAAAACCTTTGATTTAATCTTCCTTGAATTAGTCCATAATGAATGATGTTCTTTCCGAACACTAAAACCATACAAATGAGCATATTGGCAATATTTAAAATATGCTTCCTTCTCATATTTGTAAACCCCCTATAAAATAAAATTTTCAAGTATTAGAAATTAGTACCAACCAATTAATACTGAACAATATCACAATGCTTACATACCTACCAATATCGACTTGTGACGACACTATAATCTCGGTACACCAATGGTAATTCTCTATATTATTAGTACAAGTGAGACATAGTTGGCTAAAAGAAAAAAAAAATGGAGCATACCGAGTTTTACTTCTAAATACCGAGTAGTACCAAGTTATCTGAAGACTCGGTACAAACATATGGTAGTTATCTAAAAGCTTGGTACAATCATATAGCAATTTCATAATGACTGCTAACCGACCAATATGGATTTTAACGGAACTATTTTCTCGATACACCTACGGTACTTATCTGTAATATCAGTACACATACGTTTAATAATTGGTAGCTTGCTTTAATATCAGACTACTTTTCATGTAAGGTTGTATTTCCATTTAACTACATCTAAAATTTTCATCTCGTTCATTCCTACGCCAAGTATTTATAACTTTCTCCAACCCCAGGAAACATTCGATGGGAGAATTTGTAGCCTTTGAAATTCCATGGCACAAAAAATTGGTGGACTCACTACGTTGTGTAGATAATATTCCAAGGTTAAAGCAATTTTTGTTAATAGCTGTAGACCACTTCTCCCTTATTCTGTACAGATCTTTCAACCACTGATGACTCTGGAGGTTCCCTTCTCTAATTATTTCATTCCACATACTATCAAATTCCTCCTCAGAATAACACTTGGTGAAGCAACTGTAAAATAAGCCTCTCACTTTGTTGTTACTATTAAAACACCAAACTTTGGAAGGAGCCATCTTGTGTATATGCCATTAGCACAATCGATGTCATGTAGTAGGTAATACAATCTCAATCGCCCTAGCCATTGCTTGATCGTGATCAGTGAATATAGTAATTGGATGTTTCTTATCCATAATTCTTAAAAATGTTTGAAATAATCGCAAAAGAAATCAATTATTTCCTTAGATAGAAATGCCACCTCTAAAATAATCTTTTGCAAATGATTATTAACTCCTATAATTGGGGCACAGGCTAAATTATATTTGTTAAGACGGTAGCTTGTATTAAAAATAATAACAGCCCCAAAACAGTCGTAGTCAATTATCAACATTCCATCAACCCAAAAAAAATTTACCAACCTGTCTTCTTCATCAGTTTGTACATCCCATGCAAACAGGTGGTCTGCAGCTACCCGGTCTTTAAACATTTTGATTAGCAAATTGTTGTCCCCATTTTCAATTTTTGCTTTTTTCTTCTTCTGAATATAGTTGTATACATCCCTTTTGGTAAATCCCAGATTTGCCACACCTCCCACCTCATCGAAAAGATAGGAAAATGCATTAATTGTTCTTATGCGAGCTTCAGACATTGATTTCAAAACAGAGGCATTCTCTTCACTGATGTCCTTAGATGATCTCAGCAAATGTTGATCATCCGGATTTCCCAGTTCATGATTGTGACACTCTACCAAATTTTTCATCATCTAGATTCCAAATTCACTAACAGAAAATCTAACCATAGCGGGACATCCTGTTCTTGTAGTCGACTTTCAAAATTTGACCTTCTAATTTTTTTCTATCTCCTTCTTGAATCCGGCTTTGGAACAGACAAAAATCATTGATTTAATCTTCCTTGAATTCAGCCAGAATGAATGATGTTCTTTTCGAACAGTAAAACCATGCGAATGAGCATATTGACATTATTTAAAATATGCTTCCTTCTCAGATTTGTAAACCCCCTGTGAAACAAAATTTTCAAGTATTATAAATTAGTACCAACCAATTAATACCGAACAATATCACAATGCTTGCATACCTACCAATACCGACTTTTGACGACACTATAATCTCGGTACACCAACGGTAATTCTCTATAATATTAGTACAAGTGAGACATAGTTGGCTAAAAGAAACAAAAAAACAGACCAAACCGAGTTTTACATCTAAATACCGAGTAGTACCGAGTTATCTAAAGACACGGTACAAACACATAGTAGTTATCTAATAGTTCGATACAATCATATAGTAATTTCATAATGACTGCTAACTGACCAATACGGATTTTTAATGGAACTATTTTCTCGATACACCTACGGTACTTATCTATAATCTCAGTACACCTACGTTACTTATATATAATCTCGGTACACGTACGTTACTTATCTACAATCTTGGCACACCTACGGTACTTATCTACAATCGCAGTAGAAGGTACACATAATTACCAAAAAGAAACAAGAAAATGTACCATACCGAGTATTACGTCAAAATATCGAATAGTACCAACTTATCTAAAGGCTCGGTACAAACATATGGAAATTATCTTAATGCTCGGTCCAATCATATGGCAGTATTACATTAATTTTTAACTGATCAATACCGAGTTCTGACCGAAATATTATCTCGGTACACGTACGGTACTTATCTATAATCTCGGTATAAGGAAAACCTAATCTCGTACACCTACATTTCTTATCTATAATCTATGTACACCTTTGATAGCTATCTATAATCTCGGTAAAAGGTAGACACAATTGGCAAAAATAAATAAAAAATGGTTCAAAGTGAGTAGTACGTATAAATACCGAGTAGTATCGAGTTATTTAAGATCTCAGTACAAAAATATGGTAAATGTCAAAAATCTCGGTAATATGTTTACAAAACGAACAATACTATATTGGTACCAATCAATACTACAAACTTCTCTCTATGTACCAATATGGTACCGAAAGATTAACAGAAAGAATTGATGATACGAAGCTGCTTAAGAAATTACTTGTAAGAAATCTGAAAATTCTTCATCCACATTATACGTGTCGAATGTTTCATCAAAATCGTCTAACTCTTCCAAAGGAATTATCGTAGTGTTCTCTTCCATCTCCTTCAATCCTTCGCGAATATGTTCTCTTCGTGTTGTAAAGCCTAAATATTGTATAACGTTCCGTATTCATAACCTAGTTTGCCAAAACTTTATTAAACATTGTAATAAGCCGTGGGTTTTTAAATTTTTCCCGCCAGTTAAAAAGTAATTACTGAAAAAATCGTGACTAATCAATAAAGCACCACGGGTTTGGGTTGGGCATTCGGGCTGCTACGTGTGCTATTTTAGTGGCGGCCGAACCTAAACTACGTCCGGTCAGAGGACGTAATAATTGTTCCTAAACTAGGGGACACAAAGCATCTTTCTTAACCTTAAATATTTCTTTTGCAAGATAAAACATTTTACCCAAAGATGAAAACTCTTATCTTATATGCATATCAATAATCTATGTGGACAACGTATGTTCAAGTATCACAAGTTCAAACCTAAGAAAAATCAGTAGAATGTTACTTTGCAAGCTGGTTAGTTTCTATATATTCTAATTAAAAAATTAATCACTTTGATTAAGACATGCCACTCAAAGAAGTAATTTAGTGTTGGTTTTAGAGAAGCAATTATTTAGTTCTTGGACTAGTATATTTATAATATTATAAAATAAATCAACACAATAGTGATGCAAGTTTGTTATTGCATCACTTCTCCATATCAGCCATTTAGAACAGCAGCTTTAACTAATTATTTATCATGTACTCAAGCATCCATAACAATTTCAAGCTCTTCAATCACTGAAGCATACATTTTCGTTAGCTTAATTAAAGTGTGAAAGTGGATTAGTGCACCTCTTTGCAAAGTGTTCAATTTGTTCAAACCTCTACCACTATTCAGCTACCAAGTAGCAAAATGAAAAACTATTAAATATGTTGAATGGCTTTAAGAGTGTCACTCCTCTTACACAAAGTTCCAACAGTGTTGAATTCTTTTTCTTACTCCATTTCTTTTATTAAGGTTGAAGGGAATGATGTTGCGCACGCTATGGCTATTTTAGGTACTATGCTTAATAGTTTTAATGATCTCCCTCTTGTTCAGCTGCCGGTTCATGTTCAGGGTCATGTTAGATTAGATCAAATTGGTTTACCTTATGTCTTTCGTTAATTTTGGGGGTTGTGGTTCTTTTCTTCTATAGGGGTTGCAGTTTTGCATCGTTATCTTGGTATTTTTGTAGTTTCTTCTAGCTAGGCGTGGTTCTACCTGTCATTGACCTGGTTTATTTTGGTGGCTTCCTGATTCACTAAACATTTTAAATTATTCAGACTGTGGCTTTCGGGTACCTGTTGTTTATGCATTATCTGGGCGATGTTCATTATTGAGCTCTATTGCGGGTTGGACACTTTGCTGGAGCCTGGGAGTCAATTCTGCTTCCAGCTTTCGGTGCTGGAATAATTATTTGGTTGGTTGGTTGAACTCCCAGTATGCTTCCTTACAGACATTGCTTGCTCTCCTCTCGGATGGGTGTTTGTATTTCATTCTCTGGAGGCCAACTTACTAATGTCAAAAAATGGTTTGATGGTTATATCCTTGTGTTTACAATTTATTTAATTTTTACTATTATATTACTTTATTTTGTTGTTTGGTGGGCTTTGTGTTGTTCTTGCAGGTTTTTTGTGCAGGTTTTAAGGATTATAGGATTTTTGTTGGGAAGCATATCGTTTCAGTAGTAGTGAGCGCGAGGACCTTTTAAGGGCTTTGTACTATTTACCTTTAATTAATGCATTGGCCCCGCCGTGAGTTTTCTTAAAAAAAAAATTCCAAAAGTGTTCACGATTGTTGAAGTCATCTCGAAAAAAGATTTACTTGTCAATGATTCCTTACTATATCCACTAAGAATAGTTGGAGAGCAAAGCAATGAACATAGAATGCCTTTGAAATATCTAACATTATTAGTGCCTTGAAACCATTGAACTCCCCTCACATATTAGATGCTCCATCATATCATTGGCCCCGTATGATATACTCATTGAATTAGATGCAAGAGTTGCCTTAAGTGCAAAAGTAATAGTTGAGGGAACATGTTGTATACCTTAACTTCAAATTTGAACTAGCATTTATCAATGTAACTTTCTTTTACTTTGTTCTTATGATTAGCAAGAAAATGAAGTAGCTCTAAAAAATTTATTTGATTATTTGATCTAGAGGACTAATCATGGACACAAAAGGATATATAGTCCCATATGTAGAAGAAAGCACACACATTTGACTACTGGTGCTAGCATGATCTGATTTTTTTTTGTCATCCTAGTTCAACCATAAAATAGAAAGACTATGTTTTTTATTTCCATAAAGTCCTCACATTTCTATCTTGCCTTATTGTGTGCATTGTTATATTCTCTAACTTGGCCTACAAGTCTTTCTTTTCTCTTCCATTTCTTAAACCTTTCACCAATAAATGAATCTCTACCACCTTGCATGTAACAATTTGTTCTTGGGGCTTAAATAAGTAACAATAAAGACAAAATGCAACATCTTTCTAAACACTATATTCTAACCACATAGGATATTTCTCGAAGCATTCTGCATTAAATTTGAATGCCACATTTCTAATCAAATTTTGGGGGATATCATGGCATTTCGGTTGATATGTCCCTTTAAACAAATAATTTCGACAAACTTTATTCTTCTCATTCACATCATAACTCCAAATAAATGACCAAAGCATAGGACATGTAGGAAGATTATTGATATCAATCTATATACGTTCTTTTCTCTTCAAATATTGATCAATGTATTAAAGACGAGATTCAAGAATGACTATTTTTCCAAATTTTGGCTTCTGTGAATTAAACTCTTGTTAGTAACTAATATTCAATCAATTTTTAAATGTATGTATAATATTCATATATATCCCTAAGATATTTGATAATCTATATCACACAGAAAAAATTAGCCCACAACCATTCATAACCACACTCCGACTATATACTAAGAATATGAAAGGGGTTTGAAGTAATTAATAATAACTATGATATAATTGAGAAGCAATGTTTATTTATTTTTAAGATGTTTAATAATGCTATTTTATTTTGCATTTTTTTATCTAATTACATGTTCTTACTATATTATGTCAATGGTTAAGACCATAAAATCACTTTTTTTCATGTCGTAGGTTGAAACCGGCATGGCTCACTTCATTCTTCTTTAGGATAAAAATATAATAGACATCTGGCTTTGGCTTAAGCAGTATGGTTCATGTGCCTAATAAAATCATGTTTTCATGCATAACAAACGAACTAATATTACCAACATTTATATGGAATTAGATAGTCAAATTTTATTACAGTTGCACAACAAAACTATATATGGAGCTTGGTCGCATATCAACTAATTCCCTAATCACTACATGAGGTTTTTTCGTCTGCTAGTGTTTGCGCCCTTTTAGGGCTTTTGCCTTAGCCGCCTCCGTTCGATCCTAGTTTTCATCTCCGGCGGTACATTTTCCACGGCAAAAAAAATGTTTGACCCTGGTTTCTTGGCGGGTAAGCAATCTAAATCCTTCAAAGATGTTTTATCTGGTTCCGATGTGTCGAAATGTTTTCCGGACTTTCGTATTTCTTCGATTCGAGGTATGCCGGCATTGTGGTTTTCGGAAGATGAATTTTTGCATCTTGCTAAGCCATTTGAGTTTGCTTTGGTGGGGAAATTTCCTCTTAAACGGCCGGCGTTGGATTCTATCCGTAGTTTTTTTTTTTTAATCTGAAGTTGTTTGGGGATTTTTCTGTTACTCTGTTATATCAAGCTAATGTGTTAATCAAATTATCTAATGATCTAGACTATGGTAGGGTTTTTGCTCATCGTTCCTACTTTGTTTATGGTTGTATCATGAAAGTTATAAAATGGTCTCCTCTTCTGGACCTTTCGGAGGAGTCGCCGATCGTCCCTGTTTGGCATTCCTTCCCGTGTTTGCGTCCTCACCTCTTCTCTTCTTGTATTCTTTTTGGGATGGGTTCAATTTTTGGTCGCCCAATCCAAACTGATAATGCCACAGCCTCTGGTTCTCGCCCCTATGTTGCTCGTGTTCTTATTGAAATTGATGTATCTAAATCATACCCTGATTCTGTTTGGTTGGGTCCGTAGAAGTTGGGGTATGTTCAGAAAATTGTTTTTGAGGGAGTGCCCAATTATTTTCAACACTGCAAAGCTGTGGGCCATAAGAAATTGAAATGTCCTAAACTTTTTCCTAATTTGCATCCGGTTGATGCTTCTGTTCCCCAGTCGCTGGCCTCGGTATCTAATCCCCTTCTGAACTCTGGTATCCCTGTTTATTCCTCTGTCCCGATTGTTATTCCTTTTTGTGATAATAATGCGGGTAATGGTGAATTCGTTTCAGATCAAGGAGTTTTGAATTGTGATATTAATATTAATGCTGGGGAGGTTAATGCCTTGCCCTCTGTTGATTGTACGGTTATTTCGCCTGAGGTTTTGGGGCCTCATGTTCCTACTGGGGTGATTTTGGATCCCATTTTAATTTCTTCTGCTATTAATGTTAGTAATGTTGTGGCTGATGGCTCTGTTGTGGCTGTTAAAGTGGTTCTGTGATTTCGACGCCAGAGGTCCAGACCCCCATTTTACCAGAACTGAATGTGGTTTCTAATGTTGAGAGTGAGAGGGTGGAAAAATTAAATGTTACGGCGACTTGCTCTAATAATCTGATTGATGTTTCTGATAATTTGGTTGATACACTGATTTTTTCCAATCAATTGGGTGATAATTTGGGTTTTGATATTATGAACCATGTGGATTGGCTACATGGGTCTTCTGAGTATGAATCTGAATCCGAATTTTTGGATTGTGGCTTGACGTCTCCGGAATTCTGTGGTGGATCCGATCCTGGTAACGAATTTTCTGTGGTACGAGATAAAACAGTTTGTTCGGTTGCTTCCCGTGGCCGTTTTCGTGGGATGGGCCGTAGAAGAAGATGATCCTGCTGTTTTATGCTTTTTTCCTTTTTGCTTCGGGTTGCCTTACTGCTAGGTTTTTGTTGTGTTCTTTTGGGGGCTATGATGTGGCCGGGGCTCGTATCCCTGTCGTTGAGCTGGAGGCAACCTCTGGTGTTGGTCGTTGAGTCTGATTATTTTGTGGGAGCTGACTTCACCTGATTGGATGGTCCATGCGAGGTTTCGGGGGTGCTGGAAGCCTCGGCCGTGCACTGAGCCCAATTTAGGTTGTTATCTGCCTTGGTCTTTTTATTTTTGAGTCTTCAGCTGTTGTAACCGTTTCCTGGTTTTTTTAATAAAAGTTCTTATTACAAAAAAAAATCAACTAATTCCCTTGAAAATAACTCACATGCTCTACTATATTAGAAGTTTTGCCTAATTTACATAGGTTAATCACTTTCAAGATTATTTCAAACTTCCAATATAAAGATGAAAAGAATAGACTTCAATAATGTTAGTGGTGTTCATAACAAATCAAACCACAAAACATTCATCATGAAACGCCATGCCAACTAGGGGTACAACTAAGTTAAGCTGACTCGAGCTCGACTCTTTAACGAGCTCGCGAATCGAGCTTATCGAGTATCGAGCTCGAGTTCGAGCAAAATTTAGAGCTCAGTGTATTATCGAGCTCGAGTTCAATACAAGTTTTGTTTGGCTCGAATGCTCGTCAAGCCTGCTCGATTAAAAGTCGGAGTGGTGGAATCAGGAATGCGGTTTTCATATATTTGAAATTTAAATATCGGTCTGGCTGTACCCTGCAGACCGGGCGAAAATAGAACCGGGTTCGTCATTTCTTGTGGAGTGTGATGTCTGTTGGAGAAGCTAGTTCTTGCCTTCTTCTTCGTCTGCCGTTCTACCGATTCTCAAGCAAGAGGCTTCAAACCGTTCATTGAGAGAG
Organism: Dendrobium huoshanense; assembly: GCA_016618105.1. Lineage (NCBI taxonomy): Eukaryota > Viridiplantae > Streptophyta > Magnoliopsida > Asparagales > Orchidaceae > Dendrobium > Dendrobium huoshanense. The sequence goes on along the minus strand of CM028347.1, from coordinate 68,006,339 downwards.
AGTTGTAAGTTTTGTTTAGGAGTTCTATTCTTTCTTTTTTTTTTCTTTATATATATATATATATATATATATATATATATATATATATATATATATATATATATATATATATATATATATATATTTTTTTTTTTTTTTTTTTTTTTTTTTTTTTTTTTTTGCTGAAGTTCTTTTTTTTTTTTGTATGATCCATTTATGTTGGGTGATGTGAATTTTTATTCTTTATTTTTTTTCCTTCAGATCCATAACATATGTTTACGAGAACTGCTGTTGAATGTTAAGATTCAAGTTCAAAAGGAGAGGTAGCTGATGATTTGTTACCGAAAATAGATTTTATTTAGTTTTTTTATGTTTGTCTGTCTTAAGATCTGTTAATCAGTGATTAGATGAATCTTTATTTTGTTTTTTTATTTTTCTTCAGATCTGTTAATGAATGATAATGTTAGTCGAAGATCTATTCTAGAATGTCACTCAGACCAATTGTCAAAGATAATATTAGTGAGGAAATAATTTTGGAGATAGTTGATGAAGTACCATCTGATAGTATTGAGGCAAATATTGGGTTGACTGAAAATGATATTGTGGTGGATGAAAATAAAGGTGTAGAAGGGGATACTGTAGGCACATGGCTTGAAGGGAAGGACGAAGGTATCCATTTTTAATGCTTTAGTAATTTGTTGAGAGTTTATTTTATCACTAACATACTTTGCAGGAAGAAGAAGATGATGAAAAATTGAAATACCAATTCCATGTGCTTAATATGAATTTCAAAGTAAAGTGCTTTTTATTTTAAATATTTTTATAACCAAAGATAAAGACAATTCATATAATAATTAACCAATTTTCTTTTAGATTTTGTAGATTGGCCTTTGGCACAAAAATTTACCAAAACATGTGCTTGGAGAAGTTAAAATTGGTAATGGCTTATTGATTATTTGTTTTATATATTTTTCATTATCTTTAAATGGCAACCTTCTTAAAATTATAGTTATTACCGTTATGTGGCAACCTCCGGTACTAGCCAACAAATCCAAATAACTTCCAATACGAAGTTAAAATTATAGTTAACCGAGTCATAGGTGGTTAGAGCCTAGCTCGTTAATAAAAAGCCAACAAATCTAAATAACTTCCAATACGAAGTTAAACTATAAAAAATGGCATTACGTTTTGGGTGTTAGCTAGATGGAAAATGTTTTGATCTAATGATTCTAAGAAAGAATGCAAAAAATTAAAAAAAATAAAAAATAAAAATAAACACACACACACACACAAATGCTTTAAGCGATAGAAAAGGTGATAAAAATGCCACTAAACCTATTTGAGGAGGAGACAACAGACGGAGCACGAGTCTTGAGTAGAAGAAAGAGAGTGAGGTTGAGCAGCAAGTCATAGACACTTTGATCGAGTCCTAAGCATAAGCAAGAGAGGGGAAGGTTATGTCATTCTGTAACCAGTGTGCACGCGACATGTAGGTTGAATGGCATAATGAAGGGGGATAACGACAATTTTTTCAGTGAGGCAATGCGAGGGGGCGAGTGTGGGTTATTTGAATTTGCCTTCGTTATAAGTATTTTTTTTTTTTTTTTTGATGTGGGCAATTGCCCACCCTCACACTAATGTGGTTCAGCCTCAGATAGTTGTCCACCATCTTGTTAGCATGGTTCCGCCCCTGATATAAAGATTGCCTATTAATTTAAGGGCCATAAAAATTAGAAGGGCGAATCAATATTAAGTTTATTAGAAGGAAAAAAACTTGATTCCTTTTGTAGGAGATCATTGATTTTACTTACCATAATTTAGACAATTGTCTTACTCTCATTAATGACTTGATTAATTGTGCAAAAATCTAGTAAATATCAATTTTGAACTTCACTTGCCATTAAGTTAAGAATGGAGTATTGCCATGTACATATTTTTATAAGTGGAAATGTGTTGACAGAAAGAAGGAAGAAGTTTACTATAAATGCCGAGCCAAAATTAAAAGAATACCAAAAGATAGAATAATAAAGTCAACGATAAAAAAATATTAAATTATTTTTGGACCATTTATAAATAATACTTTTTTTAATATCATTACTTTTTTTACCTTAATTAAAATGCTTAATTAGACATTGTCATACTTTCATTAATCTTTCTACAGCATAAAACTTCTACTTAGCCTTTAGTTGATACGTCGCCATATGAATTGGCCTAATTTGTCATTTCCTATAATAATAAAATAACTGCCGTTGACAACAATATCAAGCATCTGAAAAGAAATTTAATTTTCTATTGGATATGTATATATATTGCCGGCTAAATTACTACAATGGAAGCTTCACGGAAACACTGCAGCTGCAGAACTGTCGTGTTTAGCTCTTAATTAATTTTTGACCGAGGATTTTGAATTCAATAATTGGCAAAATTTGTCTTGATATGGGTGACAAGTTAGAGCTGCTTGTCTCGTTTGGCTAACTTGTCGCGCTTATAGACAATCGAGAACGATTCTAGTGATTGTGCGCATCCTGGTCATACACGCTCTGTTTTTTTTTTAGAAACTGCACACGTTCGGTAAACAAGCTTTTGATCAAGTGATTGATATTATCGACGTTTTTTATATTTGAATTTATTTTTATTTTTATGATTTTCTGATCACAGATGTTTTGGATTGTGAACATTATGGTTGTTTCTGTTGGTTCATATTAGGTATAATTTAGTAAATGTATACTTGTTTATCTTTGTAGGTGTCTAGTTGGTTGTCTGCGGACAACGAGGAAGGAATATATGCCTAGTAGGACTCATAGGTGAACATTCCTATTGAGGAATAGGTGCTACTTGCCTGGGATGCAAAGGAGAACTTGCCCAAAGATCAACAAGCATTATTCGCCCAAAACTACAAAGAGAGGCAATCCCTCATAAAGGATAATCAAAGGTCATCATAAATCAAGTGACTTGCCACTTGCCACTTGCCACACAAGAAGTTAGACACTAAGCTCACTCACTCTCATCTAGAGTGGGTATCTTCACTCATGCTCCCCAAGCTCAACTATAGGAATGCCTCTATTCATGGTTCCCTCAGTTCATCTTATCACGACCATCGGGCTTAAAGCATTCTTTTCATGCAATAGTAACTCACTCTCCTCTTTTTTCTTAGGCGGATCATAGGCCTTCAATATAGGTCGCCAACAATCCCAACAAGCTCAGCAGTCATAGGCCCCCTCAACTTATCAATTGTTGATGGACTTGTCCGAGCATACTTGACTGAACCTACTCAAGAATATTGAACTCACCCTAAAGATAGATAATTAAAAGTTGTTCAGCAATATCTCCTCTAATAAGTCAAGAGAAGACACACACCTAGGGTTGTTTGTATTGATTGTTAATAAATCTATCATTTTCAATTCTTTCGTGATGCAACCTTTTATGAAGCCCTTGGGTCCTTATAAATAAAAAGAGAAAATGAACATTTCAGATCTTTTGATTGAATGAGATTTTGAGCACCCTTGAGCATTTCACTACAAATTAACTTTAGCATTTAATTTTCTCTCCATTCTCACATAAGTTCCAGATTATCCTTCACAAAATTCTTCTTTAAGTAAGGTTGAGTGTCAAACATGGACAAATTTGGATCCACAAACCTTTATGGTGTGGTGAGTGTGGATTGATGTTGTTGATGAAAAGATAGGCCCAACTCAATTATTTGAGTGTGCATGAGCCCTGAGTGAACATGGAGAACACCAATTACAGTACTCGTTGAGATTTAATGGAGATTAAAGAAAGGTTGACTAAAATGACCCAAAATGTCCTTGATCCTACTCGCACACTAATAAGTAATGAAGAATATGATCAACCTTTCAAACAAGTTAGGAGTGAATCAAGTTGACCAATACTTTCTCAATGGAGATAGGACAACTTAGGCCACTTCCCAAGTTTAAGGAGCTATCACATTTAGTGTTCTAAAGGGACAAGAGTTGATCCAATGAACCATGTAACCACCTTTTAGTTAATGAACTCCTTATTGAATATTAATAATTCCCTTACATGTCATTTATTCACAACACTTAGGAAATTTGCACATGAATGATTAACTCACAAGCTATTTGTGGTCATGACCTCATTCTATGAATTTAAATAGATGTTTGGGAAATAGATTACAACTACTAAGAAGTTGTAGAAGTGTTCACAAGCTCTGTCATAGATGTACTTAGAGGCAGAAGAGTCACTAAGGAACTTCAAAGTCAGCTTTTGAAGAGAGATGTTTAAAGCTAAAGACTTATAGCCTATTGTTTCCAAGGCCGCTTTGACTGAAGGACTGAGAGAGTGTCATTTTCATTATGTGGTTAGTTTACAACAATTCAAGAGACCTACAAGACTATTGGAGCAATATAACAATCATTTTAATATTGTGGAATATAACATAGTAGCTAAACCTACACTATAACTTGCCCATAGAAGAGACCAATAGTGACGGTCATACCAAGAAAGGGTCATCCAATGGAAAGGAGGGAAAGAAGACCCACCACAAGAATATAATCATTTAGAGTACTAGAGAGTGCCCTTATAACCTTGACCGTAAGAATTGCATGATTACCAACATCAATGGTGGAGGAATCTCCCTTACGTCACTTGTGCCGACCATAAATATATAGCACATTACTTTTTAAACAACCCTACTTACATTCCATTGAGATTGTCCATGGCTGAGCTGGTTAAGGGCACTTAGGAAAAAAACTTTTACAACACTCAACACCTATTAATTAAGGAAAATGTTCACCCCAAGATACCTCAAAGTATTTATGCGCCATAAAGATCATGGCCTTGTCACAAAAGTGTATCATCATCTTTTATGATTGGTAGAAGACGTCATCTAAGCAAGAAAAATAAAGGAATTCCTGCTCATCAATCTTAGATGAAACCCTTGAAAACTCCTTAAGGAAAGTAGTGGAAATTAGCCTCTCCCATCTCTCTTGGTCCAAATAAATAGAGTTGTACCCATCCATAATAGGTAAAAAGAAAGTATGATAATAAATGAGTGTGAAGAAAATTTGATTTGGAGAAAAGAACTCAACATCTACCTTGTGACTCCTATAATAGATGCCACCCCAATTACCATTGCAAAAACATATATGCCAATAGAAAGAAATATAATGCCTTCATAATTATTAATTAGACTAGAAAAATAGCTTAGGGCCTTCATCTTGCTCTTAGTGATGGTTTTATTATGCTTAGCTGCAATGTTTTTTTATTATGGTATGGTGGATGGAACTTTTGATAGTTCTACACAAAAAACAATTATAATTAAGTGGTATGGTTATTTTGAAATAGTTCAACATAGGCAACTTAGGGCTTAATAGAGATTTAGGTTTGATTAATTTGGAATACATTTTGAATCATCTTAGAAATTTGAGTTCCCAAACAAAATTTTCTCCAATAATTCTGAACTCATAAAGTTTGCTCAAGTAAATTATACAAAGGGGCATGAAAATTTAAAAATAGATAAAATCTCTATTTTTATATAATTAACCATACCAGATGACTTCTATAAGTTCCCAAAAAACTTAGAGAGGTACGAAAACATACCAAAAACTTTCTATAAATTTCTCACAATTTTTAATTAAAATCCTAATTATGGAATTTTGTGCACCATGTTTTTGGCATGAAAATTACAGTTTGCATCTCATGATTCATCTAGACTTAATAATTTTAATGAGAGGTGTATTGGGACATAGTTGAACATCCCAAAATATTTTGGAGCTTTGGGAAATATATTTCCAAATTTTGTAATTAAAATAGAGGATTTATGATTTTTAAAATTTAAAAATTATGATATTTTTTCTTAAAATTTTTTCTCTAATCCCTGATAGTATTATGCACTTTTGATAAAAAAAATTTCCTAGACTTTGGTTAATAAGTCTACTCATTGAAAATCTAAAAAAAAAACTATAAAAATTTCTTAAGGTTCGACTAACATTAGTCTGGCTTAATTAGGACAATTCAATTTATTTAATATAGAATAATTGCCAATGATTTTGTCTTCTACCTTTATGTGGGCTAAAGAACTAGTAGAATTGTAGGCATAGATTAGTTGATTGGCATATTTATGAGGGTCAAACATAGTTGTGTAGAACTATATTTTCTCCCCTTACATTCTCAAAAAGAATAACAGAAAATTATTCACCTAGTTTAAATTATTAGGCTAAACAACCTTGAAATGTGGATGTCCTTATTTTGACAGCTTTCACCTTTTTGACCAAAAATGGTCAAATCTTTTGTCAAATTTTATTGATTAGATTTTTTTTTTTCATCACTAGCACTTAAATTCAATAGATTATTTTACAATGATATTTTTAGTTAGTTTGCCTCCTTTGGCATATATGAACCCATATATGTCAAATTCGATCATATGGGCATAGTGGTCCCATCCATAGATCAAATTTATATCCAAGGTCTTCTAATAACCTAAAGACATCTATGTAAAAGTCTAGGATCGTTCAGCTCGAGGTTTAGGATACTTGATGCTCATTTAGGTTGAGTTGAGCCCTCTATGTTTGGTTTAATTTTTTAATGATTATATAGTTTAATTATAGTTAAAGCAGGTTTGAAACGTTCAAACTAATCAAATAAGATCAATCAAGGTTGAAAATAGGAAATTCACCCTAGTTAACTCTTTAATATTATAAAGTACTATTATGTTTTTGACAACACCCTCATGCCTTCATAAAAAAAATCCCAAAACAAAAATGGTTATAAAATAGTATTGACTTTTTCAATAATAATTCTATGTTAGTTCACCATCTTTTAAGTCCAAGGGAAACAAATGATAACTCCACACTAATTTCATACGAATCAATACCTCTTTCCCCTATGTAATTGTTAAGAGATAGTAACTTGCAAAAATAATGGAGTATTATATGAGTGTTGACTAAAAAGAACTAAATATTAATGGATGTATTTCACATTAATTTTAGTAAATATCAACATGATGAGAACATTTAAAATGTGATTCATAGTAGAATATAACAAGGAAATCAAAACTTATAGTCTCTTGGCTACACCTTGGGTGATGATTTCTTGTGCTTTAGTGCCTTTATATGTGTTTTAAAATGAAATTAGCTAAGTCGTAACAAGGACACTCTCCCATAAGAAGATTTCTCTTATGTCACTTAAACCAACTAACACTACAGTAAAATCGTCAATTACCGGTGGATTTTTCCGGCGGCTTGCAGGCGGACTATTTTTCGACGGCTTTCCGGCGGCTTTTTGACAGCCTAATTTTTTAGAAGAATTTCTGGCGATTTTCTAGCAGTTTTTCAGCTGCTTATAGTATTTTTTTTCTTAATTAATTTAATTAATAAATAATTTAGTTTATTTTAATTAATTATTAATTTAACAACATAGTCTAATTAATTATTAATATAATAATATATTTAATTAATTATTTATTTAATACTTAATTTTTATAAATTTTTAATTTAAATTTTCATATGATATAGTTTAAATAAATATTAATAAGAATTCTAACACATTTTCCCTCTAAAAAAAATGGTTGGGACTTAGCAAAAAGGAGTAGACTCGGTTGGAATCCCGGGCAAGGGGCGTAGCCGGGAAGCGGGCGGGCAGCGCAGGCAGGCCTCTTAGCGGACAGTGGGCAGGGCAGGAGCTCGGGCGGGTAGCGCGCAAGGCAGGAAATCGGGCGGGAAGGGCGGGAGCTCGGGCGGATAGGGCGAGTGATCGAGTGGGCAGCAGGCATCTCAGCTAGGGCAGGGCGGAGCATGCGGGCAGGCCGCCTAGCGGGAAGCTCAGCTCGGGCGGGGCGGCTTGCTGGGCAGCCGATAATTTTTTTAATTAAATTTTAGATATTTTTCGGCGGTCTTTTTCCACTAAAAAACCATAGGAAATATTTGCTGCCAGAAAATACTGCTGGAAATATTTTTCCTACGCGTGTTTTACCACGTGAAAAATTTGTCGTCGGAAAGCCATCGAAAATTTACAAAATCACCGAAAAATGCTGCCGGTAATAACTGATTTTCCTGTAGTGTAAGGAGTTCTACTTAGGTGGGGATAATCAAGGATAGGTCATCAAGCAAGTAGATTGTCACTTGCTGTTGTCTTAGTCACTAGCTCCACCTATAGAGCATTATCCCCTCATCCAAGCTCAATTATAGGAAGGCTCTCACCTAAGGTGCCTTAATTACAGTGGCGGAGCCAGAAATTTTATTCAAGGGGGGCACCATTTAGAACAGCTTTCTTACTATTTTTTAAAGCATATAGGCACCCTTAGCTCTTAGAAATAATTATCTACAATTGTTGTGACTTCAAAATTTTATTCCATGAATATTATCAACAAATTTATTTTAAAATATATATAGGCACATCAAATTTATTTTTTTCTTCTTTATGTTTTGAATATATCTAACGATTTAGACTTCATTGGGACAGCTTTTTTACTATTTTTAAAGCAATTTTTTAGCTAATATTTTTTTCAACTAAAAATTTTGTACTAAAATATAGTCAGTCGTCCCAAACAGTACCTTAAACTCAATGGCAGAACCAGAAATTTTATTCAGGGAGGCCTAAATTAAAATAGTTCCATTTGTAGTCTAATCTGAAATATTATAATACATTAAAATAGTTCTGTTTGTCGTCTCATTAACGGAGCCAAAAGGAGCTATAAGATCAAAATTAAGAATGCAAATAACATGGCATTTAGAGTTTATACACAAATATCTGTCAATGGTGGTCTCCGTTTGGGAGCGAGAGAGGAGCTAAAGGGAAAAACAAAAATAGTGCTCGAGATCGTGAGTCACTAATCACAAGAAAGAAGTAAAGGGGAAAACAAAGCAAGCCATTTGGGTCGAAAGAAAGCAAGCCGTATGCGAGGCTCGAGAAAAAAGCGAAGGGAAAATGAAGTGTGCTCCACAGGCGGAGGAGAAACGAAACAGCGAAGGGGAAATTTGTTGAATGAGAATAATCAACCAAGAACAATGGGAAGCAGGTGACAGAGAAAATGTAGGAGACAAACTATAACTTTCTATATGTAAAAGCTTAAATGATCACAGTGCTCAAAGTGAGTATATATAAATAGGATTAGGTACAATTTTTTAAACATGTTTGTTAGAGATGGGACTTAATTTCTGCTACAGCTTGTTTGCTAAAAAAAATGAAGCAGCAACCAAGGATATAACCTTCTATTTTTTTTTTTTTTTAGGGGGCACGCCCCCCTCCCCCCTCCCCCCCCCCCCCCCCCCCCCCCCCCCCCCCCCCCCCCTGTTTAATTACTCACCCTAACTATGCATACCACATCATCTTAGCTCAACAACCTTAGTACACTCAACCATTCAGTCATATTGATCAAAGACTCAGAGCAAGTTGAATGCAACTCCCAAACAATATACTACTATATATAGAGCTTGTCCAAATTTGTACCACCTCGATGATATACAAATTATCATAGAGCTTGTCCTATACCTCACTCTCCCATTGCATACTAAGCACTACCTCAGTCACGCAAAGATGAATGATCCATCTTAGTTATTTTGCCAATAAGAGGGCAACACACATATATAGTTTGGTGCAACATTTTTGTGTAGCAATGTATTTTTTTCTTTTTTTATATAGCCTATTCTATAGCCCCCGAAATCCTTTAAATATAGGAAATTTAGAGGTTTTTATGGTGAAAAATAGACTTCGAAAGAAATATTAATATCACTTTGGCCAATAGGAAAAATTCTACTTGCTTGAGATTTCAAAATTTAAAAAAAATGCAGAAGTTCCCAATATTTTTGAAATAATATCCATACAATATTTTCACTAAACAAGCATATAATTTTTCGAACTTTAATTAAATAATTACGTAAGATTATACTAACAGTCTTCTAAAAATGCAGAAGTTGCAAATAAATTCTGCCAAGGAAAATGCCATAACTTCAATAATTGTACAAAGTAATAAAAGGGTAGATCCGTCATTTCAAATCAGTTGCACCCGGCATGATCACTACGGCCTGCGGCCAAACACCAATAGGCTGAAGTCCAAAATAAGTGGCTAATAATATAATCCAGGCTGTCGGACAAAATCACAGCCATCCAATCCTGAACTCCTGCCACTTCCATACTTTTCTTCCGACTCTATAAATACAGTCTGCGAACACCTTCGTCATTCATTCAAGCAGGCAAAATCAAAAGAAAACCAAACCCATAGAATCAATGGAAGAGAAGAAGCAGATAGTGCTGGAGTTGTACGAAGGGCTAGCGAGTGGCCAGACGGAGAAGGTTGCTGTGCTTTTAACTCCAGACCTTGAGTGGTGGTTCCACGGTCCACCGGGCCGGGAGCACATGATGCGCGTGCTCACCGGAGTGGAAGAGGAAGATAAGCGCGGGTTCCGGTTCAGGCCGCGGCTGGTGGTCGAATTGGGGAAGTGGGTGGTGGCGGAGGGGTGGGAGAACCGGGATGACGTCTACTGGGTTCACGTCTGGGCGGTGGAGGGCGGGGTCATAACTAAGTTCCGTGAGTACTTCAACACTCGCGTGACCGTTCGGGAACTTAGCCCGACAAATCCGGCTTCGGGGTGGGTGGTCGGCGATGGGAGCTCCGGCGGTCCGACGGTTTGGGAGAGCCGGGGGCAACTCGGCAAGTCGATGCCGGGCCTCGTACTTGCCATCTGAATGAGTCGAGGGAGGCGGGGCCTACCTGCGGATGTTTCGATGTTCTGTGCGGAAAAACTTGTGTGGCAGAACTGGCATGTAGCGAACGGCGAATTCAGAGTAGCGGCCGGTACGCCAGGAATTCCATTGCCCAGCCTTCAATGCCCACCTAAAAAAATTACCATGGACGTGTTCGGCACGTGGATCTATTTTAAGTTTTTTTTTTTTTTTGGAAAAGCCTGGGCAGGAATTTTTATTATATCCAGTGAACGTACGCAGAGGAATGTTCGGTTTTAGGCAAAAAAATGCCTGCACCGAGTTTTTCGCGCCTGTACCGAATTTTTTGAAAAAACTTGGTATAAGCACTTTTTTTGCCTAAAACCGAACCTTCCTCTGTGTACGTTCACTGGATAGAATAAAAATTCCCTGGGCAGAGGATATGTATGTATAAATTCATTAAAAACTTTATTTATTAATTTTTAATTTTGAACTCCTACCAGTTCCACTTTTTCTCTTTTTTTATTAATTTTTATTTTTAGAATTAAATGATAAAGCTCGTTTAAAAATTAAAAGGAGCATAAACCTTTTTTTTTTGTTCTGAAAAAGAATGCGAAATAATAATAATATAATATAAAATCAATATACTACAATTATTTTTTTTAATTATTGGATTGAATAACACAAAAAAATATAATTGATTATTTTTTTATTTTTCTTCTAAATTCCCCATAGCAGCACTACTAATGGAGAACGGCAATGGCAAAAAGGGCTATGGTCGATTGCGGCATCCGGTCAATCGTGAAAATTCACACATGTGGTGTATTTTAAATTCCCTCAGATCGAGCAAATTCCAAAACTTTTGAAATGTCTAAAAGAAAAAATAATAAATTCATTTGAATTTAATGCATTTATTTTCTCTTGTAACTAAAAATGAAAAATTTCAATAGTCCTGTTTTTGCTTTTTACAGGTGTATTATTTCATGGAACAAAATGGCATTTGTGTATGTTAAGGAGGACTATACTGGTGATATAATTTTTTTAGTGTGTCATAAATTAATTATTTCAAAAACATCATTAATATTTTCAATATAAATAATTCATTCCCTTGTTTCATCTTCTCAAATGAAATGATTGCATAGTTCTGTGTTTGGACTTACTACTTGAAGAGGTCAATGCACTTTCACTTCATTTCTTCAAAATGTTCTTAAGAAGAATAAATCCAAACTTAATAAACAAACCTTGAAATGTAATTAAGGCTTTGTTTGGGATGATTATTACTTCTAAAAACATAGTTTTAGTATAAATTTTTTTTATTTTTGTACTAAAATTGTGTTTTAAAAAGCAATAAAAAGTCATTCCAAACGAAGCCTAAATCTCAACACATTAAGATTTGAATTTAAACAATCGATGGATATTAAATAAATCAAATTTTAAAAATTAAAACATAAAGCTTAATAGGTTGATCACTTATAGTGCCTAGTACACATTAAATTATTTTTTTGGACAATGAATCCTAATTTTAGGTTTGAAATATTACTGTATTTTAAATTAATTTATATTATGATTACATTTGCAATGTGATGGCTGTGTGATATTGATGGATGTATATGATGCTTTGAGAGATACATTGTCATATAGATATGATGATAATGTGATATGTAATAAATGGCTAAGTACCCATTGATTAGAAGAATTCTAGATTTTTTATTACTAACACATACTTTTGTGGACCTCCAGATGGGATCCGCTATAGAGTGTGAAGAGTATACAACCGCACCATCCCGAAGGATAAAGACGTTCGCAAGCCTCTGTGCTCTTCGCAAGCCGGCCAATGGAAGGGTAGATTATATCACACATACGATTAACCATTGAGGATAGTGGCTCTCGTTAACGCTGTTGAGATAGTTGCTACTTAGTTCTTGCATGTTTGATATTCTTATAACTTGAATATTTTTGATGATTCCAAATACTATTGCTTTGATTATTATTTATTCTAATATATTTTGGAAGAATTATTTTGCTCTTGTGTGTACTAATATTTCAAGAAAAATATACTTCAGATTATTGAAGACTTCAAATCAAGATCAGTTTAGAGTTTTTGTAATTGAAGTGTGTATTTTCCATTTTATTGAGTTTGAAAGAGTGTGATTGTAATTGAGTAACTGAGCACACACGCACTAGGGGAGAGTTTAAAATTCACATTTTAAACTGATCATACTGTACGATATACGTTCGTACGGGATGATCTGTTCAGTTATTTTTTCTCGATGAGCAGTCGAACGAACAAAAACAATTTTTTTTAAGTATGTATCGTATTGTACGAACCTAGTTTGTTCATGCCTTCCAGAGTACGAAATGGATGGGTTCTTGTTCGCTCAAAATAATTTTTTCTAAGTATGGATCGTACAGGATAATCACAGTTTGTATATGCTTTCACGAGTATAAAATTGATGAGTCCGTTCTCACTTAAAAAATATTTTTTCTAAGTATGGATCATACTGTACGAACCAAGTTCGCACATGCCTTCTATAGTATGAAATTGTGAGGTCCCATTTCATCCCAACATTTTATTTAGATGAATTTGAAAATTTTTTATTACTGATCATATCGAACGATGATGTCATTGTACGTACGCCATCCAGAGTATGAAATATTAGGGTTCTTTTTCGTATAGACAAACTTTGAAAATTTTCTAACTGTTTGACCTGGACGAACTTGGTTCGTACCGGACGATGATCGGGTACAAAATGATCTCATACCAATTCACAATAGGTTTGTACGTAATAGTATTTAAAATATTTATAAATATGAAATTCGATCGTAATGTACTATCATGTATGTTCAAAATTGAAAACATCAAATTTTTGGAACATTTTTCGTGTCTTTTGTATAAAAGGTCCACTAAAAAATGACGTGAAAAAGTCTTGTCTTCGTGATTTTTTAAGGGCAATTGAAAGGGAGAGTGTAAGAGAATATTTGAGAGAAATTTCTTGCTAGTGGAGTGTGAAGGATTCATAAGGTTACTCAATGGCAAGGATCTCTATGTGATTTATGTTTTTCACTCTTCTTCTTATTTTTTTAGATTGCTCATGAGAAGATCTTTAAAGAAGATCAGATTCTCTGCCGACACTTGGAGGGTGTTAAAAGACGATGGGTCTCTACCGACACTTAGTGAGTGTGAATAGCCGATGGTTTTTATTGACGCTTGGAAAGTGTAAAAGGATGTCAGTTCTCTACAAATACATGATGAGTGTGAAAAGACCACAGTTCTTTGTCGACAATTGGAGAGTGTGAATAGCTACGATTTTCTGCCGACACTTAAAAAGTGTGAAAGGACAACGGTTCTCTACCCACACTTAGACAGTGTGAAAGAATGACAATTCTCTACCTCATCGAGAATTGGTGGAAGAGAGTTTTATAAAGGCTTCTCTACCTTGATGAGGGGGCAAATGGAGAGACACTTTTGGTAATAGTGCACTACCTAAAGTGGAAGTCTTCAGGGAGTAGATGTAGATCATGTTTGACTGAATCATTATAAATCTTTGTGTCGTTTAAATTTTCGCATTTTATTCACTGCAAGTTTTTATTCTGTGGTTAAAAAATTTGTTTTCAAATATTATCAATTAACTTGCTATGAATCTTTAAAGGTTTTTAATTTTTAAATCCAAGAGTAAGTTTTAAGATTACTAATTCATCCCCCATCTTTTTTAGCCTTGAGATATTAAATTAGATTTAACAACCTAATCAAGATTTAACAAGTGGTATTAGAGCTTTGTTTCAAAATTTTAACTTTAAACAACTTTTTAAAAAATGAGCATGGCTATATTTGGAAACAAAAACACACCCGAAGGGTACTCGATCATTAGACATTCGTTATTTGACAATGTCCCTTTTAATTTATTGAAAACATGCATTTATACATTTTTACTGTCACTAGATTATCGTATGTGGATCTTAGTTCAAGAAGGGTATATAAAACCAAGTAGATTAGTTGATGGTATTAGAGTTGAAACACCCATTGTAGATTGGACTATAGAAGAATATGACTTAGCATAACTTAATATAAAATGTTTAAACAATTTTTTTTGTGCACCAAAGTCATAAAGACTACATGCAGGTTTCCACTTGCAAAAGTGAAAAGAATATATGAGGCAGATTTTGTATTATTTACGAAGGGATAAATGAAGTAAAACAATCTAGATTAAATATTTTGTTACATAATTATGAATTATTTTGTATGAAACCAAATGAATCTATTTCTAAAATGTATAAAAGATTTACTTAAATTATCACTTCTTTACATGCATTAGGTAGGGAACTAACAAATGCTGAAATGGTTAATAAAATTCTTCATTATTTGCTTACTGCATATGATGATAAAATAATAACTATTATAGAGTCTGAAGATTTAAATATTTACTCAATTGATAATCATCTTGGTTCACTAATTGCCTACGAGTATTGAGTGAGTCAAAGAAAGTTTAATGCAAGTGAACAGCGAAAGGAGAAGAACATTGCACTGAAAGTGGAGGAATTAGAAAGTGATCTTTCATAATCTGAGGATGAGGACAATATTTCCTTAATGACTAGGAAATTTAGAAGTTTACTTAAAAGAAAGTAGAAGAGACGCTAACAATGGAATAGAGATAAGTTTAATAAGAATGTTAAGGTTTCTAATTATATTATTTGCTACAAATACAGGAAAAATGGACACGTAAAATTTGAATGCCCAAACTTAAAAGCCACTCCTAGCAAGGAGAAGGTAGAGAAAAAACCAATTGTGAAGAAGTGTAAGAAGAGATTTCAAAAAGCTTTTTGGGTGGACTCAGCTTCAGATTTGTAAGAAATAGAAAAGGAGGAAGTCACCAACTTGTGCTTAATGGTTGATAATCTTGATCAATCAGATCAAGAAGAGGTATGTGACTTGACCTATAATAAATTTTTAAAAAATTTTGAAAGAATTCATGATGCATATAGAAAATTAAAGAAAATGCATGCTAGTCTAAATTTAGAATTGCAAGAATTATAAAGAGAACACAAAATCCTTAGGAAAGATCATGCAGTGATATATAACAACCACATGAGTTTACTTGATGAATTTGATGACTTGAATAAGAAGAATGATATTTTAAAATCATCCTATGCTGAATTGGAAAAATATTTTAAAAAGTTTATGGATAAATCATAGAATAGAGAGCACTATTTAAATTTTGATAATAATATATTATAAGATTTGAATATATTTTTAAAATTTAAAGTGTAAGCTCTTGAAGAAAGTAGGAAACCACTAAAACTTGAAGATTTTACTAATCCTATTTTGTGGCTAAAATTTTTAAAACCTAGGAAGAACTAAAGTTATTATAGAAAATTGAGAAAACCATTTTCTGAAGTAAAATGCTTTTCTTGTGGGATGATTAGACATATAACACACATTTGTACTTTACATAGAAAAACTCATTTAGTGTGAAAACCAAAGAGGCATAAATCTAGTCATATCATACATGCATTTAGTTTTATTTTGCCGAAAGAAAACCCAAACTTATTTGAGTTCCCAAGTCTAACATTTGATAGTTTTACAGGCACGCTCTCATACAAGGCCTCGTGAGAGCATTTAGTAACTAGATAGTGGTTACTCAAAGCATATGACTAGAGACACTAAGCAATTTATATTGTTGGAAGCTAAAAGTGGAGGCAAGGTTACACTTGGAGATAACACCACTAGGAAAGTGGTTGGATCAGGTATGATTGAAAACTTGAAATTTTTTTCATTGAAGATATGCTGCTCTTAGAAGGCTTAAAGCATAATTTGTTAAGTATTAGCCAGCTATGTGATAAAGGATATAGTGTAAATTTTTTTCCCATTAGCTGTATATTAAGCCTAAATGGTAATGATATTTTGCATGGATTAAGTATAAATAATATTTATATACTAGATTTAAATTGTATTAAAACTCCTAATAAATTTTTTTTGAAAATTATTTTTGATGAATCATGATTATGACATAGGAGATTCTATCACTCAAGCATGAAAAATCTTAAGAAAATTGCCCAAAAGAATTTGGTGGGAGGTATACCAAAACTAGAATTTACAAAAGATCACCTTTGCGATGCATGTCAATTAAGAAAATATGTGAAGTCCTCTTTTCAATCCAATAAGAATCCTAGAACAAGTAAACCATTAGAGATTTTACATATAGATCTTTTTGGACCGATTGGAACTATAAGTCTAGAAGGGATGGTATACAGATTTGTGATTATAGATAATTTTTCTAGATTCACTTGTGTTAAATTCTTATATCATAAGAGTGAATCATTTAAGAAGTTTAGAGATTTTTTGACTTAGATTCAGAGAAAACTAGGATGTGAGATTTTAACAATCCAAAGTGATTACAATAGTGAATTTGAAAATAAAAAAATTAATAATTTTTATAAAGAAAAAGGGATTGATCATAAATTTTTTGTACCTAGAACCCCTCAGCAGAATGGGATAGTCGAAAGAAAGAATATAATATTAATTAAAACTGCTCTAACCATGGTTGCAAAATATTCACTTCCTATATATTTTTGGGCTAAAATGGTTAGCACTGTATGTTATATTCTGAATACAATGTACATTAGATCGAAATTAAACAAAACATCCTATGAGCTTCTTAAGGGGAGAACATCTAATTTGTCAAATTTGCATATTTTTGTATATAAGGCGTTCATACATAATAATAAAAACTATACCTTAGAAAAAATTGATCCAAAATCAGATAAAGGAATTTTTATTGAATACTCCACTATTGGAAAATCTTATAGAGTATTTAACAAAAGAACTTTGGTAGTTGAGGAGACCACACATGTTGTATTTGATAAATTTAGAATTTTGTAAGGGCTAAATTTGGAAAAGGATGAAACTGAAAATTACTCCTAAAAGATTCAAAAAATTAATTTGGATGAAAATTTAAAGATAGAAAATCTGTTGCCTAGAGATTTGAGATTTTCTAAAAATCACCCTAAGGAATTGATTTTAGGTGAACCTAATGAGGGTATTAGGACTAGGAATGGACTAAACAAAGAAGTCAATCATTCTATCTTTATTTCAATGATAGAACCCATAAATGTAAATTAAACACTTTTGGATGATTTTTAGATTTTGGTAATGCATGAAGAATTAAATCAATTTATGAGAAATGATGTTTAAAATTAATTGCAAGGCTAAAGAATCAAAGTGTAGTTGGAACTAAGTGGGTATTCAAAAATAAAATAAATGACTCAGGAGTTATAGTTAAAAATAAGGCTAGATTGGTGGCTAAGGGAGTATAATCAGATTGAAGGAATTTATTTTGAGGAGAATTTTACCCCTATAACGAGACTTGAAGAAATTGGGGTTTTGTTAGCCTTTGACTATTTTAGAGGATTCAAATTATTTCAAATGGATGTTAAAAGTTCTTTTTTAAATGGGGTGATTCAAGAGGACGTTTATGTTGAACAACTTCCAAGTTTTAAAAATTTAAAATACCCAAATCATACTTTTAAATTGAAAAAGGTATTATATGGATTGAAACGTGCACATAGGGCTTAGTATGAGAGATTGAGCACTTTCCTACTTGAGAGATCTTTTAAAAATAAAAGTTTGGACACCACTCTCTTTTTAAAGAAATTGGGAGATGATATGCTCATTATACAAATTTATGTTGATGATATCATCTTTAGATCTACAAATAAAAATCTTTGTAATAATTTTTCTAAAATAATGAGTAGTAAATTTGAGATGAGTTTAATGGAAGATCTTAATTACTTTCTAGATTTTAGTATTAAGCAAATTGAGGAGGGAACATTTATAAAATAATTGAAGTATGTTAAGAATATCCTCAAAAAGTATGAAATAAATAATGTTAAACCTATTAGTACACCTATGAGTTCTTTAGTTTAGTTGGATAAGGACCTAAAGAGAAAATTTGTTGATCAAAATAAATTTAGGAGAATAATTAGATCTTTGCTTTACTTGAATACTAGTAGATCTAATATTATGTTCAGTATTTATTTGTGTGCTAGATTTTAATTAGATCCAAAAGAAACACATTTGATAGTAGTAAAAAAGATTTTAAGATATCTTTTGGGAACTCAGAACCTAGGGATATGATATTCTAAGTTTAGCTCTTCATTTGAAATAATTAGATATTCAGATTTGGACTTTGTAGGTTGTAGTGTTGATAGAAATAGTACATCTGGAACTTATTAATTTATAAGAAGTTCTTTAGTTTATTAGTCCAATAAAAAATATAATTCTATAGCCCTATCTACTGCTGAAGTTGAATACATTGCCTTAAAAAGTTGTGTGGCACAAGTTCTTTGATTAAAATAATAATTTATTGACTTAGGATTTACAATTAGCATAATTTCAATTTATTGTGATAATACTAGTGCCATTTGCATTTAAAAAAATCCTATTCAACATTCTAGAATCAAACATATAGACATAAGGCATCATTTTATTAGGGTTCATGTGTCCAAAGGAGAAATTGAATTGAACCATATTTCTATTGAAAATCAACTTACAGATATTTTTATAAAACTACTAGCTTCTAATACTTTTAGCAAATTAAGAATAAGACTTGGTGTGATTGATCTTAATGCTTAATTAAAAATTTCTTCAAACTTTATATGTGTCTTTATATGTTTTCTATTTTTGTATTTAATGTGCTTATTTATGTAAATGTTTTTCTTTTTTTTTTTAATTTTTAATTTATGTTTTGTATGATTTTAAAATATTTTAAAAAAATCCAATTTCATATTTCTGATCGATCGTGTGAATTTTTCTAAGTATTTTATTCATACTGCTTTCTATCTAGGGCAAAAGAGGATTCTTTCCTTGGGTTTGTCTCTGCTAAAATTATTTTTTCTAGAATCCTACTTCAAGAGGATATCCACTTTCAAGTGATATCTCTTTTAGGCACCACTCAATTTGCCTTTATCCTGACTTTGATTCATGCCTACAACAAAGAAACCTTTCACTATTTTCTGGCAAACATGTCTTTTAGTTTTGATGAGAGTAGGATAAGATCTTATGTCCTAAAGGAAAGGGTAGAAATCACTAAGGAAGATTTTGGAACCATTTTGCATTTAAGAACTTAAGGAGTTAAAGCCCACACAATGACTTCAAAATCTAATTTTGGCTGCTCCAAAATAAATAAAGTTCTTAGAGGGATTGAGCAAGTAAGTCATTTGCCTAAGGTCTATACTTTAAACTAAAATATAAGTGTCACTTATCATGTCTTTAGAACTTTTATTATTCCTAATGGCGGTGACCACATTAACATTACTCATCTTCTGTCCACTATTACCTATCTTATCATGACTGGACAACCTATAGATGAAGCTCAACTTATTCTTGATTATATTCATGGCCTATTTGAAATTGAGCATATCTCTTATAAGAGAAAGAAGAATATTGCTTTAGGACACCTAGAGACCTATATTCTAGAGAAGAAGTATAACCTTGTTCATCCTGAACTTCTACTTGAATTTCCTATCTACTTCATTGATGCTTCATTTAGTGCACTTTTTAGGAAAGGTGATAATTCAAGTGAGGATTCTAAGAGAAAAAGGGGAGCACCAACACCTACACCTGTACTTGCTTATGGAGCTGACTTTCAAGAGATAGTCTAGCACTTTGACATACTAGAGATCATTTTGATCAGCGCTTTGATCAAATTCAGACTCACCTAAATCAGCAGGATGCTCGGTACTAGTAAAATATGGGATGAATTTGAGGACAGTTCGAATCCTTGAACACTAATGTAGCTATGATGAATAGCTATTTTTCAATCTTCACTCAGCCTCCTCCTCCATATCAGGGCCCATCAAATTTCTAAATGTACTTCTTGTGTAGTCTATCTCAGTAGTTTCAGATGTGTTTATCTTTGTGATATTTTCGATGCTATGTGTACTTGTCTTATTTTAGATTTTTAATGTTGTTATATTATCTTGTTTTGAGATATATGATATTAATATTAGATGTACTTTATTGTATTAGATATTCATATTGATGCTAATAAAAAATATTTGTTTCGTTTAGTTAATTTTATTCTTTGTTTGAAATGTTAGTTTGCTTATATGATAATCCTAACTTAATTTATCTAAAAGTATTATAACATGAACATCAATACAAAAATTAATTTCATTATGAAATCTAATTTTTCAAAAATATAACTTAATTTATAACTTGATCAAGTTAAGGCTATCAATCTCTTATTCTTTTTAGGCATACATAATTTAAATATTATTATTCTAATTTTGATATCTTATTATTTTTAAAATTAACTTTTTCATAAAATTATCTTTATATTTAGAGAAGTTTGAGTTTTTATATTATTAATTTTGGAAAGATCAATTAAAAAAAGGAGAAATATACAAATATACAAAAATAAAAAAAATGCGCAATAGTTTGCAAATTAAAAAGAGACAAAATTAGCCCAAATACAAAAACATGTGCAGAATGTGTTATAAATATTTGAAAAGATGCGCAATATCACCAAACAAGTGTATTGATAATGTTCTTTTCTTTATCTTTTAATTTTTAAATTCAAATCAATCAAATATTCAATTATATTTTGTATTGAAAATTGAATTTAATTAATATTCATTTCATCACTTTTGCAATAATTCTCCTTATCTAATTGTTTAGAATATTCATGACCTTGACATATTTTTCTTATATATATTATATTTTAATTTATAAGTTTTGATTTTTTATTTAATGGATATTAATCTTGTTATTGTAATTATAATTCAATCTCTTTCAAGATTAATTATTAATTGTTTCTCATATGACTTCTTTTATTTTTTTTCTCTTCTTCCTTCATTTTTTTGTTGTCATAAGGGGAGAAATATTTTTTGTTTGCATTTGATTTTTGTGTTTGTTACTATTATTTTATTTTGGTTTATTAGTGTTGTTTTATTTTTTTGTTTGAAGTGTTTTGTGTGAGTTTATGAAAAATTAAAAAATTAATTTATTTTTAAAAGAGATTCCCTTATATTCACATGCTTATTCATTTAGGGAGAGTTAAGGAGAAATTTAGATTTTTCAATTTTATTCAAACAATAATTATTTTGCCATTATAAAAAAAGGGGAGATTATTGAGATAGTTGCTACTTATTTCTTGCATGTTTGATATTCTTACAACTTCTATGTTTTTGATGATTTCAAATAATATTATTTTGATTATTAGCTCGAGTGGGATTTATTTGATGGTGAAGTTCCATTTCCCATGGGCGCAAGACCTCATTTTTAATTAAATAATCTTTTAGAAAAGATTGGGCTTTCCCAAGTCCGGCACCCCATCCTCATATGCTAGATTATTCAGACTCTACCCGTAGTTGGAGAAGTGTCTTATAGTAAGGGAGAAGAGAATGCATCAATATGCATGTGCCCTGGACGATTTTAGCTATTTCCAAGGTCGTTAGATTACTATGTTTTTTAACTTTAAAAATTTTGAAGTTTAATTATGAGTAGAAATGATTTTTTTATCCTAGAGAGCCTAGTAAAATAGGCCACATACATACAAGAAAGAAACTTATGAAAAACATACTATTTTTTCTACGTAATTAATGGTAAACACATTAATATAAATAAAATCCAGAGTAAAGAAAATAGTCCTTGACAAGTGTCATATAAGTACAACATAGGATCTGCTAAAAAATAATAATGACCAGGCCCCACCGATAATAACTTGGATTATAATCCAACTGAATGACACAAGTCTTAAAAGCAAGGCATTTCATCTTCAAGTCTTCATCTTCCTTCTCTGGATCATCTTCCTTTGGATCGTCTATTTCAGGCTCCGTAAGGTTTGTCCTCTAGAAGGGTACCAAAATGTCTAAGAAATTACTTATAAAGGGCATTTCTTTTACTCTTTGGTTATGTAGTGTTTGAAATATCCTACTTTTGAATACTTTCAAAACTAAATACTTTTACAAATTACAATATATTAAAAATTGAAAAATTTAGATTCTCTTGCATGGTTATCCTAATAGAAAATATCAAGCAATTAATATAAGATATCCCAAGCAGTTAACATTTGTATAGAAAAGGAAACACACTTAGCCATGCTCTTTTAATTTTAAAGGGAGCTAAGCAGTTTCTTAAGCATATGCAAAAAATAGTGTTAGTTTTAAGGCTTAATTATTTTTGCTCCCTTTATTTTAGTACTGTGTGAGCATAACCACCTGCATAAGACTGGATTAGTAGCAAAAGTTCCCATATCCCATAGGTAATCTATCTCACAAATCACATCACGAAGAGAAAGTATAGTAATAAAATAAAACATTATAATAATCATCATAACACATAAGAGCAATCAATACACATGCAATATACAAGGGTATCACATCATAGAAGCAAAAACGGTAAAGCACCATCCCTAATCCTAGAATTAGAAGTGGTGCCCTAGCAAATCTATGTGCGTGTAGTAGGCCCTTGTGGCTTTGAGTAGTTCCTATGTTGGGTAATTAGTTTGAATGGATTCATGTTCAGGTTTGTTGAAGGCTTAAAGGGGAAATTTGATTAAGGTTTAAAAATTAATAAATTAGGATCTATTTTAGTTTATTTAGTTTATTGATCCATTTTAATGCTTAGGGTAGAAATCTCTGAAGTTTAAGTTACATTAATGGGTTTTAGAAGGTCTATAGTCCCCCTATTTGCTAAGTTAAGGGGGGGAGGGGGTCCAAATGGTCACTATTAGAAACATGCTAGACTTGGAGAATCTAGCATTTTAATTATATATTAGGGCTTAACAGGAGTAGTTAGACCATGAGTTTGTTGGGTTTGGAGTTTTTTAGGAAAAGTAATGAATTTTGAAAGTTTCAAGCCCTAGTTAATGAACTACGGTTGACTGGAGAGTTAACTTTTTAATTTATGTTGGTTTATAGAAACCTAATAATTTTTATAAATAATAGATTGTAATTAGAGTTGAATTCCTTTTAGTTTGTCCAATTTAGATTTTTTTTGTAATTAGTTATGAATTTTTAAAATTAGGGTAATTAGTGAATTATTAAAATTATTTAATTAAGGGAGATTCTAGTGGTTTCGATCCAAATTAGCTCCAAATTAATTGGAATCACCCCAAAGGCCAGGAATGAACTAAAGAGATGTTTCCAGGTTTTTGGGAAAAATTTAATTTTTTTTAATAATTTTTAATTATTTAATATAATAAAAAAAGATTTTAATAAAAATTAAATTAAGGTTCAGATTAGAGTCTAATTAAAGTGATTTTAATTATTTGAGTTAAAGGATTAAATTTTGAAGATTTTAATTTTTTATGGATAAATTTTTGATTTAAAATGAATTTACTAGAATTTTTTGAAGTTTTTGGGATTTAATTAAGAGGTAAATTAATGTTTTCTACTTAAGGGATCTAAAGGCTCTTAAAATTTTCAAGAAAATTTTGAGAGGTTTAGGATGTTAGTAAGTTCAAGTTTTTAAGTTTCATGTCAATTGGGGATCTATCATAGCTCATAGAATTTTTTTAAGTATGCTAGGCGGGTCGTCAATTATTGTCCTTAGGGTGTCACTACGTTAAGTAGGTTTAAAGTCAAATTTTGGGCCTAACCCTTGAGGTAACATGAAAGGAATGCAACAAAACATAGACACACCAAATCCTAGGATATAGGAGGGCCTAAACAAGATGCTCGTTCATCCTAATCATGCAAAATTTATTAAAAACATTACTACAACATGCTTAATAATGAGATTAGTGGATAATTGGAACTCAATCACTCACTAATCTATCCCTCATGAATGCTATTCATTAACACAATCTATGCTTAAAATTACAAAAAGTGGATTTCCCAAGGAAATGGGATTTAACATATGTAATTTTAAAATCATTTAAAAAATATATAATAAATTTATAGATTTTAAAAATACTATAATTAAAAATATTTTAATGTATAAGGATACATAGATAAGTGGGGGATCCACTGGCCACCCAAGAGAGGATTTAAAATAATTAATATATTATTTATTTATATAATAATTAAATAATGAGAATAAATAAATAATGAAGAAATAAATATAAAAATTCTAAGGTATTATGCAAATGTATCTGATTTAAAATAAATTTGTTACAAATATTCCAAGTTTAATTTATTAAAAGGCATTTTTTAAAAAAATTATAAAAAAATAATATCTAAAAGTAATAATTAAATTAAATATTAAAGCTTCTGGACCTTAAAATAATTTAATTAAAATAATTAAGTTTAAATTAAATCATTATTAATTAATAATTTAAATGTTTATTTAATTAACTAATTATGAATTATTTAACATAATAATAATATTAAATGTACTTTAAAAATTAAATAATTTAAGAAAAAGGGGAGTTTATGATTTTAAAGAAAATAATTATATAATTTAACTATATTAAATAAATACTCAGAATATAATAAATTTGTCTTTAAAATAATAGTTATTAATATTAATAAGTAATTCTTAAATATTAATTATATTAAATAATTACTCAAAATATTTAAATATTAAATTAAAAATCTACCCAACATATTTATGAAATTATAAAAAAATCATTTTAAAATAATGAAAAACATATATTTTTTATTATTTATAATTATTAATTAATTAAATATAGGTTCTAATTAATAATTAACATAATTTAATATTTAATTAATATTTTAAAGTAATATTAAATTTTTTTAAGGATTGTTTTTGAGAAAAATGATATATAATATATATTTTTTATTTTTTAATATTTTTAAATTAATTTTTAATGAAATGTATTTTTTAAAACATTTTAAGAAGATTTTAAATTAATTTAGAATTAAAAGGCCATAGTGGCATTGTTGGGCGACATGGCGGGTACTTATGGGCTCCCAAAACCATAAGATATCATTGCCTAATAGAGCGATGATTGCGCCACCGACAATGATTGCCGCAATGACCACGACTATGATTGCCATAGTCATGGCATCACTTATCTATGTAGGCAGGGTTTCAGAACCGTCCGATGTCGTGCGGTTGGAGATCACCCAACCTAGCCAATGTGTAGGCCAAATGGGGCCCAACTAGATTGGTCAGCTTGATCAACAATTCCTCTTCGATAACACAACTTGCAAGTAAAAGTCAGAAAATAAGACTGAACTTTGCCACGATGGCAGTCACCATATAGGGTATGTCCTAGGATGCCACCAAACTAGTCATTGCCTCTTTTTACTATAAGCAAGATTCTAGAGCTATTGGATCACACCAATGCATGCTCGTTATTGTGCAAACCATCTGATAACTCCCCAACTTTATATAACAATTGAAACCTCAATAGACATTTGTTTCGTAAGCAATTTACAATAAATGATTGTTCTTGAAATTGTAAACATTAAAATAGCAATGTATCATCACCATTTCAAGTAATGTCAAATTTAAAATATAAATCTTTTAAGAAATTCCCTTATTAAAATCTACAAATATACCTCAAATGTTTCTCTGCACAAAAAGACTCTTTCAGATTTGCTTTTTTAAATCAATTTATGTTACATATAGCATAAGAACAGTAGACTTTTATAGAAAATTTAAAAATATGCATCTCCATCTGTTCAATAACTTTATGAAATGAACAAAACACAATCCAGGATCATTTGGTTGTTTGCTGCTAATAAATGTATCGATAAAAATAATAAATGTAGTAGAAACCATATGCCTAAAGTGAGTTAACAAAGCAAAATTAATCCTATAGCTACATCATTCCATGGCATAGTCCATAATTTTCAGTATATTCCAAAAAACCATTCAAGAACTTGCATAAGTCTAAATTGAACAGAATAGACAAATATTTCTGTAAGTATTTAAGAAAATAAACTTTACAAGGTGAATCGAACAAGGAACTAAAAATAATTAAGAAACTCTAAAGAATTTTTTTTTAAAAATAAACTCAAAAGATCTGAAAGAAGCGAATCAAACTGCACCATCACCTTCATAAATGAAATCGGAGAAGAGGAAAATAATAGAAAAATTGCATTTGGTTGCAGAAGATGATGAAGTGTTAGTCGGCAGTCAGCACGTATTGCTCAAGAAAATAAGAAACCAAAAAGAAATTTAAGAATCTACATTAGAGAAGATGAAATGAGATTTGTGGAGAGGCACGGCACAACTTTACAAATTGCTAAGGAAAATAAGAAATCCTAGGACTTTGCAATCAGCGATAGAGATAACCTTAGGGAGAAACTGACAGAGAGGAGAGTTTGCGGGGTTGCCAAATAATTTTGAAGGACGAAACAAATCAGCGCTCGCGAAGTAGAGATGTAGAGTCGTGGTCGCGGTCGAGCGATTGGAGCCTGGAGGTCGTCGCTAAAGAGAAAAAAACTAGGGCAAGTAGAGAAATGACGAAATGGAGAGCATTAGATCGCAAAAGTTGAGTATACAGGTTCTTCTAACGTGTAGTTTTAATTAAACAAATAATCAATTTTTAAATAATTTATATTGTAAATAATTTAATTATTAGATATCGTTTCTTAAAATGTGAATATTAATTTCAATTTATCATTTTATTTATTAAATTTAATTTTGAAAATATTCATATAACCAGAATTTGTATCGAGGCGCTACCTCAGAAACCCCTACGGGGTTGTGCCCCTTGACCCTGCGACCTGACAGGGAAGGCGAACCTTGCCAGGGGGCGTTGCCCCCTTGGACCTCCAGCATATCTGTGAAGCGTAGGACGGTCAACAATATGAACAAATATGAGTCAAGCCAAATTCAAGGCAACTCCAACATATATTTTATAGAAATTGAGTGATTAATCAATTAAATCATTTTTTTTTGCAAACAAATCATCCCTACTTCAACCTAAATTTTATTTAAGAATAATTATCATTATATATAATGTTAATGATATTTTTAAAATGTATTATGTACTATAGTAAAAATAAAAATAATAATTTGTCACTAAAATGATGTATTATAAATTAGCAGTTAATTTTTCTTTTAGTGACAAAATTAGGAGTCAATTTTTCTTTTGGTGGCTAATATCTAGATTCCTTATTATTTAGAGGCCACACTTATTTTTGGTCGCTAAATGATATCTTTAGCGACCAAATTTTTTTTTTCTCTAATTTTTTGGTCGCTATTGACCCATTTTCTTGTAGTGAGACGGGCGGCTCTGATTGCGGTAGAAGTGAGATCCGACCGCCATAATGATCCTGTGGTGTGGACGACGCTACGGAATGATGGGATCTCTGCCATTGATCGAGCGATCAATGACAGAGATCTTGTACACCTAACATAAGCTATCGAGATGCCATAGGAACCATATTTCATCTCGTTTGATTAATTGGATCGATCAATCAAGATAAAATTTTAAACATGAGATCTATGGATGAAGAGCATTTATGGGGTATCTTGCGAGATCTAAAATACGCTTATTTTAAAGCTAATTAATCCTAAGTGTCATAGGATAGGGTTTGAGTTTTACCTCAATCTAATGAATGGATTCAGGAGATCTTGGTATGGTTAAGCTTGTAGACTATCTATGAATGTTTTTCTAGTTTATGTTGAGCCTTGAAACACCCTCGATCAATGAGAAAATTCTTTGGAATGAATTTTTCTCGGATCGCCAGAATGTTCATTATCGGGTTTGATAGTGGATTTGAGTGGAAGAAGGTGGAGAGATGTTAGGAGAGCTCACACACAAGAGTTCTTGGGTTGGGAGCTCTTAGGAAGAAAATAAGGCAAAAGTCCCTTTTAAGATGCCCTAAGAATCCTATTTATACCTCTAACCCTATGATCAACGGCTTGGATCAAATCTAAAGCTAATTAAGAGGGAGAGTAGGTGATTTTGGACGAGATTTGAATCAAGACATAATTTGGAATGATTGAATGCATTAAACAAGGGGATTTTAACCTAATTAACCTCTTTGACCAAGCTAAGTGTTGACCTAGTCAACATGGTCAAGCAAGTCCAAGGGATGAGGGGTCAGGTCAAAGAAGGTTTGATATTGGTTTGAAATTAATTTGTGTTCAATATGGGCTTAATGGGTCAACATGGGTTGACCTGGTCAAACAAGTTGACCCAGGGCAAGGTTCAGGCCCAATAGGTCGGGTATAACCTACTGAGCATAAGGGAGATGGTCTTAGGCCCTAGCTTGGTCAATTTAACCAGGTTAACCCTTTAACTCATGGTTTAAGTAAAAGGATGGTCAACAAATGAACCCCTAATATGGGCTGCAAACAAACTAGTGAACCACACATGTTGGCATTGACCAATTGTAAGCAAAAGTAAAGTAAGGAGCACAAGAAGAAGATCACCAAAGGGTGAAAAAAAAAATAAGGAGGGTCCCTTCCCTGCCCTACCCTATAGCGAGGGTAAAGTCTGGGAGAGAATAAAGAGGAAGGGGGTGCGATGCCTCACATCCACCTGACCATATCAAAATAGTGAATATGGACATAATTGATGTTCACCTGACCACTTCAAAATAGTAAAACAAAGAGTGAAAGAAGTGAAATAAAGTACATAAGTATGACATCACCAAAAGGTGAAAAAGTAAGGGGGATCCTCTCCTTGCCTCTCCCTTTAGTAAGGGCATAGGTGAGGAGAGAACAAAGAGCAAAGCAGTAAAGTATACCAACTACCTACTTAACAATATCGAAATAGCAAGGTAGAGGGTGAAAGGGTCCCACATTCACCTGACTATATCAAAATAATGAATGAGGAGCCCAAGTAAAAAAGCAAACCAACAGTCTATCTAACCTTATCGAAATAGTATAATAGAAGGTGAAAAGGGTAGTGAGGAATGCCTCCCAAGGACTCTGTCAGGCTCTCTATACCAGGTAAGGTTCAACATCTGCCAGACCAAATTAGTGTAGGAAATGAGGAATGACTCAAAACTCACTCCATCCGACATAGTAAGTAAAGAGTCAGGGTCTGATGCTTGCCTGTTCAAAATAGGATAATAAGAAAATAAAAGGGTGGTGAGGAATGCCTTAAAGGGACTTTATCGGGCTCTCTCAACCAGGTATGGTTCAATATCTACCAAACTAGATTGGCATATAAAATGAGGAATGGTCAATACTCATTTGCTCCTTTTGAACAGTGAATAAAAAGTCAGGGTTTGATGCCTACCTGATCACAACAGGATAATCAAAAAGAAAAAAGTGGTGAGGAATGCATCCCAAGGGCTATCAGACTCTCTCAACCGGGTAAGCTTCAATATTTTCTTGATCAGGTCGACTTAGTGAATGAGGAATGAGCTCAGTACTCACTTGATCATTTTTAATAGAGAATAAAGAGTCAGGGTCTATTGCTTACCTGATCATAATAGGACAATCAGAAAGAAAAGGGTGGTGAGAAATACCTCCCAAGGACTCTATTGGGCTCTCTCAACCGGGTAAGGTTCAATATCTTCCTGACCAGATCGGCTCAATAAATGATGAACGGGCTAAATACTCACTTGATCATTTTAAATAATGAATAAAGAGTAATGGTTTGATGCCAACCTGATCACTATAAGATAATCAAAAAGAAAAAGGTGGTGAGGAATACATCTTAGGGACTCTATCGGGCTCTCTTAACTGGATAAGGTTCAATATCTACCTGAACAGATCAGCTCAGCAAATGAGGAATGAGCTAAATACTCACTTGATCCTCTGAAAATAGTAAATAAAGAGTTAGGGTTTGATGCTTACCTGAGCACAATAGGACAATCAGAATGAAAATGGTGGTGAGGAATACCTCCCAAACACTCTGTTGGGTTCTCTAAAGCAGGTAAGGTTCAACATCTGTCTAACTAGATCGACACAATAAATGAGGAACGGGCTCAATACTCACTTGATCGTTTCAAACCAGTGAATAAAGAGTCAGGGTCTGATGTCTGCCTAATCACAACATGACAATCAAAAAGAGAAATGGTGGTGAGGAACGCCTCAAAGGACTCTATCTTGCTCTCTCAATCGGGTAAGGTTCAAGATCTTCCTAACTAGATCAACTAAAAAAATGAGGAATGGACTCAATACTCACTCAATCCTTTTGAACTATTGAATAAAGAGTCAGGTTCTGATGCTCTCTTGATCAAAATAGGATAATAAAAAAGAAAAGAGTGGTGAGGAATGCCTCCCAAGGACTCTGTCGGGCTTTTTCAACAGGGTAAGATTTAACATCTACATTACCAGATTGCCTCCGCAAATGAGGAATAGGCTAAATACTCTCTTGATCATTTCAAACCAGTAAATAAAGAGTCAAGATTGTGGGCTATGCCTCCCAAGGACCCTATCGGGCACCCCACCATATAAGTAAGTAACTAACTACATCCCTGAACATATCAAAATAGCAGGCTAGAAGGTGAAAGTTGTTGAGTCCAGTAATTAGGTTGTTAAGCCTAAGTAAATGTCCCATGGCTACCAAGAGGGGGGTGAATTGGTAGTTTTAAAAATTTTAAACCCTCTTAGTAATAAAGTTGAACCGAAATAAAATTTTCTTTTAAAGTTTATAGAAAAATGTTTTTCAACCACAGAGTTGTTAAAACTGAAATTCAAAGTGCGGAAACGTAAAAGCAATAAAGTAAATGACACCAGATTTATAGTGGTTCGGTCTATAACCAGACCTACATCCACTCCTCAGAGGCACCCTCTGAGTATTGCACTAATACCACAAAGTGACTCTCCTTTAGCACCCACAGCAAGGCAGAGAAGCCTGTACAAAACGCTCTTTTCACCACTACCCGGTGCGGCAGAGAACCGTCGTCCTTTTACACAATCCACAGTGCTGGCAGAGAACCGTCGTCCTTTCACACTCTCCTAGTGTGGACAGAGAACCCTAAGGCTGTTCACACTCTCCAAGTGTAGGCAGAGAACCTTCTCCCTTTTACACTCTCCTAGTGTGGGCAGAGAACCCTCGTCTGTTCACACTCTCCAAGTGTCGGCAGAGAACCGGACCTTCTTGAATGATCTTCTCACAAGAATCTAGAAAGAAGAAAGAAAAGAGTGAAGAAATCCAATTTCACAAGTAGAGACTCTTACCTTAGCAATCCAAGTGAAGCCTTCTCGCTCCAATGGTAGGAATCCTCCTTTGAATGCTCTATTCCACTCTCTCCTTGGCTATTCTCTCAAGAGGCACGAAGATCAAATGACAAAAAGATTGGGTGGCAGTCTAATTTGGACCTTTTATAGAAAAGACAAGAAAAACCGCCCAAAAACTGCAAATTTCCAATTCTGTACGCAGTGGATCGTCCTGTACGATCCTGGATCGTCCTGGACGATTTTACTTAAACGATCTGAAACGACCCAATTTGTATATGTGTACGAAATGACTTCGTACAGCTGATCGTCCTGTATGAACTAGGTTCGTCCAGTACGAACGGTTATTACCAGGTCGGTTCTAGAAACTGCTGAAAACTGTTCTAAGTCGGTTCATCGTTTGGACGAAAATATGTTCGTCTGGATGAAAATTTTCCAGAGAGCCGATCGTCCTGGACGATTATTTATTTCGTCTGGACGAAAATTTTCCAGAGCACCCATCGCCGCGGACGATAATTTGTTTTCGTCTGGACGAAAATTTTCCAGAGAGCTGATCGTCCGGTACGATATTTATTTTCGTCTGGACGAAAATTTTCCAGAGCACTGGTCGCCTCGTACGATGGTAAAATTCGTCTGGACGAAAATTTTACAGAGAACCCATCGTCCGGGACGATAATAAAATTCGTCCTAGACGAATAGGACTTAGAAAAATTTTTCCAAGCAAGTTCCTATTCGTTCCAAGTGCTCTATAGGAGATAACTGACAGATCGTCCAGTACGATAAATATCGTCCTGTACGATCAGTATAGAATTTCAAGATCTCCTAATTTGTGTGTGTGAGATTTTATTCACTCAATTACAATCACTCCCTTTCAAAATTAATTCAAAGAAAAGACAAACTTTAAATAAACAAAATATCATATGTTGAATTTGATTTGAAGTTTTTGTAGTCTGGAGTCTGATTTTCCTGAAATGTTAGTACACACAAGAGCAAGTGCAAATCTTCTAAAATTGTTAGAAGATAACTATACATCTGAACAATAATGTTTGGAATCATCAAAACTACATAAGTTGCACAAATATAAATCATTCAAATAGCAACTATTCAAACAAAAGTCACCTAAACACTAACCTGACACAGATCTGTGTACAGATGTGAAGGAGAAAGTAGAGGTAAGTGGAAGAATTCCATGAAATAAGTTATCTAAGAATTCACAAGCCAACTTTTAGTTATTACATGGTAGAGGACAAATCGTCAAGTCCATAAGTATCCAAATGTAAGTGAAATTCCTTAGGCAACTTTACCACAAAAATAATAAAAAAGAGGAATTTGAACTCTTTGAGAGTAAAGCCGAGTTCCACCTGTGATAAGGGCAACCAATTTTGTTCAACTAAGAGCTTCCATCTTATATTTTTATCATCAAATTATATATATATATATATATATATATATATATATATATATATATATATATATATATATATATATATATATATATATATATATATATATATATATATATATATATATATGTGTGTGTGTGTGTGTGTGTGTATGTGTGTGTATTTTATTTTATTTATTCACAATCATAGATTGGTTGTACCCCATATTATCAAAAGATAACATAAGATAGATGGGACATTTAAGTATGAAAATATCCTCTAACGATTAGAACACAAAAAGAGGGAGATAGGGTTGACTTTAATACTTTTGGCCATGTTCACTACATGAATAAAATTGGAGAGAGAGAAATTAGATAAGATATTACAAAGAATTGAAATATTAACTTTGATAACCCAGGCCATATTCGCCATATGAATAAAATTAAAGAGCAAAATCATGAAAAAATTAATATATGAATGAAATTTATCTACAGTTAGTGGATCAACATTACCTCTCCCAAATGGCATGGGTTGGTATAGACCCAACATCATATCTTTTAATGATCTTAGTTAATGGCTTTAATATTCCGGACCAGGTTCAACTCTTGTGAACAAATTGGAAAGCATATTTATAATAAAATTGATAGGACAATGAAATTAATATAATGATAGTGGATCAACGTCACCATAGCTGACTAGCATAGGTGGACATGTGACTATTATCTCATCTTAAAAATGTGTTTGAATTATTGGTTTTGATATCCTAGATCTCACTTGTGAGTGACAAACAAAACTGGAGAAAAACAAATTCTCACGAGGGGACAAATCAAAGTTTTTATGTACTATCACTAATATGATTGGTGTTCACAAACATAAGCACAAACATCCCTACGACTTATCAACATATCACCTTTAAGGATGACCTTATGCTCTTAGTAATAAACATCATATGGTAGAGGACAAATCGTCATTGACATATAGACTGTCAAAAAATAAGAAGGATCCTTTTAAGAGGTATAAATATAGAGTGATATTTATAAGAGGTAGAGATGCTCCTTTATTGATATTATAAACTCAGGAATAATACTTTTTATGGTACTACCTGTTGATGACAATTATAGGATAAATGCCATTTACATCAACAAGTAGGTAAGCACCACCTTTATAGACTTGCTCTAGGGCAATGGGGCCTTCCAAAATAGGCTCAAACATACCACTTCAACGATGACACAAAATTATAGGACTACGCAAAACATGAGCTAAGTTGCTAACCCAAAAAGCACGGGGTCGAATAAGGAGATCATGTGACCGGGCCATATGGGAAATATTTTGCTTGAGGTTCTGATAAACTTATAAATGAAGCTCTTTAAAACCATCATGCTATTCCAACCATATTTAGGCATTATCCTTATGAGAAAGATTATGACTAACTACCACATGCAGTGAGGTGAGCTCAACCTAAAGTGAGTGGTTTGCTTCGACCCAAAAGTCAAACATTATTGGATAGACTGAGTAGAAGTATGATATGTAGTCCTATAGGCCCATAATGCCTCAGTTAGTTTATCATGCCACTCTCATTTATTTATAATAAGGATTTTCCTTATCAGTTGAATAAGAGTCTTATTAAATGCCTCCACTAGGCTATTGGCTTTAGGGTAGTAGATCGAAGAGTATCGTCAATTAATGTTATGGTAGTGAGAAAATATGGCAATCTTGATTCTTCTAAAGATGAGGCATTATCAAAAATGATATGATGCAGAACACCAAAGCAGTAAATAATGGGATCGTGGAAGAAATGCATCACATCTTCTGATTTGGCTTCCTTAAGTGGGATAACTTCTGCCCACTTAGAGAAGTAATCAGTGGCAGCTAAAATGAACTTATGACCCTTAGAGGAAGGAGGGTCGATAAGACCCACTACATCCATGCCCCAACCTTCAAAAGGCAAAGATGAGATAGTAGGGTGTATCATATTAGGGGGTTGGTGGATCACCGTACCATGAATCTGGCTCTGGTGGCACTTTTTCGCTTGCTCCATACAATCACGGATCATATTCGACCAATAGTAACCAAGGTGTTTAATTTTGTCTTACTTTTTTGGATCAGACTTATGAGCACCACAAAACCATTCTTGTATCTTGCCCATGATCTTATGACCCTCTTCATTATTGAGGCAATACAACCACATTTGGTTGAAAGAACATCAATATAGACTTGTTTATATAAGTGAATGATAAAGCCTTCTTTCTAATCTGAGTAGTGAGAGAGCTATAATCCAAAATCCAACCATGCTTTAAATACTCAATAAAATGATATCTCTGACGCTTCCTTAATAGAAAACACTATAATTGTCTAATCAGGAGAAGACAAGTCTGTGGGGCACATGGCTCGATGATACTGGAAAATGATAAATAACAGGTTGCTAGTTGGGTCAGCCAATTCCTTTGCTAACTTGGCCAATATATTATAGATCAGGGGATTTTAGCCAAAGTTACTTCAAGGATTAGGAATAAGAGCTCCATTGCTTTGTTGTAATAAGGTAAGAGCTTAGAATTAAGTACTTTAAAGACTCCTGCTATATGATTTATAATTTGTTGGGAGTCTTAAAGATCTTTACACGCATAATCTTCATCTGAATGGCCAACTCTAGCCCTAAAATTAGTGCTTCATACTCAACTTCATTATTAGTACAAGATTCCGAAAGACTATAGGAGTATCAAAGAGTATGGCCTTTAAAAAAATAAGACCCAAACCTACCCTAACTATAGGAGTTTCATTTGGATATAAAACTTTAATAGATGACACACCATCAAAGTAGAACTCCCACGGAGGGGACTCCAATTCATCCACACTCATGATTAGTTCATTAGATAAATCATCATTGAGTGGGAAATCCGTAAGGATCGGATTAACAACAAGAAAGTCTGCTAGAGCCTGTCCTTTGATGACCCATTGAGGGACAAAAGTAATGTTAAATTATAGTAGGATCATTGACCAGCAAGATAAATGACTTGAGAGGATAAGATGGATCATCAAATACTACAAGGGGTTAGATCTTGAAATCAAGTTAATCATATGTGAATGCATGTAGTGTCTAAGATTTTTTACTGTGACAATCAAAGCTAAACATTACTTTTCTATCACAAGGTATTTTTGTTTTACAAGTTTCAATTGTCTGTCGAGGTAGTACAAGGTGTTTTCCTTGCCTTCCTTATTTTCTTGAGCTAATAATCTACCCAAAGATTCATCCAGGGCTGTAGTATAAAGAATTAGCTACCTTCATGGGATTGGTGCAACTAAATTAAGGGGTTCATTAGGTAGCACTTTATACTATCAAAGGTATCCTGACAATGCTCATCCCAATGGAAATGGGCATTCTTCTTCACTAGAGTAGCGAAAAGATGACATCTACCATAAAAGGTTGGAGATAAATCTTAGCAAGAAAGCAAGCTTACCCTAGAAGGATCTCAACTAGGTAAGACTTTTAGGGGTATCAAATCCACTATAGCTTTGATCATGGAAGGATCAATTTAAATACACAGATAGTGAACTATAAACCCTAAAAACATTCCTGCACTAACCATAAATGTGCATTTTAAAGGATTCATTTTTAAATCAAACTTGCATAGACATTCAAAAATTATTCATAGTGTTGAGTCCAGTAATTAGGTTGTTAAGCCTAAGTAACTGTCCCAAGGCTACTAAGAGGGGGGGTGAATTGGTAGTTTAAAATTTTAAACCCTCTTTGAAGATTAAGTTGAACCGAAATAAAAATTTCTTTTAAAGTTTGTAGAAAAATATTTTTCAACCACAGAGTTGCTAAAACTGAAATTTAAAGTGCGAAAATGTAAAAACAATAAAGTAAATGACACCAGATTTATAGTGGTTCGGTCTATAACCAGACATACATCCACTCCTCAGAGGCACCCTCTGAGTATTGCACTAAAACCAATAGTGACTCTCCTTTAGCACCCACAGCAAGGCCGAGAAGCCTTTACAACACACTCTTTTCACCACTACCCGGTGTGGCAGAGAACTGTCATCCTTTTACACAATCCATAGTGCTGGCAGAGAACCGTCATCCTTTTACACAATCCACAGTGTTGGCAGAGAACCGTCGTCCTTTTACACTCTCCTAGTGTGGGCAGAGAACCCTACGGCTGTTCACACTCTCCAAGTGTAGGCAAAGAACCCTTCGGCTGTTCACACTCTCCAAGTGTCGGCAGAGAATCGGATCTCCTTGATTGATCTTCTCACAAGAATCTTGAAGGAAGAAGGAAAAGAGTGAAGTAATCCAAATTCACAAGTAGAGACTCTTACCTTTGAAATCCAAGTGAAGCCTTCTCGCTCCAGTGGTAGGAATCCTCCTTTGAATGCTCTCTTCCACTCTCTCCTTGGCTATTCTCTCAAGAGGCACGAAGATCAAATGACAAAAAGATTGGGTGGCAGTCTAATTTGGACTTTTTATATAAAAGACAAGAAAAACTGCCCAAAAACTGCAAATTTTCAATTATGTACGCAGTGGATCGTCCTGTATGATCAGGGAGCGTCCTGGACGATTTACTTAAACGATCTGAAACGACCCTATTTGAATATGTGTACGAAATGTCTTCGTACAGATGATCGTCCTGTACGAACTACGTTTGTCCAGTACTAATGGTTATTACTAGGTCGGTTCTAGAAACTGCTGAAAACTGTTCTAAGTCGGTTAATCGTTTGGACGAGAATATATTCGTCTGGACGAAAATTTTCCAGAGACCCGATCATCCTGGACAATTTTTTACTTCGTCTGGACGAAAATATTTCAGAGGACCAATCGCCACAGACGATAATTTATTTTCGTCTGGACGAAAATTTTCCAGAGAACCAATCGTCCGGTACGATAATTAATTTCATCATGGACGAAAATTTCCAGAGGACCAGTCGCCACGTACGATAATAAAATTCGTCTGGACGAAAATTTTACAGAGAACCAATCGTCCGGTACGATAATTAATTTTGTCCTGGACGAATAGGACTTAGAAAAATTTTTTCGAGCAAGTTCCTATTCGTTCCATGTGCCCTATAGGAGATAACTGTCTGATCGTCCCGTACGATAAAATATCGTCCAGTACTATCAGTATAAAATTTTATGATATCCTTAAGTGTGTGTGTATGTTTTTTATTCACTCAATTACAATCACTCCCTTTCAAAATTAATTCAAAGAAAAAAATGCAAACTTCAAATTAACAAAGTATCCCATGTTGAATTTGATTTGAAGTTATCGTAGTCTGGAGTCTGATTTTCCTGAAATGTTAGTACACACTAGAGCAAATACAAATCTTCTAAAATTGTTAGGAGATAACTACACATTTGAACGATAATGTTTGAAATCATCAAAACTATTCAAGTTGCAAAAATTGTAAAGGCATTCAAATAACAACTATTCTAACAATCTCTCCCTTTTTGATGATGGCAAAACAATTATTATTTGTATGGTTTCAAGTTAAACAAATCTCCTATCTCCTAAACTCCCCCTGAATTGATGAGTACATTAAAATAAGGAGGCATAAAGAACAATATTTTTGTTTTTCAAAAATTTTAACACAAACAACCACAAAGTCAAATACTTGCAAAACAGAATAATCAAAACAGAAAACACAATAATTTCTCCCCCTTTTTGACAGCAACAAAAAGTGAAGAAGAAATAGACGAGAAATGTAAGTAATTATATGAAATTCATTTTAAAATTTAATCTAAATGGTGATTGACATAAGGTATGCAATTTTAAACTAAAAATATTAGGTCAATCATAAAAATTCATAAAATTTAAGAAGTGATATAACATTGTAAGTAAGAAGAAATTGTTAAAGACATTATTCAATTTAGACATTCAAGTATAGAAAATCATTACAAGAGAGATGTAAATTTTTTTTTTATATTTCAACGTTCAATGGAATATAAATGAACATAAGATCAATTTGAATTAAGAGATTGAAAGAATTTGGAAAGAAGAGAATTACCACATGTGGCGCTTTGTACATCTTTTTCAAAATTTTTGGTGCACATTTTTGTGCAATTTTTCTTTGTTGGGCTTATTTTGTGCCTCTTTTTCACTTTGCAAATCTTTGTGAATTCCTTTTGATTTTTGTACTTTTTGTACAATTTTCAAGAGTAATTGAGACCAATTCTTTCCAAAATCAATAATCTAAAATTTCAGATATTTCTAAGTGCATAAATATCACTTGATCATATAAATACAAAATAAGAAAATATCTAAATTGCAATAGTAATATTAACTTTTATGTAATCTAAATGAATAGACATGAATTTAAAAGTTCTAATTACAACAAGTTATAAACAACTTTTAAATTTACAAAGACTAGATTTTCTAATATAGATAATCTCAAATTACAATCTAATTTAAGCACAATGAAGATTAAATAATACTAATGAAATTCATAAGCATTAACCACATTCTAAAAACAAATAAAATTTGAAAAATAGTACAACATCCATTGATATTAATGAACGGATTACATAATATCTAAAAAACAAGAAGAAAATACATTGAACTTAAAAGAAAAAACAAACATAAACACAAACACTTAACATTGAAACTGACATAATAAAAATATAAAATACGAATACAACAAACACACAAAAATTCATCTCTACTGTTCTGGAGGAGGAGGAGGAATGCCGCCAAAAAGGTTGAAGTAGGAGGCCATCAACATTACATTGGTATTAATTTCATGTACTTTATTTCTAATATTACCAATGTCTTGTTGCTGTTGCGTAAGTTGAGCATCAAATTGATCAAACTTTTGATCAATGTGAGCCTCTAATCTATCAAATCTTTCAATCAGATTCTGATAATCTGATTGAGGAGCAGAAGTTTGCACTCCCTCTTCTTCCTCTTCTGAAGCACTGGCATGTGCTTTTCCTTTTTCCTCCTTGAAGTGCAATATGAAGGAAGCATCATTATAGTATACTGGCTCTTCGTATTCTTCATCAGGATGCACTAAGTTGTATTTCTTTTCCAAAATGTAAGTGATTAAGTGTCCTAATGAAATATTCTTCTTCCTCTTCTGATCTGCATGTCCTATTTCTGAAAGCCCATAGATATGATCTATGATAAGTTGGGCTTCGTCAATAGGATGACCTTCCATAATTAAAAAGGTTAGAGAAGAAAGGAGAGGGGTAATATTAATCATATCACCAGCTTTAGGAATGATTGAAGATCGAAGGATATGCTGGATGATTCG
Organism: Dendrobium huoshanense; assembly: GCA_016618105.1. Lineage (NCBI taxonomy): Eukaryota > Viridiplantae > Streptophyta > Magnoliopsida > Asparagales > Orchidaceae > Dendrobium > Dendrobium huoshanense. The sequence continues at coordinate 67,966,091 of CM028347.1, read as the reverse complement.
GGCGTCCCTGGCCATTCCAGAAACTCTAGCAACATGATAGGTTAGGCCAATTTTTCTAATCACCCTATTGACTTCATACCATTCGAATTTCTTTTCACTCATTACGGTGTTGGCTCTATATCCCTTAGTTCTTAAGTTCAAAAAGGCACCAAGGTCGTGCTTTGTGATTTCAACTTTTTGCTTAAAGACATAAGAACTAATGGAGGAGTGGTCGGAATTAAAACTCATGTTCACTAGGAAATAGTGGTAGGCTTGCTTGTTGTAGAAGTGGACGAGAGAAAGTATGAAATGAAATTGGGTTGAGGCAAAGAGGTGCATTACCCAAAATTTTAACTCAGTTTGGATTAGAATGCGAGAGGGAGTGATTTTGGCGGATGCAAAACGAGGAAAGGATTCCTCATTTGCCTTAGAAAGAAAGTTGTCTGAGGCATTCCTATTGGGTTTCTTCACCAACACCTTTTGTCTCTTGCTTGAGGAGGCCATTGTCGATTTGAAGTAGAAAGGGATTGAAAGTGAAGTTTGGAAGTGTGATTGTTAAGTTAGAAAGCCTTCATATTTAAAGAAAAATGATACGTTCGTCCTGGACGAAAATATTCATCCTGGACGAAAATCATCGTTCGTCTGGACGAAATTATTTCATACAGACGATCCAATTCGTCCAAAATGTAACGACTTTTAGTAATCAACACAACTTACGATGCGTCCCTTAGTACAGGCTTTTTGACTTGACCGATCGTACAGACAAAATTTTTTCGTACAGACGATCAAAAAGTAACTCATTTTAATGTTTCTTGAAAATTGTCCCCTACAATGAATCGACACCTGTTCGTCTGGACGAACGAAAAATTTGTACAGACAAAGTCCATATTAATAACTCTCTTATCCACTCAACCGCTCCATTCAATCGTCCCGACGTTTGAGAAAAAAAAATATTTTTGTCCTGGATGATCGTCAGATCGTACAGACGATCTAATTAAAAACTACTCTCAAAACGGTTAAAATTTGTGCAAACTGTTCTTTCACATATCGTCCCGTACGAAACCATATTCGTCCCGGACGATTTCCTCCAAATTTTTTAATTTTGATTTTTTTTAATTTTGATTTTTAAATTAAGAAAATCAAACTATACATTCAAAAAACACAGAAAACATAAAACAAAAACATAGACCCAAAAACAATTCATTCAAAACACACAAAATTTCACAAAATCAGAAACAAAACAAAACAAATATCAATGTTGCAAAGACATTTTGTTTAGGCATTCAAATCAATAACACCAAGCCTTGTTCTTAAAGTACTGAATGTATCAAAGGCTAAAGGTTTTGTAAAAATGTCTGCAAGTTTATTTTCAGTTGAAACATGTATGAGTTCAATTTCTCCTTTGGATACATGATCACTTATGAAATGATGCCTTATATCAATGTGTTTGGTTCTAGAATGTTGAATAGGATTTTTGGAAATGCAAATAGCACTAGTATTGTCACAATAAATTGGAATAGTGCCTATAGTTAATCCTAAATCAATCAACTATTGTTTTAACCAAAGTACTTGTGCCACACAACTTCCTAATGCAATTTATTCTGCTTCTGCAGTAGATAGTGCCACTGAATTTTGTTTTCTACTAGACAATGAAACTAATGAATTTCCAATGAATTGACATGTTCCAGAAGTGCTTTTCCTATCCACTCTACAGCCTGCAAAGTCAGAATCTGAGTAACCAATAATTTCAAATGAAGAGCTAAACTTAGGATACCAAATCTCTAAGTTTTGAGTTCCTAGTAGATATCTTAAAATCCTTTTCATTGCTGTCAAATGTGATTCTTTTGGATCTGATTGAAATCTAGCACATAAGCAAACACTGAACATAATATCTAGTCGGCTAGCAGTCAAGTAAAGTAAAGATCCAATTATCCCTCTAAATTTCTTTTGATCAACAGATTTTCCCTTAAGGTCCTTATCCAACTGAACTGAAGAACTCATTGGTGTACTAACAGGTTTAGCATTGTCCATTTCATATTTTTTGAGGATGTCCTTAATATATTTAGTTTGACTAAGAAAAGTACATTCCTTAAGTTGCTTAATGCTAAATCCTAGAAAGTAATTTAAATCTCCCATTAGACTCATTTCAAATTCACTACTCATTGTTTTAGAAAAATCATCACAAAGATGTTTATTTGAAGATCCAAAGATGATGTCATCCACATAAATTTGAACAATAAGTATATCCTTTCCAATTTTTCTTAAAAAGAGAGTTGTATCCACACTTCCTTTTTCAAAAGATCTTTCAAGTAGGAAGGTGCTCAACCTCTCATACCAAGCCCTAGGTGCCTTTTTCAATCCATATAATGCCTTTTTTAATTTGAAAACATGATTTGGAAATTTAGAATTTTCAAAACCTGGAGGTTATTCTACAAAAACATCTTCCTCAATTACCCCATTTAAAAAGGCACTTTTGACATCCATTTGAAACAATTTAAAACCTTTAAAACAGACAAAGGCTAGTAAAACCCTAATTGCTTCAAGTCTAGCTACAGGGGCAAAAGTTTCCTCAAAATCAATTCCTTCAATTTGATTATACCCCTTGGCTAATAATCTAGCCTTATTTCTAATGACTACTCCTGAGTCATTCATTTTATTTTTGAACACCCACTTGGTTCCAACAACACTTTGATCTTTTGGCCTTGTAGTTAATTCCCAAACTTTATTTCTTACAAATTGATTTAACTCTTCTTGCATGGCCAATATCCAAAATTCATCAGAAAGTGCTTGATCAATGTTAGTGGGTTCAATAGTTGAAATAAATGCTGAATGATTGACTTCCTTATTTAATCCAAGCCTAGTTCTAACACCCTCACTTAGTTCACCTATAATCAATTCCTTTGGGTGGTTTTTAGAAAATCTCAAATCTCTAGGCAAAGGGTTTTCTCTTTCCAAATTTTCTTCCACATTTTCTTTCAAATTTAATCTATCAATCTTTTGGGTGTTTTCTTCAATTTCTTCTTCAACAACATTTGGCTCTTCCATGTTTCCACTTTCATCAAATACAACATGTGTGGTTTCTTCAATGACTAAAGTTCTTTTGTTGAATACCATATAAGATTTTCCAACACTTGAATATCCAACAAAAATTCCTTCATCTGATTTTGGATCAAATTTTCCTAAGGCAGATTTTTCATTATTATGTATGAACACCTTGCAACCAAATACATGTAAATGAGACAAATTTGGTGTTCTACCTTTTAGCAACTCATAGGGTGTTTTATTCAAATTTGATCTCACATTCACCCTATTCAGAACATAGCATGCAGTGCTAACCGCCTCAGCCCAAAAATATCTAGGAAGCGAGTATTCTGCTAACATTGCTCGGGCGGCTTCTATTAATGTTCTGTTCTTCCTTTCAACTACACCATTTTGTTGAGGAGTTCTAGGTGCAGAAAAATTGTGATCAATCCCCTTTTCTTTACAGAAATTTTCAAATCTTTCATTTTCAAATTCTCCTCAATGATCACTTTGTATAGAAATTATTTCACATCCTAGTTTTCTTTGTATCCAAGTTGAAAAATTTCTGAATTTCTCAAATGATTCACTCTTATGAAAAAGAAATTTAACCCAGGTGAATCTTGAAAAATCATCTACTATAACAAAACCATATACCTTCCCTCCTAGACTTACAGTGCCTATAGGTCCAAAAAGATCCATGTGTAGAATTTCCAAAGGTTTACTGGTCCTAAGATCTTTATTGGACTTAAAAGAGAACTTCACTTGTTTTCCTAATTAACATGCATCAAAAAGATGGTCCTTGGTAAAGTCTAGTTTAGGTATACCTCTCACCAAATTCTTTTGGGTAATTCTTCTAAGATTTTTCATACTAGAATGACAAAGTCTCCTATGCCAAAGCCATGATTCATCAGAAACAGTTTTCAAACAAAAAATAGTAGGAGATTGAATACAATTTAAATCTAGCATGTAGACATTGTTTACCCTTTTTCCATTTAAAACAATTTTTCCATTTAGGCTTATTATGCAGCTAGTAGGTAAAAATTTTACATTATAGCCCTTATCACATAGCTGACTTATGCTAAGCAAATTATGTTTTAAGCCTTCAACTAATAACACATTGTCTATGAAAAAGTTTTTCAAATTTCCAATCATACCTGATCCAACCACTTTCTTTGTGGTATTATCTCCAAGTGTAACCTTGCCTCCACTTCTAGCTTCCAGCGTTATGAATTGAGCAGTATCTCCAGTCATGTGCTTTGAACATCCGCTGTTCAGGTACCATATACTCTCACGAGGTCTTGTGTGAGAGTACTCCTCTTCTTGATCTGATTGTTCAACATTATCTGCCATCAAGCAAATGTTGGTGACTTCTTCTTCTTTTTCAGTCTCAGATGAGTCTGAAGCTGAGTCCGCCCAAAAAGCTCTTTGAAACTACTTCTTGCCCTTCTTTACCATTGGTTTCTCCTCTACATTCTCCTTGCTAGGAGTGGCTTTGAGTTTTGGACAATCAGTCTTTATATGACCTAGTTTCCTACATTCATAACAAATCACTTCATTAGAAACCTTGCCATTTCTGTTATACTTACCTCTATTCCATTGCTGGCGTCTCTTCTGCTTCCTCTTTAAAAAGCTTCTGAATTGTCTAGTCATCAATGCAATATCGTCTTCATCCTCAGGTTGTGAGTGTTCACTTTCTGACTCTTCCACATTTAGTGCAATATTCTTGTCCTTTCTAGTTTCACATGCATCAATCTTTCTTTGACTTACTCCTTGCTCATAAGCAATGAGTGAACCAAGAAGATTGTCAATGGAATAAATGTTCAGATCTTTAGACTCTGTAATTGCAATAATTTTAGCATCACATGCAGTAGGTAAACAACGAAGAATCTTATTGACCATTTCAGCATTAGTTAATTCCATACCAAGTGCATGCAAAGAGGTGACAATTTGAGTGAATCTTGTGTACATGTCTGAAATAGATTCATTAGGTTTCATGCAAAATAATTCATAGTCATGTAACAAGATATTGAGTCTTGATTGCTTAACCTCATTTGTCCCTTCATAAGTTATACAAAGTCTATCCCATATGTCCTTTCTGCTTTTACAAGTGGAAACTCGCATGTAGTCTTGAGATTTTAAAGCACAAAAGAAACTTTTTAAACATTTCGCATTTAATTGTGCTAAGTCACGTTCTTCAATAGTCCAATCTGCATAGGGTGTTTCTACCCTAACTCCATCAACTAATCTAGTTTGTTTTGAGTAACCTTCCTAGACTAGCATCCACATGCGATAATCAAGTGACTGTAAGAAAGTAGACATGCGTGTTTTCCAAAAATCAAAAGGAATATTGTCAAACAGTGGAGGTCTAGTGATAGAGTAACCCTCAGGTGTGTTTCGGTTTGCAAATGTAGCCATCTACGTTAATCAAAAAGTAGTTCAAACTTATGATTTTGAAACTATGCTATGATACCACTTGTTGAGTCCAGTAATTAGGTTGTTAAGCCTAAGTAAATGTCCCAAGGCTACTAAGAGGGGGGGGTGAATTTGTAGTTTAAAATTTTAAACCCTCTTTGAAGATTAAGTTGAACCGAAATAAAAATTTCATTTAAAGTTTGTAGAAAAATATTTTTCAACCACAGAGTTGTTAAAACTGAAATTTAAAGTGCGGAAACGTAAAAACAATAAAGTAAAGGACACCAGATTTATAGTGGTTCGGTCTATAACCAGACCTACATCCACTCCTCAGAGGCACCCTTTGAGTATTGCACTAAAACCAATAGTGACTCTCCTTTAGCACCCACAACAAGGCGGAGAAGCCTTTACAACACACTCTTTTCACCACTACCCAGTGCGGTAGAGAACCGTCGTCCTTTTACACAATCCACAGTGCTGGCAGAGAACCGTCATCCTTTTACACAATCTACAGTGTTGGCAGAGAACCGTCATCCTTTTACACTCTCCTAGTGTGGGCAGAGAACCCTACGGCTGTTCACACTCTCCAAGTGTAGGCAGAGAACCCTTCGACTGTTCACACTCTCCAAGTGTCGGCATAGAACCGGATCTCCTTGACTGATCTTCTCACAAGAATCTAGAAGGACGAAGGAAAAGAGTGAAGTAATCCAAATTCACAAGTAGAGTCTCTTACCTTTGAAATCCAAGTGAAGCCTTCTCGCTCCAGTGGTAGGAATCCTCCTTTGAATGCTCTCTTCCACTCTCTCCTTGGCTATTCTCTCAAGAGGCACGAAGATTAAATGAAAAAAAGATTGGGTGGTAGTCTAATTTGGACTTTTTATATAAAAGACAAGAAAAACCGCCCAAAAACTGCAAGTTTTCAATTCTGTACGCAGTGGATCTTCCTGTACGATCAGGGATCATCCTGGACGATTTTACTTAAACGATCTAAAATGACCCTATTTGAATATGTGTACGAAATGTCTTCGTACAGATGATCGTCCTGTACGAACTACGTTCGTCCAGTACGAACGGTTATTACTAGGTCGGTTCTAGAAACTCCTGAAAACTATTCTAAGTTGGTTAATCGTTTGGACGAGAATATGTTCGTCTGGATGAAAATTTTCCAGAGACCCGATCGTCCTGGATGATTTTTTACTTCATCTGGACGAAAATATTTCAAAGGACCAATCGCCACGGACGATAATTTATTTTCGTCTGGACGAAAATTTTCTAGAGAACCAATCGTCCGGTACGATAATTAATTTCGTCCTGGTCGAAACTTTTCCAGAGGACCAATCGCCACGTACGATAATAAAATTCGTCTGGACAAAAATTTTACAGAGAACAAATCGTTCGGTATGATAATTAATTTCGTCCTAGATGAATAGGACTTAGAAAATTTTTTTTGAGCAAATTCCTTTTCGTTCGGTGTGCCCTATAGGAGATAACTGTCTGATCGTCCCGTACGATAAAATATCGTCCAGTACGATCAGTATAAAATTTTATGATCTCCTTATGTGTGTGTGTATGTTTTTTATTCACTCAATTACAATCACTCCATTTCAAAATTAATTCAAAGAAAAAATGCAAACTTCAAATTAACAAAGTATCTCATGTTGAATTTGATTTGAAGTTATCGTAGTCTGGAGTCTAATTTTCCTAAAATGTTAGTACACACTAGAGCAAATACAAATCTTCTAAAATTGTTAGGAGATAACTACACATTTGAACTATAATGTTTGAAATCATCAAAACTATTCAAGTTGCAAAAATTGTAAAGGCATTCAAATAGCAACTATTCTAACACATAGATCTCATATGGTATCACCTTGTAATAAAATACACCTATAGGTGTATGAAATGCTGTAAACTTCTCAACTTTAGCGGACATCTTGATTTGATTATAACCATATGAGTCATCCATGAAGGAAAATATGTTATGGGATGAAGCAATATCCACCATAAGCTAAAGGATAGGAAGAGGGAAATCATCCTTTGGGTATGCCTTATTCAAATCACGGAAGTAAATACAAACACGAATTATTCTACTCTTTTTTTCAAACCAGAACAATATTAGCAAGCCAAGTGGGATACTTCTCTTTGCAAATGAATCCCGCTTCTATGAGCTTCTTAGTTTCGATAATCACCTATTATTCAATCATTAACCTCATCCTTCGAGGTGGTTATTTAATAGGCAAATGTATGGATTATTACCTTTGGATTTAGACCAGGCATCTCAGTGTATTTCCAGGAAAAGCAATCCTTAAACTCTGAGAGTAGCTTGATATAATCTTGATCTTCTGAATCAAATAGTATAAAATTATGAAAAATAATCCTAGGATCTGATTCAGTGTATAAGTTTTCTCATACAATTCATCCATGGCAGAAGTGGTGCCATCTTCAAATTCTTATGGAGCATCAAGAATAATGTCTTCACCATCCCATTGGTCTTCTTCATCAGTAAGAGAAATAACCAGATAAGAATGAGAGATAACTTGAATATTAGCATGAGTAGGCTGACTCTGGCCCATATAACCCACACCTTTGAGGGTTTAAGGGAGATAAATTTGCCGAACATGGGCTTACTGTAGAGCTCGTTCATTGAAACAAGTCAAAGGAATGACACCTCGCTCTACATAGGCCTCTATAATAGTCGATATGTAATGAGGAACACTTGTAACCTCCGTATCCATAGTGGTCTTTGTGAGAACCTGACTCCTACAACTCAACGAGGCACTTATATTAAGGGATAAAGAGTGTTTGCTAGTTTGTAGTGAACCACCAACACTAATGAAAGGAGTGCTAGAAGGTCTTTGATGAGGATCCTCAACTCTTATTCCACACATCTAATGGGGAATAGGTTGTTTGCTAGTAGTATGATGTTAGAAGTCTCCTTCCTCGTCTGAGCTGCTGAATAACTAATCCACCCTCAAGTGTCAAGTACCTACGAATGGTAGAAAGTGAACCATAACCAGTGGAATTTGGGGCTAATGAAGGAATCAAACGATGAAAGATATCGATCATCTCATCATCTGAAGAGGCAGACTCAATAGTCAAAGAAGAAGTGTAAAGGTATGAGGAAGGGGAAATTCAAGTGTTATAGTTTTGTGATGAGCAAGTTAAATCTTTGCCTCTACCTCTTCCTCGTCCTCCCCTATCTTTACTAGGGAGAACACGGTGCCCAACTACAAACAAAAACTATCAGGATATGTAGTGGAAACACCTACCTCAACACTAACCTGTGATGGAACTTATACTAGTGATTGTATAGGACACTATGCAGGTGACTGCATAGGACCTTATACAACACTCGTGAGTATCACTAATAAATTGGTAGGAGGAAGTCAATGAGTCTTTTGAGGTACATAATATTTGGCTTCATCGTAAATGATGACCTTATGCACAGAAAAGGGCTGGGTATCTCTAGGAATGGAATCCTCGACAATATTCCTCATTTACTTTATACATTCGTGTAAGGTAGAGGGCACCATTCCATACTCGTGGAGCCAATACCTTCCTAAGAGAGTCATGTATGAAGTATCGTCTTGGATCACCTGAAACTTTGCCTTAGTTAGGAAATTTCCAAACTTCAAAAGTAGTGTAATAGACCCCAGAGCATGCTGGCCTTGATCATTGAAGCCTTTTAACATAATATTATCAGAAGTAAACTTCAAATGACCTAGAGAGAGGCCCTTTAAAGTTTCATATGTAAGGATATTAACTAAAGCTCCCTAATCAATGGAGATCATATTCAACTCGTAACCATTGACTTTAGTAGTGGCATACAAAGGATGATTATGCTCAGAAGTCCCCAAAAGAAAATAAAGATCTTAAAAGGTATTGAATGTCATATCTCTCAAATAATATGTATCCCCAATAGACTTGGAAGCAATGAAAGCTTGATAGGACTCTAGCTCAAGTATCACTTTTACCAGGGTCTCTCTTAAGTTAGGAGATATCATTAAAGTGTCATAGAAATTAAGAAGAGAATGAATTTTTCTTAAATGAGCCAACATATTATAGTCAACATCCAGCTGAGGGACTTTCCCTTTCTCCTAAAATTTATCTTGGGAGGAATGAATATGATCATCATGCTGGGTAATAATATTTTTATCTTTTTATTTTTTAATTTTAGCCATCCGAGGTGGAAGGACCTTCCTTGAATGTAAGTGAACTTCCTATATCGAGTCATCCTCAACATGAGATTCACTTGGGTCAATGGTGATGGCTTGTGTTGGTTCTAAGGAGAGTGCCTGGAGTGGTTTCTCGGATTTATCTTCTAAATTCATGTAACAACCACCCTCTAAAATGGTAAAAATAGGTTCTTCCTCACACTCATACTCATCTTCACATACATGATCATTAACATTATAAAACGTATGTAAAATATGAAAAGAATGAGTGCTAGAAGAAGTAGAAGTAAAAGTAATAGGAGATAAGAAGTAGCAACAAACATCTTCTTCTATTATTTCATCATCAACTGAAAGGAGAATGAAGTCCTTCAATGCAAGTGTTGAAAGAAGCCCCATCTTCCCTTCTATAATTACAACAAGCTTTTTCTTTTCATACATCTTTTTATTATATATAAAAGAAGAAGAAGAAATACACTCAATAGGTACTACAATAGAAGAAGAAGGAGAAAAAGGTGCTGGCATAGTAATTGGGGTGGTAACTATTGACTTGGCTTGGGAAGGCCTCCTCTCAACTGCCTCTAAACTATCTTCTTGATAAAATACTTTATCTTCTAAGAGAGTGCAAGCTTCCACTCTCACTTAGAAACCTATAGGTGATCTGCTGCTATTGCCTTGAATATCACTATGGTTGTCACTATGATTAGAACTTGAAATCATCTGAACTATTTGAGTGGCCTTGCCCTGAGGCTATATTAAGTCATTAGTCTGAAGGTGCATCTTCTCACTATCTATGAGCCTCTCAAATCTATCCTTGAACATATAGTAGTCCTCTATAATATGCCTGACATGGCTATGAAAGGAATAATAGAGTGGGTGGTCTGTATGTCCCTTCTTGTCCACTCTACTGTTATTCGGGAATGTTAGGATGTTCTTCTTAATAAGGATTTTTATTATCTTCCTTACAATTTTTCTTTTGAATGTATATTCCTTACTAAGCTTCTCCTATAGGTACTACTAACTCTTTGGAGTCCTACAGGAGGGTCTAGGCTGTGCCGCTGACTGATCAGGTAAGTATGACTACTATGGTGGTGTTGAACTGACTATGGGCTTATTGCCCTTATCCTCTATCCCATAGGTACTATGTACCTCCTCTTTCATAGGAGGAGGTACACCTGAAGACTCCTATCACTGAGGTCTATATGAAGGTTGAGTCTCAACCTTAGGAGGGCCTGCATTATTTATACTGTCTTGTAAACAAATAACCTTCATCAATAACTTCTTGAAGGTTTTAATATTGAAACCCTTTAGGTAGGGTGCTGTGGGACCATTTGTGTTCTTCAACAAAATCTCTATCGCATGCTGCTTTTATAATTATGGCTCACACTATAGGCTGAGGTTCCTCCATCTAATTATGTAATCAGGGAGAGTCTCTCGAGGATAGTGTCTGGCTACAACTAACTCTCTAACTCTAACCCATTGCCTAGCAATGACAAATATCTACATAAAGAACTACTCCAACCCTACAAAAGTGTGAACTGAATTGTTGGGGAGGTTGGAGTACAAATCAAAGGCCACCCTAACTAAGTTGCTGATCAAAAGTCTCAACATTAGGGTGTTGTTCCCCCTATATTACAACATACGGCCCGGTACTGAGCCATTTGCTACCTCAGGTTGCCAAACCCATCAAAAACTCTAAACCGTGGGAGAACAAAGCTAAGGAGTAGGGCTCCATCTCATACTCCACTATGTAAGGTTTCCCCTACTAATAACCTCTCTAGACTTCCTAGAGGAAATTTCTTGCTGAACCTTCTAGGCTATCAAGTCCTGAATCTATCTTACTAATAATTATGCCAACCGACTCTAAACTAGGAAAGTAAAAGTAGCTATGGTAGGTGGCCCTAGGACTGCTCTTTTGACTTTGTCCACTCCTACAGGGTCTAGTGCAACTGGTCGCACTACAGGCTCATCCCTGAAGTAGTAGAAGTGTCTACGCCCATTATTTAGGGCATCACTCTAAAAGCTATCAACTACACAATCATCACCGCCATAGCTCTAGTCATCTTTACCATCTTATTTTGAAGGTGCAAAACTATAGCCTTTATTTTAACTAACCTAGGAGATCCACCCACCTCGGGCTCTCCCTACTCATCATACTCCTTAAGCTCTCTCTGCTCATCTAAGTGGCCTCATCTGGTAATTACACAACCCTGTGCACTAGAAAATCTCCATCTGACTCATCCTCGAGTATGTCCTTCTTAGAGGATGTTTAATAAAGTGCCTCTATATATGGACCCATAGGGGAAGAAATCCGAGCAACATGGAAATTTGATAGAAAGAGGGTGAGAAGGGCTTGGTCTAGGCACCCCTCTTCTTAGAAAAAGGAGGGGGAACCTGAGGGATGAAATAGTCTAGAAGGCTAGAAACAAAGGGACCATAGCTAAGGGAAACTATAGCTAAGAAGGAAACCTAATAAATAATAGATCCTAGCTAAGAGTATGATGAATATAATCTAAGGAGTATAAACAAGAAAGAATAATATAGGATCCAAAAATAGAGAGTGAAATGAGTCTCACCTTGATCGCCAAAAACCTATGGACCTCTGAAAGGACACCACCATACAGGGAATAGAGTACAAAGGGGTATATGAGTGCACCATCCTGAGGGATGAAATCATCGTAGGCTTTCACGCTCTTTACAAGAGGACAAGTGAAAGGGAAAATTAGATTGGACATATAACTAATCATTAAGGATAGTGGTTCTCGCCAATGCCCCTAATGGGTAGTAATATGCATGACCTGGTCGAAATAATGGGTTTCCCCCACCCCATACATCAGCTCGAGTAGGGTTTATTTGATGGTGGAGTTCTATTTCCTATAGGCATAAGCCCCCATGGTTAGTTACATCTCAAGCCAAAGCTTGAGAATACTCTCGATTATGGATCCAATATTATTTTTTCCATAATGGGATTACCATAGAAGGGAATTAGGAAATCCTACCCAAAGGGAAAGAAAGGGTTTAAGTGGGCTTAGTCAACATGCACAGCTCACACTAACATCTAGAGGGACTAAGATATTGAGAAAAGGCTCACTCAAAGCATATAGAGGAAAAAGATGGATGTGTCATCATCTACATAACATAAATAAATAGGATTTATAGCCCCTAAAGAATAAAGAACTTACCCACTGATAAAGCATACTATGAGACACTAAATCTAGTAGCTTTGAGCCCTAAATCTTGAGTAGGTTTTATTTTCTACACCCAATACTAACACTCATGTCTTAGCTAATGCACCTTGGCTTATATCCTGCTTGAAAATGAAAGACAATTAACTACCAAGCCCATAAAATCCATAATGTCCAGTCTTTATGAATGATGTAGGTAGATAAGTCATTGGAAGTAGGCTAACGTCTTGAGAATTTCCTAATTAGCCTTGGACTTATGTAGAGTGAATGCTCTTAGAGAAAATATAATTAAAGTTTTGATTTAGTTGATTTCATATGTAATGCATGTCAGTTCAAATGCTTCCAAATCAAGTATGCTTGAGATTTTAAAAGGCTTATAAAAGTAAATTTTTAGAAAAGACTGAGCTTTCCCAGGTCCGGCACCTCATCTTCAGAGGCCTGATTATTCGGACTCTACCAGCAAGTGGGGAAGTGTATTATAAAAGGAGAGAGAAGAATATATTAATATGCATGCAACCCTAGGAGATTCAATCTATTCTCTAGGTTATTAGATTTCTATGTTATTTAATTCCTAAAATTTTAAATTTTAAGTACGTGTAGAAAATATTTCTTATCCTATAGAGCCTAGCAAAAATAGGCCATACGTATGCAAGAATGAAAATTAGAAAAAGAAGACAGTTTTTATTATGCACACAAAGTAAACAGAATAATATAAATCACTAGAGTAAAGTAAAGAAAGAAAGTCTATGGCAAGTGCCGTATAAGTACAACCCAAGGTCTGTAGAAGAGTAAAAGTGGCCAGGCTTCACTGACAAAAACCTGAACTCTAGTCCTTCTGAATGAAGCAAGTATTAAAAGAAAGTCATTTCATCTTCAAGTATTCATCTTCAAGTGGATCATCCTCTTCCAGATTGTCTTCCTTCGGATCGTCCTTTTTTGGGTCCGTATTGTTCGTCCTCTAGAAGGGTACCCAAATGACTATGAAATTCCCTATAAAGGTCATTTCTTTTTCTCTTTGGGTACCTAGTGTTTGAAATACCCTACTTTCAAAAGCTTTTATAACTCGATACTTTTATAAATTATATTATATTGGAAAGAGAAAATCTAGACTCTCCTACATGGTTATCATAAGAAAAAATCTCAAGTAATTAATATAAGATATCCCAAGCAAGTAATATTTATGGAGAAAAGGAAACACACTTTTCCATTCTCTTTTAATTTTAAAGGGGGCTAAGAAGTTTCTTAATCATCTATAGAAAACAGTGTTAGTTATAAAGCTTAATTATTTTGCCCCCATTATTTTAGTGCTGCACATGTGTGGCCACCTACATAAGACTGGATTAGTAGCAAAAGTGCCTCTAGCCATGGGTAATCTATTGCACAAATCACATAACAAAGATAAAGTTTAGTAATAAAGCAAAACATCATAAGAATCATCAAAACATATCAGAGCAAGCAACACACGTGCCACATACAAGAGCATCAAAACATAGAAAGTAGAAATAAAAAATCACTTGCCCTAATCCTAGAGCTATAAGTGGTGCCCTAGCAAGTCTATGTGTGTGTGGTAGGCTTGTGTGGCTTTAGATAGGTCCTATGTTGGGTAGTTAGTTCAGGTTGTTTTGTATTAGATTTTGTTAAAGGTCTGAAGAAAAATTTTTGATTAAGATTTAAATATTAATGAATTGATAAACATTTTATTTAATCAAGTTTTTGGATCAATTTTAACACTTAGGGTAGTAATCTTTTAAGTTTAAAATGAATTAATGGATTTTAAATGGTCTCGTGTCCTCCTATCTACTAGGCTAAGGGGGGTCCCAAAGGTCTATATTGGAAACATGATAGGTTTGGGGGCTCTAACATTTTAATTAAACATTATACCTTAAGGGGAGTAGTTATATTTTGAGTTTTATGGATTCAGAGTTTTTTAGGCAAAGTTATGAATTTTAGAAGTTTCGGGCCCTAGTTAACGAACTACGGCTAATCGAAGAGTAGACTTTTTTATTTAGGTTAGCTTCTAAAAACCTAATATTTTTAATAAATACTAGATTTTAATTAGAGTTGAATTCCTTTTAGTTTTCTCAGTTTAGAATTTTCTACAATTAGTTATGAATTTTCAAATTTGGGGAAATTAATGAATTATTAAAAATTATTTAATAAAAGGGTATTTTAGAGGTTTTGATCCAAATCAGATCTAAACTTCTTGGTATCACCCCCAAAGGTCAGAAATGACCTAAAGAGATGTTCCCAAATGTTTGGGCAAAATTTGGAATTTTTAATAATTTTAATATGTCAATTTAATTTAAAAGATTATTTTTAATTGAATAAAATTAAGTTTCATATTGAAGTCCAATTAAGGGAATTTTAATTATTTTATTTTAAGGATTAAATTTTGAAGAGTATGATATATTATGGCTAATTTTTTTATTTAAAATGTATTTATTAGAGTTTTCTAAAGTTATTTTTTTATTTTAAAAAAAATACTCCAAGGGGGCTTATGTGTTAATAATAAAAAACAAAGACAGAGTCCAAAAGGAGTTCATCAGCTCACTACTGCTCAGCAGAGCTACAAAACAAAGCGAAGGAAAACCTACGAGCCAATTAACTCCCCAAAACAAAAAAGGAAAAGAACCTAGTAAAATGATTCTGATGCTATAGACAAGAATCCAAAAAAGAAAGAAAAGAAGGTAACATTGAAGCCCAGTCTTTATCCAAAAATCCATTAGCTGCTTCAAACAACAATCCACCTGCAAAAATAAATTACAAACCAAAAACCTACACCACCACCAACAATAAGTGAGATAATCACAAAGGTTTAAATGAGCAGTATGAAAGAAGGTAATGCAAAAAAGGATGTGCCAAGTAAAGCCAAAATTAGAATTAGGACTTAGCGAGCATAGAAATAAATTTCGAAAAGTCTCATTTTGAACAACCACAAGCTGCTCAATCCTACCTTCATAAACCCCAATATCCACCCCTACTAAACCCATCCACTGATTACACCACTTCTCATAATCATACCAGCCAACCAACAGTAAAGAGAAGCCAACCCAACTAAGATGCAACCAAATAACAGGAGGCAACAACAAAAGGCACAAGAAACTAACCAGATCAAGCCTCCCAAAAATGATAACAACAAATATAACAACCTGCAGGCTGACTGCCATGAAAAAAAAAAAACCACAGCAGCAATAACATAATTCTCAGGCA
Organism: Dendrobium huoshanense; assembly: GCA_016618105.1. Classification (NCBI taxonomy): domain Eukaryota; kingdom Viridiplantae; phylum Streptophyta; class Magnoliopsida; order Asparagales; family Orchidaceae; genus Dendrobium; species Dendrobium huoshanense. The sequence continues at coordinate 67,950,112 of CM028347.1, read as the reverse complement.
CATCAGCACAGTTACCCCCAACACTCCACCAATAGAAGGTAGAAGAGCAACAAAGGGTTAAACCATCAGCTTATAAACCATTAAAATCATTGCTTAAGTCAAAATTCACAATGAATTTAGCATTAACATTGGACACAAGAAAAAGGCAACAAAGAAGATTTAAATCATGAACAGCACCATAACCCATAAGGCCAAGCAGGCACAATGAAAAACTCTTAGCAATCCATAGAAAAGGGTCCCGGAAATGCAGAACCAAATAGTAAAGGTGGCCTAAATAACACCTCCCAACAAACAAACCCGTTAACCTGGTAGTAGCAGAAAATATCTTGCAATCAACAAAGTACCAAGCATCCAAGAAGGATCCATGATAAGGGCAGCAACAAATCTACCTACACAAGGCTAGAGGGACAAAACCAACAACTAAAACCAAAAAATTAACCCAGTAGCACAGAAAATATAGAAACAACAAAGCCTCATCAACCAATTCCAGAAAACAGACAAGGCCAAAGGACAAACAATCCAAACCAGCAGGAACCAAAATATAAAGTTAAGTACAAACATAGAGAATTCCACACACTTCAAGATGAAGTAAACCTTTAAGAGGGGTAGGAATATTAGAAGGAATAAAGTCAAAAAAACAATCAAGGTTGCAACCAAAATTAGCCAGCCAATAGGCACAAGAATTGCCAATCCTACCAACATGGCAAAAGAATGATTCACAAATAATAAAAGCCTTTTAATTTCCCTAACTACATAGAAGATGTTTGGGTTACAGCACGCCACATCCAAATCCTAAAAGAGAGAAATGTTAAAACTAGAGTTCACTTCAATAGATTGATTAAGTTCAAAGGAATGTATGAAAGTTCGCTAGGATGTTAAGCCCTTATGAACTTATTCCCAAAGCTAATTAAGAGAGAGGTGATTTGGAAAAGAAGAATCTTTTAAACAAAGACAAAAACCTAAACCAAAATCACCACAAAAAGTGCGGAAGAAAAATAAATGCGGAAGCGATAATAAGAAAAGAACACACCGGATTTATAGTGGTTCGGTCAAACCTTGACCTACGTCCACTCGTTGGGAGGCACCCTCCAAGTATTGCATTAACACAAAGTGACTCTACTTTAGCCCCCACAGCTAGGCGGAGAAGCCCTTACAAAATCACTTCCACCTCCCCCGGTGCGGCGGAGTCGCCGGGTCCTTTGACACCAAAGAGACTTCTTCTTTGGTGAACTTACCTCGAGACAAGCCTTGAATCCGATGGTACTAAGGTGCGAGTTCGCCGGAGCAACCGTGTGGAACCCCCTCCACACTCCCTTGAGTCCCCCCTCACAGGATCTTCTCCCTCTCTCAAACTCCACCCTTTCCTCTCTCCCTTTCAAGCTCTCTCTTCTAGTTTCCCCCACAAGAACGAAGCTACAATGGCTTCCAAAGACACTTACAAAGTGCCTTGCCATAGCTTAAATAAAGGCTCTCAAAACAAGCTCATTAATGCAAGTTGCCGCCATTATCGTCCAGGATGATAGCCAAATCGTCCTGGCCGATTAGCACAAATATGAGGAAAATCATCCTGAAAATCGCCCTGAAATGAAGCTGGACGATGTCTAATCGTCCCGGACGATCTTGCGATCGGCCTGGACGAAATCCCCATTAATTGCTTTCCAAAACTGCCTGAGAAATTTTGGAAAAATTGACCTGGATCGGCCAGGCTGATATTTTATAGTCCAGGCCGATAACCAGGACGATATCCAAAAATAAGATTTTCCTAAGTAGATATGGCGGCAGATTCTTGCTGAATTGAGCCGATCGTTCTGGCCGATACAAAATCGTCCAGGACGATGTGTTTTGCAAAAAGACGGCTGCTTTAATGAGAATGCCCTAATTAGGATTTCTACTTTTGTCAGATCGTCCAGGACGATATAAATATCGTCCCGGACGATGTTACCAAAAATAGAAATCTTTTAGGGCACAACAAAAAATCTTCCAAGTTACAAATCATCAGATACCACACCAAATACAACAGACTCAAGAAAGGAAAAAGATTACAAACTGACACAGACCTAGTCTACCCAATCTTGAGCTGGTTTCAGATTGCAGTCTGATCGTGTGGACCTGAAACGTTAGCACATAAGGCAATCATAGAGAAATAAGGAATGTTTTCTATCATCAAAATCATAGATCCGCAACAATGTAGAGTTGGATACCATAAAGGATGGCCAAAACAATAGCATAATCAATTTTACCATTGTGAGCCAGGCCCGCAAAAGCAATAATCAAATGGCTATTACTATCATGGATCAGACCACCACAACCATTACCAGAACCCTCAACATTAAGTTTAAAAACATTAGGAGGAGGCTTTATCCAATAAACAACCTTGAAAGCATTAGGGGGCTTCATCCAACCAATCCCCAAAGAAGAGGTGATATGATAATAATTTTTGAAGCTCTTAACAGTAAGAAAGTTAACATTCACAAGAGCCAAGATCTTATCCTTGACTCATTGGATAACATTGATATGGTTCATCTTAACCCCATTGAAAATAGAGTTGTTCCTCTCCAACCAAAGAAACCAAAGAATAAGACAAGGAATACTATTCCGAATGTGGCCTTTAGTACCAATAAATCAAGATTAAGTAATAAGTTAAGATAGAGATGAGTATTAAAACAATTTAATTGAAACAAATCATCAAAATAAACCCATGTTCTAATACCACAAACCGAGAAATAAATACATGGTGCATATTTTCAATGAGATAACAACACTGACATTTAGAGGCAAAATGGAAGCCTTTTTTAGTGAGATTGTCCTCTGTAGGGATGAATTTATGAAGAGTTCTCCACACAAACACGGAAACCGTAGAGGGTATGCTCTGATGCCAGATGTTAGTAAAAATATTGTCTAAAGTGTATTTAATTCTAAAAGAGAGCCAAGCATTTTTGAGATGAAAGACCCCATCTTTAGAAAAATCACACAAAATAATATCTTTTGAAATGGTATTTATAGGCAAGTTAAGGATATGAGAAATAATGCAATCAGGAATAAAGTTAGAAAGCTTCTCATAATCCCAACAATTGTTATTGAAGAAAAATTTAACTTTAATAGAAGCAGAAGAGGTAGAGTTCAAAATAGAATCCGTACCAAGCTATTTATCCTACCAGAAAAAGATGTTACCTTTACCAAGCCCCCACAAGATATGTGGCTCCACTTCCCACATGATCTTACAAAGTATTTTCCAAACCTTAGAATCCCCCGGCTTAGGAGAAATATTGGTCGGGTGATTACCCACACAATATTTAGAAATCATAAAAGTAGCCCAAAGATTCTCTTTAGCATGTAAAGTATAACATAATTTAAAGGAGAAAGCCTTAGCAAGGTCAAAAAGGTTCTTCCAAAACACCACAAAAATTATCCCACGAAGCCCAAATAATTTTAGAAGAGGAGAGATTACCTTTCCAAAGAAACTTATTAATAATCTTATGGATCCTATTACACACAGTTTGAGTAGGAAAAATAGTTTGAAACATATTAACAGGTAATGCACAAATAACACTTTAATTAAAGTAACCCTACCACCAAAACTAAGAAAATTAGAGTCCCACATAAGAAGCTTATTCTGAACTGAAGAAATAAGATCATTGAATAAAAAAATTTGTCTTCTACCTGTAAACAAGGGGACACCAAGATAATTAATAGGTAAGTTAGACTGAGAGAAGCCAATAACATTTTGAATAGCAAGAATACGATCATTAGAAACCCTTTTAGAAGCAATAAAACAACATTTGTTTCTACTAAAAGTCAGACCACTAATCATTTCAAAAACATTGAAGAAATTCATAATTTTCTGATACCTATTAATAGAGGCATTAGTAAAAACAATAAAATCGTCAGTAAAGCATAAGTGGGATAACGGGAAACCTCCCAAACTTCTAAAATAAAGGCCAGGGTTAAGATCAAATAAATTAAAGAGACCTATATATAGAAATTCAGTCGCAATAATAAAAAGTGTAGTGGAAATTGGATCACCCTGCCGTAACCCATGAGAAAATTTTAAAAAACTAGGATTGAAACCATTCAGAATAATAGAAAAATATACATTCTCAATAAAATTCTTGATGAGGTTAATAAATGCATGGTTAAAGCCAAAAAGATTCAGCATAAAATAAATGAAATTCCAACTAATATTGTCATACGCCTTGGCAATATAAAGTTTCAAAATAACATTACCCCCTCTAACTCTAACATCCAAATCTTGAGTTAATTCTTGAGCCAGAAGAATATTTTCCGTAATAGCCCTACCTTTCATAAAACCCATTTGAAAAGGTGAAATGATTTTAGGTAAAATCTAAGAGAGACGATTCCAAAATAATTTTAGAGAGAAATTTGTTAAAAAAAGTACAAAGCCAGATAAGACGGAAATCATTCCACGTTTGAATAGAGTTACTTTTAGGAATGAGCAAAAGCAAAGTAGAAGTAAAAAATTTTGGAATAGGGTTACCAGCAAAAAAATCCAAAGTAGCAGAAATAATATCATTAGAAATAATGTGCCAACTTTTTTGAAAAAAATAGTAAAACCATATGGACCCGCCACAGAATCACTATTCATTCCAAACACAGTCTCTTTAATTTCCTCCAAAGAGGGATGATTAGAAAGGAGGTCATTATCATCATTAAAGATAAGGTTAGGGATAAAGGAGTGGTCAGTAGCCTGTACAGGAGTAAAAGTTTTGTTGAAATGATTCTTAAAGTAAAGCTCATATAAATTAGCAATCTGAACCATCATCTCTTTGAATTTTGTCAATACTATTCTTGATCCTTTTTCTCTTAGTTAAATCATGAAAGTACTTAGTGTTACTATCGCCCTCAACCAAATGCTTAGCAGCAGCTTTTTGTTTCCAAAAAACCTCCTCTTGAGCTTGAAAGTTAAAAAGATCAAGTTTAGACTGGTTTAATAAAGAACAATTAACATCAGAAGGGCATTTTGACAGAAGTTTTCATTAAAAGCAACACATTGTTCATCTTGGATAATATTAGAAAAAATATTTTTGAAAACATTATGATTCCTCCGTTCAGTGCTTGTTTCAACCTCTTAAGCTTAAACCAAAGCCTTTTCATACCAGCAATAGAATTATCAGGGTGTAAGGGAGCTTGCAAATTATTCTTAACCACCTCAAAAAAAGTATGATTAAGTAACCACTTATTTTGAAATATGAATTGAGAAGTAGCATTAATTTGCCTACTATTGATGTTGATAAGTAAAGGAGAATGATCAGACAAAGTTCTACTCAGATGCTGAACATTAGTAAGACTAATAGAATTAATCCAATAATCATTAAAAAGCATATGATCAAGCCTCTTCCATAGGTGACCCCAGTTCCAAGTGAATTTATTACAAATAAAACCAATGTCAATCATATTACAATGCAATATCATGTTATTAAAGTCAGATATATAGCGATAAGAGGGGGCTGAACCACCTAACATTTCAGAAGGTGAAGAAATAGCATTAAAGTCCCCTCCAACCATCCAAGGCAAGTTACAAATACTATGAAAATTCTTAAGTTGATCCCATAACAACTTCCTACTATAAAGAGAGGAAGCAGCGTACACAAAGAAGCACATCAATGAAAATTAAAAGCCTCAATGTTGCAATGCATAACTTGAATAAAGTCACAAATAATATCAATTTTAAAAGGATTTTTCCAAAGAATTCAAATTTTATTAAAAATATTCGAAGTAGCATGATTAAAACAAAGAAAACGAGAGGTACTAGCTAACCTAGACGTGGGGATAAGTGGCTCAAGAAAGACAAGAATAGAAATATTATGAATACGACATAAATTTTTAACCCGGATCTTAGAGGAAGGGCAACCAAAGCCCCTAACTATCCAAATAATCATATTAAACATAGAAAAAACAATTAATGAGAAGAATTTGAATGAGTATTCCGAGAAGTATTTCTAGCTGGTTGTAAGGTAATATGCTTAGGCTTGCGCCCCCTTTTACTTTGGAATTTAATAAAACAAGTATCATTGTCATTAGAGGCAAAAACATCTAGCTACGGTCATCATTTCCTCAGTTTCAGTTAGACTATCACTATTATAATTAGAAGTTGAAAGAGTTTTACCAACACTGTGAAATTGAGGATCATCATCCTACATAAACTTGCCATCCTCATCACCTATTTTAGCATCCTTCTCAACATTCAATTTAAACTTGGATGAAGGGAATAGTTGCTGGATTGCAACAATTTCTCCCTCCTCTAAAACAGTATCATTCTTATCTCTATCACTAACAACCAATGGGGTATCAACATTAGTAATCGTCTCAATATCCTGAACATTTAGAGAATTAAAGATCATAAAATCATTAGCATCAGTTATATTATGATTGAAAATGCAAGAAAAAGAGGGATCTACATTTTGAACGGCATTCTCAACATTCCCCTCACATTCAGTAGAAACACCATTAAGTAAATTTGTAGAATTATTATGTAAAATAGCAACTCCCTATTTTTTAAGAACAACAGCAATAACTCCATTAGTAAGAACCAGCTCGGGTCCAACCAAGGGGCTCTCAAATGGCAATTTTTTAGTAGGAGCAGTGTCAGACGATTGTTACAAAGGGTTTTTGTCAGGACGCAAGTGAGGATTTTTACGAAAATAATGATTCATAGCATGCCCGTGCATCTTACAAAAAGAGAAGAAAATAGGTAAGTTTTTGAAATCAACTTTTTGAAAATAACCTTTCACTTTAGAACTAATCAAAATTTCAGTTGGATGTTTCTTAGAAACATCCATCTCAACCAAAACCCTAGCAACGGATGGACGAGACACTGAAGCAGTAGCTCGATTAGTCTGTAAAGAACGACCAAAAATAGAAGCCAAACCAAATAAAATTTGATGATTAAAAAGATGTAAATGCAAATTAGGAAATGAGATCCAAATTGGTACAATAGGAGACTCCTCCCTAACATCAAAATTCGGAGTCCATTTCAAAAGTCGCATTTGACAAGCTTGAATATAGTAAGAACGCCTATCAAAAATCTGGCTATAGTCAAGATCATTGGCTAACTGGATAGAAATATGCCTTTGGTCAAGTAAACACATGAAAAGAATCGGAGAACTTAAGATTAAAAAAAAACTTCCTAATAACTTCAAGATTTGGCCTTCTTAACATAAATTTACCAATCAAGGTGATAGCATAAGAGGCAACAAGTAGAGCAACAATCGATTCCTCAAAGAGAAGGGCCGAACATCCCTTAAAAGTAGAATAAACAAACTACAGTTTTGGGTTAGACGAAGATGAACCAGCAAGGACCTCTTTAAAGGAATGAGTTTTCCCCTCAAAAGTTGAAGAGGCAGGGCAAGATAACGACGGGGTCGTCATCTTCCCACACAAAAACCCAAAGAAAAACAACCAAAATAGAACACGAAAGAGAACCAAATGCAAAGAGTAGGAAAGGCAAACCGAAATCGCCAAGATATTCCAACCAAGAGGGCCAAAATCGAACGCACGGGAGGAAGCCCTATATCGCCCATGAATTGCCTCCAGGAAGAGAGCAGAGAGACGTTACGCCCAAATTCACAATAAGATGAGTTTTCTAAAGTTATTGAGGTTTAATTATGGGTTAAATTAGGGTTTGTTAATTAAGTGGTCTAAAGGGTCCTAAAAATTTCCAAAATTTTTTGAGAGGTTTAAGATTTCACTATGTTTAAGTGTTTAAAGTTTATGTTAATCAGGGATCTACTCTAGCTCCTAAAATTTTTCTAAATATTTTTGATGGATCTTTAATTATTGTCCTTAAGGTGTCGGTACGTTGAGTAGGTTTAAAATCAAAGTCAATCACTAACCCTTGGGGTAACATAATGGAAATGCATAAATTTATAAACACACCAAATCATAGGATCTAGGAGGACCTAACCTAGTGCTCGTGCGTCCTACACATGCAAAAGACGATAAAAAAGTAATTAAGCATGCTTATCGATGTGATTAGTGAATGATTGGAGCCCAATCATTCACTAATCCACCCCCATGAACGCTATCCATATACATAATCCTTGTTTAAAATTTCATGAATGGATATTTAACATATACGTAATTTTTAAATAGTTCAAAATACATATAATAAGTATGAAGGTTTTAGAAAATAATGAATTTAAAAATAGTTTACTGTATAAAGATACATAACTTAACGGGAGATCCACTAGTCACCCAAGCAAGTATTTGAAAAGGTTTGAAAATAAGTTTTTAATTTCAAAATAATTAAACTACTAATTTTATAAATAACATTAAAATAATTAGGTAATAATGTACTAAATAAATAATTATAAAAAAACAAATTTTAATATCTAAAAAAAATTCGAAATAATAGTACATAATTTTTTAAAAAGTATGAGTTATTATACACCAAAATCTGACTTAAAATGAAATTATAATGATTTTTTGAAGTTTAATATATTAAAAAGGGGTTTTTAAATAATTTAAAATAATAAACATCTAAAAATAATTATTAAATTAGAATTAAAGTTTCTAAAATTTTAAAATAATTTTAAAATTATAATTATATAACTATTAAAAATTAATTTGAATTTATTTAATTATTAATTAAATAAATAATTACTTAATTATTAATTTAAAGTAATTAAAAATTTTTAATTAAAATAAATGAAAATATAATCAATATTTTAATTTATTATTATTTTTAAATTAAAGTGATCAATTTTCTAGAGATATTGATATAAAAAAATATTTATTTTTAATAAGGAAAATAATTATTACTAATATTTAAATAATTTTTAATTAAAAAAGGGTTTAAAATAAAATTTTAATTATACAAAAAAGGCAACGTTGACGGCGACGGACCGGACATGCATCAGTCAGGGAGTCACAGGTTCAAACTGTGGGCAATGATTATGCATCGCACTGCCGGCAATCATTAGGTAATTAATACCACTCGCCGCGGTATTACGCATCCACATCGAATGGTGATCCTGCCCGTTGATTACACCTAGTTTTGAAATGAACTGCTTTGATTGAGCTAGATGGTGGTAATAACCATAAGATCGGATCCACAATTGATCCTAACCAAGGGAAGGTGGGATCTCAGCCATTGATTCGGTGATCAACGACGGAGATCTGTTACGCCTAAAACAGGCTACGTAAAACATCCTAAGTTTTTTTTTTTTTTTTTTGAAATTTCTCAAGATCGAATCGGTTAATCTCCATGAAATTTTAGATATGGCTAGTTATAATGAACATAATTAATGGAAATGTGGTTTAATAACATAAGAAGCACTTAATCAAAAGCTATTTTAAATTAGGTGTTCTAACTTAGGGCTTCAGTTTTACCTCAATCCAATAGATAGATTTAGTAGATCTTGGATGTTCTGAGCTTGTATACTATCCAAGTTTAATCCCTTAGAAGACTTCAAGTGTTGGGAACCCTAGGATCATCCACTATAAGCCTTGGAGGGTTTTCAAGCAAGGGTGGCTAGAAATCGATCGCTGGCGGCCTTGATCGATGGGATTTGGCTTGAAAGAAGGAGGGAGTTTAGGAGAGCTAAACCACACCAAAATATCATCTTGTAGTAGCTTATGGAGAAAGATCATACAAGATCCCCCATTCAAGTAACCCTAATAGGCCTATGTTATGGACCTAGGCCTTGGATCAACGACCTAGATTATATCTAGGGCTATTTAGGAGGTGATTAAGCCCAAGTGGCCGTGGCCTTGCTCAAGGTATGATTAAGAATTAATTAAGGGCATTTGAAAGGTTTAAATTAACCTAAATAGGTCAATCATGACCAAAGAAGGCTTGGGTTGACCAAGTCAAAGTTGATATAGTCAACCTAGTCAACTAAACCCAAAGGGGTGGGGGTTTGAGCAAAAGATAGGTTTGAATTGAGTTAGAACTTGAATTGACCCATTTAGGCTAATTGGGTTAACTTAGGTTGACCTGGTCAACCAGTTTGACACAATACATGGGTCCTGGCCCAATGGGTTAGGTCTTACCGGCTGAGTTCAAGGGAGGTGAGAATTGGGCTTGAGATGAAGTGGAATTGTTTTGAAATCAAAAGAAAGCATTTTGGTCAATTGGGGTCAACCAGGTTGACCTAGGGCCCGGGTCAGAGCTCACTAAACTTGGTTTGACTCACTAAACACATGGGAGGTGGTCTTGAGGCCTGACATGGTCAATTTAACCAGGTCAAACTCCCTTGATCAAGGATTAGGTGAAAGGTGTATCAATAACTTTATTGGAGATCATACTTTTGCAAAGCTGTGAAAGAAGCGTAAAATTTATCACTAATCAAATTTTTTGTAGGTAAGTATAAATTAATGGCTAAGTACCATTATATATAGAAGATCATTTTTTAGGACATTATATAATTCCCTATACCAAATTAGATTATAAAAATGGAAAATTATTGAAATCCATATTTTAATCCATTATAGGCTATTTCTATCTTTTTAAAATGTATGTTATTTTGTACATAGTATTTGATTACATAAATAGAAGCATTAAAATGATGTACTTTATTTTTCCCACTTTAATGAATGTATATAGATCATATGACCTTATCACACAAAATTTAGCCCACTAGGTTTCTCTTATTTTAAAGTCTTTCAACTTTTTAGGGAGCTTCTCCCTATTTAGAGAAGCTTGCAACTCTTTCAAAAAATTTCTTATCTAATCCCTAATTATGTTGATTTAGGTCTTCTTATTGGATCTTTCAAAATTCCATCCTCATTCTTAATGTTTCGGTAATGGTAATACTCCTAGTATTGGGATCCTTGATACCTTGGCCAACTTCTCCAACTTTCTAATTGATTTCATTGTTCTCATATAACTTCTAGTCAATATGAATTTTGTCTACTAACTCTTAACTTCGGAGCTCATCATTATTAACAGTCGTATTAGGAGGGCTAGAATCATATAACTCTTAAAGGAATAAGGAGCATATATTACATCTTAAGTCACTTGCAAATAGTGAATTCTCACCTCTAGAGCATGTGGAGTTAGAGATGTGTAACATATTCTCCATGTTAAGTTTTATGAGTCATCCCCACTATTTGAATTTTATTAAGGAGATTGAAACTCCCTCTCATTTCCCAAATATTATAGCGATCATAACTTAAAGTTGTTCCTTCACACACTTGTTCATGAACTTCTCTTTTATCATTACCCTATCAGGCAAAAGAAGCACTTTCTCCTCCTTGGGGAGAATTTAAAACTCAAATACTTCAAGAGTATATCACAGAGACACATGTGTAAAAGAAACCATTATGATTCCATCAAGTGCATAAAGCCATAAAATGAGTTAATGGGTACTTCTTGGGAGATGATGAGAATTTTAAGTTTAACATCTCTCCTACAATTAATGATTTATTCTTGAATAAAATAACTCCACTTCATTATGAAATAAAGCTTATTCTCATTTCAAGAATAATGAAAATTATATTTTCAAAAGGTAAGTAACTAGAATAAAATTCAAAATGCTTACTAGCTCACTAAGTACATGAATTTGTCACAATATATAATACAAACTAGAATGTTCATAATAAATAACTTATATATAAAATAAAATAAGTGAGTTTTTCTTAAGTATTTATGTGTAAGGACCAGTTCAACCTTGCTCACCACTAAGAATGAAATTTAAAATTGGGTTACATAAGACATAAATTTACTTAATTTCTAAATATAATAAATAAATTACTTAATTCTATAATTCTTTTGACAAGTTTTATCCGAAGATACAAGAGAATAATAGAAGTACACGAATGCCATAATCTATGAATCCAAGCAATTGAAAGAAATCAGGAGTCACTTGCCCTAGTGTGAGGAGCACTTGCCTTAAGTTGAGAAACTAATAGGCCTAGTCTTTGGGGCACTCACTTTAACTAGAAGATTCAATCGCAATACTTTGAGGACCACTCGCCTCAGTAACAAATTCACTCAACCTAACAAAGGAAAGACTTGCCTAAGTAATAGAAGTCACCAACCTAGGACATAGTCTACTCGCTCGTACTTATCTATAGTAGGTAACTTCATTTATTTAGTAAGTTTTCCTAGAACTTCATCTAAGATAAATGTCAATGTGTCATTGATTTAATCTTGTCCACTAACCTTAAATAGTCAAATCATGTTATTTTAACTATTTTATGCATTTCTTAGGTGTAGCTTCTACTTTAGTTATTAAGACCACATAAATAAAAAAATATTTTTTATATAACATATATGAGCTTTTTATACTAGTAATAAAATCCTTGAAACTTCTCTCTAGAACTTTGTAGTTTTGAGTTAACTTTTAAAGCTAATCATCCAAATGAAGAAAAACTAAAGTTGAATTGCTTATGCTTAACGATCCAAGCCCAACTTATGTGTAACAAATTTGAATAGATATATTATTTTAAGCCTTTGAAAAATTTTTCTCATTAATTCAAAGGATCACATCATCTCTATGGGGATATGGTACAATACAAATTTTGAATGATTATTTGTAGACATTAAAAATTTAGATTGGAATAATCTTCAGAGTAGCACCTAAAATAATTTGAGATAGGTGAGTAATAATAACTTAAAGTTGAGGTAAGAGGAAGAAAGAGCATCATGCCTAAATATTTTAATAAGGCTCTTGTAAGAAGTTAAGAATTCTTAAATGAAGGAAATAAAATAAGAGAGAGAGAGAGAGAGAGAGAGAGAGAGAGAGAGAGAGAGAGAGAGAGAGAGAGAGAGAGAGAGAGAGAGAGAGAGAGAGAGAGAGAGAGAGAGAGAGAGCGAGAGAGCATTGCAAGGTTTGAAAGTGTAAGAAATTTTAAGGGTACCTTTAAAAAATAATAGGATTTAAATAAGTGTACACAGTACTAGAGTTAAGGTTTATCCATTGCATGGCAGTATTCTTCTTGGTTTCTTCACCATTTACATTATCCTTACTCTTCTGATGTCACCTGTAACCCTTATGGGGTCATTAGGTCCTATTGAGTTTCTTATTGATCAAAGTGAGTTCCCTCACCATAATAGCTCCTTTTTGAGGTAGGCTTTTTCTTTGATATTGTACTAATTATAGATGAACAAAAATGGCTCACTATCCTTCTATTTTTTCATGATTGAACATTTCTTTCCAAAGTGTATTCCTTGTGATGAGGATCCATGAGGTCGAGGAAGTAGCTAAAATTTGAAGTTATGCTTTAGTTAGATATGTGATTGGTAAATGACCTTCCTTGTGTAATCTTCTTACTATGTATTGTACATGGAAACTCAATGGTGCATTTGACCAATTATCATTTTTTGATGATTTCTTATTTTTTCTATTTTTGAGTGCCATGAATATGAAAAATGTGAATAAATGGGGGGCCATGGTTCATCAATGAAATTCCTTTTATTATAGATAAATATCTACTAATTGTATTCCTATCATGGATAATTTTAATGATATAATAGTTTGAGTAAAACTTCCTACATTTGATATGTGTGTCTATTATGAGGATGACATTTTAAAGATTGCTAGCAAGATTGGAATTCCTCTCATTATTGATCCCCTAAATAATAAAAGATCTAAGTTTACCTTTACCAAAGTAAGTATTCAAATTTTGACAAATAGCATCTTCCATAATGTGGTTACTATCATGATTAAGGGGAAAGAAATTTTGATTCGTCTTTTGTGAGTAAATTTTTTATTCATCTTACTCTCTTCAATAATGTTAATAATTTAAATTATCCTTTAATGGCTACTAATTATTTTTTTCATACACATCTAACATTATTGGCACACTAAAAATCAAGTAAAATTCTATATTTGAGAGTTTGGAAAAATAATCTTTCAACTCTTGACTTCTTTGTTATTTTATACAAACTCAACATTCCTTTATTTGTTAAACTAAATGAGAGGCTAGTTGGACCAAATAGATGGCTACATATTTTTTAAATATCTAAAGGAGAAGATGATCTCTTAAACACTGTCTTTGCCAGGTCCCAAGTCCCTGATTAGATAAGTGGAGGGATTCGTTAGGTAGTTGACAGACAGTATAAAACTTGTCAAATAATCATGATATGAATCTTTTAAAAAATTATGATAATGTTATGGCTTCCCCTAAAAGTAACGTGCTGTATGACCTAAGTATAGTTACAAGTATGCAAGGATCACTACACCGGCACCCTGGTGTGGTGCTAAATAGGAAAGGATTCTCACATCAAGGACAGATGTGGATAAAGAAGCTAGTCCATGAAACTAAAATTAGGATAAGAACTTGGAATATAGGCTCCTTTATAGGAAAATTAATGGAATTAATAGATATTATGATTCATTAGAAGATAAATATTATGTGCATTTCAAAAACTAAATAGGTTTGATAGAAGGCTAAGGAGGTTGATAGTTTAGGATATAAACTATGGTATTTAGGTCGGTGTCATACTAGAAATTGTGTAGGTGTGATTATAGATAAGGGTTTGAAGGATAATGTTATAAAAATTAATAAAATTAAATATAAAATTATAGCTTTGAAGATTATTTTTAATTCTAAGATTGCTAATTATAAGTACATATGCTCCTCAAGTATGTCTGGATATAAATTTAAAATTAAAATTTTAGAATGACTTAGAAAAATTTATACAAAGGATACCTCTTGAAAAAAGATTTTTTATTGGAGGAGATTTAAATGGACATGATGGTAGAGAGGTTGATGATATTAAAAGAATTAATGGTGGCCAAAAGCTTAGAACAACAAAAGAAGGTGTTAAGAGCATATTAGATTTTTCTTTAGCTTATAATTTTTTAATAGCTAATACCTTATTTAAGAAATGAGATATGCATCTTATCTCCTATAAAATTGGATATAGTATAATGTAGATTTATAATTTTATTATAAGAAAATTAGATCGTTTAGATTGCAAGATTTTAAAGTTATTTCGAGTAAAAATTTATATACCCTACATCGATTATTAGTTTTGTACTTAAAGATAAAGGGACAGAAAAAAAATAAAGTAAAATGATTTTCTAGGATTAGATGGGGGGGGGGGGGCGGGGGGGCATTTAAAAATATTAACAAGTATTTTTTAGAGTAAGATTTTAGATCTTAAGATTTTGTTTGTGCATGAGGATGATAATGTTATGTGGAAAAACATGGCTGGAGATATTAAGAATAATGCAAAAGATGTGCTTTGAGTTTCGAAGGGAAACACTCTTAATAGTAAAACTAGTTGGTGGTGGAATCCAAATGTGCAAGAAAATATAAAAACTAAGAAGATTTGTTATAAAACTTTGTTTAGATAAAAAAAAATTTGATAATTGGGAAAAATATAAAGTGGCTCGTAATGAATATAAGAAAGCTATTTATGATGTAAAGAGCTTAAATTTTAATTATTTATATAATAGATTAGATACTATGAAGGGAGAAAGATATGTGTATAAGTTAGCCAAATAAAGAGATAGGAGTAGTAAGGATTTAGTTCAAGTGAATTGTATTAAGGATGATGATCAAAAAGTACTTTTCTTGGAAGATGATATTCAATAAAGGTAAATGAAATATTTTGCTAAACATTTTAATATGATGTGAAAATATGATTGAGTTTAGTGACTTTAGCACCCTAAATAAAAAAGAAAGATCTTTATTTTTATCAGCGTTTTAGTAAAACCAAAGTTAGAGATGCTTTAAAGAAAATGAAGTGTGGAAAAGCTATTGGACTTGATGATATTCCAATAGAGATGTAGAAATGCTTAGGAGATAAAGGAATTTCTTGGCTTACTAAACTTTTAATACTTTTTTAAAGACTAAAGATGACAAGTGAGTGGAAAATGAGTGTGTTAATTCCTATTTTTAATAATAAAGGTAATACACATGAGTGTGCAAATTATAGAGGAATTAAGTTGATGTGTCATACTTTAAAACTATGGGAGCGAGTTATAGAGTATTGGTTGCGGTGTGATGCTAATGTTTTTCAAAATCAATTTGGATTCATGCCGGGTAGGTCTACTATGGGAGCCATACATATATTGAGAGGTTTGGTGGAGAAATGTATAGAGAATAAGGAGGATCTACGTATGATATTTATTGATTTAGAGAAACCATAAGATAAAGTTATAAGCGAAGTGCTATAAAGAGTTCTTGAAAAGAAAGGAGTTAATAACACTTACATTCAAATCATTAAAGATATGTATGCATGAGGTATTACTTGTGTTTAAACACAAGGTGGTTTGACCAAGTATTCTCCTATTTCGGTTAGATTACATCAAGGATCAACCTTAAGCCCATATCTTTTTTCTTTAGTCATGGATGTTCTCAGTGGAAATTTGCAAGAGGATATACCTTGGTGTATGTTTTTTGCTGATGATATTCATCTTGTTGATAAGACAAGAGAGGGAGTTTAAGGTTTTCACTTGAGTAGATTTAAAATTGAATGTATGGAGTGTAATTTTAGTAGCAATAGACCTAGTGAAGGGATTGTGACTTTGGACGATTAAGTCATTAAGAAGATTACATGTTTTAGATATCTTGGATCTGTTGTTCAGAGTGATGGTGAAATAGATTGGAATATTATCAGTATAATTCAAGTTGGATGGTTGAAGTGGAGGAATGCATCGGGCTTGTTGTGTTATAGAAAAGTCCCCCTCAAACTTAAGGGAAAGTTATATAAGATGGTGGTGATACCTGCAATGATTTATGGTGCCGAATGTTGGCCATTAAAAGAGAAGCATAATACTAAGTTAGGTGTTGTAGAGATGAGGATGCTTAGGTGGATGAGTGGCTTTATCCTTAGAGATAGGATATGAAATGAACATATACAAGAAAAGGTTAGAGTAGCTCTAGTGGAAGATAAAATTAGAGAGAATCGCCTTAGATTGTTTTGTCACATTAAATGGAGGCCTTCCGATGACCCGATGAGGACAGTTGAGGTTTTAGATTTGACTTAGGTTAAGAAATGTAGAGCTAGACCTAAAAAGACTTGGTTAGAAAATATTAGAAATAATCTTTCTTTATTAGTTTTAAATGAGAATTTAACTTTTAACATGACATAATGGTGAAAAAGGATTCATGTAGCCAACCCCACATAGTGGGACAAAGGCTTAATAATGTTGTTGTTGTTGTTGTTGTTGTAAGAGAGAAGATAATCTCTAATGTCTCTATCAAAAGTTCAAAATCAGAGGGAAACACAACTATATTAGAGAAATGTCTACTACATCTAGTACTCTTTATTATATTGTTAATAGTGATGGGGGGAAGTTATCTTTGATTTCCTCACTATTTTTAATAGAGATGGTTTATCCATGAACAAAAGTAAAATAAGGCTCTCCATTGGTCACAGTTTTTAATAGGGATGGTTTCACATAAAAATTATTGAAAGAAACTTGTCCTATCATTGGGAGTTCTTTTATTATGGCAGTAAATCCCTTCTATCCTTCTTTCAAACTCTCTAATTGGGTGAAGCTTTTAACCATTAATCTAATCACTAAAAATATTCACGCGATATGAATATGAAAACATGCCAATTTCACTTTATAATATTGCTTACACTGTTAATGTCAAGCTATTTTCTATTTAGCTAAAACATTTACACGCAATACATATTCATCCCACTCAATCTTCTTTTATTCTTGAGAGGGATATGTTTGATATTATCATTATTTTTGATGAGATCCTTTTATGTGCAAAAAATAAAATCAATTTTTTTAAGTAATGTGAGCCATCATTTTATTTACAACAAGCTCGTTAATTTAGGCTTATCATTTGTTGATCTCATTTTTATATGAGGTTGTTTCTCCGAACTCATCTCTAGTGTATAGGTCTTCTTAGACTAGTATAGACATGTCCATTGGTAAGATTTTCCTTAAGTGGATGCCAAATGACATAGCACTGGCTCAAGCATGATAGTGTAATCGAACATCATTTAAATTAATTAGGCTCTATTCGAGTTCAATTTGAACATGGTAGGTTTGGTCGATGCTACGCAATCCATCTTGGGTTTAATTAGAATTAATTAGATGTTGGATTGAGCCATTTGAAATAAATTCAAATTAAATTAATCATGTAAATCTGACTTAATTTAATCAACTCAACTTTTATTGAACAAAAATCAATCAATTTCGATGCAAATCTAACCAAATTGACTCACCGCAGAGTGATCAAGATCAAATCGACATCGATTGAAGCACTTTAATGTAAATTTATGCAATACCGAGTTTAATCGACTCGATTCATGTTTAATTTAATGTTGGTACCATTGATTGTCCCAATATGATGCATCATGGATTGATTCAAGTCAAATCAGCACACTACTGAGTCAAGTTGACTTGAATTGAGTTTGATTTGAATGAAAATAGCTCTGATTAACGCAATTGACTCCTCATGAGCTAATTTTTACCAAATTGGTGTTAATCAAATTAAATAGATCGATTTGAGCACTTGTAATTCAAAATTTAAACCAATTCATTTAATTAAATTGCCAATTTTAGTAAAATTTGCTTTATTTTATAAGTTTATAAATATATATGCAATCAGAATCAAACTGTTCAATTCCCCCCAATTCCATTAAAATTCAAATGAAATAAGCAACGGTTTTGCTTGATGTCAATTAAAGCCAGATAAGTAGAGGAGGACAGTTAGGGCCTTGGTTTTAGATTAATTATTCTACGCAGATGTTGAATGCCGTCTCAAGTTAAACCAAAATGTTCTACATCATCCTTTGCTCTGTATCACGGCTCAGTACTGCTCGTTACTTCCCAATACCACATTCAATATTGCTGACACAGTTTGATCTCCAAACAATGTTTACGTCCAATCTCTGCACATAATAATTTCTCCAAATTTTATGCATCTTCAGTTACTTATTTGTGCAAAAATCCCTCTCCAACCATTAATTGTTTGAGCGCGAGAGCTCCATCTCCGATGAACTCCCATGTTCAAACTACTTACCCATTCTCCTGCAAGTGACCTATCTGTTGCCCATGCATTGCAGTTGCTGCCCGTCGATCCACTTCCAACATTGGAATTCTCCAAGACGTTTGACTTCTTGTTGTTTTGTTTTCTCCAGTCTTTCTTATTTGCACTTTTATTCTTATTAAGAATTTAATTTTTGCTAAAATCTTTATGCTAAGAGTCTAACTTGTATTAAAACCACATATTCCTACTAAATGTCCTAAGGAGGTTTTATGCCTTGTGCTAGTATATATTAACAAATCAGTAATAAATGAAAAAAAAAAAATTAAAATCATTAATAAAACACTTTGACATATTTTGAAGCTCTCATACCCTTGTACTTCACTCTTTTAAGAAGGCAAATGTATATTGGATTAAGAGCTTTATGGATTAAAATGATTAATTAAAACACAATAATAACATATTAATAAGCAATTTTAATATCTAACATTCAACCAAAAATAAACTTCAAAAATATTAAAGACACTTAAACTTAAATTTGAACATAAAACCCCCTTGGCCTTTTAACAAATCAAATTAAATTCATGAAAAACTTCATCCAATAACAAGCCTAGGATATCTCCAAACCACTTAGCCTGCTACACACACTTAGATTTATTTGTTATGGCAGAATCTCTCGCTTTAGGTTAGATCGGTGTTTTTTTTTTCCTCTAAGATGTGTTGATATGTATGTAAATAAGTGCTAGTCGTTGTAGCTATATTCGATAAAATTATATGATGTTGTTTTGATGCTTTCTCAGTGATATGTGATGGCTTTTAGATTTCTTTAGGTTATGAACAATTTTGATGTTTATTGCTAACCAAAATTTTCTACAAATGGTCATGCTTATGCAATATTTTAAAAATAAGGCTAAGATAGTAATAATTTAATGCTAATCAAATTTTTTATAGCTACTTCTAATTCTCAGCCTCTTTAATTAATAAAAGCATGACCAAGTTCACATGTTGCTAAAAAATGAGCAAATGATTGACTATGATGTGATATATCATTATAAATTTTATATATAAATTGCTTGCTTTTTATTATTATTTTGTTACAAGTCCATGTGCATGATTTTACTTAAAATCTTAAGAATTAAAGAATTTTTTTACACGTAATTTAAAAATATAATTTCATAAATAAAATAACTTAGAAAGGTAATCATTCTAAAAAAGTAAAACAAGGGGTCGCTTGCATATTAAAATATTTCTTTTGTACGTAATTTAAGCACTTCCGCGCTCGAGGATAGAGCACAAATAATTTGACTTATGAGGATCAGGTGCTGAACCTAAGGATGCCTAGTCTCAAAAAATAAAATTATTTTAAAGCCTTTGAAAATTTCAAGCATTCATGATTTGTAATATTTCAACTAGCATGAATTTTACTAAAAACAATTTTAAATTTAAATTTAATTAAATCAATTCTAGAAACATTCCATCACTCATATGTATATGGCCACTTAGGGTTTTTTCTAGATGTCGGCCCTAAATTTAAAAAAATACTAAAATGTTAGCTTACACAACTTTTATAAGACTAGATAGCATGGTTTTGAGATGATTAGTTGCTTTATCAGACTTTTTATTTTTAGGTAAAATATAAGTCCAAACTGCACTAGTTTTGATAGGCTCAGATTACTACTCTATAGTACCCAACTTAGATATAGGTTCTGAGATAGATAAAAAATCATTAGTTCTTACTCTCCGAGAATATAATCCTACCATTCTAATAAAATGCGAGCTTGAATAATAAATCCTCTCCTTAAATGTAAAGCTAAATATAGGATAAACTGAGATTTCCTCTGAGCTTTTCAGAATACTGTACCTTCTATTTTTTCTCCTTTGACCCACTAAGAACTATTCAACATTGAGCTTTCTTCTTAGAAATTTTCTATTTCTTTTCTTGTCTCCTGCATTATAATCAAAGTGTATAGAATCACTACTTTAATTGGAAATTCTCCTAAGTACCTCTCTTAGCATGTAAGTAACCATAAGGGTTTGCCCTTATAGTCAATTGAGAACTCTAGAATAATATAAACAATAAAATTTATTTTTATAAAGCAGAAAAAATCTCTGGGAATGTATATTGATTTTTAAAATCATTTCTACTTTAAAATATACTTGTGAAATGTCATTATTCTCTACATGAATACACTACTAGAAAAACATGTATTCTAGCTAACAAAAGTTGAAGGAAATGAACTATTTACGCCAAAAATATTGACTTTTCAACAAATTTTTGATGAAAAATGGGTTGACAGTAATATGTGCGTCAAAAATAATTTTTTTCCAAAAGTACTCATCAAAAATATTTCTGGTGGATTCATCGATGATTTTTTGATGGAAAAGTTATCTTAAAAATGTCAATTTCATATCTCATTTTTTAGTTGATATTTCCAGCGGACAATAATCGTTAGAAATATTAGCGTTTAATCCACCTGGTGTTTCTATCGAGATAACTAGAGAGTACCATTGATGAAAAATTTTGCCATAATTTCAAACATAAAGTTACCTGTAAAATGGCTAGAGCAATTCATTGTATCATCATTTTTGGTGGATTATCTACTAGAAATCAATCGAAAACCTATAATAAAAAATGGAGAAAATGGAAGCCCTTCTTTTAATTATTCAACAACATAACAATATTATAAAATCCTACATATAACTTAAGCACATTTGAAATTCAAACAAAAATACTAATGTTATATGTTTCAAGACATTTGACCCCAAAGACATAAACTAGCTCATTAAACTGAAACTATACTAAAATGAACATTAAGTTTTTTTTACAATAAAAATAGAACTAAATTGTAAAAATTAAAAGTTTTAAAATATGCAGTAATAATAAAAAAGCCTAATAAAAATCAATTTTGTTCTTCTCCCGTTATTTTTGTTGCAAATCTATTTTCATGACTTATGTTTTGATGATTGACAAACACTATTGATTCTCTTGGACTGCCTGTTACTTCTAACTATTCAGGAATCAAAGATCAGACGAACAAACGAAGCCAGTTCAAGATTGCATAGGTTTAGGGATGAGTCGGTCTGTAACTTTATTTTTTCTCGTCTTGATTATATTTATAATGTTCAAAGAGACTGATGCTAAGCAACCCTACACACACACTTGAGAGACTTAGAATTTCTGTTTTTACCCACATCGGCGATGACGATATTTACATCGTTCTGGACAATCATGCTTAAAACAGAAAACCTAAATAAGGATTCTTAATTAAGGTAGCCCTCATTAATAGATCATCCTGGACGATACATGTATCAGCCAGGACGATAAGCTCAAAACAGAAAGAAGTTTCCGCCATAGACAATTAAGGTATTATGTATTTTTTAATAATCGGTCAGGACGATTATTGATCGGCCTGGACGATATTCACATAAATTATGCCTTAATTGATCAAAAAATTAAGAGAGTAATTAAGGATGATTGATACGATCATATCGTCCTAGACGATCGCAGGATGTTCCAGAACGATCTATTAAAAAACCTTAGTTACTTCTGGACGATAAATATTGGCCAGCTCAAATTCAGGGAGATGCTCTGGGCGATTTTTCTCTGATTTGAACTGATCGGTCGGGACGATCGTAAAATCGGCTTAGATGATCAAGCCAATTTTAAATCGTCCAGTTTGCATTCAGGGCGATGCTCTGGCCGATCTTCTGAGATTTGTACTGATGGGCCAGGACGATGTCCATATCGGCCTGGACGATATTGTCGACAACTTGCAATTAATAAGCTCCTTTGAATCTCTTCTATTTAAGAGCTCTTGTTCAACATTTTGAATAATCTTTTGCTGCTGCCTTGACCTGAGAAGGCCTTGAGGAGAGAAAGAGAGAGAGGGAGAAAGAGAGGATCTTGTGAGGGGGAGCTTGTGAGGGGATTCACAAGGGTTGCTTCAAGGATCGTTCTTCTTCTTCTTCGTCTAGAGTTTCTCATCCGTGGAAGGGTCGGTAGAGGTAAGGAGCCAGCATCTGATTAAGGTTCTCTTCCAGCCTCAGGAGAAAGCAAAAGGAGATAGGTTCTCTGCCTTGCTGGGGTGGCAAAAAGAGGTTCTTTGTAAAGGCTTCTCCGCCTAGCTGTGGGGGCTAAAGGTGAGTCACGATTGTAGTGCAATACTCGGAGGGCACCTCCGGAGAGTGGATGTAGGTCGAGTTGACCAAACCACTATAAATTTCTGTGTTCTTATTTCTTACTTCCACACTTTAAATTTCCGCATTTATTTTTCTCGTGGTGTGATTTTGGTTTTTGAGATTTTTACTTCTTTATGAAAATAATTTTTAAAATACCAATTCATCACCCTCTTGGTTAGCTTGGGCCAGTTCTATAGGGCTTAACATCCCTAACGAACTTTCAAGTGGTATCAGAGCGGGATTCAAAAATTTTAAGTTTGAAAACTTTTTTATTTTGATACATGGCTAACCTTGGGAATCGTAACACTACGGAAGGGTATTCTATTACCTGACCTCCCCTGTTCGATGTCAACCTACCTTTTGATTTTTGGAAAACCCGCATGTCAACATTTTTCAGTCTACTGATTATCGCATGTGGATGCTTATCAAAGAAGGTTATTCACCACCTTCTCGTGAAATTAATGGTGTTAAAACTGAAGTTGCTTTACTTAATGGGCTTTCGATGAACGAGATTTAGCTCAATTGAATGCAAAATGTTTGAACTCTTTTTTCTGTGCTTTAAAATCTGAGGATTACATGCGTGTCTCCACTTGCAAAACTGGTAAAAAAATTTGGGACAAATTGTGTATCACCTATGAAGGCACTAATGAAGTTAAACAACCCCGTTTGAATATTCTCTTGCATGACTACGAACTTTTTCGCATGAAACCTCATGAATCAATTTATGACATGTATACTAGGTTTACTCAGATAGTTACTTCACTACATGCATTAGGAAAAGAACTTTCAAACTATGAAAAAGTAAACAAGATTTTGAGATGCTTGCATTCGTCATATGATGCTAAAATCACTGAAATCACTGAATCTAAGGATTTGAACACTTATTCTATTGATAACGTACTTGGATCACTCATTGCTTATGAGCAAGGGGTGAATCAAAGAAATTTTGATACAGGTGAGAAAATGAAGGAGAAAATAGTTGCACTAAAGGCGCACAAATTAGATTCTGAATCTTCCAGGTCTGAAAGTGATGAAGTTGCCTTCATCACAAGGTAATTCAAAAGCTTTCTAAGGAAGAAGCAAAAGCATCATTGGAGAAAAGGTAGGGATCATAAACATTCTAAAGGATCTTCTGATGTTGTTTGTTATGAATGCAGGAAGCTTGGACATGTGAAAGCCGATTGTCCTACACTTCAAGATCACTCGAGCAAAGAAAAGGAAAAGGGCGAGGAGAAACCTAAGTTTAGGAAGGACAAGAAGAGAGTCCAAAAGGCGTTCTGGGCAGAATTTGGTACTGATTCCTCTAAGACTGAACCAGAGGAAGAGACTACAATCCTGTGCTTAAAGGGGGAAGATTATCTTGAGAAAAGTGATGAAGAAGAGGTATGTAAACCAACCTATGATGAATTGTTTGAGATTTTTCAGAAAATCCATGCATCATACAAAAAACTTAAGAGGGCTCATGTTAACTTAAAATTGGAACTTGTAAATTTGTAAAAAGATATGAAGTTATACTTAAAGATCATTCAACGATTGATTCTAATCACATGGCTCTTCTTGATGAATTTGATGATTTGAACAAAAAACATACAAAATTAATTAATGATCATGATGCGTTAAAAGTTTCACACACATCACTTGAATCTGATTTAAAGAAATCTAAAAAGAAAGAAAGAAACTTGAGAATTGAGAATGATGTCATAAAAAACACAAACTTGAGGATTAAAAATGAATTAGATACACTTAAGGGAAATTGAAAGACTCCCACTTTGAATCCAAAGTCAAAACCTAGGAAGAGACATTATAACTCAAATCATTTAAGAAATCCTTTTCCTAGAGTTAGATATTTTTCTTGTGTCATGCTAGGACACATCTCATGCACTTAAACTGTTCACCATATTACATATTGGGTGTGGAGACCTAAGATACATGATTCACAGCATACCACCCCTGCATTGTATTCTACCTTTCCTAAGAAAGGACCCAACTAGGTTGGGTTCCTAAATCTGACTGCTGTTGAGTTTTGCAGGTGTGCTCTCACCAAAGACCTCGTGGGAGCATAGGATAATTGGACACATGGAGGCTCGCAACTCAAAATTGCTTAAACCTACTGCTTTATAATTTCTTGAAATATTTTTTTATTAGTTTTGTGTTATTTTTGTTGTGTGCTTGCTTTGTATTATTCTAGATTTCTTTGTTTTCATTTTTTTTGTGTTTGGTTTCCTATATGATTATTTTTAAGCTTTTAAATTTTGGAGTTTTAGAGATTATGTTTAGCATTTCAAAATCGGTTAAAGGGAGGAATACCGTTGATGGTTTCCCACCTTCTGACCTTATTTAGTGGTATAATTTTTTTCTCTAAAGAAAAGTCTAACTCATTTTAGCCAATGGTTTTTTAAACTAAGATTCCTTTTATCTTGCTACAAAAATCTATCTTGTGCATAATATCCAAAGTTCTTATATATCTATCAAGTTATTCGAGATATTACCTTTGCACTGATCATATGATTTTTACTTCTGTTTTATGGGTAGTTCTTCCCTATAATAGAGAGAGTGCTCCTATTCTCTAATATCTAGAAGATATACTCACAACTTAGAACTTCTTTTAAGAGTTTGCAAAAGAGAATTGAGCTTGCAAAAGATAGAAAGGAAAAGTGGCAAAGATGCCAAAATTGAAATAAAAAGTATATACACAAAGGTGTATCAAAAATCAAAAGATGCTCAAAGAGTCAATCAAAGATTCAAGAGGCATAAAATAAGCCCACTAAAAAGCAAGCTATCCTCTCTTTTCAAAATTTTTAAAACTTAGAAGAACTCTGGGTTATGTGAGATTTTTGAAGGTTTGATTTCAAATTCCATGACTGAGAAAAATTACTTTAACATATTATTTATGAGATATTTTCTTTTGTAAACAATTTTTGAATGGATCTTCTTTTTATCATATTTAGTTATTCTGAGTTAGGCCTCTGTTTTTCAAAAGACAATTTATACCCTGAAGGATTTTCGATCTAGAATTAACAAAATCATATATTCTACCTTCTTCCGATTGAAATTTGTTAACCTATTGATCTCTTGACACTCTAAAGTTTAAATTATTTAAGAAATACTCATATGAATTGCTTTGATAAAAAAAAATGGCTTTTTTCCAAATTATTTGTTTTTAGCTTTTTATCGCTGCTCTTTTTCATTTCTTCTACTTTGCTTTTGTTTTATTTTTGAGGGCTTTGATCATCACCATCATTCATTATTTTTTCAAAATCTAGTCACATCGTCCTGGCCAATACATTTATCATCCTAGACGATAGGGCAAATTCTCTTCAAATTCCCATCTGCTGAACTTTTCTATACTTGCTATAATTCTTTGTCCTGGACGATACGTTATCGTCCTGGACAATCTGATCGAACTCTATTTCAATCATGATGATAGTCCTGGCCGATAACCTATTTCATCATGACCGATGCATTTTATGGTCATCGTCCTTGCCGATAGACTAGATCGTCCTGGACGATCCACGTGTTAGCACATTTAAATCCTTAAAATTGGCCCTGGACGATCCATTTTTGGACAATCATCCTGGCCGATCCACTGTTCGTCCTGGACGAAACACGTGGCATAGATTTAAAATGTTTTAACTTTGGTCGGTATGATCAATTATTATGCATCGTCTTAAACGATACACCTAATCGGCTCGGACGATATGCTTTTTCAACGGTCGTCTGGCTTGACTCCTCGGGACGATCGTCTGTGTCTAATCGTCCTGGCCGATATCTGATCGGCCTGGACGATCAGACCGCCTTTTTGACTAATTGGCCTGTACGCAATTATTGTGCCATATCATCCTGGTCGATTCTACGTTTGTCCTGGATGATTATGCGATCGTCCTAGACGATTCTGCGATCGTCATGGACAATTTTGCGATCGTCCGGAATAATATAGACGTTTCTTTATATTCTGGCCGTTCCAGCCATATTTTTCACTTCACATCCCTTCTCCTCTTGTGTTTCCTTGATAACTTCTTACTATGGCTGGGGGAAACGAGTTCAACAGGCTTTTGGAAGTTCCTCGAGGGCCACTCTGGACCCTCAATTCCGGGAGGTAGAGGATCAGGCAGCTTACTGTCTCTTCAAAGAGTGTGGCATTACCCTTTCCAGAACAATCAATACTGCACACCTCTTGTATCCGGTAATGGATCTCTTTGCCCACACTTCTCATTATTTCATACTCACCCTCGCTATCCCTTTTTGTTCTGAACTCCTGCTAGAATTTTATGCAAATCTTTGCATAAATTCTACTTTCACAACCCTGACCTCCTATGTGAATCGATGCCCGGTCGAGATCACATATCAGGACTGTGCAGAGCTTTTACAGCTATCTACCACCGGGGATAAGCTGCACATAATCGTTACAGATCCTAATTTTGATTGATCTACGGCAAACCATTTTCTTTGCCAAACCAACACACCCTTTCATGTTGGAGAGACTAACTCTTTAGTCAAAGATGCTAGGACAATCCAATATGTCCTTCGCACCTCCATAATTCCAAAAGTCGTGGACCGAATCCACATCACTCCTCTACTTTCCTTGACTACCTTTTTCATTATGGCCCAGAGATAATTTAATGCGACTGATATACTATTTTGCTACATTGATCATTTAACAACTATTCGCGATCCAAGCCATAGGAGGAAACCCAACCTTGCTTTAGGACCTCTCATAGCCTACATTCTTAAAACCAAATACAATCTTCAATATCCTGCTCGTCACGACCTTTAGCCTCCTTTCTACTCAAAAAATTCTTTCACTATCCTTTATAGTACTCGTCTCCACCCAAAAGATGGGGAAGGTCGGAGGGCTGAGGAGGAGGAGGCTCCTGCTCCCGCTCCCGTTCCTGATCATGTTCCTCTCCACCAGCACTCACCGTTTGATCAGTTGATGGAAAGGTTTGATCGATGGGAGAGACGTTTTGACGCTTACGTTGCTGTAAAGGAGCAGCAACATTCTGAGGACATTGCCCGCTACGAGTAGCACCACACAGAGGATTTAGCCCATTTTGATAGCTACATTACTCACCAGCAGCAGCAGCATGACCAGGACATCACCTGGTTCAATGCTCAGTTTACTACGCTTGCCAACTACTTTCAGCAGCTACCTCCACCACCTTCATCTGATGATCAGGGTCCCTCATTTTTCTAGTATGTGTTTTATGTTATCTGTTTTCTGTACTTTGTCTTGTAGTTTGTTTTAGTTTGTGTTGTGTTGTTTTCCTTTTCCTTTGTGCGTCTAGGACCCTCTTTTTGTGATGACAAAAGGGGGAGTAGGTTGTGGTAGGAAAAGTTGATATGCTTGTAATTTTAAAATTTTAATGAACTGCTGTTTTTTTTTTCTAAGTATTTCCTACTCGTGTTTGCCATCATCAAAAAGGGATAGATTGTTGCAAATCTATTTTCATGACTTATATTTTGATGATTGACAAACACTATTGATTCTCTTGGACTGCCTATTACTTCTAACTTTTCAAGAATCGAAGATCGGACGAACAAACGAAGCCAGTTCAAGATTACGTAGGTTTAGGGATGAGTCAGTCTGTAACTTTGTGTTTTCTCTTATTGATTCTATTTGTAATGTTCAAAGAGACTGATGCTAAGCAACCCTACACACACACACACACACTTGAGAGACTTAGAATTTCTATTTTTACCCATATCGGCCAGGACGATATTTACATCGTCCTAAATGATCAGGCTTAAAACAGAAAACCTAAATAAGGATTCTTAATTAAGGCAGCCATCATTAACAGATCATCCTGGATGATACGTGTATCGGCCAGGATGATAAGCTCAAAACAAAAAGAAGTTTCCGCCATAGACAATTAAGGTATTCTATATTTTTAATAATCGGCTAGGATGATCATTGATCGGCCTGGACGATATTAAAAAATTATGCCTTAATTGATCAGGAAATCAAGTGAGTAATTAAGGATGATTGATATGATCATATCATCCTTGACGATCACAGGATTGACCATGATGATCTATTCAAAAACCTTAGTTACTTCTGGACGATAAATATCGGCCAGCTCAAATTCAGGGCGATGCTCTGGACGATTTTTCTCTTATTTGAACTGATCGGCCGAGATGATTGTAAAAATGGCCTGGACGATTAAGCCAATTTTAAATTATCCAGTTTTCATTTAGGACGATGCTCTAGCTGATCTTCTAAGATTTGTACTGATCAGCCAGAACGATGTCCATATCGGCCTGGACGATATTATCGACAACTTGTAATTAATGAGCTCCTTTGAAGCTCTTCTATTTAGGAGCTCTTGTTCAACATTTTGAATAATCTTTTACTGCTGCCTTGACCTGAGAAGGTCTTGGGAGAGAATGAGAGAGAGGGAGAGAGAGAGAGGATCTTGTGAGGGGGAGCTTGTGAGGGGATTCACAAGGGTTGCTTCAAGGATCACTCTTCTTCTTCTTCTTAGTCTAGAGTTTTTCATCCGTGGAAGGGTCGGTAGAGGTAAGGAGTCAGCATCTGATTGAGGTTCTCTGCCAGCTTCAGGAGGAAGCAAAAGGAGATAGGTTCTCTGCCTTGTCGGGGTGGTAAAAAGAGGTTCTTTGTAAAGGCTTCTCCGCCTAGCTGTGGGGGCTAAATGAGAGTCACGATTGTAGTGCAATACTCGGAGGGCACCTCCGGGGAGTGGACGTAGGTCGAGTTGACCAAACCACTATAAATTTCTGTGTTCTTATTTCTTGCTTCCGCACTTTAAATTTCTGCATTTATTTTTCTCGTCGTGTGATTTTAGTTCATGAGATTTTTACATCTTTGTGAAAAGAATTTTTAAAATACCAATTCACCCCCCCCCCTCTTAGTTAGGTTGGGCCATTTCTATAGGGCTTAACATCCCTAACGAACTTTCAATTTTAATGCTGATGCTTTCCATTGAACTGCTCCCTCATTCTCTACAACTCATTCAATATTTGACTTTGTTGTATTTGCTTCTACATTTGCAAGTCATCTTATGATTTTTGGACTTGATCTAGATTTACTATAAATGAAGCTACCTTTTGGCTATATAAGGTATATTGGCTACCAGCTGAGCATTTGGAGCCACAAGAGGTCTGACCTTATATGCATAGGCTTACAAGCCTAATCCATATACCTGTCCTTTATGCATTTCACTTACCGGTTGACCAAGTGTTCTAGTTAGAATAAGCTATAGATCCCTAGAGGAACCCTCACCTACGTATGGCTCTCTTTAAGCCATTTATATTTTTTTAAAAAATATTAATACAAGATTAATTAGTTTACACATGTTAACTAAATTATTAACTTATATGCTAACATAGGCTCTCTTTATTCTCTCTTAAAAATTACTAGTCATCCTACTGATTACTAGTCATCCTACCGCTTGTGGGTTTAACTATGCAACTCAATAGAGGTTGGTCCTCAATCCCAACATCACTTTTTGAAATACCCTTACTTTAGCATTCATAACTAATTAAATTATTAAATCTACTAAAATTCTTACCAAACATTGCCTGTGCTAAGTGTGTGGAATTGGAGCAATTATTATGTATGGTCACTGAATGCGTTTAGAGACCAATAATCACGTGCCACATCACCTAAAACTCGGTATTGCTCGGTATACATTCAGATACGTTCGTATTTCATCAGACGTAATAATTGTCGTGGAATTGAGCCCATAGTAAGGAGTGAATTACCCATATTCATAATGGAAAAAGCTTTGTTATGTCTATTATGGTCCCTTATCCTACTAAATCTGTGTTATCCTAAGGACTAGTATGATTTTGTTTAAAATGGACTTTGGAAAGGTTTAATCTTCTTTATAGAATTTAAAATAGATTTTGAATTTTTATTTTGAAATCTAACATCAAATAAAAAAAGATATACTACTTCAGGAGGTAGAAATAAGATTTGAAGGGGGGGGGGGGGGGGGGGGGGAGGGGGGTTCAGATTTAGAATTACAAATCCTACCTTGAATATCATAGCCAAATCTAAGGAAGAATTGCATAAGTCCCCAGAGGACCAAAATGATGATGAATAAAAAAGTTGGCTATGATAATCTAGATTAATTATCTTTAATCTCATATGCAAATTATCAAAAAATGATTTATCTACCCCAAAGGAGAAAATATCATTCATTACCAATTATTCAATCATGACGATAACGATCGTCGTTGATTTTTATTTGCATAAAAGAAACTAATTAAATTTTGAAAACTAATTTTTAAAAAAATTGTTCTCACACTAGTGCAAGCCCAAGTAGTTAATTATATCATAGGGAGGTTGAATTCTAGATGAATACTCTTGATTAAAATAATGGTAGAAATTCTATTTGGAGATTTTCTAGGAGTAATATCAAAGGAGGGTAATTTGGTGTTTTAATGGAGTTTAAATTAGTTTGAACACTTATCTTTGGAGTCAATGAAGGAGGGGTATGAGACACTTTGAGATAATTCAAAAGTGACCCAACCTAAAAAAAATGTTGGGCATTAAATTTTAAAATTTGAAATTCTTTATGTTAAGTTGATTATTTAAAAAAAAATTGGGATTATTTTACCAGAGGTTGGGGTCTTATGATTCAGAATCTCCTATATGAAAGTTCGTTAGGGATGTTAGACCCTTATGAACTAGTCCTAAGGCAAATAAAAAAGGAGCGAATCGATATTTTAAAATAAATCATTCGATCAAAAACACAAACCAAGATTCACCACAGAGAAAACACAATGCGAAAAAATAAATGCAGAAATAATAAATGAAAAAACACACCAGATTTATAGTGATTCGATCAAACCTTGACCTACGTCCACTCCTCGGAGGCACCCTCTGAATATTGCACTAAATTAAGTGTCTCTTCTTTAGCCCCCACAGTTAGGTGGAGAAGCCCTTACAAAATCACTTCCACCTTCCCGGTGCGGCGGAGTCGGCGAGTCCTTTGACACAAAAAGAGATATTCTTCTTTGGTGAACTTCCCTCAAGATAAGCCTTGAATCCAACGGTATTAAGGTGCAAGCCCATCGCAGCAACCTTGTGGAGTCCCCCTCCACACTCCCTTGAGTCCCCCCTCACAGGATCTTCTCCCTCTGAAACTTCACCCATTTCTCACTCCCTTTCAAGCTCTCTCTTCAAGTTTCCTCTAAAAGAATGAAGCTACAATGGCTGCCAAAGACACTTACAAAAGTGCCTTGTCAAAAGCTTAAATAGAAGATCTCAAAACAAGCTTATTAATCCAACTTGCTGACTTTATCATCCAGGTCGATAGTAATATCATCCTGTCATATCAGTACAAATTAAGCTCAATCAGTTCGGTACGATTTGAGAAGATCAGAAGAAAATTGGTTACATCATCCAGGCATATGCAATATCTTCTTGTATGATTAATTTAAAACCAAGTACAATCATCCTGATCATCGCCCTGAATTGAATCAGGCCGATGTCAATCGTCCACGAAATTGTTCCAGCCAATCCTGCAATTGTCCCAGATGATGTGAACTAGTCAATCAGCCTTTAATTCTTTCCAAAGATACCAGATTAATTAGGCATAATTGAGTTAGATCATCCTGGCCAATTTCCTAAAATAAAAAAAATACCTAAATTGATCATGAAAGCTGATTCTTTCTTAATTGAGCCTATCGTCCTAGCTGATATAATTATCATCCAGGCCGATTGGCTTAATGAAGGCTGCGTTAATGAAGATGCCCTAATTAGGGTTTCTTCTTTTGAACCGATCGTCCAGGCCGATATAAATATCATCCTGGATGAAAAAATAGTAAACTCTAGGGAACAGTCAGAAAGTCTTCTAAGGTACCTGTGTGCAAAGTTACATAGCTTCAGGAGCCACACCAATTTCAAAATACTCAAGAAAAGAAAAAGAGTACAAACTAACTTAGTTATAGACTACCCAATCTTGAGTTGATTCCAAATTACAGTCTAATCTTGTGACCCTGAAATGTCTGTTGATAAGGTAATCGTAGAGCAATAAGAGTGTTTGCTATTATCAAAATCATAAATCATGAAAATAGATATGCAACAATCTCCCACATTTTTTATGATGGCAAACATTTCTATTTAAATTTGCAAAGAAAAAAACATTTTGTCCTAATCTCCCCCTCACTAGAATAAAACTTAAAAAAAAAAAAGATAAATTTTTTTTGTTGTTTTTATTTAAAAAAAAATAAGAAAAAGAATATAAATTCAACAGTACATTCTCCCCCTTTTGACATTATCAGAAAGAGAAGGGAAACAAACAATAAGAACATAACGATTAAAAAATGATCACTGATCTAGTGAACAAAACAAATATTTTTAAAATGAGAAAGTTACCTCTTGGTTTTAATAAAAAACTTAGTAGAATTTTATTGACAATGCATAGCCCATAAAAGGTTAGAAGTTTAGAATTTGATAATCCAAACTCAAGTTCTTTTAAAAGGCTCAAAAACTTTTTAATTTAATATCTAAATTAAGGAATAAATTAGATAAAGAAATAGTTATTTTTTAAAACTCCTTCCATAAAATATATCTAATAAAAGACTAATGCACGAATTATTGAATCAGGAATCATTATTTTCAAAACCAAGTATTGAAAGTATTAAGTGTTCTCTTAAGCCGTAAGAAGTACAAGAATGGTAAGAATTAAACTTTGCAGTCTTATTTTATGCCTCTTAACAAGTGGTTGGCGCACTGCGCATCTTTTAATTTTTGATACACTTTATGTATTTTTTTTTTTCTCAATTTGGCATCTTTGCGTATCTTTTATTTTTGGCAACATGGCCAATTTTTTTTTAATATGCTGCTTTTCTGAAATCATAAAAATAAAAGTAAACCCATACTATTCACAAAGTGAATTTTTTTATTAAGAAAATTATGAGTTAGATTCAACAACATGCAAAAGATCCCTATGCGATAAATAAAATGTAGGGAGATAAAAAAATTTTAGATTCAAAAACAAATTTAAAATATGAAAAAGATTTTAAATTAAAAGTAAAATAATCTCTTTTTGGAAACATAGATTAAAATAAAAAATATGAGTTTCATTTCTTTAAGTGTTTTTAGAGAAGTCAAACACAATTTTTATAAGAATTAAAAAAAAATAGGAGGTAGGTTTTTCATTTTTAGAAAGGTGAATGTGTGTGTTGATCAGAGAAAACACATGAAAAGAAAATTTAAGACAAAGATAAAAAAAATAAAGAAATAGAAAAGAAAAGAAAAAAATAATAAATAAAAAAGAAAATCACATAAAAAAAAAACAAACAAAAACATGCAAACATAAAAAAGTACACACAAAATAATTTAAGCATCATCTTGCTCCCGATCAGATGATTCAAAAGTAAGATTTGCCCAAGAATTTTTTTACTTTTCATTATTTCCCTAGTTTATAGTTTTCTTTACTTTACCCTTTTCTTTTGTAGGAAGAATTCTTAAATTAGGGCACTGATTTTTTCATATGACTAGGCTTCCTACATCCAAATCAAATAATG
This sequence comes from Dendrobium huoshanense, assembly GCA_016618105.1. Lineage (NCBI taxonomy): Eukaryota > Viridiplantae > Streptophyta > Magnoliopsida > Asparagales > Orchidaceae > Dendrobium > Dendrobium huoshanense. The sequence continues at coordinate 67,915,567 of CM028347.1, read as the reverse complement.
TCAGAAAAAATATTAAAATTCTTACCATTTTTACCTTTATTCCACATTTATTGATGCTTATACTTTGGTGAGCTTTTTGATTTGCTTGTCAAGTCATTGCTTTCATCACCAACTAAGCTACCTTTTTTTGTATCTTTAGCTTTTAGCACTATCGTTTCACCTGCATCCAAAAGTTTTTGACCCAAACTTTGCTCGTAGGCAATGAGTGAGCCAATCAAATTATCAGTAGAATATTCATTCAAATCTTTTGATTCACAAATGACAACAACTTTAGCATCAAACTTATTTAGTAGACAATAAAGAATTTTATTGACTTTTTCAAAATTTGAAAATTCTTTACCTAAAGCATGCAATGATATCACAATTTGAATAAACCTAGTAGACATGTCTAAGATCATTTCATAAGATTTTATAGAAAATATTTCATAATCATGCATTAACATATTCAACTTGGATTGCTTGATTTCACTAGTGACTTCATATATGGTGTGCAGTTTATCCCAAATTTCCTTACCAGTAATGCACGTGGATACTAACATAAAATCATTAGAATTTAAAGCACAGAAAAAGTAATTTAAAGATTTTGCATTCAATTGAGCATTGATTTTTTCTTACATATTCCATTGATTAAAAGGAATATTAGTTTTAACTCCATCTAAAACCAATGACGGTAATGAATGACCAATTAAAATCATATGCCACATACAAAAATCAATCGTTTGCAAAAAGTAGACATACGAATTTTTCAAAAATTAAATGTAATATATTCAAATAAAGGTGATCTTATGAATGAATAACCTTCCGCAATATTATGATTAGAAAAATTAGCCATGAATAAAAACTTCAAAAGTTTTCAAAAACTTGTTTTTATGAATCCTGCTCTGATACCACTTGAAAGTTTGTTAGGGATGTTATCCCTTATGAACTAGTCCCAAGTCTAACCAAAAAAGGGGTGAATCAATATTTTAAAATAAATCATTCGATTAAAAACATAAACCAAGATTCACTACAGAGAAAACACAATGTGGAAAAATAAATGCAAAAATAATAAAGGAAAGAATACACCAGATTTATAGTGGTTCGGTCAAACCTTGACCTACGTCCACTCTTCAGAGGCACCCTCTGAGTATTGCACTAAACTAAGTATCTCTCCTTTAGCCCTCACAGTAAGGTAGATAAGCCCTTATAAAATCACTTCCACTTTCCCGGTGCGCGGAGTCGCAGGGTCCTTTGACACCAAAGAGATCTTCTTCTTTAGTGAACTTCCCTCAAGACAAGCCTTGAATCCGATGGTATTAAGGTGCAAGCCTGTCGGAGCAATTGTGTGGAATCCCCCTCCACACTCCCTTGAGTCCCCCCTCATAGGATCTTCTTCCTCTTAGACTTCACCCATTCCTCACTCCCTTTCAAGCTCTCTCTTCAAGTTCCCCCCAAAATAATGAAGCTACAATGGCTGTAAAAGACACGTACAAAAGTGCCTTGTAAAAAGCTTAAATAGAAGATCTTAAAACCAGCTCATTAATGCAACTTGTCAACTTTATCGTCCAGGCCGATAGTAATATCGTCCAAGCGGATCAGTACAAATTAAGCTCAATCAGTCGGGGATGATTTGGGATGATCAAAAGAAAATTGGTTACATCGTCCAGGCCGATGCAATATCATCCTGTCCAATTAGTTTAAAATTGAATATAATCATCCAGATCATCGCCCTGAATCAATTCTAGCCGATGTTAATCATCCATGACATCATCCCTGTCGATCCAATGATCATCCTAGATGATTTGATTGAATCAATCAGCCTTTAATGCTTTCCAAAGATACCAGATTAATTTAGGCATAGTTGAGTTAGATCATCCTGGACGATGTGTATATCGTCCTGTCTAATTACCTAAAATAAAGAATACCTAAACTGATCATGGCGGCTGATTCTTTCTTAATTAGCCTATCATCCTGGTTGATATAATTATCGTACAGGCAGATCGGCTTAATGACGGTTGCCTTAATGAGGATTCCCTAATTAGAGTTTCTTCTTTTGAACCGATCATCCAGGCCAATATAAATATCGTCCTGGACGAAAAACCAATAAACTCTAGGGAATAGTAAAAAAATCTTCCAAGGCGCGTGTGTGCATAGTTATATAGTTTTAGGAGCCACACCAATTACAAAAGACTCAAGAAAGGAAAAAGGGTACAAACCAACACAGAGATAGTTTACCCAATCTTGAGCTGATTCTAAATTGCATTTTGATCTTGTGACCCTGAAATATCTGTTGATAAGACAATCGAAGAGAAATAAGAGTGTTTGCTATCATCAAAATCATAAACCATGAAAATAGATCTACAACACCCTGGTTCCTAAATATAAATTGGGCACTTTACCATATTAGCTACAAGATAGCTAATATAGTGTAAAATATGGACTTACCCCAGCCTGTATTAAGGAGTTAGTTAACCACCTAGGCAATTTAAAATCCTCGAATCTAATCATTTTTATGAAAGAGTGGTAGGGAAATTATTTTTAAAATTTTAAGGAATCAGGACCGACATCTAGAGCAGATCCTAATTGATCTGTTGACTTATGTATGGTATGCTTAAAAAAATGTAATTAAAATTTTAGTCTCTTTTAATTAATTATTAATGCAATGCATAGTTATTGATTCGATTAAATGCATAAAATTTATATGAAATAATTTTTAATAAGGATTGAAACTTAATTTTTTTTTAAAGAAATTGAAAACATCCCCTTGACAGTTCTGAACCCTTGAAGGCCAGGTTGTTTGCCATAAACCACAAGCAAGGAGCTGAATAACAAGGAAGAAAAAGTCAATAATAAGCTTTATGTAAAATCTCAGAGGTCCCAGGCTTAATTCTTAGATCTTTAGAGTTTTAACGTAAAAATATTATTTAAATTTAAATAGAAAAAGTTTTTAGCGTACCCTCATGAGCCTTCGTGTATCCGTACTAAAACAAAAATGACATGAAAATTTCAAAAAAAGTAGGAAAACTAGGTAACCTTAATCACAATCAAATAAAATAGAACACATAAATAAATCAATTCAATTAATTAATTATCCATGGGCAAACCTCCTATTTATTGCAACCTAGAATTTACATAAATTAAAAGTGACAGAGCACCCAAACCACAAACCTGAATTCTAATATTAGGATAAATGCAAGGTGACTTTGACTGGGATACTCTTTATCTTCATCTCTTTGTACTCCTCTTCTTCGGGCTCCTTAAATTCATCATATCTGGATATCCAAAAGAAAAAGAAAACTCTTTTTTGAAGGGGAGGTTATTCTTTTCACTTTGAGTAGTTAAATGATACAAATTTAGACTTCCAAATAGAAAAGGACCCTCCTTGAGGGATGTCCTTTCCTCTTTGGACTCCAAATTTAGATATATGTATCCCAACTCAAATGTCTAAATTTCATAGCTCTTAACTTTAAAAAATTTACATCATTATTTAAATAAAAAATTTAGACTCTCCTCTAGGGCTATCCTAAACTTATGAAATCAAATCAATCCAAAGAAATTTATATATATGCATATAAAGTAAGTCACTCTTGACTATACATTTATTTATCTTGGAGCAAAGCATCGGAAGCACATACATAAAACTTTATTAGTTTAAACATTTTTTGGTCCAAGATCTTCTGAGCTACAAAAGTAAGTCACTCTTGACCACCTGCAAAAAATCTTCTGAGCTACAAGATTGGTCCAAACCTAAGGGTAAACTACTGCCCATCACATCCATTCTCAGATTGTAGTTAAAGTAAGTGAACATTCACATCATTCAATTTTTAATCACAATATCTAATGAAAACGTAGAAAATTGGGCACGTAGCAGTAAAAGTAAACACTAGCCTAGCCTAAATTAGAGTTGGTTATCCTATAAAGCCATCTAAAGAGTGTGCTAATGGCTGTGAAGCTAGGGTAGATTTAATGCTAGGTAGTTTATTTAAATTATGTAATGTTCGAGTTTATTAAAGGTTGAAGGGGGGAATTTATGTTTAAGTTTAAATATTAATGAGTTAAATCTTGATTTAGATATGTTTTAATAATTAAATAGTTACTTCCTTTGTTGCTCACCAAGGACGTGAAGCTTATTTCACCTTAATTAGGCTGCGCTAATAACCTTGTAGGTTTAGTTATCTAATACTAATTAAAATTGATTAAATTAATTTAATTGGTTAGGGATTAAAGGTTGATAAATATTAATCCAGTTAATTAATAACTAAATTGAATAATTAATTTTTTTTTGAATTATAGATTAATTATTAAATTTTGGAATTATTAGAGTCATTTAATTTTGTTAATTATAGGTTTAAACTTTTTTTTTTGCATTTCTTTATATTAATTCTAAAAATGAGTGTTATTAAACTCTAAGTTTTCTCAATTTGGAGTTTTCTATAATAAGTAATGGTTTTATAAAGTTTTAACCTAGTTTTGAACTACGATTGACAAGAGAGTTGAGTTTTTTTTTTTATTATTTGAAATGTTAGGGGCATTGGATGCCCCTCATCTAGGTTGAGGGTAAAGAACATACGTCGTATTTACAATATTTCTATTCTTATTTTGCTTGAACCTCTTATTACTTCTTCTAAATTACTTAGTACTATTAGATTTTTAGGCTTTAAGCATTCTATTTCGAGTTATGCCAATAAGATTTTTTGGGTGTTATGGAAGGATACTATTCAGATTGTTATTATTGAGGATTTCACTCAAGTCCTACATTATAATATTGAATTTTTGAATTTGAACTATTATGCCTCTTTTATCTAGGCTGCCTCTTCTCATAATATTCAAAAAGTATTATGGGAGCAACTCACTAATTATCATAGTATTTAAAATTTGCCTATGTTGTGGGTGGTTGTTTTAATACTATTTATAATCCCTTTAAGCGTATTGGGGGCTCTACTCCTATCTATCAGTATATGAAGGGTTTTAATAATATGATTATGGATTGTAATTTAGTTGACATTGATTTCTCTAGTAATAAATTCACTTGGAATCATGGTCATTTATGACAACAGTTGGATTGGGTTTTGTTTAATAATAGTTGGCTTAAATCTTTTAATTCTATTTTTGTTGAGCATCTTAGCAAAACTCTTTTTTATCATTCTCCTATGTTAATTAGTCTTAAGACTAGGCATATAAGTTCTTTACCTCATTTTAAATTTCAAAACATGTGGTTTACTTCATGATTCTATTTTGGACGTGGTTCAAGAAAATTAGCATGCCCCCTTGTATCCTGATAACTCTATTCTTGGATGTTTTTACTGCTAAGTTTTTCAAGAATGCTTGGCATGTTATAAGTACTGATCTTTACTCTACTATTTTGGATTTTTTTGTTGGTCACACTATGCCTAAATTTTTTACTACTCTTTTATTATTTTCATCCCCAAAAACAACTCCGTCAGTAATTGAAGTGATTTTATACCTAATAGTCTTTGCAACATTTTTAATAAGTTAATTTCTAAAATTCTTATGAGTGGCTTAACTTTTATTCTTCCTAAAATTATCTATCCCTATCAAACAGATTATGTTAAGGGTCTGACTATTGCTGATAATATTCTTTTGGGACAAAATTTTTATCATAACCTGGATGTTAGGGTGAGAGGTAGCAACATTATCTTGAAGCTTGATATTTCTTAGGCTTATGAAAACACTGATTGAAATTTTATTTATAATATTATGAATTTATTTGGTTTTAATTCAGTTTTTATCAGTCTAATTAGAAATTGCATTGAAGAATCCTATTTTTCTATTATTGCCAACGGAAAAGAAAAGTGCTAAATAAATCCTCTCATGGCTTAAGACAAGGTGATCATATCACTCCCACCCTTTCAATTATTGCGGCTGAGTACTTATCTAGTGGCCTTGCCAACATCTTTGAGAATCACCCTAGCCTCTACTTTAGAACCTCAAGTGGATTTCCCATTTCTCATTTATGTTATGCCGATGATTTTATTATTTTTATGAATGCTTCTTTAAATAGGATTAATAGACTTTTTTGCTTCTTTCATAATTTTCAAATTGTTAGTGGGCTCTCTTTGAACAAGCATAAGTGTTGTTTTATTACCTTCAAAAAAGTGCCTAATGTTTGTATTTTGGCTATCAAAGCCTTGACTGGTTTTGTGCAAGCTCATTTTCCTATTAAATATCTTGGGGTTCCTCTTTTTAAAGATAGAAAGAAGACCTTTCTTTTTGATGAATTGATTACTTCGATGTAGAACAAGCTTTTATCCTGGGATTCTTATTTTCTAAGTTTTGGAGGTAGGCTTATTCTTAATAGAAGCATTCTATGATCTCTCCTTATTTATACTTTCCAAACTCTTCAACCTACTCATTCAGTTTATAATAGAATTGATAAACTTATCGATAATTTATTTTTGAAAGGGGCTAATATCAATTTTAAAATTATCTTGTCCTATTGGGACAAGTGTTGTGGTGTGTTGGATGAGGATGCCTTGGGGTGTAAGAGTATGTTTGATTTGGTATACCCATTTTCTTTCAAGTTGTGGTACACCTTTCATGTTAAAGTGAGCATTTGAGCTAAATTTATTTTTGCTAAATATTATGTGGGTAAGCATCCCACTATTTTCTCTTTAACAAAGGTGATTCTAAAGTGCGACTGAGACTTTGCAAGGTTAAATGTGTTGTTGAGCCTCATCTTTCTTGGGGGCTTGGTGGTCGGAACATGTTCTTTTGGCAAGATCGTTGGTTGGGTGCTCACACTATTGATTCCATTACTAACACATCTTCCACTGCTACAGTTAAGGTTAATTTTTTCATTATTAAAACGTATTGGGATTATGATAAACATGCAAATGTGATTCTTGACTCTGTTATCCAACAAAATTTTAACCTCTCCCTAAACGCGGACTCAGAGGATTTATTATAATGTAATTGTTCCAAAGATGGGGCTTTTAGATTAAAGGATGCTTGGCATGCTTTTAGAACCAAGAATGATATTACTAATATTTATGATTCAACATAAAAGTATTCCTTCCAATGTTGTTATTTTCATCTGGAGAATTTTGCATAAGTTCATTCCTACTAATGATAACTTAATTAAAGGATGTTTTATTTTGTCGTCCAAATGCCAATATTGTTATCATGGGGAGAATATGCATCATGTTTATCTTTTCGGGCGTTTAAATGTTAAAACATGGACTTATTTTGATGATATTTTCAAACTAAATTACTTTAATGCTAAATTATCTATTAATTATATGCTTAACTCTTGGTTTGTCAGGTCTAAAGGCCATGTCGTAAATGTTATTCCTTCTCTTATTTTGTGGTATTTATGCTTGGATAGTAACAATTCCCTTTTTAATGATGTTGGTTTGAACCACCATAGGATTATCAAAATGTGAAAGATAAAGTTCTGAGACTTTTTTCTATTAATATGCTCTCTGTCAAGAACATTAAGAATTATTACTTCGTGTCTTTGGATTTAGGCCTCAAGTTGGAAGATGAACATCCTCCTTCTGAACCTAGGTTTGTTTACTGGATGAAACCCCCTAATAACTCTTATAAATTGAATGTGGATGGTGTTGTTAATGGTTCCATCTTGGGGTGTTGTGGGATTATCAGGGACAGTCATGGGAGCATTTCTATGGCATCTACGGGGCCCTTATAGAATTGTGATTTGAACTTTACTGAGCTCTTGGCTTTTCTTTATGGGAATAGATTATGTATTTCTCTTGATATTTATAAAATTGGGATTGAAGTTGATTCTACTTATAGTATTCAATGTTTAAATAATGTTGATGATTTCTTGTGCAATCCTTCTCTTTTTATCTTGTGGGGATATTAAATAATTATTGATCATTGTTAACTACTCCTCTTGTGTGTATAGGGAGGGGAATGCTTGTGCCAAATGGCTTGCCTATTTGGATTGTGATTTGGATTGGTTCACTGATCTTTCTGCTATTAACTTACTTGTCACCTTCAAAGGGCTTTTAAGATTAGATAAAGTTGCTATTTCATATGTTAGACTTTATTGTGGTTGGGTGGCTGGAGCTTGTTGTTCTTATTTTTTTTCTTGGGGGTTGCCTCTTCTTTGGTATGCTAGATGTTATCCCCATTGAGTATTTTTCTTTTACTTCTATATTTCTATTTGAATGCCATCATTTTCCCTATCTGTTTCTTGGTGATTCCCAGAATGCCTTTCTGGGATATATTCGAGTTTTATTGGTGGGTGTTTTCTGGAGCCTCTATGTTATTAATTTTGCTGTGTTTTGTTACTCTAAGTTCTATTTCATTAGCCTCCATGTGTTTGGGGACCTTGTTTTCAATGTCGTGTTATGATGACCTTTTGGTTGGGTTATCTGGTTCTGTTGAGCTATGGTATCCTTGCTATTGGAGTTTTCCTGTTAGGGTATTTCTTATATGTCATTTATCCTTTTATGTATGATTTCTAGATTGGAACTTTTTTTATGTGCTACTCGGTGACCACTATAAAACTTTTTATGGAGGGCTTTTGGGTGATGATAGTGGATGTTTCCTGGAGCTCCTCTGCTTCTTATTTTGCTTAGTGGTGATGCTCTAATTTATGTAGCTTTGGCTTCCATGTGTTAGGGGGTCTTATTTTTTCCATGGTGTTTCGCTTTTTTCATTCCCCTCTATATTCTGGTTCTCTTACTCTATGGTGTTTCTCTTTGTCGTTCCCCTCTATAGTGTTCATAATGGCCCCACTCTAGAAGGGAAACTGGATCTGGTTACTGCTTTTTGGTTCTTTCATCATTTTTGGGTGCTCGTTCTTTTTCACCATATATTGTACCTAGATTATAGTGTATTTTATCTTAGTAGGGAACTCGAGCTCTTAGAATTTTATTTCTTTATTTTTGTAACTCGTTTGAGCATTAGTGAGCTTATGGTCCCTTTAAGGACCATGTATGTTTTTTCCTTAATTAATACGTAGGACCCTATGTGGGTTTCCCTTAAAAAAAAGAGTTGACTTTTCACTTTTACTTAATTTTGGAGATATCTTATTATTAGGAAATAATAGATTTTAATTAGAGATGAATGACTTTGAGTGTGATTAAATTGAGTGTTTTTAGAATTTTTGGTGATTTTTCAATGTTAAGGTATTTTTGGATTTTCTTAATAGGGTTCTTGAAAGAAGAAGATTTCAAATTTCTTTTTGGCGGATCGTGAGTTTTTCAGCTGGTGGTAGTCGGCGGACGGTCGGGTCTCTGGCGGCTTGGAAGATCGATAATGGAGCAACGACGTATTCTCAAGTCGGATGCATGGGCGAATTACAGGAAGGGATTATTGGTGCCGGTTCTTGATTCTTCCGAAGTCTTCAATGGGGGTGCAAAGATTCTGGATGATTTTAACCAGAATTTCAAAAGTATAAAGGAAAAGCCATTGGTGATCAAGGAGGGAGGTTTGTTAGAAAGAAAGGTTGTATCTGTTCTGGTAATTGGTAAGGGTAAAGATGTTGTCAAGGAGACTATCCAGAATTTTTCAAATATTTCGCCGATTCAGAGTGGTGGTTTTAAAAACTCGGTGGCTAGGATTTCTGAAGCTTCTTCTTCGGGAGGTTTAAAGATTTCTTCAAATTTTGATTATATTTCAAAATCTTTTCCTTCGTCTCCGGCTGAGAGGGGAGTTATCAGATCAGAGTTGGAATGTCTTATATCCCGGGATGTTTGCAAGGTGAATGAGGTTTTGTCTCTAAGGAAAGAAAATAAGAAACCTGAGGATGGTCTAATAGGAATTGCTAAAGTGGATAAAGCAGATGTGGGGATAGAAAAAAAAAGGTCATGTTAATTTGGCATGGATGAAGAAACCGTATGTTAATGTTGATAATCTGGATTTGGGATCTTTCCAATCGGAAAATGGGAAGGTGGTGAAGATGCAGGCTGATAAGGAAGTTGAAAATACTAGGAGGTTGGAAAAAGCTGTAGTTGTTAAAATTTTTGGTGAAAACTTACCATTTTTTGTTATTTGTTCTGCTTTGAGAAGACAGTGGGATAAGTTTGGGAAATTCCACATTACTGGATTGGGACTAGGTTGGGTCCTTTGCTTTTTTGAAGATACTTTTGCAGTTGAAGAGGTTCTCACAGGTGGACCTTGGTGGGTTGGTGGTCAGGTAGCTGGTATTGATAAATGGTTTGTTAATTTCAACCCCAGATCTCTTAAAGGTATTACTTCTCCGGTTTGGATAAGGCTTCCTAATCTTCCCCTTCAATGTTGGGATGAGATCAACATATGCAGGATAGCTTCTCAGGTGGGCAAACCATATCTTCTGGATGGGAACCTTTTCAGTGGAGCAGAAGGGAATTCGCCCGTATTTGTGTACTAATTCCTTTAGATATGAAATTACCTCAAGGAGTGTGGGTGGAAGGTTCATCTGGTAAATTCTTTCAGAAGATTGAATACGAGGGAATTTCTAAAATCTGCTGTGAATGTGGAAAGGCTGGTCATGAGGGAAATTCTTGTGATAGTTTAAAAAATAAGGTGGTTGATGGTCTTGTTGTTCAAAATATTAATATGGTGCCGGAAGTAAGGATGAAGCAATCAGTTGGTGAGAAAAGCATCAAGGATGTGGAAATAGCTTCAAAATTACCTTGGAAGGTAGTCAATCATGGGAAGAAAAATGTAAGAAGAAAGGTGGATAATAGGAGATTTCCTTATAGGAGATTTTCGGTTCAAATGAAGAAAAGCTTTGTCCCTAGAATGGGAGGTCTGGTTCAGGGGAAATTGAATGAAGAGAAGGGTAAAATTTCGGTGGTAGAGCCTGAGAAATTGTTGAATACTTTACAGGAGCCTTTTAATGATGCAAGCTTGGTTGAAGAGGTGGTTGAAACTGAACAAATGGGGCCTTCTATTTTGTCAAATCCAAAAGCTAAAGGAGGTGTGGAAATTCAGAACAGATTTAATTCTCTTTGTAACTTGGAGGAAGAGGAACATCAAGTTGATGCTATTTATAGAGGTGATGGGATTGCAGAGGAAGGTGAAATTATCTGTTCTCCAGATGCTAGCATTTCAAGCAGTACAGGAATGAAGGGAAAAAAAGTTGTGTTTGTCAGCAAGGAAGAATGATTCTTTGGAGAATTCTATCTTAGATAAGGACATCTCATTGGAAAGGAAAGCTAAACTGAGTAAGGAGCTGAAATCCTTGGGACCAGGTAATATCATTACTCATAATAGAAAAGGGGAGAGTGGAAAGATTAAAAAGGTGAGGACCCTTTCCCCATTTTTAAACAATGAGTGGTCTACCTTTTTGGAATTGTAGGGGAGCCAAAAAAGTAGAGGCGGCTCTCTATCTTAAGGAGGCTATCAAGGATCACAGAATTATCTTTGTAGGTTTGTTGGAAACAAAGATTAATAATGTTGAAAATAATCAAATTATGAAGCTTCTGGGTGATAATTGGAATTTTTTTATAGTCCCGTCTGATGGACTTTCAGGTGGTTTGTTGATATTATGGAGATGTGATTTAGCTGATTTTACTGTGTTGAAGCACTCTTCTCAAATGGTGATTGGTAATTTGAAGATGATTAACAAAGGCTGCTGGAAGATTGCGTCTGTCTATGGTAGTATTGATGTTTGGGAAAGAAAATTTCTTTGGGAAGATCTTGGAAGGCAATGTGTTGATGATTCTCCTTTGATTATCGAAGGGGATTTCAATTGTATATTGTCTCAAGAGGAGAAAAGAGGTGGGAAGAAATTCAAAATGAATCAAGGTTCCAAAGATTTTCAAAGCTTCATGATAAACAATGATCTTCATTTGGTTAATTCAATGGGGTCAAAATACACGTGGTGCAAAAATAAATCCGGTAGCAATCGTATTGGGAGAAATTGGACAGGTGCCTATAAACTCTTCTGCTATGAATTTTCTTCATTTATCTCTTGTTAAACACCTTCTTCGAATTGCTTCGGATCACTATCCTTTGGTTATGGAATTATTCAACCAGTATTTTGTGAAGAAAGGATATACGATATGAAGAGGTTTGGGCTTCTTATTATGGAGCAATGTCCATTTTTTACAAGGGTTTGGGAAAAGAAAATTTCAGGTAACCCTTTCATTTTTTTTTTCTAAGAAGATCCATAGACTAATATCTATCTTGGAAGTAGAGAGACAACATAGAAATTTCTTCAGCTCAAGTAATACTTAAAGCAGAAATTCTGGAATCCAATTAGAAAGGCTTCAGTTAGTATTTCTTTGGACAAGCTTCAGGTTTTGAGAAGTAAAA